>OV702293.1:280936421-281536421 GCA_916181665.1 Avena sativa
ATGCATAGATTACCGTTCACTCAACGAAGTGACTATCAAGAACAAATATCATTTGCCTAGAATCAATGACTTGTTTGATCAGCTAGAAGGAGCATGTGTGTTCTCAAAGATTGATCTAAGGTCAGGCTATTTTCAACTCAAGATAAGGGAACAAGACATACCTAAAACAGCGTTCACCACAAGGTATGGATTGTATGAGTATACTGTGATGCCTTTTGGCTTGACCAATGCTCCAGCATACTTCATGAATATGATGAACAAGGTGTTCATGGAATTTCTTGACAAGTTTGTTGTCGTTTTCATCGATGACATCTTAGTCTACTCCAAGAGCAAAGAAGAACATGAAGGACACTTACGATTGATACTTGAGAAGTTGAGAGAGCATAAATTTTATGCCAAATTCAGCAAGTGTGAGTTCTGGTTAGAGGAAGTTGGTTTTATTGGTCATGTTATGACGAAGGATGGTGTGGCAGTTGATCCTGCTAAGGTTTCAGCTGTGACTGAATGGGAATCTCCCAAGTCCGTGTAAGAAGTCCGTAGTTTCCTTTGCTTAGCAGGTTACTACAGAAGGTTCATTGAGAATTTCTCTAAGATAGCTAAGCCCATGACTGAATTGTTAAAGAAAGACAAGAAGTTTGCTTGGTCTGAAGGTTGTGAACTCAGCTTTCAGGAATTGAAGAAGAGACTTGTGACAGCACCAGTCTTGTGTCTGCCAGATTTGGAAAAAGATTTGCAAGTATATTGTGATGCATCTCATCAAGGTTAGGGTGTTTACTTATGCAATACGGTAAAGTTGTGGCTTATGCCTCGAGACAACTCAAAACTCATGAGGTAAACTATCCTACTCATGATTTAGATTTAGCCTCTGTTGTCCATGCACTCAAAACATGGAGACACTATCTTTTGGGAAAGCGTTGTGAAGTGTTCACAAATCACAAAAGTTTGAAGTATATCTTCACTCAGAAGGAAATTAATATGAGACAAAGAAGATGGCTAGAACTTATCAAGGACTATGACTTAAGTTTGCAATACCACCCCGGTAAAGCGAATGTTGTAGCAGATGCTCTAAGTCGCAAGGTATTTGTGAATGGCCTTACCAAAGGAGAATTGCCAGATGATCTGTGTACCCAATTTAGGAAACTCAGATTGGAGATTGTGCCGGAAGGACATCTCATGTCTTTGGATGTTCAACCCACTTTGTTGGACAAGATCAAAGAAGCCCAGAAGATTGATAAAGAAATCGAAGATATTAAAGAAAATATTGGCAAAGGAAAATCCAAAGGGTTCCATGAAGACGAACAGGGTACTTTATGGCATGGGAAATGTATCTGTGTTCCACAAGATCCGGAACTGCGGAAACTAATTTTGCAAGAAGCACATAACTATCCGTATTCCATTCATCCGAGTAACACCAAAATGTACATGGACATGAAAGAAAGATTTTGGTGGAATAATCTCAAGAAGGACATCGCTGAACATATTGCTTTGTGTGATGTGTGTAGTAGAGTGAAAGCGGAACATCAGAAACTAGCAGGTTTGCTTCAACCACTACCTATTCCTGATTGGAAGTGGGACAAGATTGGAATGGATTTCATTACCGGATTACCAAGGCCCCGGTCAGGATACGATTCTATTTGGGTAGTAGTGGATCGCCTAACTAAAGTGGCTCATTTCATACCCGTGAAAACAACCTATACAAGTGCTAAGTTAGCCAAAATCTACATGAGTAGAATTGTATGTCTACATGGAGTGCCCAAGAGTATTGTGTCGGATAGGGGAACACAATTCACTTCCCATTTTTGGAGACAGTTACATGAGTCATTGGGAACGAGGTTGGAATTCAGTACTGCTTTTCATCCTCAAACCGATGGACAAACAGAAAGGACTAATCAGATTCTTGAAGACATGTTGAGGGCATGTGCCCTAGACTATGGAGCCAGTTGGGATGAAAGTATGCCTTACGCAGAATTTTCTTATAACAACAGCTATCAAGCCAGCATTGAGATGGCACCGTTTGAGTTTCTCTATGGAAGAAAGTGTACCACCCCATTGTTATGGAATGGTGTGGGAGAAAGAAGTTTATTTGGGCCAGATCTTATCAAAGAAGCCGAAGAGAAGGTCAAATTGGTTAAGGACAGGTTAAAGATAGCATAGTCCCGACAGAAAAGCTACGCAGATCCTAAGCGTAGAGAAGTCATCTACGAAGTTGGTGATAGAGCCTATCTTAGAGTATCACCACTTCGCGGAGTGAAAAGATTCGGAGTCAAAGGAAAATTGGCACCAAGATATGTTGGGCCATTCAAGATTCTGAGTCGCAAAGGAGAAGTTGCCTATGAAATTGAACTGCCTGAATCTCTGTCAGCTGTCCATAATGTGTTTCATGTGAGTCAACTTAAGAAATGTCATCCAGAAATGGAAGAAACTTCTTTGAAGGATACTATACCTTTGGAGGAGGTTCAACGAGAAAGTGATCTCACTTATGAAGAGAAACCTATCAAAATTCTTGAGACTGCAGAAAGAGTCACAAGGACTAAGACTATCAGGTTCTGCAAAGTACAGTGGAATCATCATTCCGAAGAGGAAGCAACATGGGAAAAAGAAGATGATCTTCGGAAAGACCACCCTCACCTATTTCCTAGCCAATCCGAATCTCGAGGGCGAGATTCACCTTAAGGGGGTTAGATTTGTAACATCCCTAAAATCATGATTTCAAAGATTGCATATCATTCATGCATGCATATAGTTTTGAGATCAATTTCAAACCAAATTCAAGAAAACAGAAGCACATAGTGCTATCATTTTATGTGAGCAAACTTAAATCAAATGGCCATCCCCATTTGAGAGATTGAATGTTTTAAACCAAGTTTGTTTGTTTCCCTTGTTGATTGGATTGAGTGTAGAGTTTGAACAAAATTTTACAAAATAAAAATGGTTTCAAAACCATTTTCAAAACATTTGCAAATCTAGTGCTATGGCACTGTTTATTTTGTTATTTCAAAAGAACCAAGCCTGAGCAGAGAGACCACTTGATTTTATGTCCTAGAATGTGATTGTTGCACACTGCAAAAATCCCAAAAAGATTTGAATTCAAAAAGAGTTTGAATTCATTTGAAACTCAATCCAGAAAATCAAATCAGAAAAAGAAAAGGACTAAAGAAAAGGAAAAAGGCCGGCGCTCCTATTCTAGCCCAACAGCGAAACCGGCCCAGCGAGCCCACCCGGGTCCCCTCTCTCTCTCTCGCACGCGCGGACGCACCCAGTGAGTCGCTGACGCTCGGACCCCACCTCCCTTCTGTTTATTTTGCTGACAAGTGGACCCGTGACCCCGTCGTCGTCGTCAATCACGCGCGCCTGCGCCGCTCTCGCCGCCGTTACTCGCCGCAGTCACTGCCGTGTTAAATCCCCTTGATTCCGCGAGTAACTCCACGCCCCGCTCCGTCTATAAGAACCTCTCCCCCTCGCGATCATTTCCCCCCACACTGCACACCCTTCTTGCCACCAGGCTGCCAGTATTCGCTCTCGCGCCGCCGCAGTCAGAACCTACTCCGGCGATCAATTCTGGTAAACTTTGTGCGCCCCTTCCTCTCTGGTTCACACGAGCAGCTTCGCAACTTCCTTGCGCACCTCCTGATCCTCTTTGCCCGTCTGTTTGTGATCCAGAGCTTCGTCTTCGACGAGCACCGTGAGCAACCGATGCCGTCTCCAACTCTGGCGAGTGATTAAGGTAAAATCCGACCGCCCCGTGCCTCCTCTTTGACGCTGACTTGTTCGTCTGACCAATGCGCACACACTGATGCCCTCCGTTTGTGTTAGGGCGAAGCAGAATGTCGCCAACGTCGCCGTCCACCGGAGCCCGACCCTGTCATCCACTCCGACGAGATCCCACGGCCATGACAGCGCGCCCCTTGCCAAGCCACTGCCACGTTGAGCTTCGCCTCGTCACTGCGATTCTGGTGAGCACACTCTTTCCTCCACGGGCGACCTAGAACGCCGGCACCGCCACTGGCAGAGCGCACCGCCGCTCGCCGTCGCCGCGCCCCGCCAGAACTTGGTCGTTTGATCAAGCGCTGTTGGATCTAGATCCAACGCGTGTAATAGAATCACTTAAACGAAGCGGTACGTTAGATCTGAGCCGTGCACATTCACTTAAATCCAACGATCTGCGTCGATCGATCCTCCCGAACCAGTACGGGCCAATAGGAAACAGACGCGTGGCTACGGTTTGTTTAAAAACAGAATTTGAAATCAGATTTATATCCAAATTTGATTTAGCTATAACTTTTGATTTCCACGTTAGATTTTGACAAATTTTATACCGTTGGAATCAGGAGAACAAGCCCTTTCTGTTTATGCAATGTGTTTAGTGTTTAGCTTCAGTTAAAATGATTTTATTTGCAGAAACTTGTTTAGGACTATTTTGAGCATATGATTTATTTAGGTAATTGTTTTAGTGTCAAATAAACTTGGTTTAGCAAGTTTTTGACTTGTTTATGATTCAGTACTATGCACTTGCTTGGTTGAGTTCCAAAAATCATCACTTAGCATCTTGCATGCATGCATATATATTTTTGCTTGTATATGACTTGTATGTGATTGTGGCTATATTCTTTGTGTAGACTTTGGTGCTAGTGATTGTGATTGTGAAGAGTGCTACTCTCCCAACTACCAAGGCAAGTGGTACTTCATGAATATTTCTATCCCTATATTTTTATACAAGCATTAGAAATATTTTGCTAAGTCTTGCATGTTACTTTTTTGCCAAATGCCATGTTGGGAAATCCTATGTAGTTGTAGAATTGCTAGGAAATTTCTAAGTTAAGTTACTATCTATGCCATGCTTAGCCTAGCTAGTAGAAAACAAGGGTTGGTAAAATATACATGCTATGGTGAAAATATTTCTAAGTCTTTGGACTTATGTTTTTCTTAATAAAACAACTAAGTCAATGAATCACCTGGGTGGAAAGGGACTTGATTGGTGGATTTTGGTTGAGTGGTTACACAAGGCCCATGGCTATGGTTTACCTTGTGTATCTCACTTGTGGAAAGCCACCCAGGAACAAAGGGATTTTAGTGGCCAAGTGTTGAGATGCTTCTAGTGCAGCCACTTGGCAATATGGGATCTGCCTGGATCACATAGGTTGCTAGAACTTAGCCATTTGGACAGTTGGTGGTAGTGGGAATGATAGGTTGGAGCGCGTCCATTTGGTCTAAGGAAAGGCTTCTGAAAGGTCCTGTCTTGGGAAACCAAGTCTAGTGGGGAAAGTGCACAACCTCTGCAGATGGAAAAATCTAAGTACTTAGCCAAGTCCATGGCAATGGACAACTTGAGCATCAAGACATGGAAGCTATCAAGAATCTCATCACTCCAACTTCTAAGTAAAAACTTGTGGGTGAACAAGGGTGAAGGACCTCAATGTCTATTGGTGGTTCCTTGGGAAAAGTTTTGACAAAGAAAACTTAGTGATTTCAACTAATAGGAAAAACCTATTTTGAGCAAAGCAAGCCAAGCTACACTTAGCCAAATTGCATATAGTAATATAGTCCACTTAAAATTTACTAAGGTATCACTTGCCAATACTATTCCAAAGTATTGACCCACTGTGGCTATAACTTGTGATGTTGCAGGTTACTCTGATGAGGATTAGGTGTCATGAGTCTACACTCAACATGTTTGTCTGTGGCACATGAAGATGAAGACTTATATTTATTTACTTATTCAAACTCTTGTATTAGTCCTGTGGCCTTGAGTTGTAAAGACTATGTTATCTCTGGAATGGATGTAATAAATGACCTTTGTATCTGTGTACTTCATCTTAAACTGTGGATGCTAGCAATGATCCAGGGACTAGCATTGCAATCACAGGGATCCTTTTTCCTTTACAAAGGAGGGATCTTACAATATCCTTGCTTGGTTATACCCACTACCCTACTATTGGAAATCTTCAATCCAACAAGTAGTTCTTTCAAACTCCACTCATAATCTTCCTTAATCATCCATCTACCTTTCTTTAAATATTACTATCCTGTAAGATGGATAACACTACTTCCATAATCCCATGTTGCTTTAGCATCATCTTAATCATACTATCTTGTCTCTACTTAACTCCAGTATCTCATACTCCAACCTCACATTATATTAATGTGACTTGACATAGCTATCTTAGGATAACATATCTATACTAGGGTTCCAATCCTGTTTTATCCACCAATACCACTTATACATGATATAAGCACTCAATCTTAGTGAATAAGCTTGATCATTATAATCCTTTGATCCTTTATGGTTTAGGTTTCTAGTTGTCTAATCAAGGCTTCCATCCATACAATATTGCAGTTGTATTATAATTATCTTCTATTTAGCTCTATTGGATTAAGAGATATAATTCATTGAGTATACCTACTTGATCCAATAGGACTACTCCTGGTAACTATCTTTAGTATTCATCCTGGGAACCCTCTTTGTTACCATATATATCTTTATTTCAAATAAATCTTCTATCGAACCAGGAGTGAGTTTAACTCCTTCTATTATCCCATTGATTGGATTATTTTCAATCATTCCCATCCTATAGATGATTTATAAAGATATCATTACTATTATCTCTTCTTAGTTGTTTCTTTATAGACACTTAACTGTGAGCTATGGTCTGGTCAAGAGTTGGTAGATTGAGAATTGGTGAATCAATAATTGATTCCTCCATATTAATGAACAACAGATATTGGAATATACCTCAATAGAGATGATAGGGAATGATATGGAAAGAAAGATATATGATGAATGATCTAAACTTAATTTCTTTCCTACTCAATCTTACTTAAGAAGTAGGGTTAGGTATTACCATGAAACTCATGATATATGCAGATGAGATTAAGATATAGTTGTTAAATTCATATTTTGTGTTATATCCTTAACTTGGTACTCATGGGTGATTATAGTGAATACAATGATATGATCACCTAAGAATCAAATATAAATCATAATGTATTAGGGTTTAACTCTTATTACATCTGATCTACCCTTAGATCAAATCTCCCTTTACCAAAAATAGGGTTTTAGCAAAGGTCATATTGAAACTTAATGCAGTTAACTTGATGATCTTCTTCTATTCCATCAAGTTAAGAGAAGCTTCAATCACTTTGACAAGTTTTGTTCAAAAGCACGAAAATTATTCAGATTTTCTATGCATGAATGAAATGCACACATCTGGGTTCATCTTATTTCTAGGCTCTAATGCTGGGATGTTACAGGGGGCGTACGGGCACGGCGTCGATTGCTCGTCAGAGTTAGCGTCAGCGTCGGGATCGCTCAGGTGTGGATGTTGTCGACACTACAAGGCATGAAATGGCAAGCCAGATGTGGCGTTAGATGCGCACAAGCATGGCGAGTACATGTGAATCAACCAGAAAAGTTAGGGCGGTTAGGGTTTACCAGAAAGGTTCTCCGGGGTTGCTGCAGAGGACGATGGCGTGCTGGCATTGTCCTTGCCGATGTTTCGAAGCGCACACGGGCTAGGGAAATGTACTAGGAGATGCGTGAGGCTATGTGGAGTGTGCTCGTGGGAACCAGGAGCAGAGGGGTGGCCGGAGTTGCCCAGAATCGGCGTTGTAGCTCGTCGAGCAGAGAGGTTTTAGCGAGAAATTCTTGCAGCCTGGTAGCGCTCGGTGCTTGGGGTTTGAGGGGGAATGGAGAGGGGGCAATGGGGGTTTAAGTAGCAGGGTTGAGTGGGGAAATTACGCCGGTAATCAAGAACAATCAATCAAATTGAAACGAGGAGGAAACGACAGAGAGGGCGCGGGTCCTCCGGCGTGAGATAGACGACGGAGTCGGCGTGGCATGGGGCCTGCCCGTCAGTGAGGTGGGGGTGTTTGCGCGTGAGAAACAGAGAGGGAGAGGGGGTTTTCCCGGGTGGGCTAGGTGGGCTGGTAGCTGGGCCGCGAGTGGGTTGGGCTAGATAGGCTGTTGTGATAAAAAATTCTCCTTTTCTCTTTTCTTTTTCTGTTTTGATTTTCTAGTTTGAATTTGAATGGCTAAACTAGATCTGTTTGAATTCAAATTTCTTTTGGAATTTTGTAGTGAAATCCTTGTACTAAAACAAGTATAAAACCTTACTGTTTAGTCCAAAACACTTTGACATAAAGGAAAATAAAATAAAACCATGCCTTGAAATGAATATAGATAATAGGCATAAAATGGTTTTATTTTAGAATTTTGTTTTGAAAGTTTTTGTGATATTTGTGCGTTCAACTTTGAAATATTTCTGATCACAACAAGGTATTTTCATAATTTGAGAGTAAAATAGAACCATTGCCTTTCTAGCATAAAATATTAGGCATATAAATTGTTTCCCATTTTGAAATCTTGTTTGAAAATAACCAAATGCTTATGAATGCATGAATGATATGCAAACTTTTCAAATTAATATTTTTGGGATGTTACATAGGACCATCATCTAGATATTAATCATAAACATTTTCTAAGAAAAACTCTTTAGTACCATGCATTTCAAAGTTAGGCACAAATATAGGATTATCATAGATAATAGAAGAATAACTATTATCATAAGTTTTACCCATAGCAGATATTTCAAAAGAATCCACACGAACATAACATTCATCCTCCTTTGGTAAACATGGGGGACAATCAAATAATGTAGGAGGTAAAGAGTTACTCTCATTAGAAGGTAGACATGGGTAGATCCATTCTTCCTCCTCTTGACCATCACTCTCCTCCTCTTTTTCATCTAATGAGCTTTTAGTTTCAGCAATTTCTTCTTCCATAGGCTCCTGCAAGGCATTAGTCTCTTCCATTTGTGGAAAGCACCTATTAAAATATTCAAGAATATAGCCATTCTCTTCCTTGTAATTATTAAAGAAAAATTTAAGTATCTCATAAACCTCATATTCATAAGGTGCATCATCAGTATTTTCAAGTAAACTGGCAAGTTCAAATGCACCCTTGAAAGCAATAAATTCTTCAATTTGTTCCACATCATAAAAGTCATAATTTACTTTAACATAAGAAGATATGGTAACATTATCATTATACTCACATTGAAAAGGCAGGTGTTTATACCTCCTACAGCAACAAGATTTATCAAAGCAATAAGTAACATTATAAGTAGAGAACACCTCTCTAGCAATAGTATTCAATTTATCAATTTGTTCCCATAAGTGTTTCCCTTTTCATGACAAACGGTGCTCCTTATAATAATACTTTTCTTCTTCTGTGAACCCACCTTGCCAGTAAGAACTAGTTTCAAAGAAACCATCCATTGATATAAAGCATGACCAAGCAAGGCAACAACAGACCAGCAACTAGAGCAGGAACTATTTTTTTGTGCCTTTGAATAAAGAAAGCAAACCAAACTAAACTATTTTTTTGGGTTTTTTGGAAAGAGGCAAACAAAACCAAGCAAAAGAAACAAAGCAAGCTAAAAACAAAATAAAGAGAAAGGAAGTGGAGGACTCCCCTTGTGAAGACGTCCTTAGCTTCCCCTACAACGGCACCAGAAAACTTGATGGCGCCCGGTGTTGACGTGGGAGCGCTTCATTGGAAACCCCAAGAGCAAGGTGTGATGAGCACAACAGCAAGTATTCCCTCAGTAGAGACCGAGGTTATTGAACCAGAAGGAGGAAGGAAACGTCTCAAAGGTGTTGCAAGCAACATGGAAACCTGCACAACACAAACTCAAGACTTTGCCCCAACGAATCAGTGAGGTTGTCAAGCTCACCGGTTTGCGGTAACAAAGGATTAAACGTATGGTGTGGAAGGTAATGGTTTTTAGCAAGTAAACAAGTAACAGTGGAAGATGTATCAATGGTAAGGATTGGACCGGGGTCCATAGTTCACCAGAGGTGCTCTCCTCAGATAAAGGACATGGTATGAAGGGTAAACAAATTATAGCAGGAAAATTGACAGAAACTGAGCAAGGCATAACAATGCAATTACTAGTCAGAAAGATCCTATGAGATTCGATTGGTCAATACAACAAGATACATAGACCGCCATCCAACTGCATCTATGACTAGAAGTCCACCTTCAGGTTATCATCCGACCCCCCTCCAGTATTAAGTTGCAAGCAACAGACAACTCCTTTAAGCAAAGTGTGTAAGGTAAACAGTTCACATGTTCCATGAACAAGAGACCGTTGTTTTCTCCCTAGTAGCAACAACACATGTACAATCGAAGATATTACTGTCACTTCCCTTGGAAACAAGAGGCATGAACCCACTATCAAGGATAAATACCCCCTCTTGGAGTCACTAGCAACTACTTGGCCAAGATAACTACTAACAATGGAGAGCATGCAAGATCACAAACAAAACGGACATGATAGAATCATAAAGACAAAACCATTAATCAAACCAACATAATAATCTCAATATCCATCGGATCCCCGCAAACACAACATGCATGATTACAAATAGATGAGATCTTGATCATGAACGGAGCTCACAAGATCTATACATGAAAGCACAAAGGAGGAGATACAACCATCTAGCTACTACATGGACCCATAGTCCAAGGTGGAACTACTCATGCATCATACCGGAGAGAAGGCCTCCGGGATGATCTCCCCTCCGGCAGGGTGCCGGGAAGAACTTCAGATCCCCTCCCCCCGATCTAGGGACGATGGTGGCGGCGGCTACAGCCGGTTTCGTGGAGATTTGATCGGGTTCTTAGGGTTTCTGCATCGGGGTCTTCTTATAGGCGAAGGGGGAGGTCGAGGCGGCGGCCAGGGCCCCACACCACTCCCAGGTGCGGGGCAGGGCCCACCCGCGGCTAGGGTGAGTCTGGCTGCCCTGGGCGGCCTCTCTAGCTCCCATCTGGACTTCTTGTTCCCCACGGGAAGTAATTAACTTTGACGTTTGTCCTGTCCAATTCCGAGAATATTTCTTTACTAACTTTTCTGAAACCAAAAACAGCAGAAAACAGGCATTTGACACTGTTGCAACTTGTTAATAGGTTAGTACCAGAAAACATGTAAAAAGCACATCAAAGTGTAGACAAGTAAAGCAAAGTAGATACTAAACGAGCATGGAGCATCAAAAATTATAGATACGTTTCCGACGTATCACCCCATAATTAGTAGCCAAATACACAATGCATTCCCCTAGGCCCATAAATGGTGAAGTATCATGTAGTCGACATTCACATGACACCACTAGAAGAATAGCACCACAACTTAAATACTAAACCATTGAATAATAACTCAACACAAATCCACTGCTAACAACATGACTTCTCCCATGTCCTCAAGAACTAAAGGACTACTCATGAGACATCAGATGGATCAAGATCAAAGATGATATGGTAATGGATAACAATCTGAACATAAAAAATAATCCAATGGTTCCACTCACAAGCATCAACTACAATAGTAATCAACACCGGGAAAGGTTTCCCCTAATGAACTAAAGCAATATCCAACACAATTGTTACAACGGGATGGAGTAATGATGATGGTGCTGGTGGATATGATGGTGTGGATGATGATAATGATGATCCGATGAATCCTAGCTTGACGATGGTGTTGATGGCGACGATCTCCCCTCTCCGGGAAGGAATTTCCCCGGCAGACATCTGTCTGCCAGAGAGATCTTTCTCTCTCGGTGTTTTCCGCCTCGTAGGGGCAGCGGAAATCTATATGTGGTCGCTCCCCTGATGTTAGGGTTCCGTAGGGAATATATAGGTGAGAGGGCGGAGTTGGGAGCCGGGCAAGTGGGCCACACCTGCCCTAAGCACGGCCCAGGGGGACCCACGCCTAGGGGGTGTGGGCCCCTTGCGACCCTTCTTCACCCATCCTTCTGGCTTCCTCTATCTTCTCGAAAAATATTATTTTCCCATATTTTCTGGTATTTTTCTGATCTTCACGAAATTGCATCAAAACACCTCTTTTTCCATCAGAATCCAGACTCCGGCAGTTCATCCTCCAAGAATCATCCAACATGCATAAACAGATGAAAAGACGTAAGTAATACCTCATAATAAGACATATATCAATGAATAGAGGTAAATTATGATATAGAATGCTGATGCAAATTGGGCGTATCAACTCCCCCAAGCTTACACCTTCGCTTGTCCCCAAGCGAAAACTGAGATCAGTAAACATGTCCACAGGTTTATGGAGTGAAGTGTTGATAAAATAATACAAACAAGAAGCATCACACTTACCATTGCACAACTCATATAAGAAAGCAACTCACCATTATATAACTTAGCTTGCAACAAGTACAGGAGTCACAATAGAGATGCATAAAGATAAATCATATTTGGAATTGGCAAACTTTGTTCTTGGTTAGAGAACACCTGGCAAACAGTTTCACAAAAAGCTTTCTGTAGAAGTTTTCAGAACAGGAGCATCCTTTGCCCAAAAAAGTTTTTCACAATGAAGTCTTTCAAAGTAATACTCAATAGATAAGAGGTTTGTGCAAACAAGGAAGATAAAGAACATGAGTGAATAAATCACCATATGAATGCTTGAAACACAACAACTCAAATGCTTGCTGGAGATAGAGAGGAAGCAGGTTTACTAACTGTCACATACCAAAATTTTCCAAATTTTGAAATGTGAAAAATAAATAAACAAAATAAATATTTATTGAAATTTAGGGTGAAAAAAACTTTTTGTTTTAAAGTGGAAACATCAAAACCCATCTTGAACAAACTTTGAATAAAATTTGAATCCAACTAAATTCAAATCAAGTGAAATGCATTCTTCATAAATGCATCTTGAAATTTAAACACTTGGAAAATAAACCAAAACTTTAAAACACTAATGGAAGAAAAACATTTCCAAGGTACCTCAAAGACTATGGATTTGATCCATATAAAAATATTGTTAACAAACATTTATAAATGATCAAGAATGATAAATATTATAAAACCATAGAAATTGATTTCATTCAATTTTGGAGCCATGGATAAAACCTTATGAAGTTAATAAGATAAAGGAATTAAATTTCAAAGCTAATAAAGCTCCTATCTAAAATCCATACCAAATGGTGATCAAATTAATCCTAAAGAGATATAAAAGGATAAACAAGTATTAAATAAGATTTTACAAATTGGAATCACCAAGTTTGGATCTTTAAATAAAAAGATATGGATTTTATAAGATAAAGAAAGAAATGATAAATAAGGAGTATTTAAAAGCCAAATTAAATCTTGGCCAAATCCATAAGCAAATGAAAATAAAGATAATCCAAATAAAATAATAGGATAAAGATTATTCCAAATAAAATTATATGGCATTAAAACATATTCTAATTATATATGGATAAAGATAAAATTCCTAATAGAAATGATTAATTAAATCATGGGATAATAATAAATGGAATTTGCCCAAGTAGAATAAAAGTTATTTAATTAACTTAAATGGAATCAAAGAATTATTTGAAATAAAAATTTATATGAGAATAAAACCATCTTGGATTTTATTTGAATGAAGACAAATGCTCAATGTAAATGATTAATAAATCATATTAAAAATATTTCAAATAACTCAAAGAGAATTATTTAACACCCTATTGAATAAATAAGACCTACTGAATAAGGTTTAGTGAAAATTAGAATTCAAATAAAGAGTATGAAAATATAAATAAATCTTGTTTGAATAAAAACAATGATCTATTTAAATAAAATACAAACCATGTGCAATTGAAATATTTATTCTGAAAATGGACATTAAATACATGTCTAAAACAGTGTAGAAAACTTACAGAAAGTGTGGTAAAAATATGAATTCAAATGGTGTTTGGAATCATTTGAAATAAATCAAAATAGGATAAAAGAAATAGCAAAAGAAAAAGAAACAGAAAAAAATAAAACAGATCGAATCAGCCCAGACCCAGCCCAGCAAGGCCTCAAGCCCAACAAGCACAGCCCTCCAGCTCTCCCCTACCGAAGCATTTTCTCACTCGCGAGAAAGCCCCCACAACCACTGACCGCTGGACCCCACCACTCCTCTCTCTCTCGCTGCCGCTAGGTCCCACTGCCTTGTCAGCTTCGTTCTCACCCGCGGTGACCACGCCCCCAACCCCTGCTCGCCATTTTTGGCCGTTGAAGACGACATCAATTCGCGTTAATGCCACCATTAATCCTCCCCGTGACCTTGCACACTTAAGCGCCCGTTCCCCCTCTATCTTTTCCCCAGACACCATCTTCCGTCCACCACCGGGATGCCTCAATTCCCCTCAACACCTCCCTCTGCTCCGATAAGCTCCAACTCTGATTCCGGCCAGCCCTCATCGCCCCTTTCCTCCCAGATCCCACGAGCGCGTTCCCCATCGCCCCATGAACCTCCCAGTATCCTTGGCTTGCCCGCGCTTGACCCACAACGTCGGCAACAACCAAGACACGACGTCGCCGTCCACTGCCTCGACTCCGGCGACCTTCCCCCGTAAGCCCCCAGCCCCCCTCTTCTCTGATTGATACGTGTGTGATCCCCAGCATCGTGCGCATCTAACGGCACCCCTGGTTTGTCTTAGCATGCACCACAGCCTTGCCCCCGATGACGCCAGAGCTTGCCCGACGCCAGGAGCATCTTTGGCGAGAGATTGACGACGACTGTGCGCCCCTCGACGCATGGCTGCTACCTTGAGCATCTACTCTCCACGGCGATCTCGGTGAGACACCCCACGTCCTCTCTCGCTTCCTGCATTAGCCGGAACACCATCGTCTGAACGCGCCGCCGCCACTCGCCGCCGCCAGCGTCGCCAGTTAGTGGCCAGCTGCTCTGGACCGTTAGATGCAGATCCAATGAGTAGGATAGATTGACTTAACGAAGGGGTGCCATCGATTCTGTGCCGCACGATCTGTTTAAAATACAACGCCCCACGTTGCACAATCCACGCGAACCGGTATGAGCCAATGAAAACATTCCACGTGGCCAGACTCTGGTTTTAAAAACAGATTTGATTCTATTAGATATGTGATTTTGTAAATTCCATAACATTAAATCTACACGTCCAACTTTTTCAAATTTTATATCAATGGAATCAGAAAAACAAATACTTTCCAACCATGTACTTTTTTTAGTAAATTTCTTCTGTTAAATTGGTTGTTTTTACAGAAACTTGTGTAGGCATAATTTGAATATAAAAATTATTCTAGAAATATTTTTAAGGAAAAATCTTTGGCAAATAGATTGTTTTGAACCTACTGACCATAGAAACCAACTTATGGATTTAAAAATGTATTTTGTGATGCTAAAGGAATAAATCTTTGAATAAAAGCATTTCTAGCTAAATAAAATTATTGAATAAGTTTTCAAAATGCTTTTTGAGTAAAACCTTTAGAAAATGATTTGATTTAAACTCTCTAACACAAACACCAAGTTTTTGGATTTAAAAATATATTTGGTGAACCCTATAAAAATATTACTTTGTTTAAAGGCATTTCCAACAACATAAAATATTGCTTTGGTATAAAAAGTTTTATTGGTGAAACCTTTTGCAAATGGTTTTTAATATTAAACACTTGACCTTAAAACACTAACACTTGTGTTTAAAAATATATTTGTCAAACACTAGAATATATTACTTTGATTTGAACCATTTCTAGCAAAACAAAAATGACTTAAAATGGCCATTTTCACTAACATGATATCAAATGGTTTTTGCCACTTTTATAAATGACCAATAGATGTTTTATAATATTTATAACCTATTAGAAACCACTTTTCCAAATAAAACAATCTTTGGCATGCTTGCATGCATTGCTTTGATTCTATTATTCTATGTGATGAATTGCTGGAATGGTAGATTGAATTTGTGCCTTGATTGAATTATAGTGAAATTTGAAGAGTGTGACTATTGCAAGATCAAGGAGTGAACTTATATTCTCTACCAAAAAGGAAAGTGGTGCTTCATATTTTTATCCCAATATTTTGACTAGGCATTAGAAATATTTTGTATAGGGCTTGCATGAATATTTTTGCTAAGTATCTATATGCTATGCTTGGGAAATCCTAGTAGTTGTAGAATTGTTAGAATTTTCTCTAAGTTAAGATACTTGCTATTGCCATGCTTAGCCTAGCTAGTAGCAACCAAGGGTGGAATATTTTCATGCTATGGAAAAATATTGCTAAGTATTTGACTTATGTTTTTGCTTAATAAAACTACTAAGTGAATGAATCACCTCGGTGGAATGGTAATTGCTTGGAAGGATTTTTGTTGAGTGGTTACCAGGGCCCATTTTCATGGCTTACCCTGTGTATCTCACTTGTGGAATGCCACCCAGGAACAAAGAGATTTGAGATGTCAAATGTTTAGAAGCTTCAAGTGCAGCCACTTGGCATTATGGGCTCTGCCTGGATCATATAGGTTGCAATAACTTAGCTAAATGGACAGTTGGTGGTAGGGGATGATAGGTTGGAACGCGTCCATTCTGGTCTAAGGAAAGGCTTCTGAAAGATCTTGTCTTGATGCATGTCGAGTCTTGTGGGGAAAGTGCACCACCTCTGCAGAGAGAAAAATCTAAGTACTTAGCCGTGTCCCCGGCAATGGACAATTTGAGCATCAAGACATGGAAGCTATCAAGAATCTCCTCATTCCAATTTCTAAGTTAAAAACTTGTGGTTGAACAAGGGTTGAAGGATCACCAATTTCTATTGGTAGATGCCTTGGGTGATTTTTGACAAACAAAAACTTAGTGTTTTCAAATGATAAGGAAAATCTATTTTGAGCAAAGCAAGCCTAAGCTCCACTTAACCAAATGCATATAGATGATAGACTCCACTATACTACCATAGTATCACTTTCCCATACAATTCAAATGTATTGACCCTTGTGGCTGTAACTTATTATGTTGCAGGTTTTATTGATGTTAGTGAAGTGTGTTGATTACGATTACAAGTCTACAACCAACATGATTGCCTGTGGCACTTTGAAGATGAAGGACTCCATGCTATAGTTATTTTTGCTGCATTGTAAAGAGATAGCCAAATGAGCTATATAAGATGTAATGAATTATTTTATTCCTGGTTATAAATTTGTATTATGACCTTTGTTTCTTGATATTACATCTTAACTGTGGATGCTAGCTATTGATCCAGGGACTAGCATTGTAAACATAGGGATCTCTACCTTATTAAAGGTTGGGACCTCTACACTGACTCAACTTGGAAATAGGAGAAAGGTCCCTTTATAGAGGGAAGGAGGTATTACAGGTCATAAAGAGCTTTCAAAAGATTATGGTACTTACTAGCTTTGATCCCTAATTGCCCCTATCATAGGCATCTTGAGATGATTAAGGTTAAAGTGCACAAAGATGGAGTATATGCTTGACGAAATATAAGTTGGCAATCTCATGTCCTTGAATATGAGGGCCACTCCTCATGCTACTCAAATTCAGTTACTAGTAAGTTCTTGTCATTGTAAGTACATGTGTATCATAGATAATCGCCAACGGGGTACCCCTTGCACATGGTATAGGAGCTTTCCCATAACCAAAATGACAAGGCAAGCAGATAATGAGCATCTCAACGATCTTTTTGTTTACTATGTGCATAGCTTTTTATTCAGGATGCTTCATAGATAGCTCACTATGGTGATGCTTCAAGTTTTCACCATGATTAGCATGGCTTAGGCTAGCTGCCCAAGCGTTTCTGTAACACAAAATACAAACTCCATGGACTTACAAGTTCCCTCTTTATTTCACACCGCTGACATCCACACACAAAAGAGCACGATATCAACCGTGTATAGAGTACAAGTGCAATGTTGAAAACGTTCCCTGTGACAGCACGGTTCTGCTAATTCCAGCGTATAGGTGCAAGCATATACTACTTTGATGGCACAATGGTTCAAGTCTATTAGGGGAAAAGAATATAAGGTGTGCCATCAAGTTCGTGAGAGCTTTACTAACTAGTTTTCACATAACAAAATACTTTTTAATTCGAAAGATAGATGAAGCTTGAGAATTTGCTTGGAATAGCAACAATGCTACTAGGTTTTTGGCATCTCATCGTGCAGACCATTCAGGAATATTTCTTTGTTCTTGGCTTCAGTGTCGATTTCATCCGGGGCATACCTAGCTAATGACAAAAATTTGTCACGGTATTCCACTATGGTCATCCTTCCTTGCTTCGGTTCTCTGAACTCATCTCGCATTCTCTTAATTAAACCCGGTGGTACATGGGTTCTGCTAAACTTGACCTTGAATTCCTCCCAGGTCATCATCTGGCCTCCGGTCATTGCACGCACACTGTTCCACCATGCCTGGCATCTCCGGCTAGATAGTGGGTGGTGAACAGAACTTTCTCGTTGTCCTCCACTCCGGCGACTTCTAGGTTATTTTCCATGGTTTGCAGCCAATCATCGGCATCTAGGGGTTCTTCTGACTTAGTGAAAACAGGTTGGTTGGTATTCTGGAAATTTTTGAGCTTAGATCCATGGTTGTCCTGGTTTCCGTGGCCTTGATTGTTGTGGGCTAGCTGAGCTATCTGTTGCAGTGTGGCTAGGTTGGCTTGACGTTCCGCTCTTTCAGCTTCGTGGTCAGAAGTCAACATTTGCAGAATCTGCAACATCGGGTCCAGGGATGAACTACTTCCTCCGCGTGGCATCTGAAGATTGAGATAGATCATGAGAAAAGAGGAAAAATTCTAAGGTTCAGGGTCTTTGAAATTTTTTTAAAGTTTGACTCAAATTTTCTAGCAACTTGCTTTTCATTCATTCATAGCACACGATACAAACAAACCACAGAACAAGAAAAAACAGATGGTTTTAAGAACCATTCTGAAAACTACGATACAGTGGGACCGAATACTACTCACTACGCTAGTGCTCAAGTGCTACTACTCCTCGGAATCGGTGGCTTCGTCATCTTCATCGTCATCGATGAAGGCGAAATCATCCTCATCGGTGAAGAAGTCCATAGCCTGATCCTCCAGAAAATCATCATCATCGCTGAGATAGGAGTAGGGGTCTCCACGAAGATCCTTTCCTGCATTCTCCCTTTCCTCCAACTGCATGTCTCTCTCGTGGATGGTCTCCTCCAAAGATGAGATACGGTGGCGAAGACGGGCAATGATGCGTTCCTTCTTGTCGAGCTGACAGCAGCGAGACTTGCGATCCTTTGCTAGCATGGCGATGGTCTGATCCTTCATCTTGATGATGGCGGACTTGTGGTTGGAGTAGTCACGGCAGTTATCCAACTCCTGTTGTCGATCGTACATCATGAAGCTAAGGTGGTCCAATTGAGTCTTCAGTTCAGGGTGGTGTGGGGCTTCCAGGGGTTGTCCATTAGCATCATGCCTTGGGCAAAACTCAAAGAGAGTACCCTTGCTCTGGTTGATACTCTGCCCACACAGACGGGAAAGAGCTTCCTGCATTGCCCTGGCAAGTCCATCAAGCCAGTTGTTCTCACTTAAGGTAAACTGAATTCCTTCTGTAGTGGGAGGTTCAATATTTCCTCGGAGACTTGCAACAATTAGCCACTGTAGATCTTCTCCTCCTTGATCATTGAGCTGAGGTCCGAAGAACTCGGGGTGCGGACGCTCCAGAAGTTCTGAAAGCTGGTCCAAATCCCTCTCAAAGATAAGGTCTCCTCCATTCCCCAACTGATAAAACTTGTTGTACTTCACGTCCATCTATAAGAATATAGGATGAGTAAGTTAGTAGAATGATCAAGTGTGTCAAAATTTTATGTATTTTGCAAGAGTTTTTGAGGAACATGAATTTTCATGAAATAATCAAAGGGATAAGAATGAGAATAAGTTTTTGTAAATATTTGTTTTCTTTGGTTTTGAAACTAAGTTTTTGATTCAAACGTCCAGTCTAACTAGGGTCTCCTATGGTCAGGATGGCTCTGATACCAACTTGTCAACACCCGGGTTTTTAATCCCAGATGCCTGTTATGCCATACATCACAATCCCAGGATTACCATTTTTGCGAGACATAACAGAATTGGATACCAAAGTACATCATCCATTACAAACCATATATAAGGTCTTACACAAATAGGGATCTCATGATCCAGTTCTTAATACAACTTTAAGCAGCGGAATACGTAATAATAATGGTAGAGTAGGCGAAGCTCCATCTTCGGGAACACAGGCAATGCTGACGATGGGAGATGATCCTAGTTTTAGTAACCTTCCTCGGGTCCATCCTCCAGGTACTCCTCTTCATAGTCTATCCATGGGAATATCCAGGGACAAAGCCATGAGTACTCTTTAAGTACTCGCAAACTAATACTAACAAGGAAAAGGGGGTTTTGATAATAGGACACTATGCTCTAGGGTTGTTTTGCAAAAGCTAGATTTATCTCTACTAAGTTTAGAAGAAACGAATGCTAGTTGGAGTTTTATAACACCTAAGTGGGAACTTGTATTTCATATCACAACCCTGTTGTGGTCAAGTCAAAGTCTCAATTCATTTCACAAGTCTTTTGAAAACATCTGACGGGGGAATAGTATGGCCACTCCAACTGTCCATAACCTCAGACGCGGCTATTCGAATAGTTTGACGCTCTGTAGAGATTGTACACTTTCACCAGAACATTCGATACATCCGTCAGGAAAAAATCCTGAATTCACCATACTAAGTATGCGGATAATCAATCCTAACCTTTCAACTACACGCCCTAGTATAAGCACATCTCCTGTGAGTTTGGCCTCCCAACAATGACCAACTGTCATCTTGGGTACTGCACAGGTGGACAATCTTCACAAGGTAGCCTCAGCTCATACCTTGGCTGTCAGGGAACTAATACTAAGGTATATAAGTTTCCAGTCAAGCCCTACCCAATCTTCGGGTATTGTGGTTGTACGATAAAATTGGAATGGTATCGCATCCAGACAACCATTAGTTTTATAAAGGGCTAAGGCTCATGCCTCAACATTTTCATCACCAAATCATCTGGTGTTTTCAGAAACACATGTCCAAAACATTTCAATAGAATGATCCATCATTCCAAGGTTTTCATAACCATTTTTCCACCAAGTATTCCCATCTAAAGTTGATCAAGTTTTATGCTTAGCACTAGCATCTACAAGTGGGGGAAGTACTAATGAGGGGTGGTAACTAAGTGGAGTTTTAACTAAGTTCAATCTCATGCCTTAGGATGACATAAAGATTATCTAGCTTAGGCCAAATTTTATGCTCTTTACACAACCTTCAATTTTCTTTCTAGTATCTACAAGTTACTCAAGTAAACTCTAAGTAATAGCTTTGATAAAGAAATAAAGTATAAAGCTTGCAAGTAAAACTGGGATGAGGTATCATCAAATATGTCCAACCAAGCATGCTTAGTGCATGGCATAGGTTATCTAACTTTCATAATTGCAAGTGCTAGCTTGCAAGGTTAATAGTTGCTAAAGTAGAGTATCTTGCAAGTGTTAGCTTGCACATTCAACTAGTAGCATTAGGCTTGCATCAGTATCAGTATAAGCTTGTTAAGTTGCAAGTGTTAGCTTGCCTTGTGCAGAGCAGTGGTTGAAGTTCTCCTCGGCTTCTTCTTGTAGTATCCTCCTTCCTCCTCGTATCCTTGGTCGGTACTAGCGTCTATGAATAAATACGAGGTACACAATCACCAAACAATATTTAACTACTTGCATTCATCACACACAAGGGTCCTATAGATGATCTAGCATCATCACTAACATTACAAGATTAAAGCTTGGTTTAATTCCTTTTATTTTTTAGAAAAGTAATCTCTACTCATTGAAAAACTACTTAAGATTTAATATTCTCCAAACCAAACATGGGATCATGTTGACACAGGTCATCACCACATATTTCAGTACATGGGAATGTGATTAAAAGTGGTGTCACAATTTAATAAGGTTTTTCTCTTTTATTTTAATTAATTAAAGTGGCTAGAAATGCCTATGTGGCATTCTTTTATTACTTGAACATTATTTATGTAAGTAAACCTATATATTTTTATATATTCTGATAGGTATGGTTAAATGTGATTTTTGAGATTTGGAATCAACTCAAAAGCTATTATGGTTTAAATTTGAAAAATGTTTGAATGCAGAAAAGCTTATGCCTTGTTATTTTTACCATGGATGATCTATAGATCCAAAAAACTTGAATCCAACGGGCTTGGATTCAGAATTCCCAGACCTTTCTAACAAAATTGGTTTCATCCAATTTGGTTCATTGAATTGACCTAGGATGATTTTTGAAACTAGGTACAGAAGTGTGTTTGAAATAAAATGGAAAAGGTTTAATTCAAATGACTGGGCTACGCGGGAAGCAATACTGGGCCGGCCTGCTAAGCACGGGCTGGTTAAGTTGTTGTCCCCATGCGTCAGTGAGACAGGGGGTGCAAAGCGGTATGGGGCGATGTGGTGCGTTCGATCTGGTTCTAATCCAACGGCTGAGGGTCATCATCGACGTTGGGCAACGCCGGCGAGACAGAAACCTAGCGCGGAAGGTGAGGGTCTTTGGGGGCTCACCGGGGTTCAGACGAGGGTCGACGAGGCGGGCGAATGACAAAGTCGACAACAGCGAGCCTCCTGGTACCGGCAGCTTCTCCTGGGGCGGCTCCAATCGATGGCCCCCTTCTTCTCCAGCAGCAGCAGGCTCCAGTGAAATTCCAGCAAAGTGCTGCTCACCTTGCTTCGAGAAAGGGGTGGGACGATCAGTGAGGAGAGGGGAGTCAGATGGTGTGCTCAATTCGGCTAGGGGTGGCCTTTATTTATAGTCTCGACGACGAGACCGAACGGGATGGGCAGACGACGGTGGCGACATGGCTACGGGCTGCTAGAGGCATGGCCGGCGGTGGCGATCGCTTGGTGGTGTCCTGATGATGCTCTACGGCTTTAATGCGCGCGTAGGGGCGGTGCGGTTTGGTCTGGAATGTGCGATGCTCTGCGTGGCAGAGGCGGCGTCTTTGACAGCGAGCGGTGGCTGTGAGGCACGGGGCGGCAAACGGGGATGTCTGGCGGTCTCCTGGGTTGGTGGCGATCATGTATGCACGCGGCGAGGGCGGCGCGCGGTCTGTGGGCGTCGATCGAGCGTGGCGCTCTGGCGCATGCTCGGCATGGTTGCTGGCGAGCTGGGTGCGGTCCGTCCGTGTGGTCCAGGGTTTGGCAACGCTCGCGGCTGGGACAGGGAGTGGCGGTGGACGGTGTGCTGCCTCCTAGACAAGGTTGGCACAGCTAAATCTCCTTCTAGCTTGCTGTCTCCACTAGGGTGGCATGGTGAGCTTCGGCTGTTCACCATTGATGTCATTGCCCAGCTTACAGTGAGGCTAGTGCTTGGTTTAACTTGCTAGATGATCTACTGAGATGGTTGTGAGCTAGAGAGGGGACAAGTTAGGTAAGAATCACTGCTCACAATAGTGTTTGGATTTTGTTTGATTTGTATCTGCAAGGTGTTTGATGAAATGGCCGCAAGAATTCAAGTTTTGAATTTTGAAAAGATTTTTGGTGTGTGTGCTAGGTTGGTGCTGGTGAGTCTGCAGATGCTTGGGTTTTGAAAGTTGAGCTTGTTTGAGTGGTTTTTGAAAAAGTGGGATCTTCCCATATGATAAAGATTCAATTTTGAACTGTCATTTAAACTATGCATTTGAAAGTTTCTGGATGATCACAAAGTGGTCCTTGATACTTTGTTATGAGTACAATCAAGGGGTGCAAATATCCAGGAAATTTTCTGTTAAGTTCTGAAAGTTTGGGACAGCCAAAGTAGGCATGGGAGTTAAATTGGTCAAAATGACCATTCCCTTATTTTATTTGTTTTGATTTATTTGTCTTTGGGAAAAGTTTTGGAATTGTTTAGATGGTGTTTATTTCACCTAAGAATCCATTTACAAGCAAAGTAACACACAAACAAGGTGGTTCAAAATAATTCCAAATGAAATGCATACACCATGCATGCTTTCATATTTTTATTTTAGAAAAGTTTTTGTTAACCCTAATTTTGATGATCCAAGTTTAGTATTTTTGGGATGTTACGACTCCAATGCTTGCGACGGTAGTGCGAGTGTCTGGTTGCTTGTCCTCCTCCATGTCTCCTTCATACCCTACCAAAATCTCCTCCTCCTTGGGATTTCGAGGATCATCTTCCTGGGGCTTCTTGCCTTTATCGTTGGCAGAGACCATGGTGCTCTAAACTTGAGAAGATTTCCTAACAGAAACAGATCAAAACGAAATCACGATGCACGAACCTCGGGGGATCCGGGGGGTTATATATTACGAAGTTTCAATGCATAAGGAAGGTTTTGATACAAAAATGAGGCGGAGACGGAGCTCGGGGGAGGCACACCCCCTCCAGACGCGGCCAGCTGGGGCCGGCGCCTGGGGTGGGTTTGGCAACCCCGGCCTCCGGTTCCTCCTCTGTTCCGTCTCGTAACTTCCCTTGTGTATTAAAAACATCAAAAATATAAAAATATTGGGGTTTCACGAACCTTCTGTTTTCACCACTTTTACCTATTCAAACACGAACTCTGCAGACTCCTTTTCTCCTTCTCCTGGAATTCCTTTCCTCACAAGGCAATACACAAACTTCAATGGAAACATTAGTGTAAGCAAAAACAATAAACCTTTAGTTTCACACTTCAACTAAAAACCCATCAAAACAAAAGCTTCTATAAGAGGAGAATGCAAATGACGGAAGAAATCTGTCAAAATAGACCAACAGGTAAAGATTATTTTTTTCGAGAACCTTATGTTGCTGAAATCAAAAAGTGCAGAACTAATGAAATTTGGGTAACAACTTGGAGAACAAGCACAGAAAAATACAGCTCCATCCAACGTACTGAGATTGCTCAAGAATTTTTACAATGCAACACAAAAATCTGTCTCAAGACAGCCACTTTTCACAACTCCTCTACTTCACAAAAGTAGTTGAACTTGACACAAAAACCAAAACAAAAAGGATAAGGAGCGGTTATTACTGAAGTAATAACTTCCAAGACTCGATAAAACTCTTGGGTTATCTCCCAACAAGTACTTTTCTTTAACGCCTTTAAGTTAGGCTTGAAACTTCCAAAGATGCTCACAAAGGAGATATATATTTGAAGTGAAAGAGAGCATCAAGAAGCAAATAACCAACACGTTTGAGTCTAACCCACTTCCTATGCATGGGGGTATCATGAGAAAGTAAGTTGTTGAAACAAAATCCACTAGCATAGGAAGACAAAGCAGATGCAACTTCAAAGCTTTCAACATAAAACGGGGAAACTTAACATTATTGAGATGCATAGAACCATGTTTCCCTCTCTCATAATAACTTGCATTAGCACCTTGAATAAAGTTGATAATATAACTGTCACTGGCAACAACTTTATCATCATAATAAGCATAATTACAGTTATCAAAACAAGGTCCAAGGTCATAAACTGAATCAATAGAAGCAAGTTGTTCCATCCTGAAATCTTCATTAGGCAAGCTATTTTCACATGGAGCTTTAGAAAATTTTGAAAAGTTAAACTCATAAAAATATCCATCAAACTTAGTTAAAGCTTTTTCCTTCTTACAATCTATAATAGCTCCACAAGTGTTCAAGAAAGGTCTACCAAAAATGATAGGAAAAGTTTTGCTAGCTGCTGAATTAAGCACTAGAAAATCAGCAGGATATTTAATCTTACCGCAGAGAACCTCCACATCTCTTACAATACCAATGGGGCAAATGGTTTCCTTGTTTGCAAGGTGAATAACCACATCAATGTCCTCAACCTCACAAGGACCAATTTCATGCATAATTTCCCTGTAAATCTCATAACGAATAGCACTAGAACTAGCACCAATATCACATAAACCATAATAGCAATGATCACCAATTTTAACATAAAGCATAGGAACACTAGCTTTTCTAGCTTTACTAGGATGAGAGATAATATTAGAAGCGTCTTCACAAAATACAATGTGCTCATCCTCTATATTTCTAGTGACAGGGTCTTTCACAATGGCAACCACAGGTTCAACACTCATTTGCTCATCAGGCTTCACAGTTTTCATTGTACCTTTATTATTTGCACTAATAATCATAGAATACTCCTTTACCTTAGCTGGGAAAGGAACTTTCTCAGCATGAGGTTCAGGCACAATATGATTAGTAGTACAAACTTCAGTACTTCTAACGGGAACATGACTAACAACATCTTTATAAGGTGCATGGTACTTATTCCACTTCTTTTTGGGAATTTATATGTAAGAGGCAAAGGCCTTAAAACAGTTGGCAATACTTTGGGAATCAAGACCAAACTCATTACTAATATCACGGAAGTCATCAATTTCCATAAAAGATTTAATGCATTCATAATCATAGTTTATACCTGACATTCTTCCTTTGTCATTCTCCCAAGCTTCAGTGTTCTCTTGAATACGGTCTAGGAGATCTCATTTACCTTCTTCCTTCTTACGTGTGAATGATCCAGCACAAGAAGCATCTAGTAAATCTTTATCATGAAGATAAATCCTAGCATAAAAATTATTGATAATAATATTGTTAGGGAGTTCATGAATAGGACATTTAAGCATTAGTAACTTCAATCTCCCCCAAGCTTGAGTTGTACTCTCTCCATCACGAGGCCAAAAGTTATATATAATATTTCTATCCTTATGAATCTCACTGGGAGGATAAAATTTAGAGTAAAAGAGAGATGCCATCTCCTCCCATTCCATGGATTGTCCATTCTTTAGCAGCTTATGCCATTCTTCAGCTCTCCCTTTCAAGGATATGGAGAGTAACTTCTTCTTCACCTGTTTAGTTGTGATACCTGCACACTTAAACAACCCGCATAATTCATGGATAAAAAGCAAATGATCACCAGGATGGACAGTTCCATCCCCTAAATAATAATTATCCATAACACGATCAACAATACTTGTAGGTATCTTAAAAGGATCTATCCCAACAGGTGGTGGTTCATCTATTACCCTAACAGTGGTAGTAACTTTCCCAAAAATAAAACCAAGTGAGTTATCCATAATGGAAACAAAGTAACAAGCAGTAACAAAAAGCAATACTCACAGTAGAAGTTTCCTTTACCAGTTCCACTCTTCAATAGCGCTTCAATCCCTGGCAACGGCGCCAGAAAATAGTCTTGATGACCCACAAGTATAGGGGGTGCATCGTAGTACTTTCGATAAATAGGAGTGTTGATCCCAACGAGGAGCGGGAGGTGTTGACTAGTGGTATGGGGCAGAAAATCTCTGTGAATACTTAGCAAACAAATTTTTAGTGGTTTTCTGATAAGGCAACAAAACAAAGAGCAAGTAATAAAGACAACGAACAAACAGAGCAAGTGGCCCAATCCTTTCTTAGAAAAGGACAAGCCGGTGGAAATACTTATAAGGACCAAACGTTCTCGAGGACACATGGGAATTTTGTCAAGTGCTTTCACTTCAAATAGCTGAGTACTCTTCTCTGGTGTTGTAAGTGTTGTGTGGGTGAACCTGTCCTAACATACCAACCTTACTTGGACTAATACATACTTGTGATTAAACCCCCTACAAACATTCGTAAGTACAGGAAAGTAATTAAGATATAAATCTAACCACAGCCTTAAACTCTGAGATCCTACGATCCGTTGTGCAAAGGTGTCCTAACGGGGGTTCAGGTTTCTGTCACTCCGGCAACCCCACATTTAGTAGCCAAATACACAATGCATTCCCCTAGGCCCATAAATGGTGAAGTATCATGTAGTCGACATTCACATGACACCACTAGAAGAATAGCACCACAACTTAAATAATAAACCATTGAATAATAACTCAACACAAATCCACTACTAACAACATGACTTATCCCATGTCCTCAAGAACTAAACGGACTACTCACGAGACATCATATGGATCAATATCAAAGATGATATGGTAATGGATAACAATCTAAACATAAATAATAATCCAATGGTTCCACTCACAAGCATCAACTACAATAGTAATCAACACCGGGAAGGTTTCCCCTAATGAACTAAAGCAATATCCAACACAATTGTTACAGCGGGATGGAGTAATGATGATGGTGCTAGTGGAGATAATGGTGTGGATGATGATGATGATCCCGATGAAGCCTAGCTTGACGATGGTGTTGATGGCGACGATCTCCCCTCTCTGGGAAGGAATTTCCCTGGCAGAAATTTGTCTTTCGGAGAGATCTTTCTCTCTCGGTGTTTTCCGCTCCGCAGAGGCGGCGGAAATCTATATGTGGTCGCTCCCCTGATGTTAGGATTCCATATGGAAGATATAGGCGAGAGGGCGGAGTCAGGAGCCGGGCAGGTGGGCCACACCTGCCCTAGGCGTGGCCCAGGGGGGACCCACGCCTAGGGGGTGTGGGCCCCCTGCGGCCCTTCTTCGCCCCTCCTTCTGGCTTCCTCTGTCTTCTAGAAAAATATTATTTTCCCATATTTTTCTGGTATTTTTCTGATCTTCACGAAATTGCATCAAAACACCTCTTTTTCCATCAGAATCCAGATTCTGACAGTTCATCCTCCAAGAATCATCCAACATGCATAAACATATGAAAAGACATAAGTAATACCTCATAATAAGACATATATCAATGAATAGAGGTAAATTATGATATAGAATGGTGATGCAAATTGGGCGTATCATCTATCTAGTAGCGTCATCATACACTACAGCCTCACCCTGCTCGTCATGTCTCCTGGACGGGTGAAAGTAGAGGCCCCTGAGTTCGGTGGAGTGTCGTCCGCAGAGGCGTCCAAGTAGCTCCTGCAAGACTACATCAAGTCCCTTCTCCTTGTCATCATGCATCAGCTTGAAGGTAATCTCCTCGGTGAGTGGTTCCGTCTGGCGTCCAGGCTGTGAGACTCTAAATCCCCAAAGATCCTTCCTCTCGAACTTGGTGAGCTGAAGTTCCTTAATACTAGGGAGTGGGAGGTTGAGCACACTAGTGAGATCCACAAGACGATAACCGAAACAAGTTCCCTTGAACTCCTCGGCAGTGTTGATAACAAGTCTAGGCATCTATTGCATAAGATAGAGAAAAATTAGAAACAATACAAGTAGAGAGAATCACAAGATAGTGAAACAAAACCAAAATCATACATTCATCAATAAAAATATACAACTCATGGCATACAAAAATCTACCACAAGCACCAAGGTTCAAACATAACTTAGACAAATTTTTGCGAGAAAACGACAAGTGTGGTGGTCCAACTATTGGAATTCGTCCCAATTCTCACTCATATGCTAAGTCTATGATATCTTCCCTTAGACGCTTTATGGAAGTCTCTAAGTCTTGGGTATACTTCTTCTCCTCACTAAGGTCATTTTGAGTGTTGAGCATTCTACACTTGAGTCTTTCACCAAGCTCCTTGATAGCATTCCAAGCTGCATTTTTTGCAGAGTCAAAGAATGTCTTATACATTTCTGAGTTGGTGACCATGCAGAATCCCGACTCTTTGTGGTTGACTCCATTGTTTTTGTACAAGTAGAGTTGCACCCACCAATATTCTTCCCCTTCATCCATCACTGGGAATCCCTTGTACACGGCCTCACCATGTATCCCCAAGCTAACCATAAGGTTTTTGAATGCTTTGGGAAACTCCGTCTCACATTCTAAAGTCATGGTCTTGAGTGGTCCCTTCTTGACGGCTTCGTTGATGGTGGCCATCTAAAAATAGAGATGAGAAAGGAGATTAGAAAAGGTTTACGAGAAGAAAAAGAAAAGTGTGGGATTTGCAAAGATTTGCATTTTTCCTAGTGGTTTCCTTAGTCTAATCCAACTTAGGGTCATAATCCTACAGGCAACACAGTGCTCTGATACCATCTGTAAGACCCCACCTTTTAAAGGTTAAGGCCCCTGTGATTGCAATGCTAGTACCTGGATCAAATGTTATCATCCATAGTTTAAGATGAAGTACACACATACAAAGGTCTTTATTACATCGTCATTCCGGAGACAAACATAGTCTTTTACAACTCGTTAGCACATGGATAATACATAGAGTTCAACATAAGTAAATAAAGTAAAGTCTTCATCTTCATGTGCCACAGGCAAGCATGTTGAGTGTAGACTCATAACCCTAATCTCCATCAGAGTAACTGCAACATCATAAGTTACAGCCACAGTGGGTCAATACATTTGGAATTGTATTGACAAGTGATACCATAGTAGAATAGTAGTGTCTAACTTCTATATGAATTTGCCTAAGTGTAGCTTAGGATTGCTTTGCTCAAAATAGGTTTTTCTTATCAGTTGAAAACACTAAGTTTTTGTTTATCAAAATCACCCAAGGAACCACCAATAGACATTGGTGAACCTTTACCCTTGTTCAATCACAAGTTTTAACTTAGAAATCTGGATGAGGAGATCCTTGATGCTCAAATTGTCCGCTGCCGGGGACATGACTAAGTACTTAGGTTTTACCCTCTCGAGAGGTGGTGCACTTTCCCCACAAGACTCGACATGCATCGAGACGAGACCTTTCAGAAGCATTCCCTTAGACCACCATGGACGTGTTCCAACCTATCACCCTACCACCAACTGTCCATCTACCCAAGTTCTTGCAACCTATGTGGTCAAGGCAGAGCCCATATGCCATGTGGTTGCACTAGAAGCTTCTCAACACTAAACATCTCAAATCCCTTTGTTCCTGGGTTTCTTTCCACAAGTGTGATATCCAAGGTAAACTATAAACATGGGCCTTGTGTAACCACTCAACACAAACCAACATACCATTCCACCCAGGTGATTCATTCACATAGTTGTTTTATTAATCAAAAACACAAGTCATTGACTTAGCAAAATTTCATAGCATGAATAATCCACCCTTGTTTTCTACTAGCTAGGCTAGGCATGATAACCTAACAATTTTCTTTACTTAGAGAATATTCTACCAAGACTACAACTACTAGGATTTCCCAAGGCATAGCATAGCATATATACTTAGAAAAATTCCATGCAAGCCCTATTCAAAATATCACTAGTGCATAGTCAAAGTAATAGTACAAAATACATGAAGCACCACTTGCCTTGGTAGTTTGGGGAGTAGCAACAATCCTCACAATCACAATCACCACTAGCACCAAAATCTACACATAAAATCATAGCACCAAATTCTCATTCAAAAAATCAAACAAAAATATACATGAATGCATGCAAATGCAATGAAATGATTTTTCTACACTAAACAAATAAAACCAAATAGTACTGAATACAAAGTAATCTATCTAAAGTCCAAACAAACTCAATTTTGCCTCTAAACAATTTTATAATCATTTTATAAACCCAAAACAAGCATAACTTGGTTCTTCAAATAATCCTATTTTTCCAGAATAAAAATACAAATTCAATCCCATAGTAATGTAGGGATCAATTTTCTGAATCCATTGATATATTATTTGCAAAATTTGGCCAAACAGAACTAAAGTTATGAATTTTACAAGTTTAAATCTCTAATAGATTCAAAAACAGATTTTAAAACAAAATCACACACACATGGTCGTGTCTGATTGGCCCGTACCACTTCACATGGATCAAGCATGTGGGACATTGGATCTAAATGTGATCCTGCAGTCCAGATCTAGCGATACCGCTTCATCCTAGCGATCTAATCTAAACCCTAGGATCTAGATCTAATGGTGCTCCATCAAGCGACCAAAAAGGGGTGACACAAATGGCTACTGGCGGCAGCGGCACTACTGGCAGTGATGCTCTAGCGTTCCAGAGGGTCCTAGGGGGTGCAGTAGCTTACCAGCATCGCACGGTTGCGAGGATGCTCAACATGGCCTTGGTTTGGACAGGGGCGGTTTACTGTGGTCGTGAAAGCTCGTCGGAGTTGTGGACAACGTCGGGCTTTTGCGAACGTTGACGGAGGCGACGACCTGGGCCACCCTAGCACAAACCAAATACATAAGAACGTGCACAAGGACAAGGCGCACAAGATAGTTTGAGTCAGAGGTCAAGGGGCGTGCGAACCTGGACAGTATTACTCACCGGAGTTGAGAATGGCATTGGATGCTCATGGTGCTTAACGGAGGAGACGTTTTGGGTCACAAGCAGAAAAATAGAGGGAATGAGAAGAAGCACAAGAACGAGGGGAGCATGACAGCAAGAATCAGAAGACACGGGGTGGACGGTGCTCACCGGGATTGATTGCCGGAGTTTGTCGGGCAGCGGCGGTGCAAGCTCAAATGCTGGCAGCCTAGGGGTGCTCTGGCGATGTGGGTTGGGGGGAAATGGCCATGGTGAGGTGGGGGTTAAGTAGTAGGTGAGGGCCGAGCGAATGACTGCCTGAATCAAAGGAATTGATTCGAATTGAATCGGCGAGGTAACGGGCGGTGACGGCGTGGTCATCGCACGAGATTTGGGGGAAGACGATGACGACGTGGCGCAGGGCCCAGTGGATGCAGGGTAGGTTTCGCACGAGTGAGAGAGAGAGAGCAGAGGGGGAAATGGCCCGGGTGGGATTATTGGGCCAGTAGTGGCTCTGGGCTGAATAGGTAGCGCAGGATTTTTCTTTTTCTCTTCTCCTTTTCTTTTTCTAATTTGATTTTCAGGAATGAATTTAAAACCCTATTTCAAACAAGTTTGAATTCAAATCACCTCAAAAAATTTGTAATGTGAACCCTGCATTCCAAAGTGTGAGAAACACTCCTGTCCACTCAAAAACCCTTTGGTCCTTTGAAAACAAAAATATAACCATGCCTCATATATATATAAATAAAAGGGCATAATAATGGTTTTATTTGGGGTTTTGGTTTGAAGATTTTTGTGCAAGACAAATATGCTATGACAATATGAATGCAATGCATGCTTTTACAAATCATGTAATTTGGGATGTTACATTATGAAAATGAATTGCCTAATGAGGATTTTAGAGTTGAACAACTTGCTTCTATTGCTCTTGCTCCTAACAAAGCTTTGCAGCAATATATGGAAGATCACGAAAGTGAGATCTTCATAGAAGAAAGAAATGAGATTGACGAGATTCCTCTTTGTCAACCTAAGATGCTTAAGCATAATCTACCTGTGGAAGATTTGGGTACCACATTACCACCTAAAGAGGATCCTGTTTTCGATCTAAAACCTCTACCTTATGATCTCACTTATCTTGACCCGCAAATCACGCTTTATTCATGTGGAATTATGATCGAAGGAGTTGTCTTTTACAATGAATAGTAAGTGGCAGAGTGGCCTTGCTGCCATGATCCACTAAGATCCAGCCCCACGTCGCACGGATTCATCCCTCCCCCAACTCCTCTCTTCTCTAGAAAGGTTTGACCCTGCGGGAAGGGTGTGCCTCCTAGCATTGTCAAGTGCTCCCCGAAAAGCACCAAGCATGAGAGAAAGCATATACAATGCCACCGTAAAACACTTAGCTGCCACCGTAAAGCACTTGGAATTAATATCACACGAAATCTGCGCGAAGCCTCCTAGATTAAGCCAAGTGCTTCCCCGAACATAACAAGACCTTAGCGATTTACTTCGTCGGCTTCTCCGATAGCACGACATCTCCACACGTCGTCAACAAGGGACGCCTTTAAGTGACACTCTATGTCACGTCTATTGCGACATCGCCGAAAACATCACCGCTAAGGTCTATATCAACGTGGTCTTCAACGGTATTATAGAAAGGGTTCTAACATCCATAACCCTATGAAGATTGAGGCCGCACATTCCTCCCTAACATGTATGGATATTTTACAATCGAAGGATCATAATCCATGGTAGGGCTATTTTGTTTTTTCTGCTCCTCCTCTCACCATTGTCGCTCCGCCCCTGTGGCTTCCATGGCTACGGTGCGATCCTTCATGGTTGCTGCCTGGAGGTGATGGTGGCCCTGGTGGATTGTTTCCGGCTGGGTTACGCGGTGGTGGTGGTAGAGCCTAATTATGATGACTCTGATGTTGATTTCTTCGGGCTCTGTCCCTACTTGATTCAGGACGGTCTGGATCATCTCTTTGTCCGGCGTTACCAGTCAGACGGCTTGGTGGTGGGATTCTTAGCCAATCTTGTTCTCGCTGGTAGCGCAATTCTGGGTCTTCTCTATGGCGGTTGTTTTCCGACGATGGCCCTGATGGGGAACCATTGTCATGATGGTATCTTCGGACGCATCCATAATAACTCTTGCCCAGTCACGTGCGGGCCTACGAGAATGGCCGTTTGAGCCGGTCCTTGAATTTTCTTCTTCTCCCTGGGGACGATAGCGTTGATCCCTTATGTTTTTTTATTATAGAGAGGTGCCTCCTCGCCCACCTCTCTGAATCTCACTCGATCAGGGTGCGCAGTTTTTGCTACGGCAAAACAGGCAGGTACACCTCTAATCCTCTGTTGGCAATAGGCCTGCGGACAGTAGATATCATCAGATCCAGGGACTATGGTATGGTGTTCGCTATGCGATTTGACACGCGCCAATCGCTACACGTTGTATCCATCGTATGCGTCAGGTCAACGGCGTGCTTGTCGCTGCATTAACTGGTGAAGTTTTGGTCATCGACTGTGATTGAGGGTAGAAGGTTCAAATTCCGGGCTATGCTTCGGAGAGCACCACATCGCCGGATGACATCCCGTTCAATTAGCTGTAGTGGCTCCTGCCGGTGCTGATGTCTGGCACCTAGTTGCTCATCGACCGTCCCTGGAATACCGTTTTCGCATTGACAAGATTCATGAGTGAGATAAACACATCTTAATGTTCGTTTGAGTACTTGCGCTCCTAGAAAGACTTACTACATGTTCTTAGTAGTTGTACCTAAGAGTATTTTGCAGTAATAACCATGTACTGGTACTTGTTCAGATCTACCTATCGAGTGCAGAATATGGTCTCGCTTTCCTTTTGAAAAAATTATGAAGGTAAAGTAGTTGGTTTTTGCTTAGTAGTTGGTTTTGGTTTTGCATCAGGTTCCATATTAATAGCATGCTGACATATAGTAGGAGAAATCCCTTTTAAATCATCAAGAGTATAACCCATAGCTCCTCGGTGTTTCTTCAATAGTTCCAATAATATTTCCTCTTCCTTTCCTGAAAGTTTAGAACTAATAATAACATGATATTTTCTTATCATCAAGATAAGCATATTTAAGATCATCAAGTAGAGGTTTTAGATCGAAAACAGGATCCTCTTTAGGTGGTAATGTGGTACCCAAATCTTCCACAGGTAGATTATGCTTAAGCATCTCAGGTTGACAAAGAAGAATCTCGTCAATCTCATTTATTTCTTCCATCAAGATCTCACTTTCGTGATCTTCCATATATTGCTGTAAAGCATTGTTAGTTGCAAGAGCAATAGAAGTAAGTTGTTCAACTCTAAAATCCTCATTAGGCAATTCATTTTATAAGGAGCTTTAGAAAATTTAGAAAAATTAAACTCATAAGATTCTCCATCAAATTTAGTTAAAATTTTCTCCTTCTTTCAATCTATAATAGCTCCACAAGTGTTCAAGAAAGGTCTACCAAAAATGATAGGACAAGTTTTACTAGCAGCTGAACCAAGTACTAGAAAATTAGCAGGATATTTAGTCTTACCACAAAGAACTTCCACATCTCTTACAATACTAATTGGAGAGATGGTCTCTCTATTAGCAAGCTGAATAACCACATCAATTTCTTCAAGTTCACAAGGACCAATTTCATGCATAGTTTCTCTGTAAAGCTCATAAGGAATAGCACTTGAACTTGCACCAATATCACATAAACCATAATAGCAATGATCACCTATTCTGACATAAAGCACATGGACACTAGATTTCCTAGTTCTACTAGGACGTCAAACAATATTAGAAGCATCTTCACAAAATATAATGTCTCCATCTTCTACATTTTTAGTGAAAAGGTCTTTCACAATTGCTACCGCAAGGTCAACATTTATTTGTTCATCAGGTTCTATAGATTTCTTTGTACTTTTGTTAACCACACTAGTTATCATAGAATGTTTCTTTACCTTAGCAGGGAAAGGTATTTTCTCAATATAGGGTTCATGCAAAATATGATCAATAGTACAAACTTCACTATTTCTGGCAGGAACACAATTAACAATATCTTTATATGGCGCATAATACTTGTTCCATTCCTTTTTTGGGATATCAATATAAGAGGTAAAAGCCTTAAAACAATTTGCAAGTACTTGATAATCAAGACCATAAACAACACTAATATTATGAAAGTCATCAGTTCCCATAAAAGATTTAATGCATTCATAATCATAATTTATACCTGACTTTCTTCATTTGTCATTCTCCCATGCTTCAGTATTTTCTTGAATATGGTCGAGAAGATCCGATTTAGCTTCTTCTTTCATGCTTGTAAATGATCCAGCACAAGAAGCATCCAATAAATCCTTATCATGAAGAGAAAGACTTGCATAGAAGTTATTAATAATAATATTACTAGGGAGCTCATGAATGGGACATTTGAGCATTAGTGACTTCAATCTCCCCCAATCTTGGGCAATACTCTCTCCATCATGAGGCCAAAAATTATATATTTGATTCCGATCTTTATGAGTCTCACTAGGAGGATAGAATTTAGAATAAAAGAGAGGTACAATTTCCTCCCATTCAATAGATCGACCATTCTTCAGCAGCTTATACCATTCCTCAGCTCTACCTTTCAATGATATAGAGAATAGATTTATCTTAACTTGATCCATTGTAATACCTACACACTTGAAAAACTCGCATAATTCATGTATAAAGAGCAAATGATCACCAGGATGGACAGTTCCATCTCCAAAATAGCACTTATCCCTAACACGTTCAACAATTTTCATAGGTATTTTAAAAGGATCAAATTCAGATGGCGGTGGTTCATCTACTACCTTAGCAGCGGTAGTAGTTTTCCCAAATAGTAAACCAATTGTGTTATACATAACAAAATAAAATAACAGACAGAAATAAAAACAATACTCACAATAGAAATTTCCTTTACCAGTTCCACTCTTGAATAGCGCGTCACTCCCCGGTAACGGAGCCAGAAAATAGTCTTGATGACCCACAAGTATAGGGGGTGTATCGTAGTACTTTTGATAAATACGAATGTGGTGTTGACAAGCGGTTTGGATCAAGGATTTACTATAAATACTAGCAAATGGATTTTTAGGGGTTTTTGGTAATGCAGATAAATAAAGTACAATCAAATAAAATACAATAATAATAATTTCAGCAAGTGTCCTAATCCTTTATTCAGCAAAGGACAAGCCGGATGTATTACATATGATGACCAAACATTCTCGAGGACACATGGGAATGTTGTCAAGTGCTTTCGCTTCATATAGTCGATTAATCTTCATTGGTTAGATAAGTGTTATGTGGGTGAACCTATGCTAATGTACTACCCCAACTTGGACTAATACATACTTATGATTATACCCCTTGCAAGCTTCCGCAACTATAAGAAAGCAATTAAGATAAAAATCTAACCACAACATTAAACTCTGAGATCCTACACTCCCTTATGCAATGGTTTCCTAATGGGGGTTTAGGTTTCGGTCACTCCAGCAACCCCACAATTAGTAGCCAAATACATAATGCATTCTCCTAGGCCCATAAAGGTGAAGTATCATGTAGTCGACATTCACATGACACCACTAGAAGAATATCACCACAACATAGATATCAAACCATTAAATATTACTCAACATAAGTCCACTACTAACAACATGACTTCACTCATGTCCTCAAGAACTAAATGAACTACTCACAAGACATCATATGGATCAATATCAGAGATAAAATAATGATAAGTAACAATCTGAACATTAACAATAATCCAATGGTTTCACTCAATAGCATCAACTACAACAAGTAATCAACACCGGGAAAGTTTTCCCTATGAACTACACAAGATTCAACCCAATTGTTACAACGGTATGGAATGGTGGTGATGGTGCTTGTGGAGATGATGATGATCCCGATGAAGCCTAGCTCGATGACAGTGTCGATGGCGACGATATCCCCTCTCCGGGGAGGAATTTCCCCGACAGATTTCTCCCTGCCGGAGAGCTCTTTCTCTCTCTGTAGTTTCTGTCCCGCAGAGGTGGCGGAATATTTCTATGGTTGCTCCCCGAGTCTTAGGTTTTAGGGAGGAAGATATACACGAAGGGGTGACAACATAGGTGGTCCAGGGTGGCCACACCACCTGGCAGCACGACCCAGGGGGACCCGTTCCTAGGGGTGGTATGGCCCCCCTGTGGCCCATCTCCACTCCCTCTTCTGGCTATCTTCATTTTCTGAAAAAATAGGAGTTTCCGTATATTTTATGGAATTTTCTGATCTTCGGAAATATTGCATCTGGACAATGCTTTTTCCAGCAGAATTCTGACTCCGACACTTAATTCTCCAAAAATCATCAAACATGCAAAATAGATGAAATAACATAAGTATCATAACTAAATATGAAATATATCAAAATATAATAGTAAATTATGATGTAAAATAGTGATGCAAAATGGACGTATCAGAGATCGGTACGCTGATTTTACAGTATATGTGCCTGTTTTCTCCAAGTTCCAGGCCAAGAAATCTTCAACTCCCCCTTGGCGAAGAGGGATATTCAGGATCGCATCTGCTTCAGGGGCTATGAAGTTTTTCTGGATCAACTCCATTTTCCAGGACCAATTGTTAGAGTTAATCATATCTGCTACCTTCACCAGATAATCCTCTCCAATCTGTGCCGATGGAGTCATAGACACTAAACTAGGTATCCATTTATCCCTCTAGATATCAACTGAGGATCCGTCGCCAATGCGGTGGATAATAACCCCAGCCAACGCCTCTCGACCAGCCACAATGGCACGCCATGTTGCTGAAGCCCTGGCAGGTATAGTGGCATGCATAAATTCAGTGTCAGGGAAATATTTCATTTTCAGAACCCTAGCACACAAGGAATCCTAGTGGGTTATAAAACGCCATCCGTATTTACCAAGGAGATCTCGGTTAAACATTTCCAGAATTCAGAAACTGATACATCGTAAACGTATCTATAATTTTTGATGTTCCATGCTTGTTTAGTATCAACTTTGCTATGTTTTGTCTACACTTTGAGGTATTTTTATATATTTTTTGGGACTAACCTATTAACAAGATGCCACAGTGCCAGTTGCCTGTTTTCTGCTGTTATTGGTTTCAGAAAAGCTAGTAAGGAAATATTCTCGAAATTGTACGGGACAAAAGCCAAATTCAATATTTTACCGAAGAGAACACAAATACCGAAGGGCAACCAAAGGGGGGCCATGAGGTGGCCACACCCTAGGTCCGCGCGGCTCAGGGGGTGCCTCCCTATGGTGTGGGCCCCTCGGGCGGCCCCCTGCCTAGCCTCTTCGCCTATAAAGTCACCCCGATGCAGAAACCCTAAGCACCCGATCAAATCTCCACGAAACAGTCCGTAGCTACCGCCACCATCCTCCCTAGATCGGGGGGTCTGAAGCTCTTCCTGGCACCCTGACGGAGGGGAGAGATCACCCCGGGGGCCTTTTTCATCACCATGCCAGCCTCCGGAGTGATGCGTGAGTAGTTCACCCTTGGACTATCGGTCCATACAATAGCTAGATGGTTGTTTCTCCTCCTTTGTGCTATCATGTTTAGATCTTGTGAGCTCCGTTCATGATCAAGATCATCTATTTGTAATCATACGTGTTGTGTTTGCGGGGATCCAATGGATATTGAGATACTATGTCAGATTGATTATTGATTCTATCATGTCTATGTTATTTGTGATCTTGCATGCTCTCCGTTGCTAGTATCTGTCTTGGCCAAGTAGATGCTTATGACTCCAAGAGGGAGTATTTATGCTCGATAGTAGGTTCATGCCTCTAGTAATCCGGGGAAGTGACAGAAATCTCTAAGGTTGTAGATATGTTGTTGCTACTAGGGAGAAAACAACAATCTTTTGTTCATGGAACAATTGTATTGTTTACTTTACACACATTGCTTAATGCAATTATCCGTTGCTTGCAACTTAATACTGGAAGGGGTTCAGATGATAACCTGAAGGTGGATTATTAGTCATAGATGCAGTTGGATTACGGTCTATGTATATTGTTGTAATTCCCAATCAAATCTCATAGGAATCATGATGTCTAGTATATGCATTGTTATGCTTTCTCAACCTGTCAATTGCCCCGCTGTAATTTGTTCACACAACATGTTATCTATCTTAAGGAGAACACCTATAATGAACTGTGGACCTCGGTCAAATCTTTATCATTGATACATCATCTACTGTTACCATTTACTTTCTACAAGCAACTATTACCTTCCACACTATATGTTTAATCCTTTGTTTTTAGCAAACCAGTGAGATTGACAACCTCACTGTAAGTTGGTGCAAAGTCTTGAGTTTGTGTTGTGCAGGATTCCAAGTTTTTAGCAAAACCTTGGAGTTGTTTCCTTGCTCCTACTGGTTCGATAACCTTGGTTTCATAACTGAGGGAAAACTTGTTGCTGTGCTCATAACACCTTGCTCTTGGGGTCTCCCAACGAGGCTCTACAGTCAACTGAGCCGCCGTCAAGATTTTTTGGCGCCATTGCCGAGGAGTTAAGGACAGATTTGCAAGGGGAGTCTCTCACAACCAATATCTTTACTTTGTTTTTGTTTTGCTTAGTTTCTTTTGCTTGTTTCTCTTTCTCAAAAATACAATAAAATAGCTTTATTTGGCTTGCTTTTTCTTATAAAAACACACACACAAAAAAATTAGTTCCTAATATAGTTGTTGGTATGTTATTGCCTTGCTTTGTCATGCTTTCTATCAATGGTTGGTTTCTTTGAAACTAGTTCTTATTGGCAAGGTGGGTTCAAGGAAGAACAAAAATATTATTATAAGGAACACCGCTTGTCACAAAAAGGGAAACACTTATGGGAACAAATTGATAAATTGAATACTATTGCTAGAGAGGTGTGCTCTACTTATAATGTTACTTATTGCTTTGATAAGTCTTGTTGTTGTAGGATGTATAAACACCTCCCTTTTCAATGTGAGTATAATGATAATGTTACCATATCTTCTTATGTTAAAGGAAATTATGAATTTTATGATGTGGAACAAATTGAAGAATTTATTGCTTTGAAGGGTGCATTTGAACTTGCTTGTTTGCTTGAAAATAATGATGATGCACCTTATAAATATGAGGTTTATGATATACTTAAATTTTGCTTTGATAATTACAAGGAAGAAAATGGCTATATTCTTGAATACTTTAATAGATGCTTTCCACAAACGGAAGAGACTAATGCCTTGCAGGAGCTTATGGAAGAAGAAATTGATAATACGGGAAGCTCATTAGATGAAAAAGAGGAGGAGAGTGACGAACAAAAGGAGGAAGAATGGATTAGCTACCCATGTCTACCTTCTAATGAGAGTAACTCTTTATACCTTACATTATTTGATTATTCCCCATGCTTACCAAAGGAGGATGAATGTTATGTTCATGTGGATTCTTTTGAAATATCTACTATGGGTAAAAATTGTGATAATAATTCTGCTCCTGTTATCTATGATATTCCTTTATTTGTGCCTAACTTCGAAATGCATGGTACTAAAGAGTTTTTAGTAAATGTTTATGATAGATCTCTAGATGATGGTCCTATATTGGTTGATAATATTAATTTTACTACTATTGAAATTGAGATTGGAGGGGTCTTGACTTTATCTTGGAACCCCATACCTCTTGAGAATGATCAGTGATCTTGTTATAAAATTGTTAAAAGTGGGTTTAAAGGTTTTAATCCCAATATTTTTTTAGCATACTTTATGTGATAGTTATATTGTTGAGTTTATTCATGAGGCTACTGAAAATTATTATGAGAGAGGAAAATATGGTTGTAGAAGTTTTCATGGTACTGAGACACCTCTCTATGTGCTGAAAGTTTTGAAGTTACTCTTGTTTTATCTTCCTATGCCTGTCACTTTGTTCTTTGTGAATTTATTCGCGTATAAGATTCCTATACATAGGAAGTGGGTTAGACTTAAATTTGTTTTGAATTTTCTTCTTAATGCTCACTTTTACTTCAATTCATATTTCTTATGTGAGCATCTTCTCAAACTATGAAGCCTAACTTAAAGGCGTTAAAGAAAAGTACTTATTGGGAGATAACCCAATAGTTTTAGTTGAGTCTTGGAAGTTATTACTTATGTAATAACCTCTCCTTATCCTTTTTGTGTGATTTTTGTGCCAAGAACAACCTCTAATGAGAGAGAAGTGAGATTTGGGGAAGTTGTTATCCCGAAACAGATTTTTGTGCTTCACTGTAAAAATTTGTGAAAATCTCTGTATGTCGGATTGAGCTGTAATTTTCTGAGTAAATGCCCCAGGTTGTTATCTAACTTTTGTTAGTTCAACACTTTTTTATTTGAGCAACAGAAGGTCTTCGAAAAAATCGGTTTTTACCTGCTGGTCTGTTTTGACAGATTTCTGCCATTATTTGCATTTTCCTCTTAATCAGTTCATTTTGAGTTATTCTTGATCAATTGAGATTTTTAAAATGAATTGCTATAGTAGATTGTGTTTTAATGAAATTTTTACTTGTGTTGAAACTAAACCCCAAGGTTTATTATTTTTAATGCACTAATGTTGCTAATGAAGATTGTGTGATGTTTTGTATGAAGGAAATTTCCAAGTGTAGGGGAAGAATGATGTGATGAGATGAAGAATGGACAAAATCCCAAGCTTGGGGATGCATAGGGGCAGGTGGAGCAATAGGAGTCACACAACTTGGTGTTCTCAGCAGAGTTCATTTTGGCAAAAGTGGAGAAAGCCAAAACAACAGCAACTAGAGCAGGAACTATTTTTTTTGTGTTTTTGATAAGGGAAAGCAAACCAAACTAAGCTATTTTTTGATTTTTTCATAAAAAGAGGCAAACAAAACCAAGCAAAAGAAACTAAGCAAAATAAAGGTTGAGAAGGACTCCCCTTTATACATAGGAAAAGAAACTATGTATTAAGATTCCTAGTCATAGGAAGTGGTAAAGAAAATTCAAAACAAAACCAAGCAAAAGAAACTAAGCAAAATAAAGCTATGTATAAGATTCCTATACATAGGAAGTGGTAAAGATAAAGGTTGAGAAGGACTCCCCTTGTGAAGACGTCCTTAGCCTCCCCGACAACGGCACCAGAAATAGCTTGATGGCATGTTGTCAATGCCTCGTTGGGAGACCCCAAGAGCAAGGTGTGATGAGCACAACAGCAAGTTTTCCCTCAGTAATAAACCGAGGTTATCGAACCATTAGGAGGAAGGAAATGACTCAAAGGTGTTGCTAGCAACTTGGAGACCTGCACAATACAAACTCAAAACTTTGCCCCAACAAACAACGAGGTTGTCAATCTCACTGGTTTGCTGTAACAAAGGATTAACTGTATGGTGTGGAAGGTAATGGTGGTTTGCAACAAGTAACATTGTAAGATGTATCAATGGTAAAGATTGGACCGGGGTCCATAGTTCACTAGAGGTGTTCTTCTTAGATAAACAAACATGGCATGCTGGGTAAACAAATTATAGTAGGGAAATTGACAGGACTGAGCAAGGCATAACAATGCAATACTACACATCACGATCCTATGAGATTCGATTGGGAAATACAACAAGATACATAGACCGCCATCCAACTTTATCTATGACTAGAAATCCACCTTCGGGTTATCATCTGAACCCCCTCCAGTATTAAGTTGCAAGCAACATACAACTGCTTTAAGAAAAGTGTGTAGGGTAAACAATCCACTTGTTCCATGAATAAGAGACCATTGTTTTATCCCTAGTGGCAACAACACATCTACAACCTTAGAGATTTCTGTCACTTCCCTGTTGGGAATATGCCCTAGAGGCAATCATGTATGATGATATTTCCCATTGTATTCATAAAGATATAAAGTTGTCCTTGTATAAACATCTGATGTGTATCATTCAATATGTGATTCGGTTGTGGAACTATGCATTCATGTTGTTTGTACTAAATGTCCTTGGTCATTGAGGTTGTGATGGACACACAACTTAGACCAATGTGAAAGTTGGCTTGATGACTCGGTTCCACTTGTCATGGGCATGGAGATGCTATTCCAACTTACAAAGATTCGGCTAAAGAGTTTAGCAAGTCGGATTGACCCATATTGAGGTACAATGAACAAGTTGTCATTTGTATATCTCAATCAATGTAATCCTTAGACCTGAGGTTATTGCATAGTCCGAGTTGAGGATCATCAACTTAGGTTCTATCAAACACTGATCCGTAACTGGGCAGTTATAAAGGCAGAGTTCGGGTCGACTGAGAATCAAGCTGCGTGATGTGAATAACCAAGATGGGATTTTTCCCCTCCACTCGGAGAGATATTCTCTGGGCCCTCTCGGAAGATATGATTCGGAAATCATGGCCATGCACGACTCGATTAAGTGTAAACTGAGGTGATCGACTAAGAGTTAGTCGGGTGAATCACTTATCTCGGATTGAGAAGAGAGTCGGACTATTTAAGGGATGAAATATATTCACCTATAGTCTGACAAGGTATATCGTGAGGCAAAAGGGACTCGGACGCAAGTCACATTGGAAAGGCAAGTCGTCATGACTCTTTGGTACTTGGGAGTCGACACGTTCTACTAGGAGCCGCTACCGACTGATCGATTTAGAGTCGGACTCTAATCGTGTCCAAGTAGCCATGAGCCTGCGGGGTCACACACTTAAGAGCGGGAGCAGGTTCGGATCGGATCTGAACCAGAAATTTGGTTGGGTTGGACCCAAGCCGGATTAGGACTGAGTTAGTGAGTTGGACTCACGGTGACTAATATTATATGGGCTTTAGTGAATGGGCCGCACGAGCAGAGCCCACGTTCACTCCCTATATATAGTGGAGCACCGTAACCCAGAAAGGTTAATCGTTGATAGGTTAGGTCATTCCATGTGTTGGAAACCCTAGCTCCACACCAGTCCTGCCGGCATACCGGACCTAGCAGTTCGCCGCCGGTGCTCTTCCTTGCACGTGTGGATACCAGCAGAGGTGTTGTACGATCAGCACCAGGAAGATCGGATCGCAAAGGACTGCACTGCATCAACTGATGCGCTTCATCAGTAATCCGCAACTGCGCCTCTAGTGGTAAACCTCGTGGCCTTCTACCTCAGCTGGATCTTGGGATCACCACGTTAGAGGAAAAAATTTGTTTTATCTCCGCGTGGCCCAACATTCCCTTAGATTAAATAGAGGCATGAACCCACTATTGAGCATAAATACCCCCTCTTGGAGTCACTAGCAACTACTTGGCAAGATAGCTACTAACAACAGAGAGCATGCAAGATCACAAACAACATAGACATGATAGAATCAATAAGACAAAACCATTAATCAATCCGATATAGTAATCTCAATATCCATCAGATCCCCGCAAACACAACATGCATGATTACAAATAGATGAGATCTTGATCATGAACGGAGCTTACAAGATCTAAACATGAAAGCACAAAGGAGGAGATATAACCATCTAGATACTACATGGACCCGTAGTCCAAGGTGGAACTACTCACGCTTCATACCGGAGGCTGTCATGATGAAGAAGAAGGCATCCGGGATGATCTCCCCTCCGACAAGGTGCCGGGAAGAGATTTATATCCCCCAATCTAGGGATCATGGTGGTGGCGGCTACAGACGGTTTCGTGGAATATTGATCGGGTACTTAGGGTTTAGGCATCGGGGGGTCTTTATAGGCAAAGAGGCGAGGCAGGGGGTCGCCAGGGCGGCTGCACCCCCCAGGTGCGGGGTGGGCCCACCTGCGCGGAGAGGGGGTGTGGCCCCCTAGTGACTCTCCTCTGTCTCGTATTCCGGCTTCGTGTTCCCCACGGTAAAAATATTGACTTTGGCTTTTGTCCCGTCCAATTCCGAGAATATTGGTTTTCTGCCTTTCTGGAACCAAAAACAGAAGAAAACAGGCAACTGGCACTGTGGCTTCTTGATAATAGGTTAGTACCAGAAAACATATAAAAATACCTTAAAGTGTAGACAAAGCAAAGCAAAGTAGATACTAAACAAGCATGGAACATCAAAAATTATAGATACGTTTCCAATGTATCAAGCATCCCCAAGCTTAACTCATGCTCGTCCTCGAGTAGGTAAGTGATAAAAAGAATAATTTTTAAGGTGACATGCACCATCAAAATCAAGATCAAACCATTTACAAGCATTGAAAGCTGGGATCAAAGAACTCTAAACATGAGCATGAAAGATGGAGTTCTAACAGTAAGACAAAGTAATCATGCATGCAACATGAAACGCTACGAACAAAGATCATGAATAACATGCATTGAAAAACGTTTGTTTGTTTCACATACATAAAACATGGCATAGTGGCATTCAGCTTGTCCCTCGTAGAGTAGAAAATAGATGCATAGGACACCTTCAAAGTTCATAAGAGTGACTAGATACAAATAGCACAAGAACAAGTAATATCAACAATATGCATCAATCAATAAGTTTTGGGACAATGCACATAGAACTAAGAATGACTGGCAATTGGCACTGTAGCATCTTGTTAATAGCTTAGTCCCAGAAAACATATAAAAATACCTCAAAGTTTAGACAAAGCAAAGCAAAGTAGATACTAAACAAGCATGGAACATCAAAAATTATAGATACATTTCCGACGTATCACTTGGCACATGATCACACCATGTGATGACTATGAACCAGTCACCTTAGCCTCTATGATCATTTAGTTTTTGACATGTGATACCATTTTATGCTTTGATTGATAATGTTTTGTCGCTCTACATGATTATGGCCATTATTTCTCTCTTAGTTGGCCGCTCCTAGTCTTTTGCTAGCATCCACTTGTATTGAGTAGCTCTACTCATGCATACAACTTCCAAGAAATCAAGTTATTCCAAAGAGTCCACTATAAATTCCTATGTATGGTGTGTTACACCATTCCAAGTATATTATTGTTTTATCTATCTTCCAAATTAAACTCGTTATGAGAAATTTAGTGATTAAAGCTCTCACAAACTTGATGGCACACTTTATTATTCTTGCTCCTAATAAACTTGAACCATTGTGTCATCTATGTTGTATATGCTTGCACTTATAAGTTGGGAATTAGCAGAACCATGTTGTCATGGGGAACGCTTTCAACACCTGTACATATTATCCAGTTGATATCATGATATTTTGTTTATGGATGTCGACGGTGTGAAATAAAAGGGGAGCTTGTAAGTCCATGGAGTTATGTATATGTGTTAGAGAAACACCTGGGCGGCTAGCCTAAGCCATGCCTAATCATGGTGTAAACTTGTAGCATCACCATAGTGAGCAACCAATGAAGCATCCTTAGAAAAAAATATAGAAAAAAATAAGAGAAAAAATATATGCACCATGCTCATTGTAAATAAAAGGATCGCTGAGATGCTCATACGTTGGAAATGTATCTAGAATTTTTGATGCTCCATGCTTGTTTACTATCTACTTTGCTTTGCTTTGTCTAAACTTTGAGGTGTTTTTATATGTTTTCTGGAACTTACCTATTAACAAGTTGCCATAGTGCCAGTTGCCTGTTTTCTTCTGTTTTTGGTTCCATAAAGGCAGAAAATCAATATTCTCGGAATTGGACGGGAAAAAACCCAAAGTCAATATTTTACCGTGGGCAACACGAAGCCAAAATACGAGACGGAGGAGGCTCACCAGGGGGCCACACCCCCTGGCCGCGTGGGTGGGCCCACCCCGCGCCTGGGGGGTACAGCCGCCCTGGTGGCCCCCCTTCCTCGCCTCTTCTCCTATAAAGTCCCCCCGATGCCAAAACCTTAAACACCCGATCAATATTCCACGAAACCGTTTGTAGTCGCCGCGACCATTGTCCACACATCGGGGGATCTAAAGCTCTTCCCGGCACCCTGTCGGAGGGGAGATCATCTCAGAGGCCTTCTCCTTCATCATGCCAGCCTCCGGTATGAAGCGTAAGTAGTTCCACCATGGACTACGGGTCCATGTAGTATCTAGATGGTTATATCTCCTCCTTTGTGCTTTCATGTATAGATTTTGTGAGCTCCGTTCATGATCAAGATCTAATCTATTTGTAATCATTCATGTTGTGTTTGCGGGGATCCGATGGATATTGAGATTACTATGTCAGATTGATTAATGATTTTGTCTATTTGATTATATCATGTATGTGTTGTTTGTGATCTTGCATGTTCTCCGTTGTTAGTAGCTATCTTGGCCAAGTAGTTGCTAGTGACTCCAAGAGGGGGTATTTATGCTCGATAGTGGGTTCATGCCTCTAGTTTCCAAGGGAAGTGACAGAAATCGCTTCGGTTGTAGATGTGTTGTTGCCACTAGGTAGAAAACAACGGTCTCTTGTTCATGGAACAAGTGGATTGTTTACCTTACACACTTTTCTTAAAGCAGTTGTCTGTTGCTTGCAACTTAATACTGGAGGGGGGTCGGATGATAACCTGAATGTGGACTTCTAGTCATAGATGCAGTTGGATGGCGGTCTATGTATATTGTTGTATTGCCCAATCGAATCTCATAGGATCTTTTTGTCTAGTATTGCATTGTTATGCCTTGCTCAATCCTGTCAATTGCCCTGCTGTAATTTGTTTACCCAACATGCCATGTTTGTTTATCTAAGGAGAACACCTATAGTGAACTATGGACCCCGGTCCAATCTTTACCATTGATACATCTTCCACTGTTATTGTTTACTTGCTGCAATCCATCATCACCTTCCACGCCATACAGTTAATCCTTTGTTACAGCAACCGGTGAGATTAACAACCTCACTATTAGTTAGGGCAAAGTCTTGAGTTTGTGTTGTGTAGGTTTCCACGTTGCTTGCAACATCTTTGAGGCGTTTCCTTCCTCATACTGGTTCGATAACCTCGGTTTCTTACTGAGGGAAAACTTGCTGATGTGGTGCATCATACCTTGCTCTTGGGGTTTCCCAACGGGGCGTCAACACGCATCAAGACTTTCTGGCGCCGTTGCCAGGGAGGCTAAGGACGTCTTCATAAGGGGAGTCCTCCTCAACCTTTCTCTATACTTTATTTTTAGTTTGCTTAGTTTCTTTTGCTTGGTTTTTTACCTCTTTTTATCAAAAAAAATTAGTTTAGTTTGGTTTGGTTTCTCTTATCAAAAACACAAAAAAATTAGTTCATGCTCTAGTTGCTGCTGTTGTTTTTGGCTCGCTCCACTTTGCCAAAATGAACTCTGTTGAGAACACCAAGTTGTGTGACTTCACTAGCACAAAAAACAATGATTTCCTTAGCACTCCTATTGCTCCACCTGCCCCTGATGCTACCTTTTACGAAATTAAGCCTGCTTTTTTGAATATTGTGATGAGAGAGCAATTTTCTGGTGCTAGTTCTGATGATGCTGCTGCCCATCTCAATAGCTTTGTTGAACTTTGTGAGATGCAAAAGTATAAAGGATGTAGATGGAGATATTATTAAGCTCAAGTTGTTTCCTTTCTCCTTGAGAGGAAAAGCTAAAGAATGGTTGCTATCCTTGACTAGAAATAGTATTGATTCTTGGATTAAGTGCAAGGATGCTTTTATTGGAAAGTACTACCCTCCTGCTAAGATTATATCTATGAGAAGCGACATTATGAAATTTAAACAACTTGATAATGAACATGTTGCTCAAGCTTGGGAAAGACTGAAATCTTTGGTTAAGAATTGTCCCATTCATGGACTCACTTCTTGGATGATTATCCAGACTTTTTATGCAGGTTTGAACTTCTTTTCAAGAAACCTGTTGGATTCAGCTGCTGGAGGTACCTTTATGGGCATCACTTTGGGTGCTGCAACAAAACTCATTGATAATATGATGGTTAATTACTCTGAATGGCACACTGAGAGAGCTCCACATGGTAAGAAGGTAAATTATGTTGAAGAAACCTCCTCTTTGAGTGATAAGATTGATGTTATTATGGCTATGCTTGTTAATGGGAAAGCTCCTTTAGATCCAAACAATGTTCCCTTAGCCTCTTTGGTTGCTCAAGAAGAGCAAGTGGATGTGAACTTCATTAGAGACAACAATTTCAACAACAATGCCTATAGGAATAATTTTGGTAGCAACAACAACTATAGGCCTTATCCTCCTAATAATGGCAATTCCTATGGAAACTCCTACAACAATGCTAGAAGTGCCCTCTCTGAACTTGAAGTTATGCTCAAAGACTTTATTAGTAAACAAACCGCTTTCAACAAGACTATGGAGGAAAAACTTTTAACTGTTGAGAAGAATATTTCCTCTTTGTCTGAAGCATAGTCATCCTTGATTAATAAAATGGCTGCTAAACCTAAAACCATGGAAAGTACCTTTGCTGCCACTCATGTCATACAAGTTACTATTGATGAAAATGTTAGACTGTTAGCCCAACTTCATGCTAAGTGGGAAAGGGAAGCTGAAATTGATAGAAACAATATTGTGTGCACCATCACTAGAATGGATACCACTAAACCACAAGAAGTCCCTATTCCTACTCCTAAAATTCCTAAGCTGTAGAGGTCCCAACCTTTAATAAGGTAGAGATCCCTGTGTTTACAATGCTAGTCCCTGGATCAATAGCTAGCATCCACAGTTAAGATGTAATATCAAGAAACAAAGGTCATAATACAACTTTATAACCAGGAATAAAATATTTCATTACATCTTACATAGCTCATTTGGCTATTACATTACATTGCAGCAGAATATCTATAAGCATGGGGTCCTTCATCTTCAAAGTGCCACAGGCAAACATGTTGGTTGTAGACTTTGTAATCCTAATCAACCAATCTTCACTAAAATCAATCAAACCTGCAACATTACAAGTTACAGCCACAAGGGTCAATACATTTGAATTGTATTAGCAAGTTTCACTACTATGTAGAATATAAGTGGATCCTATCAATACATGCATATTTGGCTAAGTAGAGTTTTAGGCTCATTTGCAGAAAGCAATAATTTATCCTATCTTTTCAAAATGGTTTTGTTCCTTTTGTCAAATCTTTCTGATCTCCTTGGTAAATCCCCAAGTGTCTTTGTCAAAAATCTCTTGAGCTCCTTGGTACACACCAAGTAGTTCAAGTTTTTATCAAAACCTCTTGAGCTCCTTGGTAAATCCCCAAGTGCTTCAAGTCTTTGTCAAAATCTCTTGAGCTCCTTGGTAAATCCCCAAGTGCTTCAAGTTTTTATCAAAATCTCTTTAGCTCCTTGGTACCCCCAAGTGCATCAAGTCTTTTGTTGTCACTTTAAAGTTTTTCTTTTAGAAATTGGAATGTTGAGATTTCCCATAGCTTCAAGCTTTAGTTGCTTAGTATTGTCCATAACCGGGGACACGGCTAAGTACTTAGATTTTTATCTTCTGCAGAAGTTGTACACTTTACCCACATGACACAATCTCATCTTGTTGCCACCAGTGGTCGCTGGATAAGTACTCACCAAGATGGAGTACTGGCAGATTGAGAATGTGACGAAGTCTTTCCAGAGGGTCCTCCCATACACCTTTGCTAGCTTGTCTTCAGGCACCAATGTAGGGTTCCTAGTTCCCTCATTTCCAGTAAACCTGAAGACAATGCATGGGTCTTCCCAATGTAGTTGACTACGCCAGAGCCATATGTAGCATGTGGCTGTACACGAAAGCCATAGTTGGAGAAACATGTTCAACCTCTAAGTCCCTGGGTGGTTTTCTTTTGGTGCACAACACAAAGAGATTGCCATAGACATGGTTCCTTTTGTTGCCACCTTATCAAAACTCAAAGTATCCTTGTCCACCCAGGTGGTTCATTCAGTACTTGTTTTATTATATAAAACATAAGTCCTTTTCTCAACTTCATAAAATCTCAACATGTATCTCTTCTCAAAATATCTAGCATGGCTAAGCATTTCACAACTACATTGTTTTTACTAAGGAATATATAAGGTATCCTATTAGGATTTATCATATCATAAGTATAGAAATTCTTTTCATGCATGTTTCAAAATCCACTAAGTATAATGAAAATAGTAGGACTTTAGATGATAGTGTCACTTGACTTTTTGGTAGGGAATGTTGGTTCACTCCTTGATCTTGCTAGTTTCACACTTTTCTATCTTCACTACAAATCAATCAAGCAAACACAAAATCAACTAGCATTCCAAACAATAACCAAACAAACAAAACATCACACTTAAAACAATAGGAACTAAGTCATGCATGCAAGCATACAAAAGATAGTTTTATTTGCAAAGGTGGTTTCCACTAGGCTCTAAACATTGTAAGGTTCAAAGTGGTCAATTTCTAAAGTGGCAAAGTCATTTGCAAAAGGGTTTTATCTATAACCATTTTTAAATCCAATCATTATTTTATGTGGTGGAAAATGTTTTTTATCAAAGCAAAAACTTTATGTTGTTCAACAAATAAGTTGTTAATTCTCAAAACCTGGTGTTTAGGGTCAGTAGGTTTGATCCAAATCATTTTCCCAAAGTTTTTACTCCAAAATCATTTTCATAACAAAATCAATATTTTTATTTGACTAGAAATGGGCTAATTCAATTAATCCATCCTAATCCTTTCAAAATACATTTTTAAATCCACAAGTTGGTTCCTAAGGTCAGTAAGTTCACAACAAACCAATTTGCAAAGATTTCATCCTTAAAATCATTTTGGAATAATTTTTATAACCTAAACAAGCATACAAATGTTTCTGCAAAAACAAACATTTTACCAGAAGCTTTTTACTAAACAAATTGCATGGTTGGTTAGGGCTTGTCTCACTGATTCCATTGATATAAAGTTTGAAAATTTTGGACGTGTGGATCAAAAGTTACAAGGGTTTCAAATTTGCAAATCAATCTGATTTCAAATTCTGTTTTAAAACAAAGACTGGCCACGCGTCGCGTTTTTATTGGGCAGTACCGGTTCGTGCGGATTGCGCTCTGCGGTTTGTTGGATCTAAACAGATTGCATGGCGCGGGTTGACTCATACCGCTTTGCTCTGTTATAATCACAGCCACACGATATCGATCTAACAGCTACAATCAACTTGCCACTAACTGGCGGCGCTGCGCGGCGGTAGACGGCAGCGCACGCTCTGGCGGCGAGCTTGCCGACGGTACAGGAAGCAAAGAAGGAAGTGGAGATGCTCACCGTGATCGCAGTGACGTGGGGATGCTCAAGGTACGGTCAGCTCGTCGAGGGGCGCTCTGGTTCTAGCGTGATTTCTCGCCGGAGTGGGGGACGGCGTCGGGCGGCTCTGGTCATTGTCGGGGGCGACGCTGTGGTTCACTCCGAGGCAAAATGAGGACACGGTTAGATGCAGCCGAGTGTGGCGAGTGTAGGAGCATGAACGAGAGGGCGTGGGGCGGTGTGTCTTACCAGGGGGAGGTCGCCGGAGAAGTAGCAGACGCGGTGGTGCTCAGAGGTGGTCAGAGTCGACGCTCTGGGCGCCCGCAGGTGAATGGGAGGTACGGACAGATGCGCCTGTGAGTGGGGATCACGGCGGTGTGCTTAGGAAGGCAAGGGGCGGCGTCTGCTGGCCGGAGTTGGTTGCGGAGTTCGCCGGAGCAGTGAGAGCGCGGCTCGAAATTACAACAGCCTGGGGGCGGAGGAAGAGAGATTTCTGGGGGGAAAGAGAGGTAAGACGCGGGCGTTTAAAATAGTGTGGTCGCAGGGGGAGTAATGGCCGTTAACAGCGCGAATTGATCGCCGGAGTAAAGGACAGGAAACAGCGAGGAGGAATCAGCGCGGTTTGAAGACGATGAACAGTGGTGTGGGGTCCTGGCGCCAGTGAGTGAGGGAGTTAGGGAAGAGGGTCCACTCGTCAGTCGCTCTGCGGGTACGTGTTCAGGTGGAAAACGCTTCGTGCGTGGGGAAAAGGAGCTGGGCTGGAGTTGGGCTTCCTGGGCCAGGTGGGCTGGGTCAGGTTTGTTTTCATTTTTTTTTCTGAATACTTTTTCTTTTTCCATATCCATTTTCTGTTTTGATATTCAAACAACAATCAACACTCAAATCAAATCAAACTTTCACCAAACTTTGTATTGAGTTTTTGGTTCTGTTTACAACATAAACCAAAGTCCCAAAAACAAAAATAATATTTTTTTATTTTAGGGTCCATTATTAATTAAATAAATAGACCTTGTTTATTATTTCAAAATAGGATTTGATTTATTTAAAATCTCCATTTGAAATTTAAATATTTTCAAAACCAAATCAGTAGGTTTTATTTGGAAATAAAGAATACTTGGAAAACTTGTTTAAAATAAATAAATAAGTTTTGGTGTTTAATTAAAATAGTAAAACCTTTATTTTTAATAAACTTGGATATTAAATCCTTATTATTTTATTTAAATAAACCTTTACTATTTTTATCAAAAAGAAATATTTTATTTCAAAGGCCTGGCTAAGTTTTAATTTGGCTTTATTAATAATCCTTATTTAAATTTCTACCTTTTCATTTGAAAACCAAATCTTTTTATTAAAAGATCCAAAATAATAATTCCAAATATTTTTATTTTCCTTTATTAAATGTTTATCTTTTTAAATCCCTTTAGGATTTATCTTGATCAAAATAGGTTTGAAGGTTTCCAATTGGATTCAAAAAGTTTCTTCTCACCCTGAAAATCAACAAAGTTTTATTTTATTCATTTATTTTTCACATTACAAGATTTGGAAAATCTTGGGATGTGACATAAGCCTAATGAGTATACTACTAGTGATGCTAAGTTGATATAGATGGTTACAATATTTCTGAAGTGATTCTGTTCCTGCAAAATCTTGCTAGAAGTCCCGATGCTAGTGATATGCATGTTGCTTTCACCAAACACATTACAGATTCTCTTGTTAAGATTAAGGAAGAGAAGTTAAAACACAAAGCTTCTATTCCTAGGAAAGTAGAAGATAGTTGGGAACCCATTATTAATATGCAAGTGAATGACTTTGATCTCAAAGCTTCATGTGATGTTGGTTCTAGTGTCTCTATTATGCCTAGGAAGATTTATGAAATGCTTGATTTGCCACCTTTGGAAGATTGTTATTTGGATGTCCCACTTGATGATAATGCTAAGAAGAAACTCATGGGGAGTATTAATGATGTTCTCATTATGGTTAACAATGCTTATGTCCCTGATGATTTCTATGTCTTGGATGTTGAATACAATGCTTCTTGTCCTATTACCTTGGAAAGACCTTTTCTTAGAACTGTTGGTGACATCATTGATATGAAAGAAGGCACCATTAAATATAAATTTCCATTCAAGAAAGGTATTAAACACTTCCCTATGAAGAGATAGAAGTTGCTTTTTGCTCCTCCTTTGAAAGCAAGGATTGAAGTTAATGCTTCTTCATTTGAAAATACTTGATTTCTTGCTTCTTGTTCCTAACTTAAAGGCATTAAATAAAAGTACTTGTTGGAAGATAAACCAAGAGTTTCCTTGAGTCTTGGAAGTTATTACTTCAGTAATGACCTCTCCTTATCCTTTTTGTTTGCTTTTTGTGCCAAGAATGACCTATATTGAGAGGAAAGTAAGATATGGGGAGTTGCTGTCCCGAAACAGATTTTTGTCCTCCACCATGAAAATTTGTGAGGAGTATCTGTAAGTAGGATTGAGCTGAACATTTATGAATAAATCCCCCAATATGTTATATAACTTTTGCTAGTTCAACACTTTTTGATTTGAGCAACATAAGATTTTCAAAAAAATCGGTTTCTACATGCTGGTCTGTGTTGATAGATTTCTGCCATTATTTGCATTTGCTTCTTATTGATTCCTTTTTGGGTTCTTTTTGGGGAATTGAGACTTTAGAAGGAGTTGCTACAGTAGATTGTGTTTTTAGTGAAAAGTTTTGCTGTTCCAAAGCTAAACCCAAGGGTCTATTATATTTTGAATACACTAATGTTGCTAATGAAGATTGTGTGGAGTTTTGTATGAAGGAAAAATTTCAGGTGTAGAGAAAGAATGATGTAATGAGATGAAGAATTGACAAAAGCTCAAGCTTGGGGATGCCACCTCGGTGTCACCCCAAGAAATATCCAAGAGGTACAAGCGTCAAAGCTTGGGGGATGCCCAAGGCATCCCTTTCTTCATCAATAAAAAGCTTAGGTCTTTCTAGACACTTCGTTTTTATTGTTTCATGCATTGTTGTGTTGTTCTTGGAGCATATTAGTTTTCATTTGCTTTGCTTAGTTGTTTAGTTTGCTCGAATAAAGTAGTTTGGACCTCCGTTCTCGCTGTGTTGTTTCAAATAAGTTGATTGGTGTTGGAAAGGAGTAGAAAGTTCTTGCTTGAAAGTGCAAGAGGAGCTTGCATTGACTGTGACTTAGACTTTAGCATGACATGCTAGGTGTTGTTTTAACCTTATGCTTAGTGATTATTGCTGTAGCATGTATTGTTCCAAACAATTGGGATTGCTTAGTGTGCCTTGAAACAATCGTGCGTTGTTTTAACATACAAAAGCATAGTATTGTGGTATTATCCTTTGATGCTTTGTTTGGGTTGACTTGGCACATGCTCACACCATGTTATGACTATGAACAAGTCACCATAGCCTCTATGATCATTTAGTCCTTGACTTGTAGTACCACTCTATGCTTTGGTTAGTAATGTTTTGTCGCTCTGCATGATTATGTCCATTATTGCTCTCTTAGTTGGTTGCTCCCAGTCTTTTGCTAGCCTCCACTTGTATGAGTAAGCTCTACTCATGCTTCCAACTCCCAAGAAACCAAGTTATTCAAAAGTGCCCACTATAAACTCCTATGCATGGTGTGTTACACCATTCCAAGTATATTCTTGTTTTAGCTATCTTCCAATTAAAAAGTATTTTGTTATGTGAAACCTTAGTGATTAAAGCCCTCAATAACTTGATGGCACACTTTTTATTCCTTGCCCCTAATAAAATTGAACCATTGTGTCATCTAAGTTGTATATGCTTGCACTTATACGTTGGAATTAGCAGAACCATGCTGTCATGGGGAACGTTTTCAACATTGCACTTGTACTTTGTACACAGTTGATATCATGCTCTTTTGTCTATGGATGTCGCCGATGTGAAATAAAGAGGGAGCTTGTAAGTACATGGAGTTATGTATTTTGTGCTAGAGAAACGCTTGGGCCTCTAGCCTAAGCCATGCCTAATCATGGTGGAAACTTGCAGCATCACCATAATGAGCATTCTGTGAAGCATCCTCAATAAAAAGCTATGCACATAGTAAATAAAAAGATCGCTGAGATGTTCATTGTCTTCTTGCCTTGTCATTTTGGTTATGGGATAGCTCATGTACCATGTACAAGGGGTACCCCGTTTGCGGTTCTCTATGATACACATGTACTTACTATGACAAGAACTTACAGGTGACCAAAGTTGAGTAGCATGAGGTGCGGCCCTCCTATTCAAGGGGCATGAGATTGCCAACTTATACTTTTTCAAGCATATACTCCATAGTTTGTTCACTTTAACCTTAATCACTTCATGATACTTATGATAGGGGCAATGAGGGCTGAAAGCTAACAAGTACTATAATTTTTGGAAGCTCTTTTTGAAACGTGAAATCCCTGCTTCCCTTTATGAAGGTCCTTTCTTCGACTAATTATATTGAGTCTCCACCTTATAAGAGAGCATAGTTGCCATTCTTAGTTTTATGTGCAGTGTCCCAAAACTTATTGATTGATGCATATTGTTGATATTGCTTGTTCTTGTGCTATTTGTATCTAGTCACTCTTATGAACTTTGAAGGTGTCCTATGCATCTATTTGCTACTCCATGAGGGACAAGTTGAATGCCACTATGCCATGTTTTCTGTATGTGAAACAAACAAACGTTTTTCAATGAATGTTATTCATTATCTTTGTCTTATTGTTAGAACTCCATCTTTCATGCACATGTTTAGAGTTCTTTGATCCCAGCTTTCAATGCTTGCAATTGGTTTGATCTTGGTTTTGATGGTCCATGTCACCTCAAAAATTATTCTTTTATCACTTACCTACTCGAGGACGAGCAAGAGTTAAGTTTGGGGATGCTTGATACGTTGGAAACGTATCTATAATTTTTGATGCTCCATGCTTGTTTACTATCTACTTTGCTTTGCTTTGTCTACACTTTGAGGTGTTTTTATATGTTTTCTGGAACTAACCTATTAACAAGTTGCCACAGTGCCAGTTGTCTGTTTTTGGTTCCAGAAAGGCATAAAATCAATATTCTCGGAATTGGACGGAACAAAAGCCAAAGTCAATATTTTATCGTGGGCAACACGAAGCCAAAAATACGAGACGGAGGAGGCTCACCCAGGGGCCACACCCCCTGGCGATGCGGGTGGGCCCACCTCGCGCCTGGGGGTGCAGCCGCCTGGTGTCCCCCTGCCTCGCCTCTTCGCCTATAAAGTCCCCCCGATGCCAAAACCCTAAACACCCGATCAATATTCCACGAAATCGTCTGTAGCCGCCTCCATCATCGTCCGGTGATCGGGGTATCTGAAGCTCTTCCCAACACCCTGCCGGTGGGGAGATCATCCCGGAGGACTTCTTCATCATTCCAGCCTCCGGTATGAAGCGTGAGTAGTTCCACCTTGGACTACGGGTCCATGTAGTAGCTAGATGGCTGTATCTCCCCCTTTGTGCTTTCAGGTATAGATCTTGTGAGCTCCATTCATGATCAAGATCTAATCTATTTGCATGTTGTGTTTGCGGGGATCCTATGGATATTGAGATTACTATGTCAGATTGATTAACGGTTTTGTCTATTTGATTCTATCATGTCTGTGTTGTTTGTGATCTTGCATCCTCTCCGTTGTTAGTAGCTATCTTGGCCAAGTAGTTGCTAGTGACTCCAAGAGGGGGTATTTATGCTCGATAGTGGGTTCATGCCTCTAGTTTCCAAGGGAAGTGACAGAAATCTCTTCGGTTGTAAATGTGTTGTTACCACTAGGGAGAAAACAATGGTCTCTTGTTCATGGAACAAGTGGATTGTTTACCTTACACACTTTGCTTAAAGCAGTTGTCTGTTGCTTGCAACTTAATACTAGAGGGGGTTCGGATGGTAACCTGAAGGTGGACTTCTAGTCATAGATGCAGTTGGATGGCGGTCTATGTATATTGTTGTATTTCCCAATCGAATCTCATAGGATATTTTTGTCTAGTATTGCATTGTTATGCCTTGCTCAGTCCTGTCAATTGCCCTGCTGTAATTTGTTTACCCAACATGCCATGTTTGTTTATCTAAGGAGAACACCTCTAGTGAACTATGGACCCCGGTCCAATCTTTACCATTGATACATATTCCACTATTATTGTTTACTTGCTGCAAACCATCATCGCCTTCCACACCATACAGTTATTTGTTACAGCAACCGGTGAGATTAACAACCTCACTATTAGTTGGGGCAAATTCTTGAGTTTGTGTTGTGAAGGTTTCCACGTTGCTTGCAACACCTTTGAGGCATTTCCTTCCTCCTACTGGTTCGATAACCTCGGTTTCTTACTAAGGGAAAACTTGTTGTTGTGCTGCATCATACCTTGCTCTTGGGGTTTCCCAACGGGGCATCAACACGCATTAGATGCTCACTGTCTGTTTCCTTGTAATTTTGATATGGGATAGTTCATGTGTCATGGGGAAAGGGGTACCCCGTTGGCGGTTCTCTGTGATACACATATACTTACAATAACAAGAACTTGCTTGTGACTAAAGTTTAGTAGCATGAGGAACGGCCCTCGTACTCAAGGGACATGAGATTGCCAACTTATGATTTGTCAAGCATATACTCCATATTTGTTTCACTTTAACCTTAATCACCTCAAGATGCTTATGATAGTGGCAATGAGAGCTGAAATCTAATAAGTACCATAATTTTTGGAAGATCTTTATGAAACTTGAAATCCCCGCTTCCCTGTGAAGGGCCTTTCTTCTTACTTTTATGTTGAGTCTCCACATTCTATCTTTATGCACCAATTAAGAGAGCATAGTTGTCATTCTTAGTTTAATGTGCATTGTCCCAAAACTTATTGATTGATTCATAATGTTGATATTGCTTGTTCTTGAACTATTTGTATCTAGTCACCCTTGTGAACTTTGAAGGTGTCCTATGCATTTATGTTTTTCTACTCCATGAGGGACAAGCTGAATACCACTATGCTATGTTTTCTATATGTGAAACAAACAAACGTCTTTCAGTGCATTGTTATTCATGATCTTTGTTTGTATCCTTTCATGTTGCAACTTAGTTCCAATGTCTTATTGTCAGAACTACATCTTTCATGCTCATGTTTAGAGTACTTTGATCCCAACTTTCAATGGTTTGCAAATGGTTTGATCAAGATTGTGATGTTGCATGTCACCTAAAAAATATTATTTTTATCACTTACCTACTCGAGGACGAGCAGGATTTAAGCTTGGGGATGCTTGATACGTCATAAACGCATCTATAATTTTTGATGTTCCATGCTTGTTTAGTATCAACTTTGTTGTGCTTTGTCTACACATTGAGGTATTTTTATACATTGTCTGGGACTAACCTGTTAAAAAGATGCCACAATGCCAGTTGCATGTTTTCTGCTATTTTTGGTTTCAAAAAAGCTAGTAAGGAAATATTCTCGAAATTGGACGGGACAAAATCCAAAGTCAATATTTTACCGAAGAGAACACAGAGACCGAAGGGCAGCCGAAGGGGGGCCATAAGGTGGCCACACCCTAGGGCCACGCGGCCCAAGGGAGCCGCCCTATGGTGTGGGCCCCTCAGGAGCCCCTGCCTCGCCTCTTCTCCTATAAAGTCACCCCAATGCAGAAACCCTAAGCACCCGATCAAATCTCCACGAAACAGTATGTAGCTGCCGCCACCATCATCCCTAGATCTAGGGGATCTGAAGCTCTTCCCGGCAACCTACTGGAGGGGAGAGATCACCCCGGAGGCCTTCTTCATCACCATGCCAGCCTCCGGAGTGATGCGTGAATAGTTCACTCTCGGACTATAGGTCCATACAGTAGCTAGATGGTTATTTCTCCTCCTTTGTGCTATCATGTTTAGATCTTGTGAGATCCGTTCATGATCAATATCATCTATTTGTAATCATACATGTTGTGTTTGCGGGGATCCGATGGATATTGAGATACTATGTCAGATTGATTATTGATTCTATCATGTCTGTGTTATTTGTGATCTTGCATGCTCTCTGTTCCTAGTAGCTATCCTGGCCAAGTAGATGCTTATGACTCCAAGAGGGAGTATTTATGCTCTCTAGTAGGTTCATGCCTCTAGTAATCTGGGAAAGTGACAGAAATCTCTAAGGTTGTAGATGTGTTGTTGCTACTAGGGAGAAAACAACAATCTTTTGTTCATGGAACAATTGTATTGTTTACTTTACACACATTGCTTAATGCAATTATCCGTTGCTTGCAACTTAATACTGGAAGGGGTTCGGATGATAACCTAAAGGTGGATTATTAGTCACAGATGTAGTTGGATTACGCTCTATGTATATTGTTGTAATGCCCAATCAAATCTCATAGGAATCACGATGTATAGTATATGCATTGTTATGCTTTCTCAACCTATCAATTGCCCCGCTGTAATTTGTTCACCCATCATGTTATCTATCTTAAGGAGAACACCTCTAGTGGACTGTGGACCCCGGTCCAATCTTTATCATTGATACATCATCTACTATTACCGTTTACTTTCTACAAGCAACTATTACCTTATACATTTAATCCTTTGTTTTCAGCAAACCAGCAAGATTGACAACCTCAATGTAAGTTGGGGAAAAGTCTTGAGTTTGTGTTGTGCAGGATTCCAAGTTGTTAGCAACACCTTGGAGTTGTTTCCTTGCTCCTACTGGTTCGATAACCTTGGTTTCATAACTGAGGGAAAACTTGTTGTTGTGCTCATCACACCTTGCTCTTGGGGTCTCCCAACGAGGCTCTACAGTCAACTGAGCCGCCATCAGAAACCCATGCCTCCCTTGCTCTTTGGCATAGTTAGAGATTCATATGCGATCTAGTGCATGGATTGGCGATCAAGGGAGCTACTCCACCAGTATCTCGCTAGACAGGCCTTCAGCTGATTACAAACCTTCTTTGTAAGCAACAAACAACCCATAGCATCCAGAGGAATAGCTTGGAGAACAGCTTTCAAGAAAATTTCCCGCCAGCGCACACAAGCATACGTTCCGAGCCCCCATGCAGCTTACTCTGAATTCTTTCTCCTATGTGGTCAAAAGTACCACTGGTAATGCAACCAACAGCAGATGAGAGACCCAAATAACGTTCATTGAACGCTTCTACTAAAATTCCCATTAAAATCTTCAGTTCTTGACGAAGTGCCAGAGGTGTGTTTTGGACTTAAATAGATGGATCTCTTCTCTCTGTTAACACACTGTCCCAAGCAATTCTCATAAACATTCAGAGTATCATTGAGCCGTCGAGCGCTATCTATATTTGCCTTTATAAAGATCAAAGTATCATCAGCAAACAAAAGATGGTTGATCCAGGGTGATCTCGGACTCACTTTGATCCCTCTGTCAACATAGGTCCTACCATAAGAGTTCATTAGAGTGGTGAAGCCCTCTCCACAAATAAGAAACAAGAAGGGGGACATGGGATCCCCTTGGCATAGGCCTTTGGAGGGAACAAAAAAAGGTAACATGTAACCATTAGCACGAACTGTATCATATAGGTTACACACTTCATTATTAATCTAAAAAAATTTGTACTAAAGCCTAGCTTCAGCATGATAGCTTGTAAATAGTGACATTCAACTCGATCATAAGATTTCATAATGTCAAGCTTCACTTCACTCACATAATTTCTCCCCTTCATCCTCTTTCTTATCGCATGCACACTTTCATATGCAATAAGGACATTATCAGTTATGAGACTTCTAGGAATGAAGGCACTCTGTTCCTCACCAATAATCTCACCCAGCAACACTCTTTCTCTGTTAGAAATGCATTTGGAGGCAATCTTATACAAGACAGAGCAAAGGGAAATGGGCCGATACTGTGAAATGCATTGAGGGTGTCGTACCTTCGGAATAAGAGTGATTGAGGTATCATTCAGGCCCTCCGGTAATTCCCCTCCATTGAGAAAATTCAGAACATCAGGTCACTAGAGGGAAAAATCCTATCCGTGGTGCACGCATTTTGGAGTTAGTGGCGCACCCCCCGTGCGCCACGAATAAGACGCCACTAACTACAAGAGGTTCGTGGCGCACCACGATGTTGTAAGGTTCCCAACCTTTAATAAGGTAGAGATCCCTGTGTTTACAATGCTAGTCCCTGGATCAATAGCTAGCATCCACAGTTAAGATGTAATATCAAGAAACAAAGGTCATAATACAACTTTATAACCAGGAATAAAATAATTTATTACATCTTACATAGCTCATTTGGCTATCTCATTACAATGCAGCAGAATATAACAATAGCATGGGGTCCTTCATCTTCAAAGTGCCACAGGCAGACATGTTGGTTATAGACTTGTAATCCTACTTCACTAATATCAAACAAACCTGCAACATAACAAGTTACAGCCACAAGGGTCAATACATTTGAATTGTATTGGCAAGTGATACTATGGTAGTATAGTGGAGTCTATCATCTATATGCTTTTGGCTAGGTGGAGCTTAGGCTTGCTTTGCTCAAAATAGATTTTCCTTATCATTTGAAAACACTAAGTTTTTGCTTGACAAAAAATCACCCCAAGGAACCACCAATAGAAATTGGTGAACCTTAAACCCTTGTTCAACCACAAGTTTTTAACTTAGAAATTTGGATGATGAGATTCTTGATAGCTTCCATGTCTTGATGCTCAAATTGTCCTTTGCTAGGGACATGTCTAAGTACTTAGATTTTACACTCTGCAGAGGTGGTGCACTTTCCCCACAAGACTTGGTTTCCCAAGACAAGATCTTTTAGAAGCCTTCCCTTAGACCAAAATGGACGCGCTCCAACCTATCAAACCCCTACCACCAACTGTCCATTTGGCTAAGTTATTGCAACCTATATGATCCAGGCAGAGCCCATAATGCCAAGTGGCTGCACTTGAAGCTTCTCAACATTTGACATCTCAAATCTCTTTGTTCCTGGGTGGCCATCCACAAGTGAGACACCAAGTTTTCCCAGCATACTGGACTTGGTGATGCCCAAGTTTTCCCCAGCATACTGGACTTGCATGACCACTCAACACAAACCATTCCTTCCATTCCACCCAGGTGATTCATTCACTTAGTTGTTTTATTAAACAAAACACAAGTCCTCAGACTTAGAAATTTTCCATAGCATGAATATATATTCCACCCTTGTTTTCTATTAGCTAAGCTAAGCATGATAGTAGTAGGATTCTTAACTTAGGAAATTTCTACTAAGGTTTCCTCTACTAGGATTTCCCATGGCATAGTTTATACTTAGCAAAATTCCATGCAAGTCCTACTTAGAAATATCACTAATGCATAGTGAAAATAATGGGACAAAAGTATGAAGCATCACTTGCCTTTTTGGTAGAGAATATATTGTTCACTCCTTGATATTTGCAATATTCACACTCTTCAAATCACTACAATTCAATCAAGCAAGGCACAATTTCAATCTACCATTCAAGCAACATCACATAAAATGATAGAAACAAAACAATGCATGCAAGCATGTTAAAGTTTGTTTTATTTGTAAAAGTGGTTTCTAATGGTTCATAAACATTTTAAAACACCTAATGGTCATTTTATAAAGTGGCAAAATCATTTGTATAAGATTTTACTTCATAAACCATTTTTAGATCAAGTAATTATTTTATGTGGTGAAGAAATGCTTTTAATAAGGCAAAATTCTATAGGTTTCACAAAATATGTTTTCAAACCATATAACCTTGTGTTTAGGGTTAGAGAGTTTATTTCCAAAACATTTCTCAAAGGTTTTCTTCCAAAACCATTTTTAATAATCAAACCATGTTTTTTTATTTGACTAGAAATGGTTTAAATCAAAGATTAATTCTTTTGTTTCACAAAATACATTTTTGAAACCACAATTTGTTTCCTATGGTCAGTAGGTTCAAAACACACCATTTGCCAAAGATTTTATCCTCAAAATCATTTTAGAACAATTTCTATAATCTAAACATGCATACATAAGTTTCTGTAAAAACAAACAATTTAACAGAAGTAATTTTCTAAACAAAGTGCATGGTTGGCTAGGGCTTGTCTTGCTGAATCCATTGATATAAAATTTTCAAAATTTGGACGTGTAGATTAAAAGTTATGAATTATTCAAATTGGAACATCAATTAGATAAGTTTCTGGTTTTTAAATCAAACAGAGGCCACGTGTCGTGTTTTAATTCGCTGGTACCGCTTCGGTTGGATCAAGAACTCAGAGGCGTTGGATCTAAGTTAGATCGTGCGGCACAGAGGCGAGCGTACCGGTTCGTTTAGTCAATCTATCGCGTACACACGATCGAAATCCAACGGCTTAGACCAACTAGACCAAAGACTGGCGGCGCTTGACGGTGGCTGGCGGCGGTGTGGCTCTAGCGGCGAGGTTGCTGAGGTTACAGGAGGCAAGAAGGAAAGGGAAGGTGCTCACCGAGTTCGCAGCATGTTGCTGATGCTCAAGCTTGTCGTCGCGGAGACAGGGGTGCACTGTGCTGGCTTGAATCGCTCGCCGGAGTTCTTGTCCGCGTCGGGTGCGCTCAGTCGACGTTGGAGGCGAGGCTACGGGTCACGCCAGACCAAACAAACCATGCAGTTAGATGCATACAGGATAGGCGAGTACGTGAGCATCGTTCAGAGGGGATGGGGCGGTCAGAAGTTACCAGGGGGTGTCATCAGAGTGGAGGCAGACGACGGAGGAGCTCTGTTCGTCGAGGTTGTCGATGCAACAGGGCACGCGCGGCCAAGCGAGTGACACTGGGAGGTGCGCCAGGAGGTGGGGAGTATGTGAGCTTGGTCGAGGAGGCAAGGGGTGGTCTGGCTTCGCCGGAATTGTCTGGGGAAGGTCGTCGGGGTAGTGGCTTGCCGCAAGGAATTGGCGCAGCCTGGGGGCGCGCTAGGGTGAGGGTCTGAGGGGGAAACAGAGAGGAATCGCAGGCGAATAAGAGGGTGTGGTCAGGGGGAGGATTAACTGCACCAGTAATGCGAATTAAGCCGAGCGTTAATCGCCTACAACGGCCGGCGAGGTGAGGGGCGGGGTCTTCGTGCGGGTGAAGAAGATGACTGGGAAGGGTGGGATCGTCTGGCAGCGAGAGAGAGTGTGGGGGTGGGGTCCACGCGTCGGTGACTGAGCGGGTTCTTTCTCTGGTGGAAAACGGTTCGTTCGGGTGAGAGGGAAAGTTGGGCTTGCTGGGCCTTGTTGGGCTCGCTGGCTGGGTCGAGTCTGTTTACATTTTTTTGTTCTGTTTGTTTTTCTTTTTCTCATTTGATTTTTCTGTTTTGATTTTGAATAAGCAATTCAAACACTCATTTAGATTCAAACCTTTGCCAAAAATTTTGTAGGTTTACATACTGATTAGTAAAACATTCTGGAATCATTTTAGAATAATTTATTTATTCTTTTTAAGGTCTTTTAATTATTCAAAATAGGCTCTTGTTTTTAAATCAAATGAGATTTAGTAATATTTCAAATACCATTTAAATTTTCTAAATCCTTCCAAATCTTTTTAGTAGGTTTTTATTTGTTTATTTGGGTTCAAATAATTCATCTTGAATTATTTGGAAAGTATTTAATATGATTCATAAATCATTTGAATTGGGTATTTGTTTTAATTCCAATGGAATTAAATATAGTTTTATTTCCATAATTTTATTTGGAAGTTTTCTTTAGTCTTATTTAAGTTGAATGAAACAACTTTTATTTCATTTGGGTAATTTCCAAAATACCATTTTCTCATGGATTATATAATTACCCTTATTAGAGATTTGTCTTTATTAAAAATAGGGATAGAATGGTTAATGTCATTTTATTTTATTTTGGAAATTCCTTATCCTTTTATTTTATTTGGATTTGGATTAAATTCATTCCATTTGCTTATAGATTTGGCCAAGATTTGATTTGGTCTTTAAATATTCTTTATTTAATATTTCTTTCATCATCTTATAAAATTCATATCTTTTTATTTATAGATTTAAACTTGGTGATTCCAATTTGTAAAATCTTATTTAATATTTGTTTATCCTTTTAAATATATTTAGGATTATTTGCTCACCATTTGGTATGGACTTATAGATAGATTCTTTATTAGCTTTGGAAATTACTTTTCCTTTATCTTATTAAATTCATAAGATTTTATCTAAGGCTCCAAACTAAGTGAAACCAATTTCTATGGTTTTATCATATTTATATTTTTCTTTCTTGATCATTTGATAAAAAATGTTTGTTGACAAATTTTTATATGGATCAAATCCATAGGCTTGGAGATAACTTGGAAATGATTTTTATTCCATTAGGGTTTAGGGTTTGGTTTTATTTTCCAAGTGTTTAAATTTCCAGATACATTTAATGAGGAAAGCATTTCTTTTGATTTGGATTTTGTTGAATTCAAACTTTAATTAAAGTTTGTTCAAGATGGGATTTTAAGTTTCCATTTAGAAACAAAAGTTTCTTTTCACCCTGATTTTCAACAATAATTTTATTTTGTTTATTTATTTTTCACATTACAAGATTTGGAAAATCTTGGGATGTGACAGGCTACCACCCTTAAAATAAATCTCGTCCCAAGATTTGGGGAGGCTAGGGGTTACAAATTGGCTCAAAGCAACTAGGGTACTACCACCCTTAAAAAATTTCCAACTAAATTACATCTTGGCTTGCTTGGGATCTTGATGAAATCTCTCTGGGCAAACATCTGCGTAGTGTCCTTTGTTTCCACACTTGAAACATGTGACAAGGCTGAGATCCTTCATAGGCTTGTTTATCTTGTGCTTCATCTTTTCTAGACAGTTGCTTGCATAATGTCCTTGGTTACCACAATTGTAACATGTGATAAGATTGAGTTCATCACGTATCTTCTGTGGACAAGTTGCCACATAATGGCCTAGCTCTTTGCAGTTGTTGCACCACACTTGGCTAATCTCCTGATACTTTTTCTTCTCTGGACATTCACTAGCATAGTGTCCCATTTCTTTGCAATGACCACATTGCACATGGCTTTTGTCCTTCTTTTTCTTGGGTTTCTCTAAAGCTAGGAGTGCTTCTAGTTCATGTTCTTCATATGTTATCTCAAAGGTAGGAACAGTTCCTGGTCTCCTTGACCTTCTATTATTCCTTGGATAATACATATGTCTCCTTTTTGGTCCTTTAAATTGAGTCATGTTGCTGGGAGGTACAAGCTGGGATTTTCCTTTGTCTTCATCCTTCTTGGTAGACTTGGCTCTCTCATGGTAATATGCAATCAGTTGTTGCACTCCACCTTGTTTCCTTTATTCAACTATGGAATAGATGGGGCATTAGATGGGGACATGATTATTTCCTTCACATAGGTAACAAGTAGCTTGGGATGTGGGGCATTGGTCAATTGGATGTTTCTCTTCACAATTGGGGCATTGATCTTCATGCTCCTTGGAAGTGTGATCCTTGTCTCCACAATATTGCAAGCTTGGGTTCCTTCTAGAATAACATCTTTGTCATCCTTGTTGCCATAAGCTCCTTGGGAAGAGTTGTCTTCCATGTTGATCATTTGAGTAGCCATCCCTTGCAACAATTGGGATTGAGTTTTCAAAACTTCTTGCATGGTTGGGTCTAACTCATTGTTGTTGGCTAAAAAATGAGTTGTCATTTGGTTCAACTGGGATTGTCTTGCAAGCAGTTGGTCTCTCATGTTGACCTCTTGGTTGTTGCTGTCATCATTCTTGATGCTGGAGTCTCTTGGAGAAGTCATCTGTTTGGGTTGGATTGGGATTAGAATAGGAAAAATATTTCTAAGGGAATAATTCTAATCACACACATCACAATTCACTCAAGCAATGTGCAAGCAATCACAAACAAACATTCCATTCAAACAACAAGTTTTCAAGCATATCTTTAGGCAACCAAAATATTTTTGTTACACCACATAAGTTGGTGGGTTTGACTTAAACTAAATATGGTGGTCCATCTATATGGTTCACTTGAAATCATTCTATCCTTCTTGGTGGATTCTTCTTGAATGAGATCATGGTTTCCTTGGGAAAATTCTTGGTCACAAAAACTTCAAAGGTGATGATGATTCCCAAGTTGTGTTTCCTTAGTCTTCAAGTCTTGAGCAACATTTCTAGTCTCAATTGTAGTCCTTAGTGATATCCAAGGTTGAAGTCCTTGTTGAAAATGTTGAAGATGTTGACGTCATTAGAGTTGATGAAGTCCTTAGCACATGGTGAACTCTTTGGCCATGGGGTAAGCTTGTCCATCAAGTTTGAAATAGAAGAGATGTAGAATCAAAACCAAAATGGTTGAGGAAAGAGTTTACAAGATTGTTTGTAAATAAGTTTTGGAACAAATACAACTCCTATTTTTCTAAGGGGTTTTGTCCATTCCTAGGGTTACCAATCCTACAGGCAATACAATGCTCTGATACCATGTATAAGGTTCCCAACCTTTAATAAGGTAGAGATCCCTGTGTTTACAATGCTAGTCCCTGGATCAATAGCTAGCATCCATAGTTAAGATGTAATATCAAGAAACAAAGGTCATAATACAACTTTATAACCAGGAATAAAATAATTTATTACATCTTACATAGCTCATTTGGCTATCTCATTACAATGTAGCAGAATATAACAATAGCATGGGGTCCTTCATCTTCAAAGTGCCACAGGCAGACATGTTGGTTGTAGACTTGTAATCCTACTTCACTAATATCAAACAAACCTGCAACATAACAAGTTACAGCCACAAGGGTCAATACATTTGAATTGTATTGGCAAGTGATACTATGGTAGTATAGTGGAGTCTATCATCTATATGCTTTTGGCTAGGTGGAGCTTAGGCTTGCTTTGCTCAAAATAGATTTTCCTTATCATTTGAAAACACTAAGTTTTTGCTTGACAAAAAATCACCCAAGGAACCACCAATAGAAATTGGTGAACCTTAAACCCTTGTTCAACCACAAGTTTTTAACTTAGAAATTTGGATGATGAGATTCTTGATAGCTTCCATGTCTTGATGCTCAAATTGTCCTTTGCCAGGGACATGGCTAAGTACTTAGATTTTACACTCTGCAGAGGTGGTGCACTTTCCCCACAAGACTTGGTTTCCCAAGATAAGATCTTTCAGAAGCCTTCCCTTAGACCAAAATGGACGTGCTCCAACCTATCAAACCCCTACCACCAACTGTCCATTTGGCTAAGTTATTGCAACCTATATGATCCAGGCAGAGCCCATAATGCCAAGTGGCTGCACTTGAAGCTTCTCCACATTTAACATCTCAAATCTCTTTGTTCCTGGGTGGCCATCCACAAGTGAGACACCAAGTTTTCCCCAGCATACTGGACTTGGTGATGCCCAAGTTTTCCCCAGCATACTAGACTTGCATGACCACTCAACACAAACCATTCCTTCCATTCCACCCAGGTGATTCATTCACTTAGTTGTTTTATTAAACAAAACACAAGTCCTCAGACTTAGAAATTTTCCATAGCATGAATATATATTCCACCCTTGTTTTCTATTAGCTAAGCTAAGCATGATAGTAGTAGGAATCTTAACTTAGGAAATTTCTACTAAGGTTTCCTCTACTAGGATTTTCCATGGCATAGTTTATACTTAGAAAAATTCCATGCAAGTCCTACTTAGAAATATCACTAATGCATAGTGAAAATAATGGGACAAAAGTATGAAGCATCACTTGCCTTTTTGGTAGAGAATATATTGTTCACTCCTTGATATTTGCAATATTCACACTCTTCAAATCACTACAATTCAATCAAGCAAGGCACAATTTCAATCTACCATTCAAGCAACATCACATAAAATGATAGAAACAAAACAATGCATGCAAGCATGTTAAAGTTTGTTTTATTTGTAAAAGTGGTTTCTAATGGTTCATAAACATTTGAAAACACCTAATGGTCATTTTATAAAGTGGCAAAATCATTTGTATAAGATTTTACTTCATAAACCATTTTTAGATCAAGTCATTATTTTATGTGGTGAAGAAATGCTTTTAATAAGGCAAAATTCTATAGGTTTCACAAAATATATTTTCAAACCATATAACCTTGTGTTTAGGGTCAGAGAGTTTATTTCCAAAACATTTCTCAAAGGTTTTCTTCCAAAACCATTTTTAATAATCAAACCATATTTTTTTATTTGACTAGAAATGGTTTAAATCAAAGATTCATTCTTTTGTTTCACCAAATAAATTTTTGAAACCACAATTTGTTTCCTATGGTCAGTAGGTTCAAAACACACCATTTTCCAATGATTTTATCCTCAAAATCATTTTAGAACAATTTCTATAATCTAAACATGCATACATAAGTTTCTATAAAAACAAACAATTTAACAGAAGTAATTTTCTAAACAAAGTGCATGGTTGGCTAGGTCTTGTCTTGCTGAATCCATTGATATAAAATTTGCAAAATTTGGACGTGTAGATTAAAAGTTATGAATTATTCAAATTGGAACATCAATTAGATAAGTTTCTGTTTTTTAAATCAAATAGAGGCCACGTGTCGTGTTTTAATTCGCCGGTACCGCTTCGGTTGGATCAAGCACTCAGAGGCGTTGGATCTAAGTTAGATCGTGCGGCACAGAGGCGAGCGTACCGGTTCATTTAGTCAATCTATCGCGTACACACGATCGACATCCAACGGCTCAGACCAACTAGACCAAAGACTGGCGGCGCTTGATGGTGGCTGGCGGCGGCGCGGCTCTGGCGGTGAGGTTGCCGAGGTTACAGAAGGCGAGAAGGAAAGGGAAGGTGCTCACCGAGTTTGCAGCATGTTGCTGATGCTCAAGCTTGTCGTCGCGGAGACAGGGGTGCACTGTGCTAGCTTGAATCGCTCGCCGGAGTTCTTGTCCGCGTCGGGTGCGCTCAGTCGACGTTGGAGGTGAGGCTACGGGTCACGCCAGACCAAACAAACCATGCAGTTAGATGTGTACGGGATAGGCGAGTATGTGAGCATCGGTCAGAGGGGATGGGGCGGTCAGAAGTTACCAGGGGGTGTCGCCGGAGTGGAGGCAGACGGCGGAGGAGCTCTGTTCGTCGAGGTTGTCGATGCAACAGGGCACGCGCGGCCAAGCGGGCGACACTGGGAGGTGCGCCAGGAGGTGGGGAGTATGTGAGCTTGGTCGAGGAGGCAAGGGGCGGTCTGGCTTCGCCGGAATTGTCTGGGGAAGGTCGTCGGGGCAGTGGCTTGCCGCAAGGAATTGGCGCAGCCTGGGGGCGCACTAGGGTGAGGGTCTGAGGGGGAAACAGAGAGGAATCGTAGGCGAATAAGAGGGTGTGGTCAGGGGGAGGATTAACTGCACCAGTAATGTGAATTAAGCCGAGCGTTAATCGCCTACAACGGCCGGCGAGGTGAGGGGCGGGGTCTTCACGCGGGTGAAGAAGATGACTGGGAAGGGTGGGGTCGTCTGGCAGCGAGAGAGAGTGTGTGGGGGTGGGGTCCACGCGTCGGCGACTGAGCGGGTTCTTTCTCTGGTGGAAAACGGTTCATTCGGGTGAGAGGGAAAGTTGGGCTTGCTGGGCCTTGTTGGGCTTGCTGGCTGGGTCGAGTCTGTTTACATTTTTTTGTTCTGTTTGTTTTTCTTTTTCTCATTTGATTTTTCTATTTTGATTTTGAATAAGCAATTGAAACACTCATTTAGATTCAAACCTTTGCCAAAATTTGTGTAGGTTTAAATACTGATTAGTAAAACATTCTGGACTCATTTTAGAATAATTTATTTATTCTTTTTAAGGTCTTTTAATTATTCAAAATAGGCTCGAGTTTTTAAATCAAATGAGATTTAGTAATATTTCAAATACCATTTAAATTTTCTAAATCCTTCCAAATCTTTTCAGTAGGTTTTTATTTGTTTATTTGGGTTCAAATAATTCATCTTGAATTATTTGTAAAGTATTTAATATGATTCATAAATCATTTGAATTGGGTATTTGTTTTAATTCCAATGGAATTAAATATAGTTTTATTTCCATAATTTTATTTGGAAGTTTTCTTTAGTCTTATTTAAGTTGAATGAAACAACTTTTATTTCATTTGGGTAATTTCCAAAATACCATTTTCTCATGGATTATATAATTACCCTTATTAGAGATTTGTCTTTATTAAAAATAGGGATAGAATGGTTAATGTCATTTTATTTTATTTTGGAAATTCTTTATCCTTTTATTTTATTTGGATTTGGATTAAATTCATTCCATTTGCTTATAGATTTGGCCAAGATTTGATTTGGTCTTTAAATATTCTTTATTTAATATTTCTTTCATCATCTTATAAAATTCATATCTTTTTATTTATAGATTCAAACTTGGTGATTCCAATTTGTAAAATCTTATTTAATATTTGTTTATCCTTTTAAATATCTTTAGGATTATTTGCTCACCATTTGGTATGGACTTATAGATCGATTCTTTATTAGCTTTGGAAATTACTTTTCCTTTATCTTATTAAATTCATAAGATTTTATCTAAGGCTTCAAACTAAGTGAAACCAATTTCTATGGTTTTATCATATTTCTATTTGTCTTTCTTGATCATTTGATAAAAAATGTTTGTTGACAAATTTTTATATGGATCAAATCCATAGGCTTGGAGATAACTTGGAAATGATTTTTATTCCATTAGGGTTTAGGGTTTGGTTTTATTTTCCAAGTGTTTAAATTTCCAGATACATTTAATGAGGAAAGCATTTCTTTTGATTTGGATTTTGTTGAATTCAAACTTTAATTAAAGTTTGTTCAAGATGGGATTTTAAGTTTCCATTTAGAAACAAAAGTTTCTTTTCACCCTGATTTTCAACAATAATTTTATTTTGTTTATTTATTTTTCACATTACAAGATTTTGAAAATCTTGGGATGTGACAGACGTGTGCCACGAACTACCATGTTATCCGTGGCGCACCGTCCTGACGTGCGCCACGAATATCATCTGTGGCGCACCCTTTTTATATGCGCCACTAATAACGTGCGCCACTAACTAGATAAGTTTGTGCGCCACTAACTTGTCTCAAGATTTCAAAACAAATAGCAGAATAAAGCAGAAATACACATAATACACAGGAAATATACCAGAATATAGCAATATATCACAGAAATGCACAGAACTCACAGGAATACCCATAAACTCACTGAAATTAATACAAAGTGCCAAAATACATCAATATGGAGAGTCCAAGTGTTACACACAAGTCATGGGAGAGTACAAGTTCTAAATCACACTTGCATCTCGATACATATTCGATCATCATCGATCATGACCTAGACTATGACTGAATAGAGGACAACAACGGCGGCGGTGAGCAAGGAGAAGACCATGATGATCTTCATCCGGTTCTTCTTCCATAGGTGCCTCCTCCACTTGGCTACCGCCAACTCTCCAGTCTTGTACCCCTTGTAGCTGTTGCCGTTGAAGTTGATCACTTGTTGCTCGCAGTCCTCCCACTCCTCGTAGACTCCCAGAACGTGGCCCCTGTACACCACGTAGAAGTTTACCTTCACCATTATTGCGGACAAGGCAAAAATATAGACATAGTAGGCATTCATGTTATGCAACGAATAGAACAGCATGATAACGAAATATAGCAAATACATTCATACACCTAAAACAATAGTAGCACACATAATTAAACAGGTCCAACATAGGCACAAGGAGCCTCAGTAACTTAAGGTTTACGACTCCCACACACACACACACATGGCCAACACGACAGTTTCCTAAACATCACAATGATAGTCGATCAAGTCCATGACATACAGACGGCACACACGACACACACTAGCCGGTAGTCTTCTTGGGCAAGGGTCGGCAGCCCTCTCTCGTCATGAAGGTCCTGTCGTCGCGCTGCAACTCGATCTCGCGGTTAGTCAGCGGTCTACCGCCGTAGTGGAAGGCCCCTCCTTTTGTCATGACATCTTCATGGATGCATAGACAGATCTGATTCTGGATGCGCCAGAACTATTCCACGAGGTCCGAATCATCGATTGTCGACAACTTTTTGGCCCAAACTCGGAGATTAGCCGGCAGCGCCTCCATCCATGAATCATGCATGTACATCCTTACATGATGGAAGGCGTAGAAGACCTCCTTCACACTGCCTGCCGGCTGCTTGACACATGGGAACTTGATGGCGTGTCTGCAGATGTTCCTGCCATCCTTCTTTCTTTTGCCCCCCTTGCTGAACTTACCTCCCTTGGCGGCGTAGACTTGTATAGCAAGATCCAGTACACGCTTGATTCGGTCACATCTCTTCGGCTTTGTTTCACTGGATGAGTCCAAGTATGCTGCTTGCGACAACCTCGGGTAGACGGAGATGAGTGTGCAGTATATGCCACTACGCAAAACAATAGAAACGAAACTGTTGGAAGAAGGGTACAAAAGGAATCTAAGCATGTGTTACGATAGATGGAGACCGGTTGTGTGCACTTACTCGGGGAAGGCATGGACAAGCATAGACTTGTCCTGGTTCTCGAAGAAGAAATTCCCGAGGTATTGCGACACCACTTCCATGTATCCGTCGCTCGCAAGCATTTCCTCGCGCATGTAGTAGGGGTCCACAATGGATATGCGTTTGATTTTCTCCCTATGGATCCTCATCGACATCTGGAGGGCGAAGAGGCGGACCAAGTTGTAGTCCAGACGCTTTGAGTGCATCAGATCGTAGATGTCCTTGTACCGCAGGAAGAACAGGTCCGCGGGTGCTGCCTCGACGAAGCCATGTCCATTTGGCACCTTGCATGTGAAGATTGGGTACCCGGGGTTCTTATCTTTCAGAAGCATGCTCTTGAGATACAGAATGCTGTGATGCAAATGCTTCATGGATGCATCCGCGACATCGAGCAGCTCCTGAGTCAGAATCGGCTGGCCCACTATGTGCATCGTGTAAGGCCAGGGCGCTTTTGTGAAGGCAGCGTCATGATGTCAAAAAACTGCCTGCTTCTTCTGAGCCGGCTGGCTCGTCGAACCCTTCTTGCTCTGGCTATGCTTCCGGTACTTCGACTTCTTAGCAGTTGGGTCAGCGGATCCCGCCAGCTGCTCACCGGTCGCCTTGTGTAGTGTGTTGGGGCTGATTATCACCGTAGGAGAACCACCGGCGTCAGCATCGGGCGTCTCCTGGGAACCGCCAAACCGCAGACACTACATGCATGACAAGGGACGGTCGGCCGGTTCACCGCGGGGGGCTGGCTCTCCAAGTGGAGGCATGAACAATCTGTCATTGGCCATGGCGTTGGTCTTGAAGTAGTCATCCACGTTGACCTCCAGATCATCATCATCATCATGTGTATCCTCCACGTCATCATTGGGATGTGGCGACGGCGTGTGTGCGGCCAAAGCCTTATGTCGTGCGGTGTTGGCGACGACGAGCGGTACCTTCTTTGGTGCGGTGGCGCGTGCTTTGTCGTCCTTCGCAAGTCGAAGCTGGCTCTTGGGCCATAGCATGGGCCAGCCATAGCAGCCTTCAAGGTCCTTATGTTCTTCGGCTCCCTCGAGTTGCCTAGGCGGGTCAATTCTTTCAAAACCCTTCAGGTCCCTCATGACCTTGACCCGGAACCAGCCAGCAGGGATTGGATTGTTGTGCATCACGAGCCCCTTGGGTTGAATGATGGCGCCCTTGACTACATCCCTCAACACGCCGTCGACCTTGTGAAGCAATGTGCAATTGGCGTCCTGCGAGACAACATATATGTGTGTTAGTTCATTGTGTGTGAGGTCACGATCCCTACGATGAAACATTCCACACTTACTGTTGTGAGGGCGTCGAGCTCGGCAAGTGTGGACATGCGAGGCTGCGTCAGCTCTTGCTCTCGCTCATCCCGAAGCAACGGCGCTGGCTGCGGGTTGGTGTTGGGCGCCGGCGCCGCTGCAGGCTGAGCTTGGGTGTTGGGCGCGGCAGGCTAAGTTTGGGTGTTGGGCGCCGCCGTCGCCGCCGCCGGCTGCGGGCTCACCAACATGAGAATAGGATGCGCGGACGGGTTGGAGGGCGGGGTCACAAAGTTCGGTGACGGGTGCTGTTGAGAGTTGCTGCCGCTCACACTGGGCACCGGTATCGGCCCAACTCTACCCGCCGCATTCCACTTGGCCAAACCCTCCCAAAGGTGAGGAGGGAACATACTTCGCATCTTCACTTCCATCTTCGCCTCCATCTTGGCCTCCAATTTTGCCGGCATCTCGGCCACTTCTGCCTCGAGCTGCTCGATCTTCTGTTCTTGCTCCGCCGCTCTCTTGTCCCTCCTCTCCTTCCTGGTCTTTGCGTCCTCTTTGAAGTGGACGCCGACCTTCGTGGTCAGCCCAAAGCCGGCAACACGTCCACCGGACGTCATCTTCTTGTTCTTGGGCCTCTTCTTTTTCGCGTTGACCGCCCTATTGAAAGGAGTGTCCCACGGCTCCCTTAAACCCTCTTCAATACCTGTCGCGGCCGCTATTTCAGCTTCCTGCACAAGCATAGGCGGAACCCATTTAGTACCGCTACAATGGATGGATTCATTACCGATTCATTACCCATTTCGGTTTTGAACTCCTTTATTATGGGGCACAGGAAGTAGCGTGCCCGCACAAAGTTCCTCACCTGCGGGTCCGTGAATCGGTCCCACCTGTTTGGTTTGCCTAGACGCCGAAGCTCGGCGCCCTCCTTGTCCCAAATATCCTAGGCTGCTCTGTAGCCGCTGCTCCCGAGGCGGTGGTAGCCTATGTTCTGGTCGTAGAGTCTCTTCCCCCACGCCGAGTCAAGTTTTGCGGTATCGGTCTCCAGCGTCTCCTTGAAGAGCACATAGTCATTGTGCTCGAGCATCGGCTCCTTGGCCTTTATCTCCTCCCAGATTTTCTTCTCGTCAATCCTCTTCTTCACCCGGGCTCTCCAGCTGGCCAAGGCGGTGCTCATCTTCGTGAGCGCCGCCTGGTTCACGATATTTCCCTTGACCACCTTGTTGTCGAATTCATCCGGTAACTTGTAGCGCCCATGAAGCTTCTCCATGAGGAGCTCGACGAGGTGAACGTTGGCGGGATCTCGGAGGTTCCGCGTGTTGATAGTCACGACCTCCCGGACCATGCACCCGATTTGGACCTTGTAGCCAGTGGAAAGATCTTTTGGCTCCTCGGGCGCGCCGGTCGAGGACACTTGGGTGAACTCATGGCGCTGACTGCCGAGCGTTGGCAGTGGTCGAGGCTTCCTCACAACCTTGTTCTTACCGCCTTCGTCGGTGCGTTCACCGGTATCGGTCGTCTATTCGCCGTCGGTGGTGCGTTCACCGGCATCGGTGCGGTCGCCGCTGTCGGTGGTGGTCTCATCCTCGGCCCCCGTCTCATCTTCGCCGTCATCACCTGACGACGATTCGACATCGCCTTCATTGTCCACCATCCCATCTATTTCCTCCTCCTCCCTCCTCTGGGACAACTCCCAAAACTTGAGGTTAGATTGTCGGGCTTGCTCTTCAACAGTCGGTCCCGAGTCCTTTGATGTGCCGGCACTGTTGTTGACGTGTCCGGTCGACATTGTTGCACTATGCAAGAAAATAGAACTTGTTAGTACATTAGTTCGACCGAAAAATTCGGCTGCACCTCCCCTAAAAATGTCTACATAGGAGTGCCCGTTTCTCAACTGAAACAGAAATGAATCAACATTTCGAGAGTAACGGGCACTCATTTGAGATCCCTGCAACAATTCACAAAAAATAGGCACAAAATGTGCCTTCGGTGACCACAGAGGTCGGCAACATACACAAAACATCCACAATATATGATCAGGGTATGCCATAACAACCACAATGATAAGAGACCCCCATGTCACAGTAGTACCCACACAACTAGGATTTTAATCACAACCACAATCGAAACACTTGCTGGAGATTCAGCATCATACAGAACATCAGGCAAGTAAAACATAACATCAAAATTGATCAGTCCATGCATTAACAACAATATCAAAATCAACTAGTCCTCCACCAACTAGTGGCATTAAAACAGTAGCAAGCTTAGACTAACAGTAGAACACCATCAATAACAGTGGCTTACCAGAAATACTGGTATAAGAAACCAACAGTTTCTTACCAGAACCTCTAACAAGATAATTTAGATAATTGCAACAACAATGGCTTACCAGAACCTCTAACACCATCAATAACAGTGGCTTACCACAACCTCTAACAAGATAATTTAGATAATTGCAACAACCATGGTCATGGGATTACAACAGCAGTACTGTCAAGTGTACTATACTAGAGTCAAATAATGTATGCCAGCAGCAACCCGGTTACAGCAACCGAAACCAACAGTTCTTTGAAATAGAGCTGGTTAAATATTTCATTCTACTTAGATCTGTAATCTACTAGTATTAAAGAATCTGACAGATATCTACTCAAAAAATGATAAGTGTTGCAAATTATTAATCATTATTACATCTTGTACATTCAGTGAGAAACATCTTTCTAGAATTTTTTTAAAATAGAAGGCGGGATGTTACTATGTTTAGGCCATAAGAATGATCTTTGGCATTGTCTTGACTTTTTTGACAGTCAAGTATGTTAACTATAGCCCATATTTTGTCTTTGTAAAAATATGTTTGTAAAAATATGATTGTAAATACTTTTGAACATCCTTCTACAGTTATACAAGCATGGAGGAGATGCCAATAAGGACTCAAAATCTAACATAAAGCATTTGCTACAACTAAAAGGAGAAGGCGAGGCACCCTGTCCAGTTAAGAAAATGGAAAACTTTGTTAGTTCATAGTTTTGGGTCTCAAATGCAAATAATGACTGAATCTTGAGTTATCAGAGATTAGCTATGACATCATTGTAAAGGTATCAAGCAAAGAACAAGCATGATGCTATCTTAGTTACAGTGTATTACCGAGGCAGCGATGCAAAATGTGATCTAGTTCAGGCATGCCCTAGAATTTCCTATTTCTGGATTCTACACTTCAGGCAAACTAAAAGGAACCAAATGAGATTGCAAATATCCACTATGGAAAGAACACGATGGACTACATAGCAATAACCAAATGATATATTCATCAATGGTCACCCTTTTCACAATATGACATGAGGAATAGAACATCTGGAATACCTATTCAATACAGATAGACAACAGTACAACCTACAAGAAAAAACTCCCTGCGCAATAGGATATACACAAACAAGAAATATCAAATATCAAGGTCATTGGAGGCAAGGCTGTGAGGGATTGTTTCATGAGGAACTCATCAACCAAAGCACATCCTCAAACTATGAGACAACCGCACTTTATCTAGGGCCCCAACTTCTGCGCACCCCACAGAGAACCTATAGGTATTTCGAAGCTAGCAAAAAGACATTCCCTCAAGTGGCATGGTGCCCTTGGATGTGCATAACAATGAGATGCAAGAAAACAGTTCAGACCTAGGATTAAACTAACCTACTAAACACTGATTGAGATTTTATCAACTAGTATATCTTTAGGTAGCCAGTTGCTACTGGTCCATCTTTCAGTTTTCCCAAATGTATTTCATAGTGGAATACATATCTCTCTGCTAGTATTACAGATTCCAATTTAAATTATTACATCATCTTAATTGAATTATAACAGTGTCATTGCTTCAGATTTATATGACATCCTAAAGTTAGTAACATACTACTTCTATCCATACCCAACCAATCCTAACAAAACCAGACCGCTTCAATTATTCACTTCCAGGAAACCTTAACCAGAAACAGCCGACAGCACTACCCTACCATGATTCGTGCAATACCACAGGAAGCCTTCAAAAATTTTGTAAGATGGAGGAGATGGAGAGGCAGGGAGGGGAGGGAGAGGCTCACGTGGTGGAGTGTCATCTTGGTGGCGAGCTTGGCCTTGTCGAGGATGGTAGTGCGGGCGGGCCTCCTCCTCCTGCTGCGGGCGGGCCTCCTCCTCCTGGTGCGGGTGGGCCTCCTCCTGAGGTGCTCCTTCTCCGGTGGTGGCTATCAGAGAGGGGAGAGGTTAGAGAGGGGGTGGGAAGAGGGGAGGGGTGGAGGGGAGGGGAGATCGAGGCGAGCGTAGCTGTTAGGGTTCGTCGGTTCGTCAGCGAGGGGGATGAAGAGAGATGGGAGAGGGCGGCGGAATACCTGCGAACGGGAGGCGGTAGCGGGCGGTCCGGCGAGCGGCGGGGGAGCGAGGCGAGAGTGCACGTACAGGAATTTGGGGAAGAAGAATGGGAGGGAAGGGAGCGAGGCGACGCCGTTATTTTGGCTAAGTTAGGGGAGTTCATGGCGCACCCCCATATCGGTGCACCACGGATAATTGTCCGTGGCGCACCGATATGGGGATGCGCCACGAACTCCCCTGGCATTACTTAAAACGGCTACGCTGTGCAGTGTGATAACAACACTTGTATAGCCTAGTGGTTCTAGGGTTGGTTGTGTCGTTTAAAACCTGGTGGTGCCAGGTTCGATTCCTGGCACTCCAACATTTTTTTTTCAATAAAAAACATTCTTTTGCAATTTTTAAGTTCCATATGTAACGAATATCACTTACTCATTACAAATAATAATTTTCTACTATTTCTAAAACATAGTAGCTCCAATATTTTGAAGATATAAAGTGAGAACATGTATATAATTGCGGGTAGGTAATAAATTTATTACAAAAAAACTACCAATTGCGTGTATATAATCTTGTGTATATCAACACCCTACTCCAAGAAACCACGTATAGTATTTTGTCGACTTGATGCACACGATTGTGCACATGCATACATCACACACAAAAAAGGTCACTTCGTGCGATGTTGCTTCCGAACGAGCTAGCGTCGACGTATCATCACGATCCTCTTGCCCTTCTTCGTCGTGGTAGAGTAATTGAGCCCTGGAACTTGTTGATTTCTTCTCGTGTACGGACATCCTTTAGCGGGGTGGGTGGTCTTCCTTCTAAGATGAGGATACGCGCTAGGGTTGTCGAAGAACTTATCGAATTCCTCTTCTATCTTCGGATCGTCATACTTGTCAAAGTCTTGCTCGGTGGCGGCTCCCTCCATTCCGATGATGCTCCTTTTCCCCCTCCTGACGACAACACGGGTAGGACTTGTAGGATCGGTAATGAAGAAGCATTGATCCACATGGCTAGCCAGTACCCATGGCTCGTTTTTCGCCTGGACGTTCGCGCCGGCCGCCTTTGACGCTTTGGCTTCGGGTATAACCATGGTTGTGAAATACCGGCCTTCTTTTTTGACGTTCTTGGCCCATCTGACCCGAAACATCGGCATATTCTCTCCACAGTAGTCGAGTTCCCAGATCTCCTCGATCCTTCTGAAGAACCTTTCCTTCACATTGGATTCCTCGTCGGCATAGGATAGCATCATGACCCCTCAAGTTCTGGTATTCGCTGTTCTTGTCCTTCTCCTCGATGTAGAAAGTGTACCCATTGATGTCGTACGCCTGATAGGTCCTCACGTTCAATGAGGGGCCCTGCGACGGGATGAATAAGAGTCTATCATCGCCAGCAGGCGCCTACTCGTGAAGGTAGAGTTGTGCTCTCTCATCACGTCTCCCCTCGTCCTCCGCCAGCCTGTGTCATTCAACCTATTATCAATCAAGCTTTTGTGCTTCTCCACCCAAGGACCGACCACTTATATGTGTTGTAGCGCGACTCGGTATTCCCTGTCATAGTCTAGGCACCGACCCTTGAAGATGGCGTGCACTGCTGTGAAACCCTCGCGGTGACCAACTCCAGCGATCCTACCGAAGTGCTTGCGCTTCGGGAGACCAACAGGTTCCTTGGACTGCATATAATTCTGGAAGAACGATATGCACTCGTAGATCATGAAGCCCTTGGCTATGCTTCCATCTGGCTTCGCCCTGTTTCGAACGTATCCTTTGAGAACGCAATTCAGCCTTTCGAACGGCATCATGTTGTGTAGGAACGGCGGACCGAGCTGGATGATGTCATCGACAAGGTGGACAAGCAGATGCAACATGATATCGAAGAACGCGGGGGGGGGGGGGATGTAGTCTCGAGCTCGTTGATTATCACGATGATCTCATCCTGCAAGGTCTCGAGTTGCTTCATCCCAATCTCCTTCCTAGAGATGACGTCGAAGAAGTTGGAGAGACCAAACAGCGTCTCACGGACGTGCTCGTCCATGATCCCTCGGATCGCAACTGGGAGTATCTGCGTCATCGGCACGTGACAGTCGTGTGACTTCATCCCACTAAACCTCTTCTTATGTACGTCCGGGTATCTGGATATCTTCCCTCCGTAGCCGATAGGAAGCTTGATTCCTATGAGGGTGTTGAAAAACTGCTCGAGCTCGTCCTCGCTCATAGTGAAGCAGGAAGGGGATAGTAGTAGTTGTTCGGCTTAGCCCTCTTGCGTCGACCTTGAGTCTCTTCCTCGTTGTCGTCATCATCATCGGGGCGTCCTCCTTGTTGAAGCGCTTCCTTGATGCCCGAATGTATCATGTCGTATCTTGCTTTCGGCCTGTCTTTGGTCCTATCCGGCATGCTACATAGAGTGGCAAGAAGACTCTCGCACACGTTCTTGATGATGTGCATGATATCAAGGATGTGGGGCGTGTGGAGGTATTTCCAGTACGGCAGGTCCCAGAAAACAGACCTCGCTTTCCATACGCCGCGCAGCGGCTTCACCCTCGGACGCTTCTTCCCCGGAGGAGGGCACTCCTTCCAGTTATCCAGCAACTCCTTGATTACCTCGCCGCCCCTCCTCTTCGGGGGTCCATCGAGCTCCACCGTACCATAGAACAGATCCGCGCGTTTCCTCCACTCGTGATTCGCGCGTAGCCACTTTCGCATCTTTGGGAACACGGTTTTCAAAGACCCGGGATCCCTCGGCAGCTGGATATGCGGTGTATTCTCCATGCACCTGACGCAAGCATTGTGTCCATGGTTCACCTGGAACGATACATATGCATAGCCCGGATAGTCCTGCACCTCGTGAGCAGCACGGCCCTCATATCGAAGTAGTCTCCAGTGTAGGCGTCCCACGTACGGGCCGGCGTCTCCCACAACGTGGCTAACTCCTCTTCCAACAGCCCGAGATACAGATGCATGTCGATACCCGGTTGTTTCGGGCCCTTAATAAGAATACTCATGTGCACATACCTCTGCTTTGTGCACAACCAGGGGGAGGTTGTACGGCCATACGAACACGGTCCAGGTGCTATGTGTGCTACTCTGGTTGCCAAAGGGGTTCAATCCGTCGGTGCTCATGCCCAGCCTCATGTTCCTTGGATCGCCCCTAAACTCATCTTCGAACTCCATGTCCAGTGCCTTCCACTGGTTAGTGTTTGCAGGGTGTGTCAGGATCTGGCCCTTCCCGGGATCATCTTCCGGCGGAACCCTTTCCGCGTGCCATTGCATAAGCTTCGCTTCCTTAGGGTCCACGAAATACCGCTGCAGACGCGGAGTGATAGGAAAATACCATACAACTTTATGAGTAACTTTCGTGTTACCCCTCTTGTATCATGGCTGGCCGCACACTGGACATGTCACTCTATCCTCATACTCGTCCTGATAAAGTGCGCAGTCATTGATGCATGCGTGATACTTGACGTATGGTAGGTCGAGAGGGCACACGACTTTCTTGGCCTCATCTATGCTTCTTGGCAATGTGTTATTCCCGGGAAGCACATCGCCCCAGAATTCCATGTTATCGTTGAAGCTCACGTCGGTCCATCTGTTGTTCACCTTCATCTCCAAAGCCTTGAGGGTTACATTCAGACGTGTATGCTCGGGCCGGCACCCAGGATACAACGGAGTAACAACGTCTTTCTCCATTTGTGCCAACTTTGCTTTCTCTCTCGCGGCCGCTAATGTGTTGTAACCCCCTTAAGGAGCACTTCTCGAAGATGAGGGTCCTGCAGGGCCGAACTGAGCGGTGTCTGCGTGTCTGTGTCTTCTCCACCACTGGCGTCTCCTTCATCGTGGTGATCATGTCCGGCATCTCCTTCATCATCATCGTCATGATGATCATCATGTCCGGCATCTCCTTCATCGTCATGATCATAAGCATGTCCGGCATCTCCTTCAACATGATCATGTCCGGGTGCCTCTTCCTCCTCCATGACATCATTGTAGCTGGGCATGAATCCACCCATGAGCAAGTGCTTCTCCAATGTCCCGGAATCAGGTTTGATTAGGGTCCCGAGTTTGCAAGTCTTGCAAGGACATCTTATCTCGGTCTTGTTGGTACGAAGCATGACGGCCGTCGCCCGGGCCTTGTATCTAGCCACCATACCTTCGCTCATTTGGCGCACCATGGTTACCTGCACACAAGAGAAATGAATCACACCATACATATGCATGCATGTCTCGCCAGAAAATTTCGGCAGCACCTCCCTTGTAAATAGGGCATATGGGTGGTGCAAAAGTTGGCCGAAACAGAAATGAATCAACATTTCGGCAACCATGCACCACACCGTCACCTGCACACAAACACACAAAAGCATACACAAGCATATACACGCGACGAAGACGCCGGCGGCCTTCACATACAACACACATCCGCGCCATGCATACACCGTTGATCGACATCCCGTCCCGCGACACATGCATATGCATGTCCAACAACTCATAGACAAGCATGTGCCATCCAACACAACTCACCTAGTAGACAAGTTGATGGAGACCGTGTGCGAGGGAGCGTGTGTCTTGTGGAGGCTAACTTGATGGAGATGTGACCAATAAATGATGTATATGTGGGCTTTTAGTGAATCTACATGGTGGAGAGGGACTCCCTCCCCACACCCATCCAACCAAAAGGTGTTTGGCAACCTAAAATGGAGGTAGAATTAAAGAAAATGGGGTGAGGAGAAGGAGGGGGTCGAGCTAGATCTATGGGAAGTAATGGCTTGATTGTGGTGGTAGGTAGAAGAAGGTGCCACCTTTATGGAGGGTGAGACGACAGGTTCATGGCGCACCTGGTTTCCGTGTGCCACAGACTACCCAGGTTCATGGCGCACCGAAATAGGGTGCGCCACAAACATCCATGAAAATTCTGCAGGGCGCCTGGCCCACCGTAGTTCGTGGCGCACGCGCGAAAGGGTGCGCCACAGACTCCACCCACGTTCGTGGCGCACCCCCATTTTCGTGTGCCACGAATAATGGTGGCCGGCCGTCAGAGGTGGGCCCTGCCTTATGTGTGGCGCACTGATCATGTGTGCGCCATAGACAAGTTGGGGTTAGTGGCGCATAATTTGTGCGTGTCCCACAGATAACGTAGTTACTGGCGCATGATATCAGGTGCGCCACGAATAAGGGGCATGTGGATAAGGGTTTTCCCACTAGTGGGTATATTATCGTCCTTCAGTAAGTTCTAGTGTCGCTGAAAAAAAACGTCGTGAACCCATCGATTCCTAGAGCTTTGGATGGTGCCATCTGGAACAGCGCCGCTTTTATTTCTTTAGCCGAGAAGGGCTTATCTATCTCTAGATTTTATATCATCAGTAACACGATTGTGCACCATATCTAATAATTCATTCATAGGTCGGAAACCCTATTTTTTGAGAGAGAACATGCGCTTTATTGATCAAACAACATCATTACAAAGAGTTCTCCGGATACACTCCGGAACAGAATGAAAAATAGAACTCGAAGACCTATCCTTATAGGATCTAGCTAAAATATGCCCCGCCTCATTTAGAGTACGCTTCACATGAACGAAAGCTGCCGAAGAGAAATCAAGAACCAACCTTCTGATATCAGCAACCAGAACCCACACCGGTGATCTATCCATATTGGATGATAAAAGGCGTTGCACCAGGGATAAGCAGTCCGAGGCAAAGATCACTTTCCCGAAACCCTCTTCTCGTGCCAAAGTAATAGCACGTCGGAGGGCTAAAGCCTCAGCATACTCAGGATCTGCAAGGCTATCGAGATGTTCCTTGCAAGCCATCAGGAACTCTCCACGGTGATTCCGAGCCACCACTCCAGCCCCCATGCATTTCGATTCTTCAAAGATAGACGCATCCGAGTTAACAAGGACTGTGTCCAGCGGCGGTGGTGTCCATTTAGGAGCTGAGAGACTGGACTCACACCTTTGCGTAGACATAGGTTTAACCAAGTGCGTTCTAATCAGATCAATGTAGGCTAAGATCTTCCCTCCAGTTCGGCTGGGGTTTGGACGAAGCTCTGAATTCCGAGACTCATTGCGTTCCTCCCAAATGTGCCAAAAGCCCACAACCAAAGTAATAGCTTGAAGATCAGATGAACGGGACAAGAAGTCGAACAACCATGACTTGCCTGAAAAGAATCTCTTCCTGTGCAGATGGAGGTGGACATGATTTTTGACTTCCTACCAAACTACTCGCGCAAACTGATAGAACAGCAACGAATGTTCAATGTCTTCCGAGCGCCCACAGAAAGTACAGCTACCGTCTACAGGAATCTGGCGTCGGAGAAGCTGAGCTCCACTGGGCAAGCAATTATGCGCAAAGCGCCACAGATGAATCTTCATTTTCCCGGGCACCTGGATTTGCCAGATCACCTTCCATTCTTTCTCCCTTGCCGCCTGGTGAGAATTCAAGCCCCTACCCATGCCACTCTGTTTTATGAAGAATTTGTTGGAGCGAGCAAAATTGTAGGCTGATCGGATAGAGAAAACACCATGTTTTGTAAAAGGCCAGCATGCAAAATCACCCCCCATGTGGCGATATATTGGCACCTTCAGGATTTGACCCGCTGCAGCCTCACAAAAGAAAGCAGACACACTCTCATGGATCCATGTCCCAGCTTCCTCATCGATCAGGCAACTGACAGTAGCAAATTCAGGGATAGGTGAGGTCGTTTTAAGCACACCCGGCCGGAAATTTGGAACCCACCAATCTCCAAGGATCTTCACTGTATTGCCATCGCCAATACCCCAAGTGACACCCTGTTTAAGGAGATCACGGCCAAACAAGATACTCCTCCAAGTGAAGGACGAGGATCGAGGTCGAGCAGGATTCCAAAAATCTGTGTCAGGGTAATATCTTCCTTTAAGCACCCGAGCACATAGAGAATCAGGATCTGTCAAAAGTCACCAGCCTTGCTTGGCAAGCATTGCCTGGTTGAAGAGGGCTAGATCGTGGAAGCCCATGCCCCCTAGAGCTTTAGGAGTAGACAACCAATCCCACGATCTCCAGTGCATCTTTCGCTTTCCATTTTCCAAGCCCCACCATCTATTGGCAATAATGGATTTCATCTTGTCGCACGTTGCGAGGGGAAGTTGAAAGCAACTCATTACATAGGTTGGAATAGCTTGGATCACTGATTTGAGAAGAGCCTCATTACCCGCTCTAGACAAAGGACGGTCAGATAATCCATTGATGTATTTCCAGATCTTATTATAAAGAAAGTTGAAAGTGGATTGCAGGGATCGCTTGACGTGGGTAGGCATGCCCAGATACAAATCCTCCAATACCTCACTCTGAACTCCCAGGATAGCTTTCACATTTACCTTTAGTTGATCATCACAGTGACTCCCAAAGAACACTGATGATTTCTCAAGATTAATTTTTTGGCCCGAGCCATCACAATAAATCTTGAGTATCTCCTTCAGAGTATCCACACTCCTACCATCGCTCCTTGCAAAGAAAATGCTGTCATCTGCAAACAATAAGTGGGAAATTGGGGGACCAAGTTGACCATTGCGTATTCCTTGGATCTCATTTCGGTCCTCCCTCTGTTGCAACAAACATGACAGACCTTCCGTGCAAAGGAGAAATAAATAAGGACTAATAGGATCTCCTTGCCGTATACCCCTGGATGGAACAACAGGATCTGTTAATTCCCCATTGACACGAACGACATAGCGCACACAAGTGACACATCTCATCACTGACTGGATCCAAGAAGGATCAAAACCTAGCTTGCATAAGCATCCGTGGAGGTAATTCCATTCCACCCTATCATACGCCTTCATCATATCAATCTTGAGGGCGAAGAACGGTTTCTTGGATCGCTGGTTACGGATTGTCTGCAAGCACTCATAGTCAATCAAAGCGTTATCAGTAATCAACCTGCCTGGGACGAAAGCACTTTGTTGTTCTGAAATAACCGTCGGCAGAAGCACCTTCAGCCGATTTGCCAAAACCTTGGAGGCGATCTTGTATAGAACATTGCAAAAACTAATAGGGCGGAAGTTTTTTAGAAGCTTCGGCTTGGCAACCTTGGGGATGAGGACCACAATCGAGTCACAAAATCCATCCAGAATCTCACCTACATTTAGGAAGCTTCTCACTGCAATACATATTTCAGTTTTAAAAAATTCCCAATGAGTCTGATAGAACAGAGCCGGAAAACCATCTGGTCCAGGGGCCTTAGTTGGCCCCATCTGAAAAAGTGCTGCTTCAATCTCAATATCAGTATAAGGCTTGCAAAGATCAGAGTTCATGTCTACTGTCACCTTAACGGGAATTGAATCTAGCACTGTATCCATAGAAACACAAGGTTCAGACGTAAAGAGTTGTTCATAGAAATTATGAACCATACCTTTAATTCCACCTTGGTCTTCACATTTAGAACCATCCCCCCCCCCCCTCCCCCGAATAAGAACATCAATCTTGTTAGCGCGTCTTCGTGAGGATGCCTTAGCATGAAATAAAGCTGTGTTACGATCTCCCTCTTTCATCCAGTCCACTCTAGAGCGCTGTCGGGCCATGACCTCTTCGCATTCAAATAATTCACACAGTTTAGTCTCGAGGTCGCGCTCTTTCTTGACAGTCGTATCCGAGAGAGGTTGGCCATGGAGGTAAAACAACTGGCGCTCCAGCTGTTGGATTTTCTTCCGAACCGACCCAAAGGCAGCTCGACTCCAGTCCTTCAGTGTGGTCGCCATACGTCCCAGATTTGACCACGTCGAGTGCAGAGAGTGAGCACCCACGCAGCCAGCAGTCCAAGCCGACTCCAAAACCTCGGTGTAGTCCGGCGCTCGACGGCACATAGCCTCGTACCTAAAGGTCTGTGAAACAGGCCGATGGACACCCTGCCTCTGATCCTGATGAAGCAAGATCAAGATGGCGTAGTGATCCGAGGAGGTGGCAATGGCATTGTCCACCGCACACCCTGGGAACATCTGAGAGAACTCGTCGTTGGCCACAGCCCTATCCAGGCGCACCTTGACACAGTGATTAGCATCCTGTCGATTCGTCCAAGTAAATTTTGGACCCTCAAAACCCAAGTCGGTCAAACCACAGTCCAAAAGACACTCCTGAAAAGCGGAGATCTGCGATTGAGTACGATCTCTAGGACCCACATGTTCATCCTTACTTAACACTTCATTAAAATCACCACAACACAACCAAGGTCCAGTCCAGGCTGTCCGAATAGAGCGAAGAGAATCCCAAAACACATGACGGATATCGCGTTTGGGCTCTCCATATACAAAGGTCGTCCTCCACATCTCTCCAACTTCCGGTGTAATTAGAACGTCGATGCACCGATCATTAAAACCCTGAACGGAGACAGACACAAGACAACCAAAACAGACCGAGGCCACCACTTAAACCATTACTGCTCACCGCAAAACAGCCAGAATATCCCAAAGACCACATGAAGCTCCTAACCCGAGCATCCTTCATCTTTGTCTCTGAAAGGAAGAGAAGGGTGGGACGATGAACTTTCACTAACCAGCGAAGTTCGCCAACTGTCACGTCCGATCCCAAACCGCGACAATTCCAGCAGAGTAGACTCATTGCGTGTGACGGGCCTGCTCAACAGGTCCCGTCTGATCCGCCGATCCGAGGGAAGCCGCCTCCCTCCTTATCTTCTTATTCGAGTCAGAGTTCAGCTCGCTCTCAACACCACCCTCCTCAGACAGAGTCACTGCCCCAGGGGCCATCAACAGAAGCTGAGGAGGCACCGACCTAGTCAGAGATGAAGCCTCCTTTGGGCGGTAAGCTTTCTGGCCCTTGCGTTTCTGTCCCGCCAAAGCAGCCCCCACCTGATCAACACCTATATCCTTACCAGAACCTTTGCCGGTACTCGTCTTAGCACGTCCACTCATGTTATTCTGCTTAATTGGCGAGTTGACCTCACACCAGTATCCGCTCTATTACGGGTGTTGCTTGCAGCGTTGACAGTAAATCCTTGCTGGCTCGGTCCCTCCTTCGCAAGGAAACCCTGGCTAGCCGGCGCGGAGCCGCTAGAAGACCATGCACTTTGTGCTTTCTTTCTGCGATCATCTGGAGCACACAGGCGTTCTGCCGCATAGGGCAGGAGGCCTGCCTCATCCCTTTCTCCAGGGTTGTTGCATTCAGTTGAGCCATGCCCAAGTATCCCACAAGAGAAACAATAGTGTGGCAGATTCTCGTACTGCACCTCAAACCAGTCCGTCGCCTTCCGGCGACTAGAGTAGACCATGGCTCCCCGCAGCAGCGGTTTACCAACATTCACCTCAATGCGTAAACGCATAAAGCTGCCCCAGCACCAACCAGAGCCATCACAGTCCACCTTAGGGACACTTCCCTCAATGCCGAGAGAACTGGAAACCGCTTTTCCCCACTTTTCATGCATATAGCCTAAAGCGAGATTCATAATACGAGCCCAGACTTTGAGCCTGTCAAAAACCATCTCTTGTGGCCTAAGATCAGTATTCAGTTTCTGCAAGAGGACCGCCTGCTTGCCAACAACCCATGGGGGTCCTTCAAGAACTCGATCCATGTCAAACTTGGATCCAAACTCCGTGACAAACAAGTTATTACCAGCAGGATTCAGGAGTAGACCTCTCGGGTTACCCCAAGCGGGCCGCAGCGCCGCCCCGATAGTGCCGATGTGAAGGATGGATGGAGACAGAACCTTGCCGACTAGGGTCCACTCCGAGTACACCCGGGTGACGTCCCCCCCCCCCCCCCCCCCCGTCATCCAGAACCACTGCCACTGCCTCCGCAGCCGTAAGACGTAGCTTCCCCATCATCTCGGCGACCTGCTCCTCAAATCCAGATGCCGCCGTCACCGGAGGGGGAACAAGACCACCGTTCTTCCCAGATCCCTCCCCTACCCTAGTAGTAGGAGGGACAATCTTGCCTTTGCCCGTCATCGTCGTTCTCACCAGTACCGTAGTCGGCCAAGGGCGGGAGTGCCCCTTGATCGCCCCGAGCCAGCGCAGAAAACCGAGAGAGAACGACTAGAGCACGCGTATGACAGGGGAGGGGCACCAGAGAGAGAATCCGCACTCGCGAGCGAGTCTCAGACTTAGAATCCAACCCTAGGAGTGGGCGATCACCATAGGAGCGCCAACCCTAGGAGAGAGAAACAAACTCGAATGGCAGCGATGGAGACAAAGAGGTTCAGCCCGTGTGTTTTCATTTTGAATCCCGGAAACCCTATGAGGCATAAAGGTTCTGGTAGAACCCCTGAATTTCTTTACAGTTTTTATTCCATGTCACACATCTGCTACCTTCTGCATGCTCAAGATTAGAGATTTTATTCATCTGTTTCCTTTGTGCGGCATGGAAGAACGCAGTGTTATGGTCACCCTCACGCAACCATTGCACTCGTGATCTTTGTCTCATCCAGATTTCCCCCTGGCGTAAAATTTCTCGTAGTTTTTTCACAATGGCTTTTTATTCGTCAGATGGTCCTCTGCCCAAAGATCGGCCATGTAGTTGGTTCAGTTTCTGTCTCAACTTGCGAGCCTTACTTGCCAAGCAACCAAACTCCTTCACTCCCCAGACGCTAAGACTAGCATGCAGACCCGTGAGCGCATCAACAATGCCTCGCAGCCCATCTTCTCCCGCACCCTTCTGCCAATTTCTCATGACCATCCTGTCGTAGTCGGCATGAGTTTGCCAAACATTCTCATAACGAAACTGCTTGCCACTCATCTCCCTTCCTTCAGCCATGCTTTCACGGAATTCCACCACCAGAATGCAGTGATCAGATTCAGTAGTGACAACATGCCGAATTTTTGTGAATTCAAAATTCTCTAGGAACGCATCATTCCCAAAAGCGCGGTCTATCCTGGATTTTACATTTGCATTACCTGACTGACCATTATCCCATGTGTACTCCATCCCCGACCATCCTAGGTCATGGAATGAGCAGTCTTCCGCAACCTCATGGAACGCTTTCATTTGCCACTCGGGCCGGGTTAATCTGGAGAAATGCTCAGATGCATACAGTGTCTCATTAAAATTTCCAAGACAAAGCCATTCCTTTTGTTCTAGTGCATTGAGGGTCGGTAGGAACCTCCAGCTCTAGTGCCTATCTTCTGCTCTAAGAGCTCCATAGAAACCAGTAAATCTCCACTCAAGACCAGTGTGATCATCATTCCTCCTCACCATAACATCAACATGGCAGGAACTAAAGTTTTTCAGATCAACAGTAACATCCGCTGACCAAAATAACACAACACCCCCGCTGACGCCATTGCTCGTTACTGCAAAATAGCCAATAAAGCCAAGTGTGGTCTGCATGCTCTCCATTCTTTCCTTCAAAATTTTAGTTTCCATGACAAAGAGTAGGCTGGGTCTCTCTTGCTTCACAAGATTGCGAAGCTCGCGATCGGTCGCAGGATTCCCAAGCCCCCGACCATTCCAGCTCAAGCAAATCATTGATCCTGGCAGGGCTGACCCGTAGCCGTTGTGTTCTCAGAACTCGTAGGAGTCGGTTTCTTTTTCTTTGGGTCTGGCTCACCCTCTACACCTCCCAGCTCAGATGCTCCCGGTACTTCAGTAACCGGAGCCGCTTGATTGGTCAACAACAAGATGGGTGTCTGCACCTTTTTGTGAATTTGGGTCCCAACCTTGCACTTATTCAGATTTTGCTTCTTCAGCGGGAAGTAGCCTCAGGTCCAGCCTCAGTCATGTTACTGGAATGACGAGAGTCAGCATTGAACTGCTGGCCTGCGCTAGGTTCCCTAGTCGATCCCTCACTATAAGTCGGTATCCTTCCCTCCTCGGGTGCTCTCATTTCCTTCCCGAAGGGAAGTTTCCCATTAGCATCGTGAAACCCCGGGATTGGGCAGAGCAAATTAGAGTGACCCAAACGACCGCAGGAGAAGCAGAAGTGAGGAATCTGCTCATATTGAATCTCATACATGTTCGTAAATTTTCTCCTAGCCAAATCAATCAGAATCCATCTTCTCAGCGGCTTGGAGATCTCCACAATCACCCTAGCCCTTAGAAAACCACCAATATGATCAAACTGTACTTCATAAACATGCTTGTCAATCCGACCTACTATCGGCCGCCACCATTTTTTGTCTCTCAGATTGAACGGTAGGTTGATGACCGGGACCAGAGCTGGATCCGATCAAAACTCAGCTCCGAGGGCTGCATGCAATCCTCAAAATTTGACAGCACCACGAAATTTTTACTGACATGCCATGGTGATCCTTCCCACATCGCGCTGGCTAGCAAATTCCGCCACAAACACATTCCTGCCCACCGATCGGAATTCTAGACCTCTAGGGTTTCCCCATGCCAGGCAAAGAGCACTAGAGATAGTCTGTATGTGAAAAGCATTGCGATACATTACCTTCCTCGGCACCATCCACTTCTGTTGTGATCCTTCTTTCCGATCATCGATTACCAATGGAGTCGCCTCCTCATCGGTAATGTCCAATCTTCCTAGTTCCTCCTTCAACCTTACCCTCGCCGCTCTGGGCGACAGGGCATCTCCCTCCTTCCTCTTGCCGCGATATGCCGAAGACATCCCTCAGCAGACGCAAGGATCCTCGCCCCACCAGAGATCGGCATGCGCCGCCAAGATCCACTAAACCCTAGTCCGCCTCCAAGGGGGCTCCAAGAGTTACAGGAAAAAACGGTCTGCGTGTACATTGCCACTTCCACACTTTACACTGATTACTTGCTAATTTGCCATGTTTTTCTTTTTACAGGTATATTTATTTATTTTACTCCAAATACATTATCAAATAGGGTACCCAGCTGGAACGAACCAGTTTGTTCAATCGCTTAGTCAAAATCTCCCATGTACACCTGCAACAGAGGAGTAACAAGGGGGCCTGGGGCGGGAGGGCCAGCGGCGGCCAAGACCGCGGCCGGACGACGGGAGGCGAGAGCACGCCGCCGGCCACTACGGATGGCCCAGGCGCAAGAACCTCCCTGGCGGCGACCACAAACTACAGAGGCTGTGCTGAGCTGACGCTCACCAGCGACACCCAACCGGACATTTTTCTTCAGATTTCAGACATAAGCTAATACTAGTAAAATGTCAACGCGTTGCAGCGAAAGGGAAACAATATGTTTATATACTTTTTTTCTAAGTAATATATATCCGCCGACGCGGGAGAAAGAGACCTAAAAATATGCGGGAGATCGAGCCCGTACTCGGACGTATCTACTTTTCGCGCCGCGATCAGCCTAAGTGCCTAACAATGTGCCAGAGAGAACGACCACAGATGCTCATGTCAATCGGCTAACACATCAATTATAGAAGACCATGACACTTCATCAGCTTTTGACAGGATCAGCTAAGAATTGACAAAAAGAATCGATGGATCAGTCAAAGACGGCCAGCTCAGTAGTCGCTTTCTCCAAAATAACTACAGTCAAAACAGCCCTAGCATTTGTCGCGCCGCCGATGACCATCCAAAACGGGACATGTAAGATGCAAATCGGATCAAGAGAAAATAATAAAGGGATGGGAGGGTCGCGATGTTAGGCGTGAGGAGAAAGACATGAGGGTTGCCTCTGCATTTCTCGGCTGAACTTTTGGTGACAGAGGAACGGCACCGTGTAATATCTGACTCCAAGCAACAAAATACTGGTAGGCAGCAGAAGCACGACCAGAAATGGCACAGGCCAAAACGGATCGGGGGACCTGCGCCACAATCTCATCCCGTGCGGCCCCGTACCTCGACCTCGCCTCCAAATCCCCGCGCAGGGCTGCTCTACGTCATGACCTGCGTGCGCCACCGAGCCACCCTTCTGTCGCCGCCAGCGAACCCGCCTTCCTCATCTCCCTATGAGCGCCGCCGCCGGAGACCACGACCCCGCCGGCCTCATCTATAGCTTCGTGCCATGGCCGCCATTCCCCTTCCCCGGTGCCCCATGGCCAGGCCCAGGGATTTAATAAATGCCTTTCTTATCATTTGATTTAAGAGGTCAATCTCCGGACCGGCTTGCTGATTCCAGGTACCTTCAGAATGTATATGAATCGGTGAGATCCGGTGTAAAGTAGTGATGTGGGACCATACATGATCTCACCAATGCGTAGAGAGTAGCAGGTTTTTGTTTGCCGGAGGGAGCGGCCAACTGCGCGCGGCGGCTTAAACAAAATAAATATCGAATAGGATTTTGCTTGGCGGGGTGGCAGATGGGTTTGTCGGAGGGAGCTGCCAACTGCACGCAGCAGCGGCCCAATCAAAATAAACATTGACGGATTTTGCTTGGCGGGGTGGCAGATCGGTAATATAGGGATTTGTGGGAGGGTAAATCGGTCTAAAAAAGTATTAGACCGCAAGAAACGCTTCATGATTTATTATTATTATTTTTTATATTATTAGCAGAGTGTCCGTACGTTGCTATGGTTGAGAAAAAAAAATATGTTAGTGTAATAATATATAATGTACTACTACCTCCGTTACGGTTTATAAGGAAATACGTATTTTGAAAAAATAATTTAACCGTAAATTTGGTCAACAAAATATAAACTATATTTAACAAAAATATATCATTAGATTCATATTAAAAATATGCTTCTAATGATATAATTTTTGTGACATATTATTCATATATTGTTGACCAAATTTATGATCAAACTATTGTCTTAAAGTACATATTATCCATATAATCCAGAATGGAGGGAGTATTGTTCATTAAAATGATGTCTCATATCACACCACCATCCACGATCATCTCGGTTGGTGGTAAAAGACACCGACATAAATCTTTATAGGTGTATAAAGATAACATGATCATATTCAGTATGAATATAGCGTATCTTGAAGGTTTTTTTGCTATAGCTTGCTTGTATGATCTCCCCGCAATTAAAAAAACTTTTTTTTCTTTACATTTTTACTGATCAGCTAACCAAATGTCTAAGACCAATTGTTTAAGAGAACCTGACAATCTATGCGCCATGGTTCGATCGTACATCATATGATTCAGTTGCCTTGACGGTAAAGAATAGCATCCTGATGATCCTGGCACGAGCCTCCACATCAAAACAATCAGCAAAGATCATCCATGAAAAGTCTAGTCAAAATAAGCATACATATTTGAATGAAAAATCAGGAGTACTACGTGGAGAACACTTTACAAATTGTAATGACATACTAATATTCAGCAGAGCTATGAAATTCTGGAAACTTTATATGACTTTGTATGCATGTGATATCTCTATTGTACAGAAGGTTTCTGTCCAATAGTTATGAACCAAAACTTGTTCCTGCTCTGGCTCACCTCTAATTGTAACATGTTCCAGCTCAGGAGTCGCTCCATCACCATGTTGTATTCCTTAAATGCCATCCTCTATCCCTCGTCTCAAGATTGGCTGGATTTTGGTTAGGTTTCAGATTGTATTGCAACAGAATTATCCAAATAAAAAATTACTGAAAAATCAAACAAATTCAGTTTAAATTTACAAAAATTTAGTCCACTTATCCATCATGATTCAGTGTAACATTATTCCGCTCTTGAACTTTCGCCGTATCAGCAGTATACAAATATAAACAGTTGTCCTTGATCATGTTTCTGGTTTTTTATCAGAAAAGGGAAATTCTGTTTTAAGAGGAAGAATTCTTAAGCAGAGTCAGTCTGGACAAAAACCAAAACAGAAAGACACCAGGTTAAACCATTGTTCCATCTAGATTCAGCAAAGCACTATTCTGTTCTTGATCGAGCTACCCAAACTTAAACAACTATTGGACATGCATTTGAAGATAAACAAATATTGTTTCTTGATGGATTCTGAGCATGCTTCAGATCACTGTAGAAAGATAAAATTGTATTGCAGCAGCACTTCTAAACAAGTGAAAGACTACTCAAGAATCAACCAAATCCTAGTTTCGAAATCTCCATGGAACTTTGCAGATTTGTGTGACTTTCAATTTTCTTGGCCAGGCCAACCTAACTTGGCCAAAAGTATTAATTAAACCATAAATAGTAGATGATGCGGAGAGAAAGAGGGGAGATTTTTCAAAAGAAAAAATTAGAGAGGAGCAATGACCTAATGGAACATTAGTAGATTGGAGGAAATATCAGGTATTGGTGCAGTTAAGGAGGAGCATTTCCCCAAATCTGGGAGGAGACTGAACGAATGAGCTAAAGAGCAGCTCGTCGTAGAACCAAGGTACTGCTCCTAACTTGTGGCGCTGCATCTGTAGCTTCCTCGGTTGTTCTTCGACCCGGCCGACCGCAAGAACGACCTTGCTGCACGACCTCTAGCTTTACCACCCATTTTTTCCGCGTGGTTGCTGCATACGAGGGCTCTCCCCTCTCTTCAGCCAGTGCGCAATTGCGGCAGCGGAAACCGGATGCCACGGCGCTGACCCAGGGCAGCTCGAATTCATGGTCGGTTGAGGCAGCAAGGCATCCGATAAATCCATGGAGAGTTGCAGCAGTGGTAAGGGCATGGAGGATTGAAGGTATTGATGGTTAGAGCATCTCCGCACGTTGGGCGGCAAATCCCGACCGAAATCCGGACCAAACTTTGGCCGGATGGCGCAAGTTTTCGTTCTGGGTATGTCTAGTTTCTCACTCGCGTATCCAGGCCGAGTTTCCGGGACACCTGTTTTCGCTGAAATTCGGCTCAAGTTTGTCCAGATTTCGGCATAATTCGGCATAAAATAAATACAGAACATTTTAAGACCAAAGTTCGGCGAAATTTCATAGTTCGGCATAAATGTAAACATAGTTCGGCTAGAAGTGAAAATACAACATATTTTGGCCAAGTTCGGCCTAGTTCATGCTAGGCATCTACGATCTGTTGCTCCTGCGTATCCATAGGTGCTCAACAAGATCATCCTGCAGCTGTTGATGCATTGCCGGATCTCGGATCTTCTAACGCATGACGATGAATGCAGCCCGGGTTGGAGGCATCTGATGATCAGGCTCGGCAAGAGGACCCTGTCTGTAGTATGGCTCATCCTCTTCGAGCAAACTCACTGGATCCTTTCTCTCATCCTCAATGATCATGTTATACAAGGCCACACAACAGTTCATCACTTCCCACATCTGATATTTCGACCAGGTCATAGCCGGGAACCGGACAACTGCAAACCTCTGCTGGAGCACACCAAATGCCCACTCCACGTCCTTCCTACAAGCTTCCTGTTCCTTGGCAAAGTGAGAATGCTTGGGGAGCATTGGGCTTGAGATAGTTTTCACAAATGTTAGCCATCTTGGATAAATGCCATCTGCTAGATAATATCCCTTGTTGTAGTGGTGCCCACTGATCTCAAATTCCACGAGGGGAGCATGACCCTCAACAAGCTTGGAAAAGACAGTTGAGGACGTTGATGTCGTTGTTCGATCCTGCCATGCCAAAGAAGGAGTGCCAGATCCAAAGAGCATGTGTAGCAACTGCCTCAAGTATGACAGTGCAACCTCCTTTGTGGCCTATGTACATTCCTTGCCATTTAAATAGACAGTTCTTCCACTCCCAATGCATGCAATCTATGCTTCCAAGCATACCAGGAAATTCTCTACTTTCATTGACTGCGAGGATCTGAGCAGTGTCTTCAACAGTGGGTGATCTCAAGTACTGTTCCCCGAACACTGTAATCACTACCCTGCAGAACCTGTACAAGCAATCAATGGCGGTGGACTCGGTGATGCGGAGATAGTCATCGGCAACATCAGTCGGCGCTCCATATGCAAGAAACCTCATCGCCGCGGTGCACTTCCGAAGCGAGGAAAACCCAACCAAGCCGGTGCAGTCCTTCTTGCAAAGGAAATAGGGGTCGAACTCCCGGATGGCATGCACGATCTTGAGGAAGAGCTTCCGGCTCATCCTGAAACGGTGATGAAACACGTCCTCTCCATGGAGTGGCTGGTCGGCGAAGTAGTCGGCGTACAACATGCAGTAGCCCTCTATCCTTTGTCTCGCCTTGCACTTCCGGCGACCTGGTGCCGAACCACTGCGCTTCGGCTTTGCCATCTGCATGTACAGCTGGGCGAGCGATGCGAGGATCTCCAGGTGCTCTTCACCTTCGGCGACCTCGGCGCTCTCCTCGTCCAATAGTATGGCGAGCATCTCCTCATCACCGGAGTCCATGGCGAGTATATCGTCCTCGTCGGTGTCCATGGCGAGTATATCGTCGTCGTTGGAGTCCATGGCCGAATCCGGCCAAATGCCGAACACTTGTCGGGCGTGGTAGTGGGAGCACGGAGTGAAGCAGAGCTACGGCGAAGTTTGGTTGGAGAAAGCGGCCGCGGAGAGGGCGTGAAGGTGGGCGGCAGCTACGACGAGTGTATCTAGTGGCGTGGGAATGTCTCGGCGTGGGGGAGCTCCGTCGCCGAAGTCATGGCAACAGGAGGCGCTGGGAGATCTTCGCCGCAGTCTGGGCGAGTGGAGTGGGTGGGAATGGGACTGTCTCACCAATAGAGCTGGCCCACGCCCTTTTTCGCGGCGTTCGGCGTCCCCAGGGCGTACCCGGGAACCTAGGTTCGGCCTGGGTAGGCCGGACCAAAATACGCCAAAATCCGGATGAAAACAGGTCCCTGGGTACGCGACTGGGCCGATTTTCGGCGTCCGGACCTAATTTCGGTGTCCGGATCAGCGTCCTGGGTAGGCGAGTGGAGATGCTCTTAGGCTCGAAGATTGGGCCGCCAGCCGCTGGGCGGAAGGTCCTGACTAGGGGGTCAGATCGATATGGCGATCTGTTCTCATGAGCAGCAGCGGCCCATGAGCAAATCGGCCGGCTCGAGCACCGCTTACCCCTCCTGCCCCATTGACGGTGTCGCCCCGTCCCATCCTTTGCCTCAGTCTTGCCGACCTCCGACCTCTCCATCCACGGCACGAGCCGAGCGCGTTGCAGATCATGATTCTTGGGAGAAGAAGCAGGAAGGGCGGCGCGGGGAAGGAAAGTATCGGTACGGTAGCTCCAGGAATTTGCGCCGCCTGCGTGCCCGGCCTAGTGCTTCTCCCCTCGTGGCCACCGACCGGCAAGGATACTCCCTCGCATCCTCTGCCTCCCCGCCCCATCCCACCCTCTTCCTCCCGACTCTAGAGCGGCTCTTACTGGCAGTGGCAGACTTGTAATACCCCTGAATAGTCAGGGGTAAAACCGTCCGAGGAAAAATCGGAACGAAAATAAGGCTATGAACGAACCTACCTCTATGTAAATTAGTAGATAGATATATATACATAGGTAGATAACTAGGAATTACATAGCGTCTGTATGATGGTTAGGTTATGATTCTGTAAAGAAATTCAATTCTTATATGAATTTGTCAAGGAATAGTCTACATCTTGTTTATAAAATGAATGCTCTGGACAAACAATTACAGGAATAACGTCAAGCACGGCTAGCGGGAATCACTCAGGTTCCCATGGTCTAATTAGCATATCGCTGGTACTTCTTTGCCCGGTAGTGAGCCAAAGGTTGAAGCCGTAGCTAGGAGGCAATCATAGTTATGATTATATGTCCTAGAGGCAATTATAGAGATAATTATATTTCTTATGTATCCCTGAGTTATTGTAATGTTCCTTGAATATCCATATCAGGCAACTTGTATTGATTGGAAATTATGTGAATTATTTGTGAAACTCAATACTTGTATGGTTATTTAATAGTTGTCCCTAGTCGGAGTTCATGTGAGGACACATGTGAATATTAGACTAGCACATCGATTGGTTGATGACTATGTTTCGCAAGTCATAGACATGGAGATGTCAAACCAATGATGTGGACACATGTTATGAACATGGGGTTGGACTAACCCAACTTGAGAATGGCAATTATTTGCAGCTCTCTCTCTACACATCGTGTATGTTTTGTCCTTAGACCTGAGATTGTCGCATGTACTTGAGATGTGGATCGACCTACTTTGAGGCTATCAGACGCTACTCCGTAACTGGGTAGTTATAAAGGTAGCTTTCGGGTTTGTCCTGAAGCATGCTGCAAGGCACGGTCAATCAAGATGGGATTTGCCCCTCTCTACTTGAGAGAGATATCTATGGGCCCCTCGAGTGATCGGATCCAGAAATGCATGGCCGTGCTACATATGGTTAAGAGTTAACCTAGTAAAGGGATTCTGAATCACAGTATCGAGAAAGGGAGATCAGCTTGGAGCTAGACCAAATATCGTGAGGCAAAAGGAAAGACATGTACTAAACCTTGTGATGGTTCGTCCGATATGATCTTTGTATGCGTTCAGGAGTTGGCACGTCTTGCTAGAGGCCGCTACCAACTATTGACAGAATAAGTGTATTCGTGTCATGTCTATACGTATATAAACCTATAGGGTCACACACTTAAGGGGCTCAAAGCCTAATAAGGATTAGATCCGAATTAGACCAGGCTTAGGCTACTAATGGGCATCTAATGTAGAAGCCCCCTAGGGACGCCTATATAAGAGAGGTGGGACGAGCTGACCAGGGTCAGACCATTCCACCCAGCCGCCACTCCTCACGCCTGTGTTGCACGCGTGGACCTAGCAGTTCGGCGTCTAACGCTTCCACCATGTACGTGTGGATACCTCTGAGGTGCTACATATGTAGCACTTGGACGAGCCGCGCAAAGACAGCTGCTCGTGGGACGAGGACAAGGAGGAGACGTAGAATGTCTACACTGCCTCGACGTGCTTCATCAAGTTCCGCAATCGCGCGTCTAGTGGTAATCCTGTGATCTATGACAATAGTAATCCTGGTTTACGCGGTAGAAAATTTTGATTTGCCCTAGTGTAGCCTACCCGTATCCCTTCAGTGGTATCAGAGCCGATGTTGTTCAGTTATAGGTTCAGGATGTTAGCATATGGTGGTATGCAGATTGATATGAATGATGTGACGTTTGTATTGCGGTGGTTCGGGATTGATCTATGATCTTGCTTTTCATGATCGTGATTCTGAGGTCGTCGAACGACTTACCCCTACCGGTCGGTTTTTGCCATCGTGCTAGCCAGTGACACATAAATCCAGTTGAATCATGCGAAGATCAATATGATTGATCGAGTCGGAACCTATATCTAAAATCGATGTACCGTGATCAAAGGAATTTGATCGAATCGGAACAATAGTCGGTTTATGGTAAAATTGTTGGGGGGGGGTGACCCCAGATAGGGTCAAGATAGGGGAAAGACGAAAGGAGTCTCCCTTACCTTGAGCCGAATTACTGACGGGGTCGGCTGAATCATGCAATAACCGACCGAAGTAAGCTGAGGCTTGGCGAATATAGAGTGAGTAACACATTGCTCGGCCGACGTATAAGCTAAGTCGGCCGAATAAGGTTGATTGACTTGCATACAGGTGAAGGCCGAGCCGAGCTATGCGAGATGAGGCCGAGTAACGTGAGACTTGCAGGAGAAGGAGGAGCCTATAGTCAAACCCTAGTTGCTGGCTAGGATGAATCTAGACAGAGCCAAGCGCCAAGGATAAAGAGCAGAGTTGTAGAGGGGATGACAAGCGTCACAGAGATGATAGTGAAGAAGCCCGAGGCACACATGTGAGGGCCCCTGGAACCTTGCCGCCGATAGAAGGGGGACACGGAAAGGAGTCCGCCGAGTTACCACTTTGGGACAAGCATGTTCCAAGAATATGCTTGCCACGTCAGCCCTAGAAGGATCCAAGGAACCCCTTTATAAGGAGGGGTACAGGCTCCTGAGAGAGGGATCGATTCATTCCATAATGAAGGGCTCGTGTAGTAGTTCTCTTCCTCTCTTTGATACAGCTCTAGGAGCATTTGAAGTTCTTGAGAGGAGGAATAAAGATCTACTTGTTAGTCATTTGAGTGTAGAAATCCCTACATCTTCCCTCCCTGGATCCCTCTAGCATCCATTTCCCCCATACTTTAGCCTACCCATGGCATCTGCCATGCCACCACCACGACAGTTGGCGCCCACCATGGCGCCAGCAGCGGTGCTAGCTAGAGTCAAGATCCGGACGGGAAACTTCATCCACACCAGCGAGCGGGTTGTTTCTGGCTTAGTCCAGAGATTTGATATCTGGGACTATGTCAGTGATAATGCTGGCAGCTTTAGGAGGAAAGCACCCCCGCGCAATGGCATCTTCATCAACCTGGGCGCTCACAAGGTCTTTGTCGCCGTCGACACTTCCTACGTCTACCCGCGTCGAGTCATCAAGGCGGGAGAACCTCCCCTCTGTGCTGCTAGTGGACCGCAAGGAGTTCGTCCCGCAGGCAGTGTCGAGGTGATGATGTCGGCTCCGGCACCAGCAGCAGGAGCAGGCGCCGGACCAAGTAAGGACCCAGCGACAGGAGGACAGGTAGCCATGAAGCAAGCAGCTCCAAAACCCACCGAGGTAGATCCACCAGCAACCAGGGCGACCGAGGTACAGGATGTGACTCCAAAGGCGGCAAGGGTAAGATGGCCACCTCTAGAGAGACCAGAGAATATCCTTCAGGCAACTATAGATAACTTAACTACGCCTGTAGCGCCGATACTTGACCCGGCAAACGCACAGGCGGAGTTAGAAGAAACTAGATAGAAAGTGCTAGTAGAGGCAAAAAAGGTGTCAGCCTTGCGGGAATCCTTGAACAGGACCCTGCGAGAATACGCTAGGGCAAACAAACTAGATGTGGCTCCTGACCGAGTAGATGAGTTGAGGTTAAGGGGAGAGAACCTCATAAATGATATTAATAAGGAGCACAAGGCTCGTCCAGATGAGTCAGTCGATTCAGGCTTGCCGAGGTATAGTACCCCAGCAAAGAACCTCAGGGCAGCAAATGCCGCAGCCCTGGAGTTGGAAGGATTAAGCGGGGAAGCTCGGCAAAAACAGCAAGAAAGAGTAAATGAGCTGGTACGCATTGCGAACCAGCAGAATGAGGAAATGCTTAGGGCTGACCCGGCGAAACCAGGATCTTCTCGCATGGTTCATTCGGCAGGAGCTTCCCCTGCACTATCCGCGGCATCAACATCCTCACCCGGAAACAATGCGCGAAAAGACAGAGCGGTGAATCGGGAAAAAGAAATAAGCAAATTGTCCCATATGATCTAGCGGTGGCCGGGAAGATTAATAAGAATAGAGGCAACATGATTCGAGGTAACAGCGGTGATAGAAACCCCGGCCGTACAAACAGAGAGCACGGAAACCTCGGAAGGGGAAACCATGAGAACAATAACCAGACGGAAGGGAGGAGGTACCCTCCGCAGGAGACCCAGCCGAGGTATGAGCCTCGACCAGAGCGAGAAGCAAGACCAGCTCCGTAAAATTAGGCGAATGATAGATACAATGATGGCTATTCGAACATGTATCATGCAGAGCATGGTGGACAAAATCACTATGGAGTACAAGAGAGAATTATCTATAGAAACTTGTCGTCAACTGATGCAAGATTGAAGCTGGACAGATTATATCGGTCCGAGTTGTTAGAAGAACAAGGTCCCCCTGGTCCAGCGTGTTTTGGACCTCGGATCATGGGCGAACCACTCGTGTCGAACTTCCAGTTGGCAAGGGGCACAAAAACATACAATGACAGTACAAAACCACAAGATTGGTTAATTGACTATGCCATGGCAGTAAAACTAGCTGGTGGAAACTTAAGATGGGCGGTAAGATATGTCCCACAGATGCTGGAAGGGCCAGCCAGAGTATGGCTGAACAATTTACCAAAAGGAAGTATCAACTGTTGGTTGGAATTTGCAGAAATGTTTGTCAGCAATTTCACCAGTACCTATAAGAGGCCAAACAGGCCGCGACAGCTCGCAATGTGCAAGCAGAAGCCGAATGAAGTAGATAGAGAATTCTTGACTCGATGGTGCAACCTCAGAAACTCATGCGAAGGGGTCATAGAATCTCAAGCGATACCCTGGTTCGCTCAGGGCTACAGATATGCAAGCATGTTATGGCAGAGGTTGCAAAGAGATATGCCAACCACATTGGCGGAAACCATCAGGATATCAGATTCATACGCCTTAGGTGATCCGACTCAACCAGAGTTAATGTCGGCAGAAAATCGGGAGCAGCAGGATCATTATGCTAGAGATGGAGCCGGATCATCGCGGCGTATTGAGTACAGAAGCAGAAGAAGGGAAGAGAGGCCAGATTACAGATATGCTTCCAATCATGTGGCAGCTGTTGTGCAGGATCAGCCGAGTCATGGGAACAATCAGCAACAGAAGAATGGTCCTCAGCAGTGGACGCCGAGGAATGAAGGGAAAAGGCAGTGGATGCCAGAACAGAAGAAGCAATGGCAGGAAAGGCCAAAGTACACATTTGAATCCATGTTGGATCAACCGTGTAAGTTCCACACGCCTAACCCGTCCAAACCAGCCAATCACACACTCGCCAGTGCGCTTGGATGAAAAATGCAATGGGAAACCCGGCGGGCATACAAGCACCTCCTCATCAAGTACATCAACAGCAGCAGCCACAACTAACAGGGGCAAATGCGCAGCAGCTAATGTTACCACCACCCCCTCCGAGGTACGATACCTCGGACCGGAGGGATGTAGTACACCAAGTGGTAAATCAAAATCAAGACGGAAGGGGAAACCCCGGGAACAATGGACGTAATGATTACAGGGAACATCACCAATCATATTGTGTGTTCACAACAGAACAGCAAGATAGACAGAGCGTACAACACCGGCATATGGAAGTGAATGCAGTTATGTCGGCATTACCAAGGTACGTTCCATGGTCTGATCAAGAGATAACCTGGAGCATAAAGGATCACCCGAAGATAATGCCGAACCCAGGATCGTACACATTAGTACTGGATCTGACATTTGTCGGGCCTAGCATCAATGTGAAGTTCTCAAAGGTACTCATTGATAATGGAAGTAGTATCAACATCATGTACAAGGATACAATGCATAAGCTCGGAATAACGCAGAATATGCTGCAACCCACAAAGACCACATTCCATGGGATAGTGTCAGGGTTCTCCTGCGAACCCATTGGGAAGGTCCAGGTAGATGTGTTATTCGGGACAAGAGAGAATTGCAGAGCTGAGAATCTGGAGTTTGAGGTGGTAGACCTAGAAAGTTGCTATCATGCTTTACTCGGACGGCCAGCGTTGGCTAAATTTATGAGCAGCTGCCACATTACCTACTTGAAAATGAAGATGCCAGGACCTCAGGGGGTAATAACAGTGGTTGGGGATTACAGAAAATCGATGGAATGTGCTTCGGCCGGGTCAAACCTGGCTGAGTCATTGGTAATTGCAAGAGAGAAAAGAAGGATTCAGGAAGTGGCAGCTCTGGCTCAGTCGGCACAGCTTAATATGCCGGCATTAGCCAATCCACATGGGAGCGTATCTTTCCAGTCGACTAAGGAGACGAAGAAGATCCAAATTGATGACCAGTTCCCAGAGCGCACCATCACAATTGGTGCTGGCCTAGATGCCAAATAGGAAAGTGAGCTTACCAACTTCCTCCGTGAGAATCGGGATATCTTTGCACGGTCAACTCAGGACCTGCAAGGTGTTCCGAGGGAGTTGGCTGAGCACTCTTTGCATGTAAGGCCACGAGCAAGGCCGGTCAAGCAACCTCTCCGCCGCTTCGCTGAAGACAGGAGAAAGATAATAGGGGATGAGATAGCTCGGCTCCTTGTAGCCGGGTTTATCATGGAAGTGCTTCACCCGGATTGGCTATCAAATTCGGTGTTGGTAGAAAAGAAAAAGGATGACCCAAATGTAACCGTCGTATGGCGAATGTGCATCGATTACACGAACCTCAATAAGGCGTGTCCCAAAGATCCTTTTCCTTTACCTAGGATAGACCAAGCCATTGATTCGACCGCAGGCTGTGAACTGTTATCATTTGTAGACGCGTATTCTGGTTTCCACCAGATACCGTTAAACCCGGCTGATCAAATAAAGACTGTGTTTATCACCCCGTATGGGGCTTATTGCTATCGCACCATGCCATTCGGCATGCGTAATGCAGGAGCGACATACCAAAGATGCATGCAAAAGTGTCTGCATGACCAGATATGAAAAAATGTGCAAGTATATGTAGACAATGTGGTTATAAAAACCAAAGAGAGCAAAACGCTCCTTGAAGATATTCGCCAGACATTCGCAAACCTGAGAAGGTTCCGAATGAAACTTAACCCAGAAAAATGTACCTTTGGTGTGCCGGCTGGAAAATTGCTCGGTTTCCTCGTGTCCAGCCGAGGTATAGAGGCAAATCCAACTAAGATCCGAGCAGTTGAAAGAATGGAACTGCCGAGGTGCCTGAACGATGTACAAAAATTTACAGGATGTCTTGCCTCTCTAGGTCGATTCGTATGTCGGCTAGGGGAAAAAGCATTACCTCTATACCAACTGATGAAAAAGTCCGACAAGTTTATATGGACGCCGCAAGCCGTTAGTGCATTTCATGAATTAAAAAATATGTTGGTCACAGCACCAATTTTGGCTTCTCCATTGTCAAATGAGCCTATGCTACTCTATGTGGCAGCTACTAACAGAGTGGTAAGTGCGGTAGTTGTTGTGGAACGGAATGAAGAGGATAAATCAATACAAAGGCCGGCATATTACCTACGTGAGGTATTATCGGCCTCAAAGCAAAACTACCCGCACTACCAGAAGATGGCTTATGGAGTATACATGTCGGTGAAAAAACTAAAAAATTACTTCGAAGAACATCTGATAAAAGTGATTTGTGAAGCACCCATAGCCGAGATATTAAGCAACAAAGATGCAAGTGGCCGAATAGCAAAATGGGCAATTGAGTTATCACCTTATGCTCCGTAGTTTGATAGGCGAGATGCAATTAAGTCTCAGGCAGTGGCCGACTTCTTTGTGGATTGGGCCGAGGTACAGTATGAGCCCCCATTACCAGATCCAAACTATTGGACAGTGCATTTTGACGGGTCCAAGCTAAGAAATGGGCTAGGAGCAGGAATAGTACTGACTTCACCAAAAAAAGATCAGCTGAAATACGTGTTGCAGATACATTTCAATGCATTAAATAATGTTGCCGAGTATGAAGCACTCGTCCACGGTCTAAAGATGGCAAAAGAGATTGGCATACGTAGGATTCTATGTTACGGGGATTCAGACCTCGTAGTAGAGCAAGTATCAGGGAATTGGGATGCACTAGATGCGAATATGGCCCTGTATAGATTTGATGTGCAGAAGATCAGTGGTTATTTTGATGGGTGTGAATTCCATCACATACCTCGGGCAGAAAATGATGCTGCGGATACACTATCAAAACTTGGATCGACTACAGAGTCAATTCCCCAGGCATAGCTTTGGAGCACCTGAGAAAACCATCGATTACACCTTCGCCAGAATCCGAATCAATTCGTATTTCGGCAGAACAGATAGAAGGAAGTGTCCAAATGGAAATCGACGAGGAATACGACCCGAATTATTTAAGGATGAATTCGGCCGACCCACGGGTGAACAGGGAAAATCCCAAAGATGTTATGTCGGCAGAAACTATGGAAATTGACAACGTAGTTTTCCCGGAAAAAGTCACACCGACATGGTCACAACCCATATTCTCATTCCTTAAAGAGGAAATCTTGTCGGGTGATGAGGTCCTGGCTAGGCAAATAGTGAGAAGAGCAAAAGCCTACACAATCATAAACAATGAGCTATATAAGAGAAGTGTCAAGAACGTACTGCAACGATGCGTTAACTCGGCAGAAGGGCAGAAAATCCTTTTGGATATACATCAGGGAGAGTGTGGACATCACGCCTCATCCAGAGCTCTAGTGGCCAAAGCATTTAGGCATGGATTTTATTGGCCAACTGCGCTGAAGGAAGCAAAGGAATTGGTAGAGAGGTGTAATGGATGCCAGAGATACACCAGCAAGATACACCTGCCTTCGTCCGAGTTAAAGACAATACCAATCACTTGGCCCTTTTCTGTATGGTGTTTGGATATGGTAGGTCCATTCAAGCCTGCCCGAGGCGGAATGACTCATATTTTTGTCATGGTGGACAAATTCACAAAGTGGATAGAAGTAAAACCGATAAGAAAATGTGACGGACCCACAACAGTGAAATTCCTCAAAGATATTATCTTGAGATATGGATATCCACACAGTATTATCACGGATAATGTCACAAACTTCGCTGAAGGAGCTTTTGCCAGATTCTGCCAAGAGAAACACATAAGACTAGATGTTGCCTCGGTGGCTCACCCGGTATCGAATGGGCAAGTAGAAAGATCAAATGGACTAGTATTGTCAGGAATAAAACCTCGGCTAATCGAACCACTGCAAAGGTCGGCAGGATGCTAGATTGAGGAACTTCCAGCAGTGATGTGGAGCCTCAGGACCACCCCAAATAGATCGACCGGGTATACCCCGTTCTTTCTCGTATACGGAGTAGAAGCTATACTTCCAGCCAACATAATGCTTGATTCGCCTAGAGTGGTCCAATACACAAGTGCCGAGGTAAACGAAATATCACGGCAAGACGATGTGGACTTGCTGGAGGAAGCAAGGGAATTGGCATTATCAAGATCAGCTATTTATCAGCAAGAGATCAGACGATATCATAGCAAAAAGGTCAGTCCAAGAGTTTTTAAAGAAGGAGATCTAGTTCTTCGGTTAGTGCAACACACGGCCGGCATGCACAAGCTCTCACCCCCATGGGAAGGACCATTCATCGTGAGTAAAGCATTACACAATGATGTGTACTACCTGATCTATGCTCAGACACCAGAAAAGAACAAGGCAAACAAGGCCGGAGATGAATCAAAAAGACCATGGAACATAGCCTTACTTCGCCCGTTCTACACTTAGAAGCCCTATGTTGCATATTGTGACATGATGCACCAAATCAGAGTATCAAGCATGTAACATATTTTGGCATCCCGAGCAGTGACTCGGGGACTGCCCCATTTTATTTCTTATTTTGAACTATGTATCAAACTTCGGCACCCCGAGCAGTGACTCGGGGACTACCCCATGTTGTTCTTTGTTTTGAATTGTGTATTACATTTTGACAGCCCGAGTAATAACTCGGGGACGCCTCGTATCGTTTGATATTTTTTGAGCATGTGTGAAACCTCGACAACCCGAGCAATAACTCGGGGACTGCCTCATATTGTTCGCTGATTTTTGGCATACATGTAAAAGTTCGTAACTCAAGCAGTAAATCAGGGACTGCCCCGACTAATCAGTCATAAATCATAAGATGCGATATAAGCTTTCCTCAGCCATGGGAGAAATAACACGGAGGAAACAACTAACGATTTATAAAATTATAGTAACAAGGATGGCAACATCAGCAATTCGAGGTATAATGAGGAAAGTACCCTATCTATATCGTCTTACCAATGAATACCTCGGCGAGAGTAGCGAGTCAATCAGTTTAAAAGTGATCTATGGGTTTAGAACATAGTGCTTCAAGGAGAAATTGCAAAAACGGCAATTCTACAACCAGGTTTACATAAGAAACACAAGACGAATGTCGAACTAAAATCGGTCATATGAAAAATATGAACCGGATTTACGAAGTTAAAGTTTGGCAAAGCAAAGATACGATTTACATAAACTCAATTAGACAGAGTAACAACGACTACCAGGGCTTCAGAGGCCAAAAGCAAAACGGTTCACACCATATGAAAAGGCGGATAATTGTATCAAAGACAACATACACCCGGCATACCGGGGACTTAAACAAATAGGAGTTGTTGAACCTAAACACTGGCAAAGGCCGAATCACTCGTAGGAGGGGCAGTAGCAGCACCAGGAGCTCCAGACATGGGTATCTCGGATGCAGGCGGAATGACCTCGGTTTCCTTCAGAGGTGTATCTTTAGGAATTGGGTGCTCCGAGGTTGTTTGGGCCTCAGCAGAGGTTACCTCAGCATCGACGGAGGCCGTAGTAACCTCTGGGGCAAGCTCTGGTTGCTGGGAGACACCACCTTGGGCTCAAGAAGTTTCAGTTCCTTCGGAAGATGATCGAGCGTCGCCATCCCCATCTGAGCTGTCATTGGAATTATCGGCAATATCCGAGCCATCCTCCGATTCATCTTGATCATCCGAGTCACCACCAGATGCATCTTCAGCTTCGGCATCATCGGCCGGGTTGGGAAGAAAACTCGGCCCCTCGATCCAATGATGCACATCAGCATACTCGATAAGCTAGAAGCCACGGGCTTGATGGCGAGCCACGAACTCCGGGTTCTCAATCCAGGGAGAGCCAGTGCGCAAATTCATCAGTATATCGAGGGAAATATCCTCGTACCATGACAGAACAGCTGTAAGCGCCATATCGGCACCAACTCTGCCAGCAGATTCCCTTCAGAGGTTAAGTTGAGTCTGAGACTCCATCAATCTTGCCACAAGCACTTCCACTTCATCAATATCCGGGTCATTTGGCTAGAGAACGTGATAGGCTCGGATAGCTGCTTGCACTAGATCTTTTCCCATAATTTTCATTGGCCCAATAGCAGCGCCAACCGCAATTATGAAATCTTCCATAGAATATTCTTCATTCGGAGTAACGGGAACACCTTGGCGCTCGCGAGCAGAAATCACAGCCTTGGAGCTCACAGGTTTGTCTTATGGGAAATGATCTACATGAAAAGACGCCATATAAGTTAAGATGACCAAGGGAAAAGCATAAATCAACGAGAAACAGAAACTTACGATGGATGTAACTCAACATTTTATGGAGATCCTGAGACCAGTCGGCCCTACTCTTCTCAAAACGAATGATTTCCTCGCTCATCGCCTGATTCTTTAATTCGACAGCATAAAGAAGTTCCTTGCCTTTCTGAAGCTGCAGACTCAGTCGGTTCTTTTCCTCAGAGAACTCCTGATCAACCTTTTCTAATTCAGATTTCTAGGAGAGCTTAAGAGATTCAACCTCGGCGCATAACCGGGTTATCTCGTCATCCTTTTCTTGGAGTTGTGTCGAATGAGCGGCAGCTTGTTCTAAAAAATGCAGCATCATATCAGGCGTGGATATGCATTCTCGATGCGACGCTGCAAGTGTTTGTAACTCGGCTATACCAAAACCGGGACGTCATAAGATACCCAAAATTTACCTCGAACAAAGAGTTAACAAATTCAAAGGCAAAAGAAATGACTAACCTTCAAGAGTACCAACTTTCTTGGTAAGTTGGGTATTCAGGTTATTGACACTAGCTGCACAATAGCAAAATACGAGTTGGAACAATAACTAAAATCTCCCACAGGGATAAGATAAACTAAGAAGACCAGATAGTTTACCAGTCTTCTTCACGACAGGGACAATTTTCTCAAACTTGTCTTGAAGTTTCTTGTGTGCAAAGAGCAATCTCTGAAATTTGGTTGTCCGCCGATCATGGGCAACCTGAAAACAACAACAAGTTACACAAAGTAAAAATACATCCGAATCAAGTAAAATTTGACTCGGATCTAGCTGGCTGGATATTAAAAAATAGAACATATCCAAATCAAGTAAAACTTGACTCGAATCTAGGTGGCTGGATATTCAAAAGAAAAATAGATCCGAATCAAGTGAAACTTGACTCGGATCTAGGTGGCTGGATATTCAAAAGAAAAACATATCCGAATTAAGTAAAACTTGACTCGAATCTAGGTGGCTGGATATTCAAAAGAAAAACAGATCCGAATCAAGTAAAACTTGACTCGAATCTAGGTGGATGGATATTAAAAAATAAAACAGATCTGAATCAAGTAAAACTTGACTCGAATCTAGGTGGGTGGATATTAAAAAGTAAAACAGATCTGAATCAAGCAAAACTTGACTCAGATCCAGTTAGCCGAATATTGAAAAATAAATAGCTCCGATTCAAGTAAAACTTGACTAAGATATAGGTGGTTGAATATTCTAGACCATGGTCAATCCGAATCACGAAGAAAATTGACTTAGCAAGTAATGTATTTAAAAACAGGTTGAAGCTTCCAAACAAATAACAAATTATCCGGTTGCAAGCTTTGGGGACTAGTGTATGTATAATATCGTCTGAATAATAGACAAAATATCAAAGAAGGTGTTTACATCATTCATCTTATCACTTTCAAGGACAATCTTAGCAGCCATATGCAAGCGACTGCTGATGTCAGAAAGCTGAAATGGTTGGCTACTCGGATTGCCCTCAAGTTGATCGGTGGCATTACAATTGTTCGCATACTCCACCAGTGAGCCGAGGTTGTTCCCGCTCTCAGTATGGGTCAACACTTTACCTCAGAATTGCTGTGTAACTGCATCCGCCGCCGGACTCTTATGAAGAATAAGCTGAGTGTCGGCCGCAAGGGAGACACCAGGCTTAGCAGTGGAAGCTCCTTTACGAAGTATATCAGCAATGCTGGGTTGGGAAGAGCTTGTTGGCCCCTTATGAGATGGCAAGGATTTAGTGGCAAGAACTTTCTTGCCCTTAGTAGAGACTTCAGCAGGAGCAACAACTTCAGCACTAGGGGCCACGTCCTTGGCGGCAGGAGGAACAACAGTTTCCAAAGGGGCCGATGTAGTGGTGTCCTCGGTGGGAATTGGAGCGGGAGCTAGAGCTTCGGTGATCAAAGTATTATTGGGGGAAACCTCAGAAGTCTTAAGAGGGACAGTAGAGTCGGCCAGGTGATCCGGCGTAGGGGTATCATCGGTAACAACGGGGGGAGCAATGGATCATCTTGTTGAGGTGATACGCTAGTCGGCGCTGGAGGAGAGTCAACACGAGGGGGACTGGGAACCCGAATATCCTCCGGAGGCGGGGGAGAACACGGCCAAGTAGTATGGGTGTCATACTCGGACCGCTTGGCTTGGCGGAAAGAGGAGCTCTGGAAGAAAGCAAAAGCTGAATCAGAAACAGAAAGAGAGAAACAAGAAATACAAATGAAAACATAAAGGGAAACTTACCCAGCAACCCCAGGCATAGTCTTACGCCTCGGAATATGCTGAGAAGATTTCTTGGTTCGCTTCTTGGGGGCAGCAACGAAAGGGTCCGTCGAAGCGGTGCGCTTCTTCGAAGAAACAGGAGCTTCGGAAGCAAGAGGCTCGACGTCATGCACCTGGCCAGCTGGATTAGCTGGGAAAGAAGGAGCCAGAAATACGTAAGAGATAGGCACCACGGAAACTACCTCAAGAATTTGGACCTCGTCCGAATCACCTTCATCCGCACGACCGAGGTCTTGCTCCGGGGACAAACAGGAGCAGCATCCGACTTAGGGACAAACTCCTCCGGGTCAGGCTCTCCATTGTCCGGGGTATTGCGGTCAACAGTCCAAGGAAGAGCCAAAACCTCGGCATCTTCTGTCTTCTGCTCCGCAAACCTCTGCGAGAAAATTGAATAAGAGTTAGCAAAAGAGCAATGGAAAAACAACTCAGAAGAAAACACCTATGTTTAATTTACTCGAGGGGGAGGATTCCCATGAGAAAATGGCCTCAGTCCCCACGTCCATTCCTCGGGCATCTCAGTCTTAAAAATAGCCTGGACACGTTTATAGATTTGATAATTATCAAGCTCAACCGTAGAAACTCGGTTGGGATCCAGAGGACCACTCATATAGCAGAGCTTGTGGGAGCGGAGCTGGAATGGGCAGATTCGGCTGCTAACAAACGCAGTCATCAAGTCTTCACCTCGGAGCCCAGCACGAGTCAGCTCCTTAAGCCGTAGCTCAAATGCCTCGACAAGAGCATGGCTTTTCCTCGGATTGTAGAGCCAGTTTTTATTTGAAGGAGGACCGATAGAGAAAGCAGGAAGCCGAATTTTGTCTTCTTTCCCAATATTCTTGACATAGAAAAAGGATTTATGCCACTTCTTACAAGATTTGAGGCCGGCGACCCGGGGGAACACGGAGTTTCTCCGAGGTGTAATGGATGCAGCCCCGCATTGGGTGAGAGATTTTTCAGAAGGATGAAGAGATTTATCCGGCACCACGTTAGCTCGGATCTGAAAGAATTTGGACCAAATATCTACAGAGGGCCAAAGGCCGAAGTATCCCTCCGAAGCCGAGATAAAGGCAGACAAAGAAGCAACGGCGTTAGCCGGCAGATGGTGCGGCTGAAGGCCGAAGTAATCTAAGAAATTCCTAACGATGTCGCTAAGAGGTAGACCGAATCCACGAGCAAAATGGGACATAAAAACTACGTACTCGCCCTCATTGAGTACAGGGGACGATTACTGGCCGGGTAAGCGACAACTTACCTCGGCAGGAATCTGACGCGTTTTGATCAGCCATTCTATCTCCCGGCAGGTAACCGTGGAACCCTGCCAGGAGCCATGTTCTGGACCCGCCACAATGTCCTCTTCCCCGACGAGAGCGCCGCTATCATAGCTAGACATGGGCTCATCGGAGGAATCAACCGAAGAAAAACTGGCGACGGAAAGAGGCCTAGAGGTGCAGGTGTTGGGAGGTGACCCCGGATAGGGTCAAGATGGGGGAAGCCAAAAGGAGTTTCCCCGGTCTTATGTCGAGTTACTGTTTATATCGGCTGAATCATGTAAAATTCGGCCGAGATGAGCATGATCATGACATTTACAAGAGGGGTTGTACGTTACTCGGCCCACGTATGAGTTAAGTCGGTCGGGCAAGTCCGAATAAGCCATAATGCAGGTGAAGGCCGAGCCGAGTTAAGCGAAGCAGGGCCGAATAACATGAAGCTTGCAGGAGAAGGAGGATCCTAAAGTCAAACCCTAGCGTCGGGCTAGGAAGAATCTGAACAGATCCAAGCGCAAAGGACAAGGCGTAGAGCAGCAGAAGAGCATAAGGAGGTCACGGAGGTGACAGTCCTGGAACCCAAGGCGTGCAGGTGGGGCTCTCTGGAACTTTGCCGTCATTAGAAGGGGGACACGGAAAGGAGCTCGCTGAGTTACTATATTGGGACAAGCATATTCCTCGAATATGCTTGCCACGTCAGCCCTAGAGGACCAAGACACCTCTTTATAAGGAGAAGCTTGGACCCTTGAGGGGGGATCGGCTCATTCTACACGGTTAGGCTTGTAAAGTTCATCTTCTCTCCCTGCAGCTCAAGGAGCACTTGTAGTCCAAGAGAGGAGAAATAAAGATTTGTATGTTAGTCATTCGCGTGTAGAAATAACTACATCTTCCCTCCCCAGATCCCACAAGCATCCATTGTCCCCATACTTTAGCCTACCCATGGCATTTGCCGTGCCACCACCAAGACAGTTGGCGCCCACCGTGGGGACAGCAGCGGTGCTAGCTGGAGTCATGATCCAGACGGGAAACTTCATCCACACTGGCGAGCGCGTTGTCTCTGGCTTAGTCCGGAGATTTGATCTCTGTGACTATGTCAGCGATAACGCAGGCAGCTTCAGGGGAAAAACCCCTCCGCGTAATGGCGTCTTCATTAACTTGGTCATGCACCAGATCTACGTCGGTGTCGACACCTCCGGCATTTATCCTCACCAAGTTATTGTTGTAGGAGAGCCCCCCCTTAGCGCTGCAAACGGTCCACGTGGAGAACGCCCCGTCAGCAGCGTCGAGGTGATGGTCGCAGCCGGGGTGCGGGTGGGGGCAGCAGGCGCCGGATCAAGCAAGGATCCAACAACGGGAGTACAGGTGACCACAAAGCAGGCAGCTCCACCGCCTACCGACGTAGATCCTTCAACAGCCAACCCAGCTGAGGTGCAGGAGACGACCCCGAAGGCACCAAGGGTAAGATGGCCACCTCTGGAAAGACCAGAAAATATTCTCCAGGCAACTACAGATAATCTGACTATGCCTGTAGCGCTGATACTCGATCCGGCTAATGCTCAGGCAGAATTAGAAGAAACCAGGCAAAAAGTACTGGTAGAGGCAAAAAAGGTGTCGGCATTGCGGGAGTCCTTAAAAAGGACCCTGCGAGAATATGCTAAGGCAAATAAGTTGGATGTCGCCCCCGAGTGGGTTGATGAAATAAGATTAAGAGGGAAGAACCTCATGGATGATATCAATAAAGAGCATGAGACTCATAAGGCAGATTCAGTCGATCTAGGCTTGCCGAGGTATAGCACCCCGACAAAGAACCTAAGGGCGGCAAATGCCGCTGCACTAGAGTTAGAAGGAATGACCGGCGAAGCCTGACAGAAACAGCAAGAAAGAGTGAATGAGCTGGTGCGCATTGCGAACCAGCAGAATGAAGAAATGCTTAGGGAAGACCCAGTAAGGCCTGGTGCCTAACGTATGGTTCATTCGGCTGGTGCAGCACCCGCCCTATCTGTGGCAGCAGCATCCTCACCCGGAAACAATGCACGAAAAGACAGAGCAGTAACTTCGGGAAAAAGAAATAAGCAAATTGTTCCGTATGACCCGGAAGTAGCCAGAAAAGCAAATGAAAACAGAGGCAATGGGAGCCGAGGTAACAGTGGTGAAAGAAATCCCGTCCGTGCCAACAAAGGCAATGGAAGCCGAGGTAATGGAGATCCCGGAAGGGGAAATCATGAGAACAATGACCCGGCGGAAAGGAGGAGAGACCTACCGCCTAATCCTCAGCCGAGGAATGAACCTTGGTAAGAACGAGAAGTGAGACCGGCTCACCATAATCAGGCAAATGAGAGGTACAATGATGGTTACTCAGATATGGAGTATGCAGGGCACGGTGGGAATAACAATTATGGAATACAGGAAAGAATCATTTACAGAAACTTGTCGTCGAATGACGCAAGATCAAAACTGGACAGGTTGTACCGGTCCGAGTTGTTAGAGGAGCAAGGTCCGCCGGGTCCGGCATGTTTTGGACCTCGGATCATGGGCGAACCACCTGTGCTGAATTTTCAGCTGGCGAGGGGCACGAAAACATATAATGGAAGCACCAAACCACAAGACTGGTTAATTGACTATGCCACTGCAGTAAAAATAGCTGGCGGAAACTTGTGATGGATAGTAAGATATGTCCCGCAAATGCTGGAAGGACCAGCCAGAGTGTGGTTGAATAATTTGCCAGCGGGCAGTATCAACTGCTGGCTAGATTTTGAAGAGATTTTTGTCAGCAACTTTACCAGCACTTACAAGAGACCAAACAGGCCGCAGCAGCTTGCAATGTGCAAGCAAAGGCCGAATGAGACAGACAGAGAATTCTTGACTCGGTGGTGTAACCTCAGGAATTCATGCGAGGGAGTTATAGAATCACAAGCGATAGCTTGGTTCGCTCAAGGATGCCGTTATGCCAGTGTCTTGTGGCAGCGACTGCAAAGAGATATGCTAACCACTTTGGCAGAAACCATCAGGATAGCGGATTCGTATGCATTGGGAGATCCGACGCAACCAGAGCTGATGTCGACAGACCATCGGGAGCATCAAGATCAATATGCAAAAGATGCGGCCGGATCATCGAGGCGCAATGAGTTTAGACGTAGAAGAAGAGAGGAAAGACCGGATTACAGATATGCCTCCAATCAGGTGGCAGCGGTAGTGCAAGATCAGCCGAGTCACGGAAACAGTCAGCGGCAGAAGAATGGTCCTCGGCAATGGACACCAAGGAATGAAGGGAAGAGACAGTGGACACCAGAATAGAAGAAGCAATGGCAGGAAAGGCCAAAGTACACGTTTGAGTCCATGTTGGATCAACCGTGTAAGTTTCACACTCCAAACCCGGCCAAGCCGGTCAATCATACAACTCGGCAATACGCCTGGATGAAAAATGCAATGGGGAACCCGGCGGGCATGCAAGCACCTTCCCATCAGGCACATCAGCAGCAGCCGCAGTTGACTAGGGCAAATGCACAGCAACTAATGTTACCCCCTCCTCCCCCGAGGTATGATAACTCAGACCGGAGAGATGCAGTGCATCAAGTGATAAATCAGGGTCAGGATGGAAGAACAAACCCCGGAAATAATGGACACAATGATTACAGGGAACATCATCAGTCATATTGCCTGTTCACGACAGAACAGCAAGACAGGCAAAGTGTACAGCACCGACATATGGAAGTGAATGCAGTTATGCCGGCAGTACCAAGATATGTGCCTTGGTCAGATCAAGAAGTAACTTGGAGCATAAAGGATCATCCCAAAATAATGCCAAGTCCAGGGTCGTACGCACTCGTATTAGATCCGACATTTGTTGGACCCAGTATTAATGTTAAATTTTCAAAAGTACTCATTGACAATGGGAGCAGTATCAATATCATGTACAAAGATACAATGCATAAACTCGGGATATTGCATAATATGCTGCAATCCACAAGAACCACATTGCATGGAATAGTGCCTGGACTTTCATGCGAACCCATTGGGAAGGTTCGAGTAGATGTTTTATTCGGCACAAGGGATAACTGCAGAGCGGAAAATTTGGAGTTTGAGGTGGTGGACCTAGAAAGTTGCTATCATGCTTTACTCGATCGGCCAGCATTGGCCAAATTCATGAGTAGCTGCCACATAACTTACTTGAAAATGAAGCTACCCGGACCTCAAGGGGTGATAACAGTAGCAGGAGATTACAGGAAGTCGATGGAATGTGCCTCGGCCGGATCAAACCTGGCCGAGTCATTGGTGATCGCAAGAGAAAAAAGAAGGATTCAAGAGGTAGCGGCTCTCGCTCAGTCGGCGCAACTGAATATGCCGGCATTGGCCAACCCGCATGGAAGCGTTTCTTTCCAGCCGACTAAAGAAACGAAAAAGGTCCAGATAGATGAGCAGTTCCCAGAACGCACCATCACCATTGGTGCCGGCCTAGATGCCAAATAGGAAGGCGAGCTCACCAACTTCCTCCGTGAGAATCGGGACATCTTTGCATGGTCAACTCAAGACCTGCAAGGTGTGCCGAGGGAGTTGGCTGAGCACTCTCTCCATGTAAGGCCAGGAGCAAGGCTGGTGAAGCAACCTCCCTGCCGCTTCGCCGAAGACAGGAGAAAAATAATAGGGGATGAGATAGCTCGGTTCCTTGCGGTCGGGTTCATCATGGAAGTGCTTTATCCGGATTGGCTATCAAACCTGGTGTTAGTAGAAAAGAAAAAGGATGATCCAAACGTAGCCATCATATGGCGAATGTGTATTGATTACACGAACCTGAACAAGGCGTGTCCCAAAGATCCTTTTCCTTTACCTAGAATAGACCAAGTCATTGATTCGACCGCTGGTTGTGAACTGTTATCATTTGTAGACGCGTATTCTGGTTTTCACCAGATACCGTTAAATCCGGCTGATCAAATAAAGACTGCATTTATTACCCCGTACGGGGCTTATTGCTATCGCACCATGCCATTCGGCCTGCGTAACGCAGGGGCAACGTACCAGAGATGTATGCAAAAATGTCTACATGACCAGATAGGAAAAAATGTACAAGTACATGTAGACGATGTGGTTATCAAAACCAAAGAGAGCAAAACGCTACTAGATGATATTCGGCAGACATTCGCGAACTTTAGAAGGTTCCGAATGAAGCTTAACCCGGAAAAATGCACCTTCGGTGTACTAGCTGGAAAACTAGTCGGTTTTCTCGTATCTAGCCGAGGTATAGAGGCCAACCCAACTAAGATCAGAGCGGTAGAAAGGATGGAATTGCCGAGATGTCTAAATGACGTACAGAAGTTCACGGGTTTCCTGGCCTCGCTTAGCCAATTTGTATGTCGACTGGGAGAGAAGGCACTACCACTATATCAACTGATGAAAAAATCTGATAAGTTCATTTGGACACCACAAGCAGATAATGCATTTCATGAACTGAACAAGATGTTGGTCACAGCACCAATCCTAGCCTCTCCATTGTCAAAAGAGCTTATGTTACTTTACATAGCCGCAACAAACAGAGTGCTAAGTGTGGTGATCATTGTGGAACGAATTGAAGATGATAAATCATTACAAAGGCTGGTATATTACCTAAGCGAGGTACTATCAGCCTCAAAACAAAATTACCCACATTATCAGAAGATGGCATATGGAGTATACATGTCGTCAAAGAAACTTAAACATTACTTCAAAGAGCACACGATCAAAGTGATCTGTGAAGCGCCCATAGCCGACATATTGAGCAACAAAGATGCAAGCAGACGAATAGCAAAATGGGCAATTGAATTGTCACCTTATGCTCCGCAATTCGATAGGCGAGATGCAATCAAATCTCAGGCTGTGGCTGACTTCTTTGTGGATTGGGCCAAGGTACAATATGAGCCACCATTACCAGATCCGAATTATTGGACAATGCACTTCGACGGTTCCAAGCTGAGGAATGGCTTGGGGGCAGGGATAGTGTTAACCTCGCCAAAAAGAGATCAGCTGAAATATGTGCTGCAAATACATTTTGCCGCATCAAACAATGTAGCCAAGTACGAAGCACTCGTCCATGGATTGAAGGTGGCGAAAGAGATTTGGATACGCCGGATCTTATGCTACGGAGATTCAGATCTAGTAGTACAACAAGTATCCGGCAATTGGGATGCGCTAGATGCCAATATGGCCTTATATAGATTCCATGTGCAAAAACTCAGTGGATACTTCGATGGATGTGAATTTCATTATGTACCTCGGGCAGAAAATGACGTTGCAGACACGCTGTCAAAACTCGGATCAACCAGGCAATCAATTCCCCCGGGTATCGCCCTAGAGCACCTGAGAAAACCATCAATAACACCATCACCAGAGTCCGAATCCATCTTTATTCCGGCGAAATCAAGAGAAGATAGTATGCTGATGGAAGTTAACAAAGAGTGTAACCCGGAGTTTCCGAAAGTAAACCCGGCTGATGCACGGATGGATATGGAAAAATCCAAGGTGGTTATGTCGGCGGAAAATATGGAAATAGATAGTGAAATTATCCCAGATAAAATCATGCCAACATGGGCACAACCCATATTTTCCTTCCTTAAGGATACGACTTTGCCGAATAACGAGGTACTGGCTAGACAGACAGTGAGAAGAGCTAAAGCTTATACAATCATAAACAATGAGCTGTATAAAAGGAGTGTCACAAGCGTGCTGCAAAGATGTGTGGATTCGGCGGAAGGCCAGGAAATTATCCTAGATATACATCAAGGAGAATGCGGGCATCACGCCTCATCTAGAGCTTTAGTGGCCAAAGCATTCAGGCATGGATTTTATTGGCCAACAGCATTGAAAGAGGCCAAAGAGTTGGTGGAAAAATGTAATGGTTGCCAGAGATATGCCAGCAAGATACATATGCCATCGTCCAAGTTAAAGACGATACCAATTACTTGGCCATTTTCTGTATGGTGCTTAGATATGGTGGGACCATTCAAGCCGGCCCGGGGCGGGATGACCCACATTTTAGTCATGGTCGACAAATTCACAAAGTGGATTGAAGTTAAACCAATAAAAAATGTGATGGACCAACAGCAGTAAATTTCCTCAAAGATATTATCTTGAGATATGGTTACCCACACAGTGTTATTACAGACAATGGCACAAACTTTGCTGAAGGGGCCTTTGCTAGATTCTGTCAAGAAAAACACATAAGACTAGATGTCGCCTCGGTGGCTCACCCAGCATCTAATGGGCAAGTAGAAAGATCTAATGGACTAGTATTGTCCGGAATAAAACCCCGACTCGTCGAACCACTGCAAAGGTCGGCAGGGTGCTGGATCGAGGAACTACCAGCAATACAATGGAGCCTCAGAACTACCCCAAACAGGTCAATAGGGTATACCCCATTTTTCTGGTATATGGAGCAGAAATCGTGCTTCCAGCCGACATAATACATGACTCGCCAAGAGTTACCCAGTATACAACCGCTGAGGTAAATGAGGTAGCTCGGCAAGATGATGTCGATCTGCTAGAAGAGGCCAGGGAGTTGGCACTATCAAGGTCAGCTATTTATCAGCAAGACTTACGACGATATCACAGAAAGAAAGTCAATCAAGAGTGTTTAAAGAAGGAGATTTGGTTCTTCGGCTAGTGCAACGCACAACCGGCATGCACAAACTATCGCCCCCATGGGAGGGACCATTCATCGTGAGAAAAGCATTGCACAATGATGCATATTACCTAATTGATGCTCAGTCACCAGAAAAGAACAAGGCAAACAAAGCCGACGAAGAATCGAAAAGACCATGGAACATAGCTTTACTTTGTCCATTTTACTCGTAGTAGTCATCTATGATACGTTGTAATGTGACGCTTCAAGTCGAAGTATCAACTATGTATTAAACCTCGGCACCTTGAGCAGTGACTTGGGGACTGCCCTATGTTATTTCTCATTTTGGGTTATGTATTAAACCTCGACACCTTGAGCAGTGACTCAGGGACTGCCCTATGTTATTTCTCATTTTGGGTTATGTATTAAACCTCGGCACCTTGAGCAGTGACTCGGGGACTGCCCTATGTTATTTCTCATTTTGGGTTATGTATTAAACCTCGGCACCTTGAGCAGTGACTCGGGGACTGCCCTATGTTATGTCTCATTTTGGGTTATGTATTAAACCTCGGCACCTTGAGCAATGACTCGGGGACTGCCCTATGTTATTTCGCATTTTGAGTCATGTATTAAACCTCGACACCTTGAGCAGTAACTCGGGCACTGCCCTAAATTATTCCACATTTTGAGGTACGTACTAAACCTCGGTACTTTGAGTTATGCATATTGAGCAGTGACACGGGGAATTCCCAACGTTATTTTTTATTCCTGAATTATGTATTAAGCTTCGGGACCTCGAGCAGGGAACTCGGGGACTATGACATATTATCCCTTATCTCGAATTAGGCATTAAAACCTTGATTTCTAGAGCACTAACTAGGGAATTGCCCCATGATGGTCTCCTGTTACCAAAATGGGTATTAAACTTCGGCACCCCGAACGATAGGTCAGAAGCTACCTTGAACGATATTATTCCGCTTTCACCAAATATGGGCTTCGAGATTTATAGCTCGGATAGAGATCAAGAACACAATGGTTGAGCCGTCAAATTTATAAAGGCCAGGCAATATTAAACGCCGAACTAAGGTGGGTCAAATGAAAACACACAATCCGAACTTATGAGATTGAAAGCCACCAAAGCAAAGATTTAAACCAACAAGATCTGTTTAGACAGACTAATAATGATCACCATCATATGTGCCTCAGCGGAAAAAGGCAAAAAGGGTTCATACCACACAGAAATTCGGACAATTGTTTCACACACATCATACGCCCGGCATACCGGGGATAAGAAATAACTTAAAGTTTTTTGAACCTAAGGGGCAGCGACTTGGTCAGGCACTAGGCGCTCCGAGGTTGACGGCACCTCGGCCGAAGTTACTTCGCCCTCCACAAAAGCAATAGCGACTTCGGGGGAAGCCCGGGGCTATTGAGAAACGTTAGGTTGAGCTTGAGAGTGCCCAGTCCCTTTGGAAGATGATCACGCATCGCCCTCCCCATCCGAGCTGGCGCTGGAATCGCCAGAGTTGTCTTAGTCGCCCTCACCCTCGTCCTGATCGGCCGAACTATTATCAGAGGCATCTTCGACTTCGACGTCATCCACTGGGTTGGGAAGAAAACTCGGCCCTTCAATCCAGTTATGCACATCAGCATACTCAACAAGCTGGAAGGCACGAGCTTGGCGGCGAGCGACAAATTCTGGATTGTCAACCCAACGGGAGCCAGTGCGCAAGTTTATCAAGGTATCGAGCGAAATATCCTCGTACCAAGACATAATGACTGTGAGCGCCATATCAGCACCAGCCCGTCCAGCGGATTCCCTCCAGAGATTAACTGGTTCTGGGATGCCATTAATCTTTCCACCAGTATCTTGATCTCATAAATATTGGGAGTTCTAGAAGTATTCGGCCAGAGAACATGGTAGGCCCAAATGGCTGCCTGCACCAAATCCCTGCCCATAATCTTCATCGGACCAACGACAGCGCCAACGACAACCAAAACGTCTTCCATCGAGTATTCTGGGCTCGCATCTGCGGGAACACCTCGGCGCACGCGAGCATTAATCACCGCTCTAGAGCTCACGGGCTTAGCTTCCGGAAAATGGTCTACGCAAAACAAAAGTATATCAGTCAAAAGTAAGAAAGAGAAGAAGATAACTCGGCCACGGTCAGAGACTTACGATGAATATAGCTCAGCATTTTCTGAAGATCTTGAGCCCAATCAACCTTGGTCTTCTCAAAGCGAGTGATTTCTTCGCTCATCGTCCGTGTCTTAAGTTCGGCAGCCTCGAGGAGTTCTTTATCCTTCTGCAATTGCAGACTTAGCCGATTCTTCTCTTCGGAGAACTCCTGATCAACTTTATCTAACTCAAATTTCTGAGAAAGCTTGAGGGAATCCACCTCGGCGCGCAAGCAAATTATCTCATCATCTTTCTCTTTCAGCTGCGCCGAATGAGTAGCGGCTTGTTCTAAAAAATGCAGCATCATATCAGGCATGGGTATGCATTCTTGATGTGACGCTGCAAGAGTTTGTAACTCGGCTATACCGAAGCCAGAAGGTTATAAGAAACCCAGGATAAATCTCGAACGGGAATCAGTAAAGAGAAAGGATAACTAACCTTCCAGGGCCTTGACTTTCTTCTCAAGACGGATATTAAGATTGTTGATATTACCTGTTTACCAGCAAAATGAGCTAACACCTCAAGTCGAAAATATTAAGAACTTTAGGGACAATACAAAAGTTTGTTAAATTACCAGCTTTCTTCACCACGGGAACAACTTTCTCATACTTCTCTTGCAATTTCTTGTGTGCGAAAAGCAGCCTTTGGAATTCGGCGGTCCGCCGATCATGGGCAACCTAAGCGACAAAATAAATTGCAGTGAGATATTCGAAGCTAAGACATATCCGAATCAAGCAAAGGTTAACTCGGATCTAGGTGGCTGGATATTCAAAGCTCAGACAGATCCGAATCAAGCAAAGCTTAACTCGGATCTAGGTGGCTGGATATTCGAGGCTAAGACAGATCCAAATCAAGCAAAGCTTAACTCGGATCTAGGTGCCTGGATATTCGAGGCTAAGACAGATCCAAATCAAGCGAAGCTTAACTCGGATCTAGGTGGCTGGATATTCGAGGCTAAGACAGATCCAAATCAAGCGAAGCTTAACTTGGATCTAGGTGGCTGGATATTCGAAGCTAAGACAGATCCGAATCAAGCAAAGCTTAACTCGGATCTAGGTGGCTGGATATTCGAACACTAGGACAGATCCAAATCAAGCAAAGCCTAACTCAGATCTAGGTGACTGGATATTCGAACACTAAGACAGATCTGAATCAAGCAAAGCCTAACTCAGATCTAGGTGACTGGATATTCGAACACTAAGACAGATCCGAATCAGGCAAAGCCTAATAAAACTTCCAAACGAATAACAAGTTATTCGGTTGCAAGCTTCGGGGACTAGAGTATATATAATATCATTCGAATAACTAATCAAATGTCAATAAAAACAATTACCTCATTCATCTTATCGCTGTCAAGCACGATCTTGGCAGCCAGATGCAAGCGACTACTGATGTCGGAGAGTTGAAATGGCTGACTGCTTGGATTACCCTCGAGCTGATCAGCAGCGTTCCAATTATTGGCATACTCAACCAAGGAGCCGAGGTTGTTCCCATTCTCAGTACGAATTAGGACTTTACCTCAGACGCGTTGTGTAACCACTGCCGCCACGGGACTCTTGTGGAGAGTGAGCTGAGCATCAGCGGACGGGGTGACAACGGTCTTAGCAGAGGGAACCCCCTTGCGGAGCGCATCAGCAATCGTAGGTTGAGAAGAGCTGGCAAGTCCTTTCTGAGATGAGGGAGGTTTGGTGACGACGACCTTATTAGCCTTAGAAGAGGCGTCGGCAGGAGCTGTTACCTCGGCACTAGGGGTGGCGTCCTTGGAAACAGGAGGAACTATAGTTTCTGAGGGCGCTGAGATGGTGATATCCTCGGCTGGAGTTGGAGTTGCGGTTGAAACTGTGCGGGCCAAAGGAGTCTCGGGGGAAACTCTGGGGTTCACAATGGGGGCAGCGGGTTCGGCAGGAGGATCTACTGTCCGAGTTACGTTGGCATCAGCAACGGAAACCACGGGTGCATCTTGCCGAGGTGATGTTTAACTAGGAGCAGGAGGAGAGTCCACGCGAGCAGGACTAGGAGCTCTGGTATCTTCAGGAGGCAGAGGAGAAGGCAGCCGGGTTGTGTGACTCGTCATACTCGGACCACTGGGCTTAACAGAAAGAGGAGCGCTGCAAAAGCATAGAAAGTCAAATCAAAATAGAGAAAAAGAGAAACAAGAAATAAAAATGAAAATGAACTCACCCAGTAACTCCGAGCATAGTTTTACGCTTCGGAAGGTACTGGGATGACTTCTTTGTTCGCTTCTTGGGAGCGGCGTCTGAGGCACCTGCTGGAGCGGTACGCTTCCTCGAGGTAGCAGGAGGTTGGGAGGCGAGAGGCTCGGCGTCGTGCACCTGACCGGCCTGATTAGCTGAGGACGTAGAAGCCGGAAAGGCGTAAGAGATAGGCATTGCAGCGACTACCTCAAGAATTTGGACGTCGTCCGGATCACCTTCCTCCTCGTGAGCCGAGGTCTTGCCACGGGCGCGAGCCGGAGCAAGGTCTGACTTGGGGACGAACTCCTCCGAGTCAGGCTCCCCGCTGTCCGAGGTATTCCGATCCACGGGCCACGAGAGGGCCAGAACTTCGGCATCCTCGATCTTCTTCTCCGCAAATTTCTGCAAGAAAAAAGACACAGAGAAATTAGCAAAAGGAATCACAAACGCAATTAGGGGGCAAAACATAAATGCGTAAACTTACGTCGGGAGAGGGATTCCCGCAGGTGAACGGCTTCAGTCCCCAGGTCCAGTCCTCCGGCATATCTGTCTTGAAGATAGCTCAGACACGCTTGAAAATGAGATAATTATCGAGCTCGACCGTTGAGACTCGGTTAGGATCGAGGGAACCTCTCATGTAACAAAGCTTGTGCGTGCGATGCTGGAAAGGGTAGATTCGGCTGCTGACGAAGGTGGTCCTCAGATCCTCGCCGCGTTGCCCGGCGCAGATCAACTCCTTCAGACAATTCTCAAAGGCCTCGGCCAGAGCATGGCTCTTCCTGGGGTTGTAGGTCCAGTTCCTATTTGAAGGGGGGCCGATGGAGAAAGCAGGGAGCCGAATCTTGTCTTCCTTTCCAGTATTCTTGACATAGAAAAACGATCTATGCCACTTTTTGCAAGATTCGAGACCAGCAACACGAGGAAACTCGGATTTTCTCCGAGTGATGGAAGCGGCCCCACACTGAGTAAGCAACTTCTCAGAGGGGTGAAGGGAATTGTCTGGAACGACTTTAGATCGAATCTGGAAGAATTTAGACCATACGTGCACAGACGGCCAGAGGCCAAAGTATCCTTCCGAGTCTGAGATAAAAGAAGATAAGGAGGCGATGGCATTAGCCGGAAGATGATGCGGCTGAAGGCCGAAGTAATCAAGAAATTCCCTAGCGAAATCGCTAAGGGGAAGACCGAAACCCCGGGAAAAGTGAGACATAAAGACGACATATTCGCCGTCATTGAGTACGGGGGAGGATTCGCTGCCGGGTAAGCAACAGCTTACCTCGGCAGGAATCCGGCGAGTCCTGATTAGCCACTCGATCTCACGCCGAGTGACGGAGGAACCCTGCCAGGAGCCCCGCTCTGGACCAGACGCTACGTTGTCATCCTCGACTAACGCACCGCTAACTGAACTCGACATAGGGTCGCCGGAGGAACCTACAAAAGAGGAACTAACGGCGGAGCGGGGCTTAGAGGCGCAGGGCCCCGTCGTGATTCTAGGCGGAGGTGGCGGCGGAGCGGAAAAGAGCCGCCCAGGAAATCTGGAAAACAATGGAAGCGTCTAGGAGGGAGCCTAGCAAGGGGACAGTAAGAAAACTCACCGGCGGCGGCGCCGGAGCAAGCGCACAGCGATGAGGACGACGGAGCAGGGGAACTGTGGCTTCGCCGTCGAAGAGGTCAACAATGGCGCGGCCGCAAACACGAGCAGACGCACGAGCGTGAGGAGGAAGAAGGGCAACGGCGAGCGAAGGGGGAAAGTGAACCCTCTAGCCCCGTGCCCCTCTTTATAACCGCGCGGCCTTGGCGGTAGTGGGATCGTGCATGCGGGCGATAACCGTGTAGATCGTGCATGCGGCGGAACCGCTCGTGGCTGAGTGGAGCCACACCGACGACCACACGACGCAGGAGAGGATCAGGCCTCCTGATCGATGCAGTGCGCGAGGCGTCACAGTGCCGACGCGACAGGCGTAGTAATCACTATAGCGTTGTCAGCGGGAACTGTAGAGGAACAAAAAACTAGAGAGATAATGATGAGTGTTACACGTAGGATGAGGCGTACACAAGAAGCTACACGGATACCTCGAATAGGAGAAAGTAACTCGGAAATGAGGAGAAATGAATATTGGGAAACTGATGTGGCTCGGCTGAGGTATGGACGGGACCACACCAGCTTCGGGGACTAATGTTGGGAAGGTGAACCCTGATAGGGTCAAGACGGGGGAAGCCAAAAGGAGTTTCCCCGGTCTTATGCCGAGTTACTGTTTATATCGGCCGAATCATGTAAAGGTCGGCCGAGATGAGCATGATCATGACATTTACAACAGGGGTTGTACGTTACTCGGCCGACGTACGAGTTAAGTCGGCCGGGCAAGTCCGAATAAGCCATAATGCAGGTGAAGGCCGAGCCGAGTTAAGCGAAGCAGGGCCGAATAACATGAAGCTTGCAGGAGAAGAAGGAGCCTAAAGTCAAACCCTAGCCTCGGTCTAGGAAGAATCTGAACAGAGCCAAGCGCAAAGGACAAGGCGCAGAGCGGCAGAAGAGCAGAAGGAGGTCACGGAGGTGACAGTCCTGGAACCCGAGGCGTGCAGGTGGGGCTCTTTGGAACTTTGCCGTATTAGAAGGGGAACACGGAAAGGAGCTCGCCGAGTTACTATATTGGTACAAGAATATTCCTCGAATATACTTGCCACGTCATCCCTAGAGGAGCCAAGACACCCCTTTATAAGGATAAGCTTGGATCCTTGAGGGGGGATCGTCTCATTCTACACGGTTAGGCTTGTAAAGTTCATCTTCTCTCCCTGCATACAACTCAAGGAGCACTTGTAGTCCAAGAGAGGAGAAATAAAGATATGTATGTTAGTCATTCTTGTGTAGAAATAACTACATCTTCCCTCCCCAGATCCCACTAGCATCCATTGGCCCCATACTTTAGCCTACCCATGGCACCTGTCGTGCCACCACCATGACAGTAGGGCCCCGTTGCGACGGTGACGAACGCAGCGGCGGAGCAGAGAAAAAAACACCACGGGAAATCTAGGAAAACTACAAGAACTCCTAATGATGGAACCTAGCAGCGGCGCTGTAGAGAGACTCACCGGCGAGAACACAAAAATGGAGGCGTTGCGGCAAGGTCATAGGAGTCACATAGCCGCAGTGTGTACATCGAAGGGGAACGACGGTGGCGCGGCCACTGGAACAGAACGGTGGCGGCGGCACGAGGAAAAAGACGAAGGGAGTAGGAAGGGGGAAAGTGAATCAGCCTAGCCCATTCCCCTCTTTATAAGCGCATAGGGTAAACCGTAGTGGGATCGTGTTTGTGCCACGCTAACCGCGTACTCGCGTGTATCGCTTAACCGCTCGCAGGTAGTGGAGCCACAACAAAGGCCACATGGCGCAGGAGGGGATTGGGCCCTCTGACTGCTGCGGTACTCGAGGCGTCACTGCGCTGACGCGACGGGCGCAGTAATCACTGTAGCATGTCAGTGAACACTATAGAGGAACAAAAAACTAGAGAACAATGATGATTGGTACATGTAGGGCGAGGCTTACCCAGGAAGCCAAGCAAATACCTCGAACGAGAGGGGATAACTCTAAAGTAATCCACAGTGGGAAAAGGATGAGATGAGGAAGAGGATAACAAATAAAGAACGTCGGCTAAGAAATACCTCGGAAAGAAAGAAAGAAGAATGTCTAGAAACTGATGTGGACCGGCCGAGGTTTCCGGCAGGACCGCACCAGCTTCGGGGACTAATGTTGCGGGGTGACCCTAGATAGGGTGAAGATAGGGGAAAGACGAAAGGATTCTCCCTTACCTTGAGCCAAATTACTGACGGGGTCGGCCGAATCATGCAAGATTCGACCGAAGTAAGCTGAGGCTTGGCGAATATAGAGTGAGTAACACATTGCTCAGCCGACGTATAAGCTAAGTCGACCGAATAAGGTTGATTTACTTGCATACAGGTGAAGGCCGAGCTGAGATATGTGAGATGAGGCCGAGTAACGTGAGACTTGCAGGAGAAGGAGGAGCCTATAGTCAAACCCTAGTTGCTGGCTAGGAGGAATCTAGACAGAGCCAAGCGCTAAGGACAAAGAGCAGAGCTGCAGAGGGGCAGACAAGCGTCACGAAGGTGACAGTGAGGAAGCCCGAGGCACACATGTGAGGGCCCCTGGAACCTTGCCGCCGATAGAATGGGGACACGGAAAGGAGTCCGCCGAGTTACCACTTTGGGACAAGCATATTCCAAGAATATGCTTGCCATGTCAGCCCTAGAAGGAGCCAAGGAACCCCTTTATAAGGAGGGGTACATGCTCCTGAGAGAGGGATCGATTCATTCCATAACGAAGGGCTCGTGTAGTAGTTCTCTTCCTCTCTTTGATACAGCTCTAGGAGCATTTGTAGTTCTTGAGAGGAGGAATAAAGATCTACTTGTTAGTCATTTGAGTGTAGAAATCACTATATATTCCCTCCCCGGATCCCTCTAGCATCCATTGGCCCCATACTTTAGCCTACCCATGGCATCTGCCGTTCCACCACCACGACAAAATTTGATTTGCCAATCAAAATCCTTAAAGAAAATTGTGTAGATTCGATCAATACCGCGAGGGGCGCTGCCCCTTCGAACCCCGCAGGGGGAGATCCCCTAGACCCCCTTAGTCGTAGCTCTTTTGTATCTCGTTAAGGTAACTAGGTGCTACGAGTTCACATGATCCGGTAGAATGCGGTTTGATGCATAACTTGTTTTTGCAGGATGTATGTGATCAGTATGGCCCATATATTTTTGTGATGCATGTATGAAATTTATCATGACCTGCGTGTCGTGAGTAGGGCAACACGGCTAGAGCCATATGTGTTGTCAATTATTGTAATGGCCTGCGTGCCAACTTGTGATGATCCCAATTCTATGTAATTTTGATTACTAGTTGTTAGGACTAATAGCTTGTATTAGTTCTTCAAGGACTCATCACTTGGAGGATGGCTCACATGGAACATGAAGATGGAGATCATCATGGTGGACAGGTTCTATGGCGATGGAGATCACCATGAGAAAATGGGCCATATTGTGTCACAACTATGTGAATGCTATTCTTATGCGTTTTACGACTATGCATGCTTTGATGATAGAAGTAGAACGATCCCTCACAAAGTTTAAGTTAAACCATGCCCTCCTAACCAAACCTTGCACCATCCTATGCCCTGTACAATTGTTGGTGGGCCTATGAAATTAGGGTGCCACGGTTTTCCTTGGTTGGATGGGTTTGTATCGGATACCTACACGCATAAGGGTTGGTGAGCTTGACAAGGTCATCTTAACAGTTAAGGACCTTGGGGCATAAAGGTTGGGCGCCTAGTTTTGACATAGAGATGTCACCCAACAACAAGAGTCATATGTGATATGATTAGCAAGTGATGCTTACCAATTTACCTTGTCTTCTAGAAGTGATGCTAAAGCTCACTAGTCGACTTGTTAATTGTGGATCTTGAATCACTTAGTATCAATAGAGGGATGTTGATTTAAGTGGTAGTATATGCTATTAAATTTTTTAATATGTTTTACTCTTTCATGGTTACATGGCTTAGTATTTTGCATGTTTTCTGTTGTAGATCAATGGCACCGAACACTGCATCACCTTTTTCTTTGCGTTCGATTCTTGACAAAGATAAACTAAATGGAACAAACTATACGGACTAGGTCCATAACCTGAGAATTGTTCTCAATTCTGATAAAAAGGAAACGGTTCCAGATACCCCAATCCCCGATGAACCTGCTGAAAATGCAACTGCTGCCCTTAAGAATGCCTACAAGAGAGCATGTGATGATTCTCTTGAGGTTAGTTGTCTTATGCTTGCATGCATAGAACCTGAACTCCAAAAGAAGTTTGAGGATCAGGACGCGTACGATATGATCATCGCGCTTAGGGACATGTTCCAAGATCAGGCAAGGACTGAAAGGTACAATCTCGCCAAGTCCTTTGTGGAATGCAAGATGGCAGAGGGAGCAGCTGTAGGCTCCCATGTGATCAAAATGGTTGGTTACAGTCAGACTTTGGAAAAGCTTGGTTTTCCACTAGGCCAAGAGTTGGCTACTGACTTCATTTTGGCGTCTCTTCCGTCAAGCTATGGGCAGTTCATTTCGAACTACCATATGCATGGGGTCGAGAAGGGCCTCAATGAGTTATGTGGGATGCTAAAAACAGCAGAAAGTGACATGAAGAAGTGTGCAGGGCATAGCCATGTGATGGCTGTGCAGAACAAGCCTAGCTTCAAGAAAAAGGGTACTTCTTGGAAGAAGAAGGGCAAGGCTAAGGATATGATCCCTAAGCCTGCACCCAAGCAAAAGGCTGGACCTGTAGAATACACCGAGTGCTTCTTTTGTCATGAACATGGCCACTGGAAGAGAAATTGCAGCAAGTATTAGACTTCTTTGAAGAAGAGTGGAAGTAAGAGTACTTCCCACTCAGGTACGCTTGTTCTAAATGTTGTGGACATTCTTCTCGTTGATTCCTATGTTAACTCTTGGGTATTTGATACCAGATCGGTTGCTCATATTTGCAATTCGATGCAGGGGCTAATAAGGACTAGAGAAGTGCAAAAAGGCGAAGTGGATTTTCGCGTCGGAAATAAAGCAAGGGTTGCTGCATTGTTCGTCGGCGTCATGCAACTTCACCTTCCGTCAGGATTTATTATGGAGTTGAATAATTTTTATTACATTCCAAGTATGGGTCGAAACATTTTATCACCTTCATGTTTGATGAGGGATGGTTATTCATTCGCGAGTGCAAACAATGGTTGTGTAATCTCTAAGAATGCTATGTTTATGGATGATGCTCCCATTGTGAATGGGTTATTTATTTTAAATCTTGATGATGCATCTGTTTGCAATGTTAGTGCTAAAAGGCTTCGGCCTAATGATTTGAGTCCTACCTATTTATGGCATTGTCGTTTGGGGCATATAAGTGAAAAGCGCATGAAGAAGCTCCATGGTGATGGTCTTCTAAATTTGTTTGATATTGAATCATACGAGACATGTCAAGCTTGTTTACTTGGAAAGATGACCAAGTCGCCTTTTTCGGGTTTACCTGAGAGAGCGACAGACTTGTTGGAACTCATACATACTGATGTATGTGGACCAATGAGCACGATAGCCAGAGGAGGATATCACTACTTCATTACTTTCACTGATGATTTCAGTAGATATGGTTATGTCTACTTGATGAAGCATAAGTATAAAACTTTTGAAAGGTTCAAGGAGTTTTAGAGTGAGGTAGAGAATCAACATGGCAAGAAAATAAAGGCCTTGCGATCTGATCGTGGAGGTGAATATTTGAGTCACGAATTTAGCAATCATCTTAAGAGTTGCGGAATTGTTCCACAACTCACGCCGCCCGGAACGCCTCAAATAAACAGGGTCTCTGAAAGGCGCAATCGAACTTTGTTGGACATGGTTCGATCGATGATGAGCCGGTCAGATTTACCATTATCATTTTGGGGTTACGCTCTAGAAAGGGCAGCTTTCACACTTAATAGGGTACAATCTAAATCCGTAGTTAAGACACCATATGAGATGTGGACTGGAAAGAATCCCAGTTTGTCTTTTCTAAAGATTTGGTGTTGTGATACATTTGGCAAGCGACTTCAGTCGGACAAGCTAACACCCAAATCGGATAAGTGCATTTTCGTGGGATATCCGAGGGAAACCTTAGGTTATTACTTCTACAATAGAGAAGCGGGAAAAGTGTTTGTCGCTCGTAGCGGTGTTTTCCTAGAGAAAGAGTTTCTCACAAAGGGAACGAGTGGAAGGTCGGTGTGATACGTTGGAAACGTATCTATAATTTTTGATGATCCATGCTTGTTTAGTATATACTATGCTTTACTTGTCCATACTTTGAGGTGCTTTTTACATGTTTTCTGGTACTAACCTATTAACAAGTTGCAACAGTGCCAGATGCCTGTTTTTTGTTGTTTTTGGTTTCAGAAAAGTTAGTAAAGAAATATTATCGGAATTGGATGGGACGAACGCCAAAGTCAATAACTTTCCATGGGGAACAAGAAGTCCAGAGGAGAGTCGGAGAAGCGGGCCAGGGAGGCCACACCCCCCAGACGCGGGGTCAGGTGGACCCGCGCCTGGGTAGGTTTTTCCTACCCTGGTCGCCTCCCGGACTCCCCCCTTCGCCTATAAGAAGCCCCGATACAAAAACTCTCGGTACCCGATCAGAAATCCACGAAACCGTCTGTAGCCGCCACCACCATCGTCCCTAGATCGGGGGGATCTGAAGTTCTACCCGGCACCCTGTCGGAGGGGAGATCATCCCGGAGGCCCTCTCTCCGGTATGATTTGTGAGTAGTTCCACCTTGGACTATGGGTCCATGTAGTAGCTAGATGGTTGTATCTCCTCCTTTGTGCTTTCATGTATAGATCTTGTGAGCTCAGTTCATGATCAAGATCTAGGGTTTGTCTACCCTGGTCGCCTCCCGGACTCCCCCCTTCGCCTATAAGAAGCCCCCGATACAGAAACTCGTTGTACCCGATCAGAAATCCACGAAACCGTCTATAGCCACCACCACCATCGTCCCTAGATCGGGGGGATCTGAAGTTCTACTCGGCACCCTGTCGGAGGGGAGATCATCCCGGAGGCCTTCTCTCCGGTATGATTTGTGAGTAGTTCCACCTTGGACTATGGGTCCATGTAGTAGCTAGATGGTTGTATCTCCTCCTTTGTGCTTTCATGTATAGATCTTGTGAGCTCAGTTCATGATCAAGATCTAATCTATTTGTAATCATGCATGTTGTGTTTGCGGGGATCCGATGGATATTGAGATTATTATGTTGGTTTGATTAATGGTTCTATCTTTATGGTTCTATCATGTCTGTGTTGTTTATGATCTTGCATGCTCTCCGTTGCTAGTGGTTATCTTGGCCAAGTAGTTTCTAGTGACTCCAAGAGGGAGTATTTATGCTCGATAGTGGGTTCATGCCTCCAGTTTCCAAGGGAAGTGACAGAAATCTCTTCGGTTGTAGATGTGCTGTTGCTACTAGGGAGAAAACAACGGTCCCTTGTTCATGGAACATGTGGATTGTTTACCTTACACACTTTGCTTAAAGTAGTTGTTTGTTGCTTGCAACTTAATACTAGAGGGGGTTCGGATGATAACCTGAAGGTGGACTTCTAGTCATAGATGCAGTTGGATTACGGTTTATGTATATTGTTGTATTGCCCAATCAACTTCATAGGATCTTTCTAGCTAGTAATTTCATTGTTATGCCTTGCTCAGTTCCTGTCAATTGCCTCGCTGTAATTTGTTTACCCTTCATGCCATGTTGTTTATCTAAGGAGAGCACCTCTAGTGAACTATGGACCCCAGTCCAATATTTACCATTGATATATCTTCCACTGTTACTTGTTTACTTGCCACAAACCATTACCTTCCACGCCATACGTTTAATCCTTTGTTACAGCAAACCGGTGAGCTTGACAACCTCACTAATTTGTTGGGGCAAAGTCTTGAGTTTGTGTTGTACAGGTCTCCACGTTGCTTCCAACACCTGTGTGACATTTCCTTCCTCCTTCTGGTTCGATGACCTTGGTTTCTACTGAGGGAAATCTTGTTGTTGTACTCTTCATACCTTGCTCTTGGGGTTTCCAACGAAGCACTCTTCCTCCCTGTTGAGTGTAGCATCAAGTAATTTCTGGCGCCGTTGCCAGGGAGGCCAAGGACGTCTTCACTATGGGAGTCCTTCACTTCCTTTCTCTTTACTTTGTTTTTAGTTTGCTTAGTTTCTTTTGCTTGGTTTTGTTTGCCTCTTTTCAAAAAACCCAAAAAAATTAGTCTAGTTTGGTTTGCTTGCTTTATTCAAAAAGACAAAAAAATTAGTTCCTACTCTAGCTTCTACTGTAGTTTTTGGCTTGCCCACCTTTGCCAAAATGAACTCTGCTGAGAACACGAAGTTATGTGACTTTACTAGCACCAACAACAATGATTTCCTAAGCACATCTATTGCTCCTCATGCTCCTGATGCTAACTTTTATGAAATTAAGCCTGCTTTGTTGAATCTTGTGATGAGAGAGCAATTTTCTGGTGCTGGTTCTAATGATCCTGCTGTCCATCTTAATAGCTTTGTTGAACTTTGTGAGATGCAAAAGTATAAGGATGTAGATCGAGATATTATTAAGCTCAGGCTTTTTCCTTTCTCTTTGAGGGGAAAAGCTAAAGAATGGTTGCTATCTTTGCCTAAAAATAGTATTGATTCTTGGACTAAGTGCAAAGATGCTTTTATTGGAAAGTACTATCCTCCTGCTAAGTTTATTGCTATGAGAAGTGACATTATGAAATTTAAACAGCTTGATAGTGAACATGTTGATCCTGCTTGGGAAAGAATGAAATATTTGGTTAAAAATTGCCCTACTCATGGACTCACTGCTTGGATGATTATCCAAACTTTTTATGCAGGTTTGAACTTCTCCTCAAGAAACCTGCTGGATTCTGCTGCTAGAGGCACTTTTATGGGACTCACCTTGGGTGCCGCAACAAGGCTCCTTGATAATATGATGGTTAACTATTCTGAATGGCATGTTGAGAGAGCTCCGCTTGGTAAGAAGGTAAATTCTATTGAGGAAACTTCCTCTTTGAGTGAAAAGATTGATGTTATTATGGTTATGCTTATTAATGGGAAAGCTCCTCTAGATCCTAATAGTGTTCCCTTAGCCTCTTTGGTTGCTCAAGAAGAGCAAGTTGATGTGTACTTCATTAGAAACAACAACTTCAACAATAATGCCTATAGGAACAATTTCAACAAGCTCGATAGTGGGTTCATGCCTCTAGTTTCCAAGGGAAGTGACAGAAATCTCTTCGGTTGTAGATGTGTTGTTGCTACTAGGCAGAAAACAACGGTCCCTTGTTCATGGAACATGTGGATTGTTTACCTTACACACTTTGCTTAAAGCAGTTGTCTGTTGCTTGCAACTTAATACTGGAGGGGGTTCGGATGATAACCTGAAGGTGGACTTCTAGTCATAGATGCAGTTGGATTACGGTTTATGTATATTGTTGTATTGCCCAATCAACTTCATAGGATCTTTCTAGCTAGTAATTTCATTGTTATGCCTTGCTCAGTTCCTGTCAATTGCCCCGCTATAATTTGTTTACCCTTCATGCCATGTTGTTTATCTAAGGAGAGCACCTCTAGTGAACTATGGACCCCAGTCCAATATTTACCATTGATATATCTTCCACTGTTACTTGTTTACTTGCCACAAACCATTACCTTCCACGCCATATGTTTAATCCTTTGTTACAGCAAACCGATGAGTTTGACAACCTCACTGATTTGTTGGGGCAAAGTCTTGAGTTTGTGTTGTACAGGTCTCCACGTTGCTTCCAACACCTATGTGACGTTTCCTTCCTCCTTAGGGTTCTATGACCTTGGTTTCTACTGAGGGAAATCTTGCTGCTGTACTCTTCATACCTTGCTCTTGGGGTTTCCAACGAAGCACTCTTCCTCCCTGTTGAGTGTAGCATCAAGTAATTTCTGACGCCGTTGCCAGGGAGGCCAAGGACGTCTTCACTAGGGGAGTCCTTCACTTCCATTCTCTTTACTTTGTTTTTAGTTTGCTTAGTTTATGTTGCTTGGTTTTGTTTGCCTCTTTTCAAAAAACCCAAAAAAATTAGTCTAGTTTGGTTTGCTTTATTCAAAAACACAAAAAAATTAGTTCCTCTCTAGCTGCTACTGCAGTTTTTGGCTTGCCCACCTTTGCCAAAATGAACTCTACTGAGAACACCAAGTTATGTGACTTTACTAGCACCAACAACAATGATTTCCTAAGCACATCTATTGCTCCTCATGCTCCTGATGCTAACTTTTATGAAATTAAGCCTGCTTTGTTGAATCTTGTGATGAGAGAGCAATTTTCTGGTGCTGGTTCTGATGATCCTGCTGCCCATCTTAATAGCTTTGTTGAACTTTGTGAGATGCAAAAGTATAAGGATGTAGATCGAGATATTATTAAGCTCAGGCTTTTTCCTTTCTCTTTGAGGGGAAAAGCTAAAGAATGGTTGCTATCTTTGCCTAAAAATAGTATTGATTCTTGGACTAAGTGCAAAGATGCTTTTATTGGAAAGTACTATCCTCCTGCTAAGTTTATTGCTATGAGAAGTGACATTATGAAATTTAAACAGCTTGATAGTGAACATGTTGATCCTGCTTGGGAAAGAATGAAATCTTTGGTTAAAAATTTCCCTACTCATGGACTCACTGCTTGGATGATTATCCAAACTTTTTATGCAGGTTTGAACTTCTCCTCAAGAAACCTGCTGGATTCTGCTGCTGGAGGCACTTTTATGGTACTCACCTTGGGTGCCGCAACAAGGCTCCTTGATAATATGATGGTTAACTATTCTGAATGGCATGTTGAGAGAGCTCCACATGGTAAGAAGGTAAATTCTATTGAGGAAACTTCCTCTTTGAGTGAAAAGATTGATGTTATTATGGTTATGCTTGTTAATGGGAAAGCTCCTCTAGATTCTAATAGTGTTCCCTTAGCCTTTTTGGTTGCTCAAGAAGAGCAAGTTGATGTGAACTTCATTAGAAACAACAATTTCAACAATAATGCCTATAGGAATAATTTTGGTAGCAACAACAATTATAGGCCTTATCCTCCTAATAATGGCAATTCCTATGGAAGATCTCATAATAATGCTAGAAGTGCCCCCTATGAACTTGAAGTCATGCTCAAGGACTTTATTAGTAAACAAACCACTTTCAATAAGACTATAGAGGAAGAGCTTTTAACTGTTGAGAAAAATATATCCTCTTTGTCTGAAGCTCAAACTTCCTTGGTTAATAAAATGGCTGCTAAACCTGAAACTATGGAAAACACCTTTGCTACTGCTCATGCCATACAAGTTACTATAGATGAAAATGTTAGGCTATTAGCTCAACTGCATGCTAGGTGCGAAAGGGAAGCTGAAATTGATAGAAACAATAGTGTGTGCACTATCACCACTAAACCACAAGTAGCCCCTACTCCTCCTCCTACTATGCCTAAGCCTATTGATCCTACTACTAGTGATGCTAAGTTTGATTTTGATATTGATGGTTGCAATATTTCTAAAGTGATTATGTTCCTACAAAAGCTTGATAGGAGCTCTGATACCAATTGAAAGGATACGGATGTCGCCTAGAGGGGGGGTGAATAGGTGATTAAAACTTTCCCTAGAGGGGCTCAACAAAGGCGGAATAAAACTAGTGTTTACTTTGTTAAGCACAACCTAGAACACTAAGGTTCACCTATGTGCACCAACAACTTATGCTAAGCAATACAAGCAACAAAGTGATAGAAAGATATATAGTACTTCAAGCACGAAGGCTATCACAATGTAAAGTGCATAAGTAAAGAGCTCGGGTATAGAGATAACCGAGGCACGCAGGGACACCGATATTTTACCGAGTTCCTCCCAACATGGAGTACGTCTTGTTTAGAGAGGGGGTGGTATCAAACGCCCAACACCACAAAAGGCCTCCCTTATTCTCCGGTGAATCTCACCCCAATGGGATCGATCCACGCTTCCACTATCGGTGCACTTGTCGGTGGCAACCGGAACCTCTCACAAGGTGGGGCACAACTCCACAACTTAATTGGAGGCTCCCAACAAACGCCACAAAAGGCCTCAACAAATGCCACCAAGGCTACAATGCCACCAAGGGCACAAAACCGTCTAGGGTTCCAAGAACCCAAGAGGGACAAGCTCCAATGAGCAATTCAAACCAAATCCTCCGAGGAGAACTCAAACCGATGCAACAAATGCAAATGGCAAGAACACCACAAAGATGCTCAAATCCCTCACTCTCAAGTTCCAACAAAGCTACTAAAGCTATTGGGGGAACAAGAGAGGAGGAATCAAAGAGAGACACAAAATCCCCCAAAATCTAGATCCCCAAAGATACACTCACAAAGAGATGTTTTGGTTTGGTCAAAACGTAGATCTAGATCACCTCCAACAACCCCTCAAATATATGCAAGAATCAATGGAGGGGTGTGTAGAAATCAAGCTCAAAGAGTAAAGCAAATGGGGGCAAAGCTTGGACAAGAAAAGGAGGAAGAAGTAACCCTAAATGAAAAAGGGGCAAAGATATTTAAAGAGACGGGCTAATTCTGCCCGTTGGGGCAATTTTTCTAGACGGAACGGTAGTACCGGATCCTACCGGTACTACCGGACCAAAACTGCAAATGCCAGGAAAAAGCAAAGCAGCCAGCGCATGCAGTAGTGTGGGCCAGCTGGGCCATGCGGGCATGCGCGCGCGACAGCAGCAGGCAGCGCAGCGGCAGCGGCAGCTAGCAGCAGCGGGGGCCGCGCAGGGCCAGGGAGCAGCTGCGCGTGCGGGGGGGTCGCTGCTTGCATGCAGCAGCAGCAGTGGCGCAGCGACAAGCCAGCAGCGTCAGCGGGGCCCGCGCGGGGCCAGTGAGCAGCTACGCGCCGCGCGGGTCACTGTATGCATGCAGCAGCAGCAGCGACGCAGTGGGTCAACGCAGGGGCACAGGCGGGTGAGCGGGGCAGCAGCAGCGCCAGACGGGTGCAGAGATCGAGACACGTGGGTCCAGGCGCAGCAGATGAAGAAAAACGGGGCCGATGAAACTAGATCTGGATCTAGAAAAATCTGGGTAAGAAAAACTGGGTCGGCCAGTAGTACCGGCCCACGCGGGCGGTACTACCGGGCCGGCCGGTACTACCGCAAAAAGGTACCTAGCGAGGCAGAAAGAAACGGGCCGTTTTTAGGCCCGGGCGGTAGTACCGACCTGTCCGGGCGGTACTACCGCTTGGCCGAGAAAACAGACAGACATGCAAATATTCAAACTGCAATAACTTTTGACTGGAAGCTCCGATTGACCCGATTCAAATTGTGTTGGATAGAGGACGATTCAAATATTGATTATCACCAAGTGAGAAAGTATCAAGTAGAATAATGTGATATACCCCACTTGGTGAGAAACCGAAAAGCCGCATAAATCAAAATCGCAACAAGATATATATGGGAGATCCGATTTTGATGAACAAGAGCTTGTTATGAAGATTACCACAAGCTCTATATCCTCACATGGGTAAGGCCAAATAACAACCAAATACGATGATGCAAGTATGCAAAGGTTTGAGCTCTCTCTGAACGATGTGACCAAATTACTCATACGAGAGCCCCTCTTAATAGTACGGTTATATATCCTAAACTCGGTCTCCTACACACAACAAGAGACCGGCAAAAGGGAAAACCTATCAAGATTATACCTTTTACTTGAGCATTCCACTTGAGCTCGATGTAGACGATCTTGCCCTTCTCAAGATGGAACGCCTTTCTTAATTCCTCATCATCGACCTCGCATATTGAGCTTGCCCAACATATCTTCTTTGCATTTCCTCGACCTTGAAGCCAACACATGCTCCAAACGATGCCAATGGACAAATCCTACAAGTATAACTTAATACACACATTAGTCCATAAAGATTGTCATTAATTACCAAAACCACACATGGGGCCCAACATGTTCTTTCAATATGCATGTTGCTTTTACCAAACACATTACAGATGCTCTTGTTAAGATTAAGGAAGAGAAGCTAAAACACAAAGCTTCTATTCCTAGGAAAGTAGAAGATAGTTGGCAACCCATTATTAATATGCAAGTGCATGACTTTGATCTCAAATCTTCATGTGATCTTGGTTTTAGTGTCTCTATTATGCCTAGGAAGATTTATGAAATGCTTGATTTACCACCATTAGAAGATTGTTATTTAAATGTCCCACTCAATGATAATGCTAAGAAGAAACTCATGGGAGTGTTAATGATGTTCTTATTATGGTTAATAATGCTTATGTCCCTATTGATTTCTATGTTTTGGATGTTGAATACAATGCTTCTTGTCCTATTACTTTGGGAAGACCTTTTCTTAGAACAGTTGGTGCCATCATTGATATGAAAGAAGGCACCATCAAATATCAATTTCCATTCAAGAAAGGTATTGAACACTTCCCTATAAGGAGAGAGAACTTGTTTTTTGCTCCTCCTTTGAAAGCAAGATTTGATGTTAATGCTTCTTCATTTGAAAATACTTGATTTTTCTTGCTTCTTGTGTCTAACTTAAAGGCGTTAAAGAAAAGTACTTGTTGGAAGATAACCCAAGAGTTTCCATTACAAGAAATGTGTTAACTTGTGACCTTCTCGTAGTGACAGGAAATGAAATCGTCATAGATTTATGACGATTTCACACAAGATGGTCGTAGGCTATTTGGAGAGGTCAAAATCCTGTAGAATTACGACATTTTTGTTAGAATCGTCGCAATTTCATCAGATGAAATCGTCATAATCTACACGGTACATATTAGATCCTTATTTGTAGTCAATTATGACCAATTTAAATCGTCATATTGTCTAAAATAAAATAAATTGATTTAACTGATTGACCACATCAGCAAATATGCTTACGTGTCATGTCCATGTGTCAATATATGTCTACGTGTCAAATAGACCAACCAAACTAAAATAAATATAGCAAAAAGAAGTGGAGAAGGGGATTGAACCCAAGACCCCACGAACTGCTCACTACTGATCAAACCTGGGAACCACCAGGTCATACTATTATTAGTGATCTAATTGTCCAGTTATTCTATATTAACATAACATTTTTTCACAAATTCATGATAAATGGCGCAAAAAGATGGAGAACCCAGGGGTCGAACCAGAGACCTCGTGTCAAACAAATACAACAACCTAACCATCCCGCCACCCATTTGCTTTGTGCTTATTACTGCATTGCAAATTTATAAACATAAACTGATCTGGTCCAGATCGAATGGGCTGGGCCTTTACGGTCCAGTCAAGATCGGGTGGCATGGGCCTTAGGTCTAGATTGCTATATTCTTTTTTTAACTTGGCGTTGTGGGCCTGTTGTGGGCCTTAGCACCTGGTAGAAATAATCAACAAAAATAAGCGCCCCCTAGGAGTCGAACTCCCAACCTCCCAGCGGCAGCGACCACCCACTACCACTAAACTACTTATTCCTTTGTGTCAAACTAGTACATAGAGGGATTATAACTATTCAATAAGTGCGCTCTAGTGGGAAGGAGGTGGGCTGTGGTGGGAAGGGAGGTGGGCTTCATTTTTATCTGGGCCAACTTTGACCACGCGTTGTAGATTAGGTCGGTCCAGTTATAGTAGTTTTTTCTCCTTTCTTAATTTTTTTGTAGCTTTTTCATAGGAAGTCCAAAATAATTTGTTTTGTCTGTAAATTTCTATAAAATTCAGTAGATCGTCTTAGGGTGTTAAATATGAATAATTTTATTATTTAAAAATAGTAGATTTATGAATTTCACAATAGTCTATAATAGGGACAATATCATAATTCAAAATATGAGTTTGAAACTAAGGAGTGATAATTCTCATTTAGGGGTTGAGTCTCACTAAACTTGCATCGGATATTTGATAAAATAGCATATGGTAAGTTTAAAAATTATTTTTTCAAAAATAATGGGCATCGGATCATGTACCTGTAGTTCAAATTGGACCCACTTCCTACCGATTCGGCAGGAATTTGTCTTTTTCGCCAGGGGTGGAAGAAAAGGTTTGGGATACCCCAATTGGGACATTTGTCCATGTAAGTTGGCCTATTACTTTTGAAAAATGGGATGGTAGCATTTGGAAACTTTCATTTGGTGGTTGCTTCACAAAACGGCCCATTTTTTGCGCTCGGAAAATGAAAAATGAGTTTTTTGTGCGACGAAAAGGAAAACTTCCTCCTGCAACATTATTTGCCATCCCACAATACATATGGATGCACAATATGGACACATTATCACAAACTATGCCGCTATTCTGTCCATATCATTGGTCATTTGGCCCGAAAGCCATGAAACCTCGAACATGTTAGGTCATTTCTGAGAAGGGTTTTTCGAGACACTTGCAAAATACCAAGTTTGGTATTTTTACTCGCAACTATATCACACAATAAGACACCACACGAAGGATTTGCATTAATCGGACCTTTTTTGAATTTTTTATGTCCGTTTCAAACTATGGTCGAAACGGCGGGCATGAACGTTGTTAGCTCGAGGCTGAGCCTCACAAAACCTGCATTGGATCTCTGAAGAAATATCATATTGTGAGTCTAAAAATAATTTTTTCAAAAAATAATGGGCATCGGATCATGTACCTGTAGTTCAAATCGGACCCACTACCTACCGATTTGGAAGGAATTTGTCTTTTTCGCCAGGGGTGGAAGAAAAGGTTTGGGATACCCCAACGGGACATTTGACCATGTAAGTTGGCATATTATTTTTGAAAAATGGGACGGTAGCATTTGCAAAATTTCATTTGGTGGTTGCTTCACAAAACGGCTCGTTTTTTGCGCTCGGAAAATGAAAAATGAGTTTTTTGTGCGACGAAAAGGAAAACTTCCTCCTGCAACATTATTTGCCATCCCACAATACATATGTATGCACAATATGGACACACTATCACAAACTATGTCGCGATTCTGTCCATATCATTGGTCGTTTGGCCCGAAAGCCATGAAACCTCGAACATGTTAGGTCATTTCTGAGAAGGGTTTTTCGAGACACTTGCAAAATACCAAGTTTGGTATTTTTACTCGCAACTATATCACACAATAAGACACCACACGAAGGATTTTTATTAATCGGACCGTTTTTGAATTTTTTATGCCCGTTTCAAACTATGGTCGAAACTGCGGGCATGAACGTTGTTAGCTCGAGGCTGAGCCTCACAAAACCTGCATTGGATCTGTGAAGAAATAGTATATTTTGAGTCTAAAAATAATTTTTTCAAAAAATAATGGGCATCGGATCATGTACCTGTAGTTCAAATCGGACCCACTTCCTACCGATTCGGCAGGAATTTGTCTTTTTCGCCAGGGGTGGAAGAAAAGGTTTGGGATACCCCAATTGGGACATTTGTCCATGTAAGTTGGCCTATTATTTTTGAAAAATGGGATGGTAGCATTTGCACAATTTCATTTGGTGGTTGCTTCACAAAACGACCTGTTTTTTGCGCCCGAAAAATGAAAAATGAGTTTTGTGTGCGACGAAAAGGAAAACTTCCTCCTGCAACATTATTTGCCATCCCACAATACATATGGATGCACAATATAGACACATTATCACAAACTATGCCGCGATTATGTCCATATCATTGGTCGTTCGGCCCGAAAGCCATGAAACCTCGAACATGTTAGGTCATTTCTGAGAAGGGTTTTTCGAGACACTTGCAAAATACCAAGTTTGGTATTTTTACTCGCAACTATATCACACAATAAGACACCACACGAAGGATTTGTATTAATCGTACCATTTTTGAATTTTTTATGCCCGTTTCAAACTATGGTCAAAACGACGGGCATGAAGGTTGTTAGCTCGAGGCTGAGCCTCACAAAACTTGCATTGGATCTCTGAAGAAATAGCATACTGTGAGTCTAAAAATAATTTTATCAAAAAATAATGGGCATCAGATCATGTACCTGTAGTTCAAATTGGACCCACTTCCTGCCAATTCGGCAGGAATTTGTCTTTTTTGCCAGGGGTGGAAGACAAGGTTTGGGATACTCCAATTGGGACATTGTCCATATAAGGTGGTCTAGTATTTTTGAAAAATAGAATGGTAGAATTTTGCAAAATTCATTTGGTGGATATTTAACAGAACAAACTATTTTTGCACTCGGAAACACCCAAATCCAGCCAATCAGGAGGGAGGACTGGGCTACCCACGGATCAGCCCTAGAAAACCGATCTGAGACGTCCACGACACCGATCCAACGACCAGAAACCCACTGCACCTCGTGTGGTTCCCAGGCTTCCAGCACTAACCCTAACCCTACCCCGACCTACCTCCCTCCCTCCCAGCACCCCGCCGCCAGATGGTATTCTAGATCGCGATCTCCTGGCCCCTTCCTCCTCCTCCTCCTCCTCCTCACCTCGCCGCCACCACTCGTCTCGATTCTGTCGCTGTCGCCACTCGTCTCGATTCCCCATATCCCTCTCCAGAGACGACCGCATCTAACTCCTCGCCGTCACATCCCCGCCGTCCTCTCCTCATTGCATTCCATCACCCACGTCGCCTTCTCGCGCCTCAGATCGCGCTGCCTAGCAAACCCTAGCGCCTCTTCCGCCGGCCGCCGTCGAGGACGACGCATCCCGGCATCGCGCGGCTTCTCCCGGTCGTCTGCCTCCCTTTCCGACCTCCTACCCGGCGTGGCCCGCAGTTCCGGCCCCGACGCTTGTCCTGGACAAGGACAGGGAAGCCGAAGTGCCATTTCCTCCCATCCTGGCCGCCCCTGGAATCGGCGCCGCCATGGAGGGCTACTTCCAGTCAAGCTCGCTGCTGCACACCGGAGAGGGGCCACCGGCCACCAGGACGCGAGCCACACTGCCTACCCCCAGACGCAGTCACCGCCGCTAGGATCCACTTCCCTCCACGACCAGCAGCGTCCGGTAGTCGTCCCCGCCGCCACGCACGCCGGTGAGACCTCTCATCCCTCGTCATACTTCAGAGTGTTCTGTTGCAGGACGCAGCCCGGATAGAAAAAAACCCATCTCCGAATTCGACCCCGAGTGACGCGGGTCCTAAGGTTTCCTTTGGGACTCCTGTGCTAACTCTGTTTGTCGGATTCGAAGCTTACATGTATATCGTCAGATCCGAAATTTCAGAACCGTCTACATCTTCTAGTCTAGCTTGTTATCATAGTTATTGGATTCTAATGCAAATTGGAGCATCCGTGCGCTGTTAATACATGTTTCGCAGCATAAGTAGCTCTTCTCCCAGATGAGAAGTGCTTTTTCTTATTTTGACACATGTAATGCTTTGGTGTTATAGCTCACATGGTCATAATAACTACAAGCCGATTACTTGCTGAGATTCTGTTTTGATGTAATTGATGATAAAAATTTGTGGTACCTGCTACCTTGTAATGTTGGATTTTAATCATGCTTGAAAATGTTTGATCACATGTATAGCGCCATTATATAACTTGATCATGCTTGAAAAGTTTGATATCATTTGTAGCCTTATAAATTGTGTGATAAATTGCGTGATAATGCACTTCCTTATAAACCCCATGTCCTATCCGCTCATTTCGTTCTCCCCGCCGCTGTCTCATGGTCATGTAGCGGTACTGCCCAGTAACCGCTGCCCAGTATCGTGTCCTTTACTTTCTACTGCACTTTTGGTTCTTGCTGAATCTGTTCAGGTCTTGGGCTAGTCTCTTTTAGAGTTTTCTTTTCTAGCTTCAGCACATAACTGGGCTGTATGAATGGAGATATTAGAGGATTCAATGCTTACTTCATGCAACTAAATAATTGCTATGTTTAGTTTGTTTCAAGTATGCATTTAGATTGTTTCCCATTAGATTTAGTGGAACTGAATTGATTTTGGAACTTGGCTTTGTTCAGATATGTGCAAACTCTCAATGTGCCTCCTGTCGATGACCATATTCTTAGCTCTAATGGTAGTTGCCTCACCTATCTTATTACTGTGATTCATGTATTGCTTGTTCTTCTTTTTGACTGTTCTACTGTGATCACTAAAGTAGTTTACTTTCTAGAGTTCAAGGAGTCATTGCAGATATCTTGTGCTACTATATGTGTGTTACTGAACAATATGCTCATAACCTGGTGCTACATTCTCACATATATGTGTTAAAGTGCTATTGGTTGATTTGATATAAGTATAAGCAGTCAATCATTGTATATTTATTTTGTATTCTTTATAAATGACACTCTTTATTTATAAATGATACAAATAAAGATGTACAATCAGGCCATCGTGGTATCCATCACCTGGTGGGCGCCTCATGGGTCCCCTCGACAAGATCCTCTCAGGCTATGTCTTCCTCAACGGCTCCTGCATGAGCGCCTGATGGACTTCTACATCGACAAGAACCAACAATATCCCTGGAGTATGCCGCCAGCCTCAAGCTAATAGGAATGCTCCCACCTGCTCTATTCTTTTCTTTTGTGAAGATAGCTTAACCTGTGGCTTTCCGTTCTAACATTTCTCGGCCAGTACAGTAGATGCAGAATTGTACTTTAGTTAATTAGAACAATTGTAATCTAGCCAGTTAGTGATTATAATTAACTTGGAGTTAAGGCATAACTGTGTTAAAAGTTAAGTTACTAGTTCTGTTTAGTATGCATTATGTTTTCGTGTTCTCCCGTCTCCCCCAAGTTTTGGAATTCCTAGTATCTAATGGAGGTGATGTTTTAGCATATGGGTAATTTGAGTGCTAATGGAAAGGCCACAATCAAATATATAGTTTCCTTGCCGTTAGCATCTACATTGCTTTTTCCCTTACCAACAAATATATCTTTTGCTTATTTACATTACTGTATGGTAGTAACAATTAGAAGTTTGTCCTCTTTGAATTGAAGGCCTAGTTATTACTTAACTTAATTTTATGTCATTTCCAGGATATCCTCTCTTTTACAAGAGCTACAGGTACATGCTAAATATGATACAGGAAGAGGAAGCAAGAAGAAGTTCCAGATCATCAAAGAATAGCTAGATACCTGATGTGAAATATGATATGTGCATGATTATATATATTGGTAGCTGGATACGTGATGTGAAATGTGCAAGATTGTAACAAGTCGATGAATTTGCTCTGTTTGAATAAAAATAATTGCATGTATTCTCTCTGGTGTGAAGAAATTATTGATTGTTTAATTACTGTCAATGTGGAAAAATGAAAATGACAAGTGGGACCTGTTCTAGGACCCGTGTCAGCCCAAATAGAAAGCTCAAAATGAAAAGGCCGAAAATGAAAATAAATGCTTCGTAGAAAGGCCATGGCCCAGAAAATAAAAAGGCTAGAATGTTGTTCTTGGCCCATGTAGTTGACCAGATTTCAGAGGTTAAAGAATATAAAAGGGCAGAGTTGTTGGGTTGAACCCATGTAGACTATAGAAATGGACCGGGCTGAATTTGCATTACGACGATCTCTTTTCGTCATAGTTTTGCCACGTCGGATTGGCCACGTAGGATCTGACCTGGCCTGGCTAGATGACCCGTGACGATATTGGATCGTCATAACGGTTATGACGATCCAATATCGTCATAGACGATTATGATGATTTCAGTAAAAACGTCGTTGTGTGCAATTACTGACGCTCAGTTTTTGACGATCTGTTTTTCGTCATAAGATCGTCATATATTATAGACAATGACGATTCTGTGACGAAAATAGAGGGTCATATATCAGCAGATTCCTTGTAGTGTTCCTTGAGCCTTGGAAGTCATTACTTCAGTAATGACCTCTTCTTATCCTTTTTGTTTGCTTTTTGTGTCAAGAATGACCTCTAATGAGAGGGAAGTAAGATTTGGGGAGTTGCTGTCCCAAAACATATTTCTGTCCTCCACCAAAAAAAATCGTGAGGAGGATCTATAACTCGGATTGAGCTCAATATTTACGAATAAATCCCCCAGTATGTTGGATAACTTTCGTTAGTTCAACACTTTTTGATTTGGGCAACAGAAGATGTTCAAAAAAATTTATTTCTACCTGCTGGTCTGTTTTGACAGATTTCTGCCATTATTTACATTTGCTTCTTATTGATTCCTTTTTAAGCTCTCTTCAGGTAAATTGAGTTTCTTTGAAGGAGTTACTACAGTAGCTTGTGTTTTTAGTGAAAATCCTTTCTATTCCAAAGCTTTGCCAGCGAAGCTAATGCTGCTAACGAAGATTGTATGAAGTTTTGTATGAAGGAAAAATTTCAGGTGTAGAGAGAAAATGATGCAATGAGATGAAAAATGGACAAAAGCTCAATCTTGGGGATGTGTAACATCCCAAAAATCATGATTTATAAAGTTTTCACATCATTCATGCATCATCATGCATTTTAAATTAATTTCAAACAAGATTGCAAAACAGAAGCCAATTGTTTGTCTATTATTTTATGAAAGAAAGACAAAAGCTTCATTTCCATTTTAAATCATGAGAATACTTTGTTTCAACTAGAAAAGGTTTGAATGTTGATTTCAAGCTTGTTCAAAGTTTCAAAACAAGAATCAAAATTTAAAACCATTTATATACCTAATATCTCTATCTCTATCTCTACTACCTAAAAAGAATCTCGCGTTCCGTCTCCATCGATACGTCCCTCCGCCTTCGTCCAACTCTCCGGATGTTCCCTGTTTCTCTCAGAGCTGTCAATTCCTCTCTCCCCTGAAATCTCTCGCCGCTTCCCACGCCCTCTAACTCGAACGCTCGGTCGATCCCGCACGAAACCAACGCCAATAAAACACGCAGATACTCCTCCCCGTAACGCTGGCTTCACGGGCAAGCAGGGGAACTTACGGGCGGCGGCCTGAACGGACGCGTCCTCAACTCGCTGCCGGCAGCCGACGACCCCGCTAAGGCCCGATCTAGAACGATCTCCCTAGCTCCACTCTTAACTCTTTGGCCATCTCCTGCCATGGTGCCACTCTGACTCCATCCGCGCATCAATGGGGGACTCGGCCCTATCCGGGCCTGAATCGCTACTGCTACATCAGCACGCGCCTGCCCTCCGCGGCAAGCGGCCGCGCGTCCGTCCCTAAGCGGAGTCAGAGTGTCCGCGACCCTTCCTTGCTAGCGCCACGGAGAGTCCGCTGCAGGTTCCTTCAGATCATGGTCTCCATCCATGACTACTTTAAATCTCACCGATCTCCACAATTTCTGACCTGCAGCTGTTTAACCGGGTGTCTGCTGTAACATGACGAGGTTGGCGTCGACTTCCCTCATGAGGGGGCTCATGTGTTCGTGCGCCGCGTCCAACAAAGTGGTAAGTGCCAGCACATTCCTTAGTTCATAGTATGAATCTTCAGAGCTTTTCTTCAATTTTACACAATGATCCGAAATCATATCAAACCCATAAAATCCCAAATGCTCGAAAATTCACTCTTCTACTTTTCTCTTAATATGTAATGGTATGTGCACAGGCCTCACCACCGTCTCAACGAGATGTATTATCTTCAGATGTCCACCATCCCACTCGATGCGCTCCAGCGGCAGGTGATGATTGTTGTGGCAGCACTTCCGAGTTGGCTATGCCGGGACGTCATAGAGTAGTACATGCTGGATGCGGACTCGCAGCGGGGGCATGAGACAGAGCAATGGCAACTTTGTGTGTGCCATGCTCTCCATATATGCTGGTCCTTGACTGTGTTGGCGCATGTAATCATGTACATATATATATTTTACTTCGGTTTATCTCATTCTAGATTTTCATTTGTGAGTTATCGTCCCTAAAAGATTGATTTGTTACAATTTATCCTCTTCTGCATCCAGGGATGTAAAAGAGTGGATGCTAGGGAATAATTGGCAAGTGACCCTCGGTCACCATCATTACTCTATTTTTTTCCTTATTTCTTCAGATGGATTATGCAAAGTATGAATGCAAGATTAAAACTGCAACTGGGGTAAACTTCTTTTGTACATGCTTCTCTATTTCTATTACATGTTTCACTTGGATACATGAATAAGGTATATACATTTTTACAGGAATGATCAAGAGAGATCGACCAAGATCACTAAATTTTTCATGTTAAAACCGGAGTACTTGATACTCAAACAACAAATATTTTGGCCAGGGGTAAGCAGCAGTTGTATGCTGTATTTTTTTTCTCATACTTTGGTTTGTAAATCAATTAATTATGTCAATTCAATTGTCTCAGAGGTTATGTTGATTGTAATATAAAAAGGTTAAGTTTTTTGTAAGCGGGGATTTCTTTTGCTCATGCCTCCGAACTGCGCCCTGTTGTAAGTGTGTTGATCTCACCATTTCAATCAAATGTTAATTAGATTTCTATGATATAAGATTATAAGGTGGGCTTACGTCATATTATCTTTTTCATAGTTTCACTATTGTGAATGACATTCAGAAGATTTTTTATTTGAGGAGACAAAATGCCTATCTACCATGGAAGGTGAGATTTTGTGAAACCATCATGAATTTGTCTGAGGCTGTTGTGTTCCATGGCTGAGGGCACCGTCTTCGACAAGATATCTAACATACAGTAAAGTCTACCTTCCAATGAGCATATTTATTTGCACCTATTATTGATCTTAACAACATCGGTGGTCTAATATATTTGTAATACATGCTCCGGTGAGTCATGCTAGAGACTGTATCCATTGATGTGGTTTTCAAACAAAGGTCCATGTTGAGGACTAAGACGTGTGTGTGACTGATCCATCTTGGATTATGCCAAGGGATTTATCTTTGTTCTGTTAGGAACTGCACTATGTGTGGATGGAATATCCGGTGACATTTCATTTTTGTGGTTTTTCAGATGTGCTCCACTGGACATCATCACTAGCAAGTTGTTGGTGCCTATGAAGCATGAATATGATCTAGGTCTGAAGAAGAATTTCCGTTTGCTAGCATAATTCTTATATTTTGTAGTTTGATGCAAGGCATGCAACTATTGACCCAGCTGTAACATGTCATGGTGAGTGAGATCTCCCTGCATCTAACATATTATGCACCTTCTGAGTGTTTAGTTCCTCTTATATTCTCCCATGCCTAGCTTGTCCAAAAATGAATTGCATTTGAGCTGTACGGGAGACTGGTAATTTAAAATAGTACTCCCTCCGTTTATAAATATAAGATGTTTTAGATTCGTGAATGAGATGTATCTCGACACCTTTTAGTGTATAGGTTCAAAAGAATCTAGACACTAAAATGTGTCTAGATACATCTCCTTCACAAACCTAAAACATCTTATATTTCCAAACGGAGGGAGTAGGTGAGCCCTCCTTCCCATTACTATTTGATATGTGATATCTTGTTGCTTGCACTTTTGTTTCTAGCTTTCTGAAATATGTGCATGCTGAAACAATGAGAAGTTTGGGATTTGGTGGGCGTAAATTAAACTCAGATTTACTCAGTATCCCAGTTTATCCTGAATGGAGTATTGGAGTTTGAGTTTCAGTCAGTTGGTGACTAGGGATAGCTCGCGAACTAAACATAGTGGACATTTCCTTTCTGAATTACCGTGTCACTTTTGCTGCTTTGAAAGTTGTGCATTGAAATATTTTGGTCGTAATATTTAGTATTTGAGTTCCCTTATTGAGTGCCATCTATTATCTACTACTCCCTCCGTTTAGAAATATAAGACGTTTTAGTTTTGTGAATCGAATGTATCTAGACGTCTTTTAGTGTATAGGTTCGTCGAGGTTTGGAGTGAACCTATACATTAAAAGATATCTAGATACATTTGTTTCACAAAGCTAAAATGTCTTATATTTCCGAACGGAGGAAGTAGAAGCAATTTGATCAATTGGGGACGCAGACACGTGGTTGGTAGTACATAAAGTCACGAGCCTTATTTCCGAACGGAGGAAGTAGAAGCAATTTGATCAATTGGGGACGCAAACACGTGGTTGGTAGTACATAAAGTCACGAGCCTTTCGCCACATTATTCGTCCTAGATGGATTTTATAAGTTCTATAGTCTAGGTAACATGTTAAAAAAAAATTTGGTATCCAGCATATTTGACTACTCACACGGTGCACAAGTTGCGTAAATTTTTAATCTCTCGTATTTGCAAGGTTTACAAAATCTGGGTCGGTATTAATAGAGTGTTTTTGTTCCATGGGAATCGGGAATACAAAAAAGATAGGTCTTGGAAGGAAAGCAAAAGATGGCAATGAGGGTCATTTGTTAGCTCTGAGGTTGTATGGTCCTCGTGATCAGGCTAGGGGGAGAGCCTTGCGGGCCACCTTTCTCAGCCACACAGTTTTACTAAATTAGAGGATTCTTGGAAAACTTAGATAAAAAAGAACAACTGAGTTTCATTGTCTTAAAGGTCTACATGCCATCCTTTCTACTAAGATTAAAAATATATATAATTAGATTCTATATGGGAGTCTCATTAACTTTGTTGCACATTTATAAGTGAACGATATAAAATGATTATTTACACCAATGTTAAACCAATAATTCAAAGGCAGAGAAAGAGGAAAGTTTATTTGGTAAACCCACTGAAGTTAGAATTTATTTGGCGATGACAAATAGCTTTTTTTAGTTTACAACGAAACGGGCGAGTCAACTAGAGTACATGCATGTTTGTTTATACAAGATGGTCTGAAGGCAAACACAAGAAAATAATCTTATACCCTGCAAAAAAAACTTATAACAAGCCTATGCTTTCTTTCTTTGGGATATATGAATAGACAAACAAGATTACTCTCTATAATGATGCACCAAACGGGAGGGAGAATAGAGTTTCTGATCTCTATTAGTGAGCATACAACAATTGATCTAACCAATGTCCACATTACTGCTTAGTTATGTTGGTGTCGCCGCAAAGCCCACATCTAACTACAAGAATAGATTTTGAGGAAACAATGACCAATATCGTTATGTGTTTCAAGAAAATATGAGGTGACTGAAGAGACTAAATCATCGAGGCGACATGGGTCAAAGGGGAGGAGCAGGGCAGCTGAAGTTCATAACCAGTCAGAGAGGGTGAGATCAGATGCTACTTGTACACTTCTATATTGACCAAGGTTACTTGTTTTCGGGTTTTGTTCTCACGGTGTTGTTTCTGATGGATGGTATAGCAAAGAAGAAACATGATTAATAAAAAGATAAGAACTCATACCCCGTTGCAACAAGGTAAGAAACGAGTAATATGTATCTGCTCTGATCAGGCGCAAGTATCTGAATTGATTCATTTGACATATCTAATTTACCATGTACACATGTTTCTTTCCTCTCCAAACTTTATGGATTATATACTTGAGTGAAAATTCCAGGCTGACAAAGCATCAATATTAGATGAGGCAATTGAGTACTTGAAGTTCCTCCAGATGCAAGTTCAGATTATGTGGATGACAGCCGAGATGGCGCGAATGATGTTTCCTGGTGCTCACCAGTTCATGCTACCCATGGCTGTGGTGGGCATGATTTCAGCATGCATGTCTACGGCAAAGGATCCAAATTAGATGGCAAGACTGGCATACATGAGCCATTCCATGCCAAATCACATCCCTATGAACTCTTATGCACCTATGAACACTATGTATGTTGCAAACTAGATGCAAAACATTCACCTCAGGGAGGCAAGTAGTCACTTCCTTCATCCAGATGGCGGGCAAGCAGTGGCACCTCACGTACAAACCGATCATAGCCATACATGTAGGGTTCCATTCGCTGGTTTGAAAAAAAAATGGTATCCAACCCTTTGAAAAAAGAAATTTTGTTTCATATTGGTCCAGTAGAAAAAGTTGCTGGAAGATACAATACTGGTTTGGTGTTCCAGTTTTACTGTACTTACAACTAGGACACAACTAACAATAACATGGCTAGGGGATTTTTGGGCCTTCCATGAGCATGTATATTAAGTGAGCAATGGAGCTTTACCATGTAAAATTATCCACATTGACTTTTCTTTGAAGGGTTTTATTTCTTTTAAGATAACATTGGTTACAACTGGGAATGAACTAGCATTTTTCAGATGTTGAGTCATATTTTGCCATCCACACATGATTCCGATGCTTGTCTTTTTAGCTAAAAATTTATACCATATTTTTCTTAATACAGATTTGTTGCAAACAAAATAGAAAATGCTCAACTCTAGCGTCGCCGAGACATAGATAAAATCCAAAACTTTGTAGATAAAACCCTAGAAGATCGAAAAATACAAAAAGATTCCAAGGGTTTTCTACAACCGTCACCCAACTCTAGCGCCACCGAGACAAATGTTGGAAGAGACGCCAAGCCCCATTACCAGACCCAAAAAACACCATCACCAACAAAGAGGATTTGTGAGTCGATGAATAAGCCTGCTGCATGCAATTAGCACATGTCGTTGTGGCACATCGACTGGGGGACATCCATGTGCTCTCTTGGACCAAGATCCATCGCCTTCCATCGACGAAGTCAAAGAAGAATAGCATATCCACCACCTCTGGACCAACATCCTTGTTCAAGAGAAACCACTTGGCCTGACTTCCAGCACAGTCGTGAATAACGACAAACGCTAGAGATACACCGTGAAACTGATCTTGCCTGATCAGAAGAACGATGAGAAGACCAAACTTCCAATCTAAAGGACCGACTAACACATGTTTCCATTAACTTCGAGACGCAGCTATGATGGTTGCCGTCGGTGTGGAAATAGAGTTAAGGCTGATTTATTCACTCTGGTGCCACTCCCACCACCTAACGACGCATCACAGCAGACACCCTAACCCTAATTACTAGACAGAGGAACGAGGTGCCTTCTCCCTCATGTCGCCGGAGTTGCAAGCGAAGGGTGTTGGGGGTCGCTGCCTGCTGCGTGCAAGACGAGACCTGGAAGGTTGGGAAGAGAGCAAAGTGCATGGGGTATTTGAAAAATCATGCTGCTTGCCATGCGTAACAAAATCAAACCATTTGTCTTTATAGCTTGTTTCCCGTGGCAACGCACGGACATTCAACTAGTAAATATTTAAATAAGACATGGTTTTAATTCTATTTTCAATGGACCAAAGCATTTGTGTTCAAACAACAATGTTTTATACTCAAATATATGCTTGAATTATTTTACAAAAATCCAGAAGAAGTTTGAATTAAAACTCATTTGAATAGCATTTGAAAATTATTTTAGAAAATCAAATCAGAAATGGAAAAGGAATAGAAAAATCAGAAAAGGTCGGGGCCACCGTTTTGGCCCAGCAGCAGAATCAGCCCGCGAAGCCCACCCGGCCACCTCCCCCTCTCCACTCTTTCTCACGACAAACAAACCCCCACCCCGCTGACAACCAGACCCCACTGCCACCTCAGCCTTCATCCTCAATCAACGCGCGGTGACCAGCTCCGCCGCTGCCGTTTCCCCTTTGATTTCGCGATTGAATTCCGAGTAACTGCGGGCGTAATTCTCGTCCCCGAGCCTACTACTTAAACCCCACATCCTCCGCTCCATTCCTCCCCCCCACTCAATCGCATCTGTGCGCCACCAGGCTGCTCGGTTTCCTCCTCGCACTGCCGCTGTCCCGGCAAGCTCCGGCGACCGATTGCGGTAAGCATCGTGCGCGCCTTGCTCTCTGGCTCACGCAACTTTGTTTGCCATCGCCTTGCGCTTCTCCTAACACTCGCTGTTTGTCTTATTTCGCACCAGAGTGTCGCCTCCATCGACGACCGTGGGCACCAGACGCCAAGCTTCACTTCGGCGAGCGATTCCGTCCGTGTTCGTGCACCCCACCCTCGTCAACGACCACGTCGAGCTTCACCTCGTCTCTGCGACCTCAGTAAGCCCCTAAGCCCCCTCCCTTGCCCTCTGGCCTCGCAAGAGCGCCGTTTCCAGACACATCGCCGCCGCTCTAGCCATTTGCGCCGCCACTCGATGGTCAAAGCCTCGTAGACCGTTAGATCTAGATCTAGAGGTTAGGATTAAAAGTTAGCGCGAAGGGGTATGGTCAGATCTGTACCGCAGGATCTCACTTAGATCCAGCGGCTCGCGAGTGTGATCCGCACGAAGCGGTACGGGCCAATCAGATGGCACCGCGTGTCAGGATTTCTGTTTTAAAATTTAGATTTGAATCTATTAGATGAATAAACTTGAAAAATTCATAACTTTTGTTCTGTTTATCCAAAAAATGCAAATAATATTTCAATGGATTCACAAAAATAAATCCTACAAATCTATGGTCTTAGTTTTGTAGTTTGCTTCTGTTAAAATAGAATTTTATGCACAGACATTTGTAGGTCTATTTTGTGTATAAAAATTATTTGGAAAATGTTTTAAAAGCCAAATTAAGTTTATTTGGTGTATAAATGTTTAGTTTATTGTTCAGTACTGTTTTACTTGTCTTGTTTACTTTAGAAAAATCATCACATGGCATTTGCATGCATTCATATATTTTTTTTGCTTGATTATTTAAAATATGAACTTGGTGCTATCATTTTATGTGTAGATTTTGGTGCTAGTGGTGATTGTGACTGTGAGGATTGTTGTTACTCCCCCAACTACTAATTCAAGTGGTGCTTCATATTTTTGTCCCAATATTTTGACTATGCATTAGTGATATTTTGTATAGGGATTGCATGATGTTTTTGCTAAGTATCTATATGTTATGCTTGGGAAATCCTAGTAGTTGTAGACTTGATAGAGTTTTCTCTAAGTTAAGATACTTGCTATATTACCATGCTTAGCCTAGCTAGTAGCAACCACAAGGATGTATTGGTGGGTGCAACTTCACTTGTACAAAAACAAGGAATACAACCACAAGGAGTCAGGATTCTACATGGTCACCAACTCTGAAATGCACACAACATTCTTTGACTCTGCAAGAAATGCAGCTTGGAATGCCATCAAGGAGCTTGGTGATAGAATCAAGTGCAGAATGCTCAACACCCAAAATGACCTTAGAGAATAAAATAAGCATACCCAAGAATTAGAGACTACCAATCAGCAACTAAGGGGAGACATCATAGACTTAATATGGGAGTCTTGTGAAAAAGATAGAGAAATTTCCACTAAGGATGCCCTGATAGCTATTTTGTCTAGTGAGTGAGAGAAGTAACGTACTTCGTTAGTTGGACCACCACACTTATCTTTTTACTTCCAAAAATTTGTTTAAGTTATGTTGAACCTTTGGTGTTGTAATGGATTTGTGTATGCCATGACTTGTGTGTTTGTTGCTAAAGGATGTGCTTGTGATATTTTGTCTTGTGAATTTTTCTCTACTTGTGTTGATTCTAATTTTTCTCTATCTTATAAAAATAGATGCCTAACGTTGTTATCAGCACGGCCGAGGAGTTCAAGGGAACTCGTTTTGGTACTCGTCATATTGAGCTCACTAGTGTTCTCAACCTTCCACTTCCTAGCATCACGACACTTTGGTTCACCAAGTTTGAGAGGAAGGACCTATGGGGCTTCAGAGTCACACAGCCGGGACGCTAGGCAGAGCCACCCACGGAGGCTATCACTTTCAAGCTGATGCATGATGACAATGAGAGAGGCTTAGATGTAGTCATGCAGGAGTTACTCGGACGCCTGGTAGGGAGGCACTCCACCGAGCTTAGAGGTATTTACTTTCACCCCTTCGGGAGATGCAACGAGGAGGGAGAGGCTATAGAGTACGATGATGCTACTAGAGAGACGATGGAGCCGATTCGTCTGTACCTTCAGGACCTAGAGGGTCTTATTAGACACCTTGATACTGATAGGACCAACGTCATGCTTAGCAATGACGAGCTCCAGGTTCAGCTACGAGAGAAGTACAAGCTCTTTGTGGAGCAAGACGAGATCGTCAAGGAAATGGAGGCCAAATTTGAAAGCCAGGACAAGAAGTTCAAGTGCCAAGAAAAAAGAGTCCAAGACAGGAACAAGAAGATCCGGGAGATGAAGGAAGAGTTAGAGGCCAAGGACTTCGAGCTTGAGCACCAGCACGGAGTGATCGAGAGGCTTCGCTCACAGAAGAGGACTCTTAGGGCCAAGATTGAGGCCTTGACCACTAGTGTTGATGAGTACAAGACCGCCATGGAGAATGCAGGTCTTACCATGGTTGATGTGGAGATTGATGCGGAGGAGTAGTGTAGACTACTCGATTATATTTCATCTATCGTACTTTGATTATTGAGTCGCAATGACCATCCAACATGTGGATGGCTTGCTATGGTGTGTTTGCGTTTTCAAAAACTTGTTGTTTATGTCGTTCAAACTCTATGTTATTTTGGTGCTTGGTTATTATGATTGTTCTATGTGATGTATTGTGCATGTTAAGCATCTATGGGTATCTCATTCTTATCCTTATTAAAACCACAGATGCCTCCTCGACGTGCCAACCCCAATCAAAACAACAACGTCACTCCCGAGATGCAACAGTTGATGATAGCACAAGCTCAACCGATGGAGATGATGACAACATTCATGCAGAACAACAACAACAACAACAACAACAACAACAGCAGCAGCAGCACCAACAACAACAACAACAACAACAACAACAACAACAGCACCACCACCACCAACAACAACAACAACAACACCAACAACAACAACAACAACAACAACAACAACAGCACCAACAATAACAACAACAACAACAACAACAACAACAACAACAACAACAACAACAACAACAACAACAACAACAACAACAACAACAGCAGCACCACCACCACCACCAACAACAACAGCAGCACCACCAACAACAACAACAACAACAATAATAATAATAATAATAATAATAACAACCAGAATAATCTGCCAGGATTTCATATGCTCACCAGATTTCTGAGACTGAGGCCTGCCAAGTTCTCAGGAACTACCGATCCAATGATATCCAATGATTGGTTATGTTCAATAAACAAGGACTTAGTGACTGTTGGTTGTACCAACGAGGAGAAAGTCAGATTCGCAGCACATTTGCTTGAAGGGACAGTAGCAACATGGTGGGATAACTTCCAGATCACCACTCCCCTTGAGGATGTGACATGGGCTATCTTTGAAGATGGATTCCGTACAGCTGACATCTCATCCGGAGTGATGAATTTGAAGAAGAAGGAGTTTCACAATCTGAAGCAGCGTCACCGCGGTTTGGCTGAGTATATTGAGGAATTCAACAATCTAGCGCGTTACGCACCGGATGAAGTTGATACTGATGCAAAGAGAAAGGAGAAATTCCTCGAACGACTGAATGATGAGTTGAACCTACAGTTATCTGTTGCCTATGTTCCAACCTACCAATCACTTTGTGACAAGGCTACCATCTTGGAAAACAAGATGAAACAAGTTGAGGGTAGAAAGAGGAAACACAGCTTTGATAAGCACAGCTCGGGGTCATCTCACAAACGTTCCCATCATGATGATAGTGGGAGTTCTGGATTCCACAAACATGGAAAGTACAACAACCACCACAGCCACAACCGTCATCATGACAATAAGCATCACCGCAGTCATAATAATGACAAGTATAAGAATCACAAGAGTGGACACAGGAGCCACCACAGTGGAAGTGGAAGTCAGCCTGTAGAGAAAGATCTCAGTCAGGTTGAATGCTTCAAGTGTAAGAAGATGGGGCACTATGCTAATGAGTTCCCAGAAAAGAAAGTTGAAGGTGCCAACAAGCCCAATCCCTTCCAAAGGGGACAAGTGAACCACATCAATGTGGAAGAAATATATGAGGAATCTGATGCTGTGGCTGGTAAGTTCAAACTCAATTCTATTCCAGCACTTGTTCTTTTTTATACTGGCGCATCACATTCATTCATATCAAGAGCATTTGTTGATGAAAATGGATTTCCAACTAAAAATATTGGGTGTCCTATAAAAGTAAGTTCTCCCGGTGGGGATATGATAGTCAGTCTTGGATGTCGTGATCTAGTAATAGAATTTGAAAAGCATAAGTTTCCAGTTAATTTGATAATCCTAGATTCCCAAGGATTGGATGTTATTTTGGGAATGGATTGGATGACCAAGTATGAAGGAGTACTAGATTGTGCCAACCGTACTGTCACACTCACAACCCTAGATAATAAAAGGATTAGATTCAAGTCTAACTTTGAATCAAAAGGGAGTAAGCTAAATTCTCTTAAGGGGATTAGCATAGACAGTGTGCTAATTGTGAGAGAATATCCGGATGTGTTTCTGGAGGAATTTCTGGGAATGCCACCAGATAGAGATGTTGAATTTCTTATTGACTTGCTGCCAGGATCAGGACCAATAGCAAAGAGACCTTACAGGATATCATTTGATGAGCTGAAATAACTCAAGGAACAGCTTGGAGAACAGTTGCAGAAAGGATTTATTCAACCAAGTTCTTCATCTTGGGGTGCACCAGTTCTGTTTGTTGAAAATAAAGATAGAAGTCAAAGGTTATGCATAGATTACCGTTCACTAAATGAGGTAACTATCAAGAACAAATATCCTTTGCCTAGAATCAATGATTTGTTTGATCAGTTAGAAGGAGCCCGTGGTTTCTCAAAGATTGCTCTCCGATCAGGCTACTTTCAGCTAAAGATAAGAGAGCAAGACATACCTAAGACTGATTTCACCACTAGGTATGGATTGTATGAGTACACCGTGATGCCATTTGGTTTGACAAATGCACCAGCCTATTTCATGAATATGATGAACAAGGTGTTCATGGAATTTCTTGACAAATTTTTTGTCGTTTTCATTGATGAAATTTTGATCTACTCCAAGAGAAATGAAGAGCATGAAGAACATTTGCGATTGATACTTGAGAAGCTTAGAGAACATAAGCTATATGCCAAATTCAGCAAGTGTGAATTCTGGTTGAATGAAGTCGGATTTCTTAGACATATTGTGTCAGGAGATGGTGTAGCGATTGATCCTGCAAAAGTGTCAGCTATAACTGAGTGGGAATCCCCTAAGTCAGTGAAAGAAGTTCGTAGTTTCCTTGGCTTGGAAGGATACTATAGAAAATTCATTGAGAATTTCTCAAAGGTAGCTAAGTCAATGACGGAATTACTTAAGAAAGACAAGAAATTTGATTGGACTGAAGGATGTGAAATCAGTTTCCAAGAATTGAAGAAGAGACTAGTGACAGCACCAGTCTTATGTCTGCTAGATTTGGAAAAGGATTTCCAAGTATATTGTGATGCATCTCACCAAGGATTAGGTGCAGTTTTGATGCAAGAAGGGAAAGTTGTGGCTTATGCCTCGAGACAACTCAAAACTCATGAAGTGAATTATCCTACTCATGATTTGGAGTTAGCCTCTGTTGTACATGCACTCAAAACATGGAGACATTTTCTTTTGGGAAAGCGATGTGAAGTGTTCATAGATCACAAAGTTTGAAGTATATCTTCACTCAGAAAGAAATCAACATGAGACAAAGGAGATGGCTAGAACTCATCAAGGACTATGACTTGAGTTTGCAATACCACCCTGGTAAAGCAAATGTTGTAGCAGATGCATTAAGCCGTAAGGTTTATGTGAATGGCCTTACTAAGGGAGAATTGCCAGATGATCTGTGTGCCCAATTCAAAGATATCAGATTGGAGATAGTGCCTGAAGGACATCTCATGACATTGGATGTTCAACCCACCTTGTTGGACAAAATCAAGGAAGCCCAAAAGATGGACAAGGAAATTGAAGAGATTAAGGAAAAGATTAGCAAGGGAAAAGCCAAAGGATTCCATGAATACGAACATGGTACTTTATGGTATGGAAAACGTATCTGCATTTCGCAAGATCCGGAGCTTCGGAAACTGATTTTATAGGAAGCACACAACTCACCATATTCCATTCATCCGGGTAACACAAAAATGTACATGGATGTGAAGGAAAGATTTTGGTGTAATAACCTCAAGAAGGACATCGCTGAACACATTGCTTTGTGTGATGTATGTAGTAGAGTGAAAGCGGAACATTAGAAACCAGCAGGATTGTTACAACCACTACCTATTCCTGATTGGAAGTGGGACAATATTGGCATGGACTCCATCACCGGACTGCCAAGGACTAGATCAGGATATGATTCTATTTGGGTCGTGGTAGATCGCCTAACTAAAGTGGCTCATTTCATACCCGTGAAGACAAACTATACATGTGCCAAGTTAGCCAAGATTTATATGAATAGGATTGTGTGTCTGCATGGAGTACCCAAGAGTATTGTGTCTGATAGGGGAACTCAATTCACTTCCCATTTTTGGAGGCAATTGCATGAGTCATTGGGAACGAGATTGGAATTCAGCACTGCTTTTCATCCCCAGACTGATGGACAGACAGAAAGGACCAACCAGATTCTAGAGGATATGTTAAGGTCATGTGCCCTAGATTATGGTGCTAGTTGGGACGAAAGTCTGACTTACACAGAGTTCTGTTACAACAACAGCTATCAAGCTAGCATTGAGATGGCACCGTTTGAATTTCTCTATGGGAGAAAGTGTACTACACCATTGCTATGGAGTGGTGTTGGAGAGAGAAATTTGTTCGGACCAGAACTAATCAAGGAAGATGAAGAGAAAGTCAAGTTGGTAAAGGACAGATTGAAGATAGCACAGTCCCGACAAAAGAGCTACGCAGATCCAAAGCGTAGAGAAGTCACCCATGAGGTGGGTGATAGAGCTTATCTTAGAGTGCCACCACTTCGTGGAGTAAAGAGATTTGGAGTCAAAGGAAAATTGGCACCAAGATATGTTGGACCATTCAAGATTCTGAGCCGTAAAGGAGAAGTAGCATATGAGATTGAATTTCCTGAATCATTGTCTGCCATTCACAATGTGTTCACGTAAGTCAGCTAAAGAAATGCCATCCGGAGATGGAAGAAACTTCTTTGAAGGATATTATACCTTTGGAAGAGGTCCAATTAGAAAGTGATCTCACCTATGAAGAGAAGCCTATCAAGATTCTTGAGACTGCAGAAAGAGTTACTCGGACTAAGACTATCAAGTTTTGCAAAGTTCAGTGGAACCACTATTCCGAAGAGGAAGCCACTTGGGAAAGAGAAGATGATCTTCGGAAAGACCACCCTCACCTATTTGCTAGCCAATCCGAATCTTGAGGGCGAGATAAACCTTAAGGGGGTTAGATTTGTTACATCCCAAAAATCATGAATTATAAAGTTTGCATATCATTCATGCATTCATAAGCATTTGGATTATTTTCAAATAAGATTTCAAAACAGAAGCAAATTGTTGCCTATTATTTTATGTAGGAAAGGCAATGGCTTTATTTTTCACTCTCAAATTATGAGAATACTTTGTTTCAACCAGAAAGGTTTGAATGTTGATTCTAAATCTTGTTCAAAGTTTCAAAAAAAAAATCTAATTTTAAAACCATTTATATGCCTATTATAAATATTTAAATAAGGCATGGTTTTAATCCTATTTTTATTGGACCAAAGAGTTTGTGATCAAACAGCAAAGTTTTACACACAAATATATGCTTGGAATATTTACAAAAATCCAGAATAAATTTGAATTCAAACTCATTTGAATAGAACTTGAAAATGATTTCAGAAAATCAAATCAGAAATAGAAAAGGAATAAAGAAATAGAAAAGGGCATGCGCCAGCCTTCCAGCCCATCAGCACAAACGGCCCAAAAGCCAGTCCACCCGAGTTCCCCCTTCTCTCTCTCTCACCCGCACCCGCTCTGCCCCGCTGACGCTGCCACTGGGCCCAAGCCAGGTCAGCACCTTCTTCCCCACCCCCGCGCGCGCAGACTTCGTCGCCACCGCCGTTTCTTCGAGAAACGCTGCGTTGATTCCTCGCTTAATTTCCATTGATTCAGCGCGTAATTGTTGCCCTCGCTCTGGCTACATAATGACCTCGCCACCCCTCACTAGCCACTGCCTAAGCGCCAATAGGCTGTTCGTATTGGAGCTCACACCGCGGCGGTATCGAGCGTCTCTGGCGACTGATTTCGGTGAGCCCTGACTGCCCCTTTGCTTCTGGTTCAAACGAGCGTGAACCTCGTGCCCTTATGCATCTTCTGACACCTTTTGTTTGCCTGCGCGTGACCCAGATCGCCGTCCCCGTCTACCTCTACAAACGACAGAGCCGCCGCTGAACTCTGTCGAGCAATCTAGGTAAAACCCGAGCGCCCCTTTCCTTCTCTCTGACCCTATCGTGTTCTCCTAATCCTTGTGCATGCACTAATGCTCTTGGCTTGTTCTAGGGCGATCCAGAACGTCACCAACATCGTCGTCTTCGCGAACCCGACGCCGCCCGCAACTCCGACGAGCGCTAGCCACTGCTACAGCCCGCCCTTGTCCACAACAACAACACGTTAAGCTTCCTCGTGTTCTTGTGAGTCAGGTAAGCCACACCACAACCCCCAGCCCCCACTAGAATCGACGGACCATCACCGCCAGTAGCGTCGCCGCTGGAACCTCGCGCGCTGCCAGTTCTTGGCCAGGCTAGCGTAGGTCGTTAGATCTAGATCATGCGCGCTAGATTAGATCACTTAACGAAGGGGTAAATTTAGTTCTGGCCCGTGCGATTTCATTTAGATCATGCGGCTCTCGTTGATCGATCCGTGCAAAATGGTATCAGCCAATAGAAACATTCCACGTGGCCTAGCTTGTCTGTTTAAAATTCCAGAAATGATTTTTGAATGATTAAACTTGTAAATTCAATAACTTTTGTTCTGTTTATCCAAAAAATGCAAATAAGATATCAACAGAATCACAAAAATAAATCCTACACATCTGTAGGCTTGCTTTTGTAATTTGCTTCTGTTAAAATGGAAAAAAATTCAGAGACATTTGTAGCCCTATTTTGAGTATAAAAATTATTTGGAAAATGTTTTAAAAGCCAAATTAAGTTTAATTGGTGTGTAAATGTTTAGTTTATTATTAAGTACTGTTTTACTTGTCTTGTTTGATTTGGAAATATCATCACATGACATTTGCATGCATTCATATATTTTGGCTTGATTATTTGAAATATGAATTTGGTGCTATCATTTTATGTGTAGATTTTGGTGCTAGTGGTGATTGTGATTGTGAGGATTGTTGCTACTCCACCAACTACCAAGGCAAGTGGTGCTTCATGTTTTTGTCCCAAGACTTTGACTATGCATTAGTGATATTTTGTATAGGGCTTGCATGATAATTATTGCTAAGTATCTATATGCTATGCTTGGGAAATCCTAGTAGTTGTAGAATTTTTAGAATTTTCTCTAAGTTAAGGTACTTGCTATTGCCATGCTTAGCCTAGCTTGTAGCAAACAAGAGTGGATTATATATTCATGTTATGGAAATATTGCTAAGTCTTTTGACTTGTGTTTTTGCTTAATAAAACAACTAAGTGAATGAATCACCTGGGTGGAATGGTTTGTTGGTTTGTGTTGAGTGTTTACACAAGGCCCATATCTATGGTTTACCTTGTGTATCGCACTTGTGGAAAGCCATCCAGGAACAAAGGGATTTGAGATACTTAGTGTTTAGAAGCTTCTAGTGCAACCACATGGCATATGGGCTCTGCCTTGATCATATAGGTTGCAATAACTTAGACATTTGGATAGTTGGTGGTAGGGTGATAGGTTGGAGCGCGTACATTTGGTCTAAGGGAAGGCTTTTGAAAGATCTCGTCTTGATGAATGTCAAGTCTTGTGGGGGAAAGTGCACCACCTCTCGAGAAGAAAAAATCTAAGTACGTAGCCGTGTCACCAGCAATGGACAATTTGAGCATCAAGACACTGAAGCTATCAAGGATCTCCTCATCCCAATTTTCTAAGTTAAAAACTTGTGGTTGAACTAGGGTAAAGGTTCACCAATGTCTATTGGTGGTTCCTTGGGAGTTTTTGCCAAACAAAAACTTAGTGTTTTCCACTGATAGGTAAAACCTATTTTGAGCAAAGCAAGCCTAAGCTACACTTAGCCAAATTCACGTAGAATCTAGATACTATTATTCTACTAAGGTATCACTTGCCAATACTATTCCAATGTATTGACCCACTGTGGATGTAACTTGTGATGTTGCAGGTTACTCTGATGAGGATTAGGGTTGTGAGTCTACACTCAACATGCTTGCCTGTGGCACATGAAGATGAAGACTTTTATTTATATTGTTAAGTTAAAACTCTTGTACTAGCCTATGGCTATGGAGTTGTAAAAGACTATGTTATCTCTGGAATGACGTTGTAATAATGACCTTTGTTTCTGTGTACTTCATCTTAAACCGTGGATGCTAGCATTTGATCCAGGGACTAGCATTGCAATCACAAGGACCTTTACCTTTATAAAGGTGCGGTCTTACAAATTTGAAGAAAAAGGAGTTCCACATATGAAACAGCATCACCGCAGTGTGGCTGAGTACATTGAGGAATTCAACAATATGGCACTTATGCACCGGATGAAGTTGATACCGATGCCAAGAGGAAGGAGAAATTCCTCGAAGGACTGAATGATAAGTTGAACCTGCAGCTGTCTATTGCCTATGTACCAACTTACCAATCACTTTGTGACAAGGCTACCATCTTGGAAAACAAGATGAAACAGGTTGAGAGCAGAAAGAGGAAGCATAGCTTTGATAAGTACAGCTCGGGATCGTCTCACAAGCGTTCCCATCATGATGATAGTGGGAGTTCTGGATCCACAAACATGGAAAGTGCAACAACCACCATAACCACAACCATCATCATGACAACAAGCATCACCGCAGTCATGATAATGACAAGTATAATAACCACAAGAGTGGACACAAGAGCCACCACGGTGGAGGTGGAAGTGGAAGTGGAAGTCAGCCTGCAAAGAGAGATATCAGTCAGGTTGTGTTTCAAGTGTAAGAAGATGGGACACTATGCAAATGAGTGCCTAGAAAAGAAGGTTGAAGGAACCACTAAGCCCAACCCTTTCCAAAATGGACAAGTGAACCACATCAATGGGAAGAAATATATGAGGAATCTGATGTTGTGGCTGGTAAGTTCAAACTCAATTCTATTCCAGCACTTGTTCTTTTTATACTGGCGTGTCGCATTCATTCATATCAAGAGCATTTGTTGATAGAAATGGATTTCCAACTAAAAACATTGGGTGTCCTATAAAAGTAAGTTCTCCCGATGGAGATATGATAGTAAGTCTTGGATGTCGTGATCTAGTAATAGAAATTGGGAGGTATAAGTTTCCTGTTAGTTTGATAATCCTAGATTCCCAAGGATTGGATGTCATTTTGGGAATGTATTGGATGACTAAGTACGAAGGAGTACTAGATTGTGCCAACCGTATTGTCACACTCACAACCCCGGATAAGAAACGGATTAGATTAAAGTCTAACTTTGAACCAAAAGGGAGTAAGCTAAATTCTCTTAAGGGGGTTAGCATAGACAGTGTGCTAATTGTGAGAGAATATCCAGATGTTCCGGAGGAATTGCTGGGAATGCCACCAGATAGAGATGTTGAGTTTCTGATTGACTTGCTGCTAGGATCAGGACCAATAGCAAAGAGACCTTACAAGATGTCAGTTAATGAGTTGAAGGAACTCAAGAAACAACTTGGAGAACAGTTACAGAAAGGATTTATCCAACCAAGTTCTTCATCTTGGGGAGCACTAGTCTTGTTTGTGGAAAAGAAAGATAGAAGTCAAAGGTTATGCATAGATTACCGTTCACTCAATGAGGTGACTATCAAGAACAAGTATCCTTTACCCAGAATCAATGATTTGTTTGATCAATTAGAAGGAGCCCGTGTGTTCTCAAAGATTGATATCCGGTCAGGCTATTTTCAGCTAAATATAAGGGAACAAGACATACCTAAGACTGCTTTCACCACTAGGTATGGATTGTATGAGTACACCGTGATGCCATTTGGTTTGACAAATGCACCAGCCTACTTCATGAATATGATGAACAAGGTGTTCATGGAATTTCTTGACAAATTCGTTGTCGTTTTCATCAATGAAATTTTGATCTATTCCAAGAGCAATGAAGAGCATGAAGAACATTTGCGATTGATACTTCAGAAGCTTAGGGAGCATAAGCTGTATGCCAAATTCAGCAAGTGTGAATTCTGGCTGAATGAGGTTGGATTTCTTGGACACATTGTATCTGGAGATGGTGTAGCAGTTGATCCCGCAAAAGTGTTAGCTGTGACTGAGTGGGAATTTCCTAAGTCAGTGAAAGAAGTTCGTAGTTTCCTTGGCTTGGCAGGATACTATAGAAGATTCATTGAGAATTTGTGAAAGGTAGATAAGCCAATGACAGAATTACTTAAGAAAGATAAGAAATTTGATTGGACTGAAGGATGTGAACTCAGTTTCCAAGAGTTGAAGAAGAGACTAGTGACAGCACCAGTCTTATGTCTGCCAGATTTGGATAAGGATTTCCAAGTTTATTGTGATGCATCTCACCAAGGATTAGGTGCAGTTTTGATGCAAGAAGGGAAAGTTATGGCTTATGCCTCGAGACAACTCAAAACTCATGAAGTGAATTATCCTAATCATGATTTAGAGTTAGATTTTGTTGTCCATGCACTCAAAACATGGAGACATTACCTTTTGGGAAAGCGATGTGAAGTGTTCACAGCTCACAAAAGTTTGAAGTATATCTTCACTCAGAAAAAAATCAACATGAGACAAAGAAGATGGCTAGAACTCATCAAGGACTATGACTTGAGTTTGCAATACCATCCCGGTAAATCAAATGTTGTAGCGGATGCATTAAGCCGTAAGGTTTATGTGAATGGCCTTACGAAGGGAGAATTGCCAGATGATCTGTAGGCCCAATTCAAAGATCTCATATTGGAGATAGTGCCTGAAGGACATCTCATGTCATTGGATGTTCAACCCACCTTGTTGGAAAAAATCAAGGAAGCCCAAAAGATAGACAAGGAAATTGAAGAGATTAAGGAAAAGATTAGCAAAGGGAAAGCCAAAGGATTCCATGAAGACGAATAGGGTACTTTATGGTATGGAAAACGTATCTGCATTCCGCACGATCCGGAGCTTCGGAAACTGATTTTACAGGAAGCACACAACTCACCATATTCCATTCATCCGGGTAACACCAAAATGTACATGGATGTGAAGGAAATATTTTGGTGGAATAATCTCAAGAAGGACATCGCCGAACATATTGCTTTGTGTGATTATGTAGTAGAGTGAAAGTGGAACATGAGAAACCAGCAGGATTGTTACAACCACTACCAGTTCCTGATTGGAAGTGGGACAAGATTGGCATGGATTTTATCACTGGACTGCCAAGGACTAGATCAGGATATGATTCCATTTGGGCCGTAGTAGATCGCCTAACTAAAGTGGCTCATTTCATACTCGTGAAGACAACCTATACAAGTTCCAAGTTAGCCAAGATTTATATGAATAGGATTGTGTGTCTACATGGAGTACCCAAGAGTATTGTGTCTGATAGGGGAACTCAATTCACTTCCCATTTTTGGAAGCAACTACATGAGTCATTGGGAACGAGATTGGAATTCAACACTGCTTTTCATCCCCAGACTGATGGACAGACAGAAAGGACCAACCAGATTCTAGAGGATATGTTGAGGGAATGTGCCCTAGATTATGGTTCTAGTTGGGATGAAAGTCTGCCTTACACAGAATTCTCTTACAACAACAGCTATCAAGCCAGTATTGAGATGGCACTATTTGAATTTCTCTATGGGTTAAAGTGTACCACACCATTGCTATGGAATGGTGTTGGAGAAAGAAATTTGTTCAGGCCAGAACTAATCAAGGAAGCTGAAGAGAAATTCAAGTTGGTAAAGGACAGATTGAATATTGCACAGTCCCAACAAAAGAGCTACACAGATCCAAAGCGTATGGAAGTCACCTATGAGGTGGGTGATAGAGCTTATCTTAGAGTGTCACCACTTCGTGGAGTGAAGATATTTGGAGTCAAAGGAAAATTGGCACCAAGATATGTTGGACCATTCAAGATTCTGAGCCGTAAAGGAGAAGTAGCATATGAGATTGAATTGCCTGAATCATTGTCTGTCGTTCACAATGTGTTTCACATGAGTCAGTTAAAGAAATGCCATCCGGAGATGGAAGAGACTTCTTTGAAGGATACTATACCTTTGGAAGAGGTCCAGTTAGAAAGTGATCTCACTTATGAGGAAAAACCTATCAAGATTCTTGAGACTGCTGAAAGAGTTACTCGGACTAAGACTATCAAGTTTTGCAAAGTTCAATGGAACCACCATTCCGAAGAGGAAGCAACTTGGGAAAGAGAAGACGATCTTCGGAAAGACCACCCTCACCTATTCGCTAGCCAATCCGAATCTCGAGGGCGAGATTCACCTTAAGGGGGTTAGATTTGTAACATCCCAAAAATCATGATTTATAAAGTTTGCACATCATTCATGCATCATCATGCATTTTAAATTAATTTCAAACAAGATTGCAAAACAAAAGCCAATTATTTGTCTATTATTTTATGAAAGAAAGGCAAAAGATTCATTTCCATTTTAAATCATGAGAATACTTTTTTCAACTAGAAAAGGTTTGAATGTTGATTTCAAACTTGTTCAAAGTTTCAAAACAAGAATCAAAATTTAAAACCATTTATATGCCTAATATAAATATTTAAATAAGGCATGGTTTTAATTCTATTTTCAATGGACCAAAGCATTTGTGTTCAAACAACAATGTTTTATACTCAAATATATGCTTGAATTATTTTACAAAAATCCAGAAGAAGTTTGAATTAAAACTCATTTGAATAGCATTTGAAAATGATTTCAGAAAATCAAATTAGAAATGGAAAAGGAATCGGAAAATCAGAAAAGGTCGGCGCCACTGTTTTGGCCCAGCAGCAGAATCAGCCCACGAAGCCCACCCGGCCACCTCCCCCTCTCCACTCTTTCTCACGCGCAAACAAACCCCCACCCCGCTGAAAACCAGACCCCACTGCCACCTCAGCCCTTCGTCCTCAATCAACACCTGGTGACCAGCTCCGCCGCTGCCGTTTCCCCTTTGATTTCGCGATTGAATTCCGAGTAACTGCGGGCGTAATTCTCGCCCCCGAGCCTGCTACTTAAACCCCACATCCTCCGCTCCATTTCCCCCCACTCAATCGCATTTGTGCACCACCAGGCTGCTCGGTTTCCTCCTCGCACCGCCGCTGTCCCGACAAGCTCCGGCAACCGATTGCGGTAAGCATCATGCGCGCCTTGCTCTCTGGATCACGCAACTTTGTTCGCCATCGCCTTGCGCTTCTCCTAACACTCGCTGTTTGTCTTATTTCGCACCAGTGCGTCGCCTCCGTCGACGACCGTGGGCACCAGACGCCAAGCTTCACTCCGGCGAGCGATTCCGTCCATGTTCGTGCACCCCACCCTCGTCAACGACCACGTCAAGCTTCACCTCGTCTCTGCAACCTCAGTAAGCCCCTAATCCCCCTCCCTTTCCATCTGGCCTTGCCAGAGCACCGTCGACAGACGCGTCGCCACCGCTCTGGCCATTTGCGCCACCACTCGATGGTCAGAGCCTCGTGGACCGTTAGATCTAGATCTAGAGGTTAGGATTAGAAATTAGCGTGAAGGGGTATGGTCAGATCTGGACCACAGGATCTCACTTAGATCCAGCGGCTTGCGAGTGTGATCCACACGAAGCGGTACGGGCCAATCAGATGGCGCCGCGTGTCAAGATTTCTGTTTTAAAATTTAGATTTGAATCTATTAGATGAATAAACTTGAAAAATTCATAACTTTTGTTGTGTTTATCCAAAAAATACAAATAATATATCAATGGATTCAAAAAAATAAATCCTACAAATCTATGGGCTTAGTTTTGTAATTTTCTTCTGTTAAAATATAATTTTATGCAGAGACATTTGTAGGCCTATTTTGTGTATAAAAAATATTTGGAAAATGTTTTAAAAGCCAAATTAAGTTTATTTGGTGTATAAATGTTTAGTTTATTGTTCAGTACTGTTTTACTTGTCTTGTTTAGTTTATAAAAATCATCACATGGCATTTTCATACATTCATATATTTTTTTTGCTTGATTATTTGAAATATGAACTTGGTGCTATCATTTTATGTGTAGATTTTGGTGCTAATGGTGATTGTGACTGTGAGGATTGTTGTTACTCCCCCAACTACCAAGGCAAGTGGTGCTTCATATTTTTGTCCCAATATTTTGACTATGCATTAGTGATATTTTGTATAGGGATTGCATGATGCTTTTGCTAAGTATCTATATGATATGCTTGGGAAATCCTAGTAGTTGTAGACTTGATAGAGTTTTCTCCAAGTTAAGATACTTGCTATATTACCATGCTTATCCTATATAGTAGCAAACAAGGGTGGATTATACACATGCTATGGAAAAATGTTGCAAAGTCTTTGACTTATGTTTTTGCTTAATAAAACAACTAAGTGAATGAAACACCTGGGTGGAATGGTAATTGATTGGTTGGATTTTTGTTGAGTGGTTACCAGGGCCCATTTTTCAATGGCCTACCATATGCATATCACTTGTGGAATGCCACCTAAGAACAAAGGGATTTGAGATGCCATATGTTAAGAAGCTTCTAGTGCAGCCGCATGGCATTATGGGCTCTGCCTGGATCATATAGGTTGCAATAACTTAGCCAAATAGACAGTTGGTGGTAGGGGGTGATAGGTTTGGAACGCGTCCATATTGGTCTAAGGGAAGGCTTCTGAAAGGTCATGTCTCGATGCATGTCGAGTCTTGTGGGGAAAGTGCACTACCTCTGCAGAAGGAAGAATCTAAGTACTTAGCCGTGTCCCCGGCAATGGACAATTTGAGCATCAAGACATGGAAGCTATCAAGAATATCCTCATCCCAATTTCTAAGTTAAAAGCTTGTGGTTGAACTAGGGTAAAGGTTCACCAATGTCTATTGGTGGTTCCTTGGGAGTTTTTGCCAAACAAAAACTTAGTGTTTTCAACTGATAGGAAAAAAACCTATTTTGAGCAAAGCAAGCCTAAGCTACACTTAGCCAAAAATTCATGTAGAAGCTAGATACTATTAATCTACTAAGGTATCACTTGCCAATACTATTCCAATGTATTGACCCACTGTGGTTGTAACTTGTGATGTTGCAGGTTACTCTGATGAGGATTAGGGTTACGAGTCTACACTCAACATGCTTGCCTGTGGCACATGAAGATGAAGACTTATTTTCATATTGTTAAGTTAAACTCTTGTACTAGCCTATGGTTATGGAGTTGTAAAAGACTATGTTATCTCTAGAATGACGATGTAATAATGACCTTTGTTTCTGTGTACTTCATCTTAAACTGTGGATGTTAGCATTTGATCCAGGGACTAGCATTGCAATCACAGGGACCTTTACCTTTATAAAGGTGGGGTCTTACAGGATGCCACCATGGTGTCACCCCAAGAAATATCCAAGAGGTACAAGCGTCAAAGATTGGGGATGCCCAAGGCATCCCCTTCTTCATCAATAAAAAGCTCAGGTCTGTCTAGACACTTCACTTTTATTCTTTCATGCACAGTTTTGTTGTTCTTGGAGCGTCTTAGTTTTTGTTTGCTTTGCTTAGTTTGTTTAGTTTGCTTTAGTAGTTTGGACCCCCGCTCTCGCTGTGTTGTTTTACAAATAAGTTTGCTTGGTGTTTGGAAAGGAGTAGTAAGTTCTTGCTTGAAGTGCAAGAGGAGCTTGCATTGACTGTGACTAATACTTTAGCATGACATGCTAGGTGTTGTTTTAGCATTATGCTTAGTGATTATTGTTGTAGCATGTCTTGTTCCAAACAATTGGGATTGCTTAATGTGCCTTGAAGAAATTATGCGTTGTTTTAGCATGCAAAAGCATAGTATTATGGTATTCTCCTTTGATGTTTTGCTTGGGTTAACTTGGCACATGCTTACACCATGTTATTACTATGACAAGACACCATTAGTCTCTATGATCATTTAGTTCTTGACTTGTAGTACCACTCTTTTCTTTGATTAGTTTGCTTTGTTGCATTGCATAATTATGGCCATTATTGCTCTCTTAGTTGGTTGCTCCCAGTCTTTTGCTAGCCTCCACTTGTATGAGTAAGTTATACTCATGCTTACAACTCCCAAGAAACCAAGTTATTCCAAAGTGTCCACTATAAACTCCTATGCTTGGTGTGTTACACCATTCCAAAGTATATTCTAGTTTTCATGTATCTTCCAATTTAAAACTATTTTGTTATGTGAAAACTTAGTGATTAAAGCCCTCACAAACTTGATGGCACATTTTATTCTTTGCCCCTAATAAACTTGAACCATTGAGGCAACTTTGTTGTATATGCTTGCACTTATAAGTTGGGATTAGCAGAACCGTGCTGTCACGAGGAAAATTTTCAACATTGCACTTGTACTTTTTTGTACTTTGTTGATATCATGGTCTTTTGTCTATGGATGTTACCAGTGTGAAATGAAGTGGGAACTTGTAAGTCCATGGAGTTTGTATTCTGTGTTAGAGAAACGCCTAGGCCGCTAGCCTAAGCCATGCTTAATCATGGTGGAAACTTGCTGCATCACCATAGTGAGCTATCTATGAAGCATCCTCAATAAAAAGCTATGCATATGGTAAATAAAAAGATTGTTGAGATGCTCATTGTCTGCTTGCCTTGTCATTTTGGTTATGGGAAAGCTCCTGTACCATGTGCAAGGGGTACCCCGTTGGCGGTTCCCAATGATATGAAAATACTTATAGTGACAAGAACTTGCCTGGGCCCTAAGTTGAGTATCCATGAGGTGTAGCCCTCATAGTCAAGGGACTTGAGATTGCCAACTTATACTTTGTCAAGCATATACTCCAGCTTTGCCAGTTTAACCTTAACCACTTCAAGATGCTTATGATAGGGGCAATGAGGGCTAAAAGCTAATAAGTACCATAATTTTTGGAAGATCTTTTTGAAACTTGTAATCCCTGCTTCCTTTACAAAAAGGCCTTTCTTTCACCATTATTTGAGTCTCCACTTTCTACCTTTAGGCACCATTAAGAGAGCATAGTTATCATTCTGTGTGCAGTGTTCCAAAGCTTATTAATTGATGCATATTGTGTTATTACTTGTTCATGTGCTATCTGTTTCTAGTCACCCTTGTGAACTTTGCAGGTGTCCTATGCATTATATTGTTACTCTATGAGGGACAAGCTGATTACCACTATGCAATGTTTTCTGCATGTGAAACAAACAAATATTTTTCAATACATATTATTCATGATATTTGTTTGTAGCTTTCCATGTTGCATGCATAGTTACTATGTCCTATTTTTAGAACTCCATCTTTCATGCACATGTTTAGAGTTCTTTGATCCTAGCTTTCAATGTTTGCAAATGGTTGGATCTTTATTGTGAGGGTGCATGGTCACCTCAAAAATTATTCTTTTATCACTTACCTACTTGAGGACGAGCAGGAGTTAAGCTTGGGGATGCTGATACGTTGAAAACGTATCTATAATTTTTGATGCTCCATGCTTGTTTAGTATCTACTTTGCTTTACTTGTCCACACTTTGAGGTGATTTTTACATGTTTTCTGGTACTAACCTATTAACAAGTTGCAACAGTGCCAGATGCCTGTTTTCTGCTGTTTTTGGTTTCAGAAAAGTTAGTAAAGAAATATTCTCGGAATTGGACGGGACGAACGCCAAAGTCAATAACTTTCCGTGGGGAACAAGAAGTCCAGAGGAGAGACGGAGAAGCGGGCCAGGGAGGCCACCCCCCCCAGGCGCGGGGTCAGGTGGACCCGTGCCTGGGTAGGGTTTTCCTACCCTGGTCGCCTCCCGGACTCCCCCATTCACCTATAAGAAGCCCCGATATAGAAACTCTCGGTACCGATCAGAAATCCACGAAACCGTCTGTAGCCGCCGCCACCATCGTCCCTAGATCGGGGGATCTGAAGTTCTTCTCGGCACCCTGTCGGAGGGGAGATCATCCCGAAGGCCTTCTCTCCGTTATGATTTGTGAGTAGTTCCACCTTGGACTATGGGTCCATGTAGTATCTATATGGTTGTATCTCCTCCTTTGTGCTTTCATGTATAGATCTAGTGAGCTCCGTTCATGATCAAGATCTAATCTATTTGTAATCATGCATGTTGTGTTTGCGGGGATCCGATGGATATTGAGATTATTATGTTGGTTTGATTAATGGTTCTATCTTTATGATTCTATCATGTCTGTGTTGTTTGTGATCTTGCATGCTCTCCGTTGCTAGTGGTTATCTTGGCCAAGTAGTTGCTAGTGACTCCAAGAGGGAGCATTTATGCTCAATAGTGGGTTCATGCCTCTAGTTTCCAAGGGAAGTAACAGAAATCTCTTCGGTTGTAGATGTGTTGTTGCTACTAGGGAGAGGTCCCTTGTTCATGGAACATGTGGATTATTTACCTTACACACTTTGCTTAAAGCAGTTGTCTCTTGCTTGCAACTTAATACTGGAGGGGGGGTCGGATGATAACCTGAAGGTGGAATTCTAATCATAGATGCAGTTGGATTACGGTCTATGTATATTCTTATATTTCCCAATCAACTTCATAGGATCTTTCTAGCTAGTAATTGCATTGTTATGCCTTGCTCAGTTTCTGTCAATTGCCCCGCTGTAATTTGTTTACCCTTCATGCCATGTTGTTTATCTAAGGAGAGCACCTCTACTGAACTATGGACCCCGGTCCAATCTTTACCAATTATATATCTTCCACTGTTACTTGTTTACTTGCTGCAAACCATTACCTTCCACACCATACGTTTAATCCTTTGTTACAGCAAACTGGTGAGCTTGACAACCTCACTGATTCGTTGGGGAAAAGTCTTGAGTTTGTGTTGTGCAGGTCTCCATGTTGCTTCCAACACCTGTGTGACGTTTCCTTCCTCCTTCTGGTTCGATAACCTTGGTTTATACTGAGGGAAATCTTGCTGCTGACGAGGTTTAATCTCGTCAATGCCCATTGTTATGGACTTGGGTTTTGGAGAAGATGGGGATGCTGGAGATCGTGGCACGGTTAACAGACAAGCAACCAGGGGACACGAGATTTACCCAGGTTCAGGCCCCCGGAGGGAAAACCCTACTCCTGCTTGTCTGCTCTTGATTACGGCGGAACCGAAGATTACAGGGTGCGCAGATTCAATCTGGCGTGGATGCGTGTGCGAAAGTATGAGTCGAGAGATCTAGGACATGCCCTCCTGGCCTTTATATAGACTCAGGCAGGTCCCGGGCATAGTCCTAGTCGGTTACAAGTTCTAGGGTTTTACCCCTTTGAATTTCCTATCTTCGCTAGACTTGTTCTCTAAGGATCCGAAGGCGTCATGGGCCTTGGCCACCCGAAAATCTTCAGGGGCCAGCGTATATCTACTGTGGGCATTCCTTGGGCCGGACCAGGTATGCTGAAGTCATGTACGCGTAGGGTATAACCATGTCAGTAGCCCCCGAGTGATCAGTCGAATCATAGATTCGGCTGAGGACTCTTCCATTCTTCGGGTGCAACTATGTTTTAATAGTGTATGGGCGTAGGGATTGTTGATGTGTGTGCCTGACTCACCCGACGGATCAGGGTCAGTTAACTGTCTTAGGACGAAACAACACGATCTTCTTCAGGTTCGGGTCCCTCAACCCGGACCTGAAACATATGCTGGCGTAATTCGACTCAGGCCACAGAGGACTTACAGGAGTGGAATTCCAGTAATTTTAATTGGTGTACCCAACGCGTCCGTCGGGATTTTTCATCGTACCTGCTGGTACGGCTTCATACTAGCAGAGCGCAGTCAGGTGCGTTGCCAGGCCATCAGATGATATCTGTAGGTCTTATCTTTGTGTCGAAGACACAGCATCCGAATGTTTGTCACCGCGGAGGTGCTTTCGGGTGGCCAAGGAGATTGTCACTCACTTAGCGTTTTATTGGGGCAGAGTTGCCAAAAAGTTTTTGCGTGCTGATCCGGAAGATCGCAGTCGAAGATTTCATAGGGTGCGCGACCAGCGCTCCCTATGGGAGTAGCCCCCAAGTGTCTGTTCGAGTCGTAGACTCGAACGAAGACTTTATTTCAAGCATTGTTTCAGTTGTTAAGTCCGCAGGACTCGAAATTTTTTCGGATGCTTAAATCCATCCTCCCTATGGGAGTAGCCCCCGAGTCCGTAGTGGAGTCGTAGACTCGACGCAGGACTCAGAGAAGTAATTTTGTCCTCATTTGCTTGTCGGGTGCGCGGCCAGCGCTCCTGATAGGAGTAGCCCCCGAGTATTTAGTCGAATCGTAGATTCGAGTGAGTACTCTTAGATGTGAAGCCGATGTTGGTGCTAGTATAGCTTTTGATGACGTCAGTGCTGACGATCGATGACCTCAAGCGTCTGCTACGCCAGAGATGACTTGACTGGACGAAGCGTGGGTCCCACTTCCTGACTTTGAATTGACTGGTCACGCGCGGCGTGGAGATGATTATGGCGTCTCCTCGATTTCCGCGCGTAGTGGACGGCGTGGTAACGACGGTTCGTTATGGTGCTGACACGTGTACGGCCAGATCTACCGTTGGCGTTAGGTCTTCTCGATGGACGGCCGGCATGCGTCGGCCTCGCTGTTATAATCCTTGGTGAAATCGTGGTTTGTTTTTCACCGCCTTAGTTCATCTGTTTACTGCTTCCTTGTTCTTGAGCTTATTCTCGCTGCGCGCTGAGAGTTTCTTCTACATTTCCTCTGTTCTTTCTGCTTTGGCATCGCCACCACCGTCGTAGTGCCATGGGGAAAACAAAGAAATCCTCATCTGCGGTTGGGACCAGCGCCGCCGGAGGCAAAAAGGGCACCGCCGCTGCTCGCGTCACTGATGGTAGCTGGCGGCGATCAGAAACGCGGGAGAGCGATCTCCGCAAACTGCGCGAGCGGGGCCTGATCCCGCAGGACACGACGGCCGTGAGACTCCCCGGCAATGAGGTAATCCCCCGTCCCCCATCTGGGTTCTGGGTTATGTTTGTTGCCTTCATGATTCGCGGGTTTTCTTTTCCGGTCCACGACTTCCTTCGTGGACTGCTCTTCTTCTATGGGGTTCAGCTCCATCATCTGTCTCCCAACTCCCTTCTCCACATTGCGTGTTTTATCACGCTTTGCGAGTGTTGGCTTGGCATTGAGCCGCACTTTGGCCTCTTCCGGAAGCTTTATTCCGTGAAGAGGCAGTCTGGTTCGGATGGTGTGTATCCCATTGGGGGTTTCATCATCTCCCTCAGTCCCAATGTGCAATTCTTTTCCTTTTCCATGTCCGAATCTGTCCAGTACTGGCGGAGGAAATGGTTTTACATCCGTGACTCCGTGTTGCCTGGGCAAGATTTTGGTCTCGTTCCCTTTGACTCCTCCCAGAAGATTGAGAAGAAAAGGTCTTGGAAAAACCAAATCTTGGACGGTGAGGTGGAGGAGATAGAGGCCCTTTATCGTCGGGTGGAGGATCTCCAACTGATTCCTGAGAAGGAGGTGAACGGCGTGGACATCATCCGAACTTTTTTTGAGCGTCGGGTGCAGCCTCTCCAAGCGAGAGCGCACCCGATGTTTCTTTATTCTGGACGCCGTGATCCGACGAGGGTTTCGAGTGAGAAAATCTCCGAGGGGAATCTTGACAAGGATCTTCGCGTGCTGCTGAAGTTCAAGGCCGATGAGGGACTCCCAGAGAAGTCGCTGACTCCTCCCTTTTCTTCGACGTTGGCCGTGCCAAAGGTGTAGATTTATGCACGTAGTGCTCCCCTTTTTTGTTGGGTGTGTATTTGTGTCCTTTGTTTGCTAACAAAGTTTCTTCTCATCTTGTAGAGCCTCAAAGTGCCGGGCATGGCACCACCATTGCCCGAAAGGTATCCGAATGCCCCGGATAATGAAGTGGTGGATTCCATGTCCGAGCTTCCGTCGGCGCGATCTCCGGCGGAGGATGCCGACGAGTCGAGTGAGGACCATACGCGCAAGCGATCACGGAGCTCGAGCGAGTCTTCGGATGCTTCAACTCCTCCGACTCCCAGAAATCCTCTGGGCCTTGAGCGTCATGATGATGGTCATGGAGGTTCTTCCTCTCCCCTTCCTGCCATTCCTGTGCGGGCTGTTGCACCGCACCCGCCAGCTAAGCGGAAGAAGGAAGAAAAGAAGGAGGAGAAGAAGGAAGAGAAGAAAGAGGAGAAGATGGCCCGAAGGGCTTCTCCTATCTTCGACCTTAGCGCACTGGGCTCGTAAGTTTTTCTTGTTGTACTGTTGTCCTTTTCTCTTTATGATGTTTGCACCTGTGCTGATTGGCTTCGTATGCAGGCAATCCTCCGACGGCTCCAGTGATGGTGCGGGGGAGATGATGGGGGAGTCGAACATTGCGTCGCCTCCTCCTCAGACGGTGGCGACTTCGGGTGGCGCTGCTCCAGATCCTCCTGTGCGTGAGAGGCTGGTGGTTGCGCCTCAGAATTTCGCAGGCGGCCTTCGGGCTCGCCTTCGGAGCACGTAAGTTTTCTGCTTCCTGTCACTGGGGGAGCCCCCGAGTATCTTTGTGTGCTGATGTTGTTTTTGACTCTTTGTTTTGGGCGTAGCCCCCAAGTCCTATTCTTACTGCTACTGCCTTTTCCTGCAGCCTTTTGTCCAAGAGGCCAAGCGGCTGGTGGAGGAGCGCCTGATGCTGGAGGCGAAACTTCGGCTGCTTCAAGGTATCCGTCTACCTTTTAATACTTTTCTTGTTTATCATGGTCTTGTTCTTTGACACTTGCTTGTCTTAAATGCAGAGGAGCATAATGACTCTCTCCGTGAGGTCGACGCTCTTAAAAAGAGCCTTGGCCAATCAGAGCAGAAGGCCGAAGCTGCCGTTGGCGCAAAAGAACGCCTTGAGCTAGAGCTGTCGAAGGCAGCCGAAGCGAAGGAGCGTCTGCAGCAGGAGGCCGCAGATCGTGAGGAGCAGCTAGCCACCGTTGCGGTTGCTCGTGAAAGAGGGGTGGCGGAGAAGCTCATGGCTGCTGCCAAGGCTATTTCGGGTGAGTGCTGGTTTTTTGTACTTGTTTCTTTTTCGATGGGTCTTCTTCTATGCTGCCTTTCTTCATGCTCTTCTTCATTTTTGTCTCAGATGCCGCAGGCATCGAGTTCGACCGCGGTGCTCTGGAGCACGGGAGTGCTCTGGATGATGCCACTATGGCGGTCGAAGACCGCTGCAGCACCGTCGTCAACTCCCTGGCCAAGGCGAAAGAGGTCCTTGGTCGCTTCTACCAGGAGCTCTTCCCGAAGGGCGCAACCCTTGAAGATGTGGATGCCCTGGCAGAGGCTCTGTCAGTCGAAGCGCCTGCAGCTTACAAGCGCAAGCAGAAGGGCATCGGCGCGTCTGTCGGGCTGGCGATGGCCATGGCGGCTGGGGCGGAGCTGGACTTGCCCCAGATCACCTCTCGGATGCCGACGGCTGCGGATGGATCAGAGGTAGCCTTCGCTGCCTACTCCGCTCGCTGCAGACGATATGGGCCCAAGCTTATTGACTTGTTGTCTAAGTACGCACTACGGCAGCAGGGCGAGGCCAGAGCTAGGCAGTCTGGCTCTGAGGCGACTCAGTGTCCTGCGCCTTAGGCATAGTAGATGTAGGGTAGCATGTAGTTTACTTTTGTTGTAAATATCTTTTGTAGTACCATCCTTGTGCCACGCAGTGGCCTTATATGTTTAATGAATTTCTCGGTGTTGGACTCCATCCTTGGCTGAATGTCTGTGGTTCTTTCTTTTTTCTGCTGTTATAGGTTCCTTCGGGTGCGGGCCCAGTTGACACTTTATCCGAAAGGCCCTTGCAACCATCGTTGGATGATTCCTCGCAGCTCGCTTTTCTTCGAGATCGCGTGCGCAGCTTGGAGAGGGATTTGCTCGGGTTACGCGGTCGCGCCGACGTTTGGAAATCCAAGGCAGATCATGGTGCTGCCAGAGAGGAGTATTTGATGGCGGAGCTGGGTCGGCTGTCCGAGCAGCTGCAATGTAAGTTGATCCTTCTTTCGGGTTGTAGCTCAGTTCTTCGAGTGGGACTGCTGGCCTTACTCTTGTTGTATGCGGTTATTGCAGGTGCTAATCTTGCTCCGAGGGAAGAAAAGGAGCGTGTCGCTGTTCGGGTCAATTGCTTGACTCAACAGGACATGGAGGTCGGCGGCTTCTTCTGGATGGATCGCGATCGCGCCCTGGTTCTGGCGACGGTGCAGGATCGTGTTCATCAAGTTTCGCGGGTGCTCCGCCAGGTGCAGACATCACTTTCTTCGGTGCTGCACGTCATGATTCCTTTGGATGCCATGCCGACGACCCTTGCAGGTCTTCTGTCAAGGTTTCGGAGTGCCAGCAATGTCAAGGAGCTGGTGCGGCAGCAGCTCATCGCAGGAGTGAAAGCTGCCTTATCTCTGGTGAGGGTGCATCGCCCTGACATAGATTTGGCTGCTGTAGCAGCTGGGCCGCCTCTTCGACCGTATGGTGGCGAGTGGAACATGCGTCCGCATTACGCGGCTGTAAGGCAGTATGCCGAACAGATTGTAGATTTGTTTGAGTAGCGTGCTCAGGTTATTCTTCAGAATAGGTAGGACCTGAAAATAGACAGATAAATGTAAAATTTGTATATTGCGACTGGGCGCTTTTGTGACTTTTGTTGTAAAGGTTTGCTTGTTTGTGAGCACGCAGTGCTTTGATTGAGTACGTGTCCTTTTCGTTTGCCTGACGTGGTCAGCTACTCAGGTGTACACGTTTGGTCCTCAGTCGATGAAATCGTGAGGGTGGGGGAGCCCCCGAGTGCATTTGTAGCATGTAGTAAAGTTGCAGAAAAATGGTCAACCGAAGGTTGGGAGCGAGACACTTAGCTTTATTTATATCGTAATGGAGGAGGTACATGGTTCGGCTGAGTAGCCTTGGCTGAAAGCCTTATTGAAAGTAAAAGGGGGTAGGATTGCTACGGGTAGAATCGTCGCAGGTGCGAGATATTCCATGGGTTGGAGTATGCGACTCCAGACTCCACGTGCTTGAGGAGATAGGCGCCACCTGGGATGACTTCAGTGATGACGCAGGGTCCTTCCCATGGTGACTCGAGTTTGTTCGGTCGCTATTGCTTGAGTCGCAAGACGAGGTCTCCTTCGACGAAGGACCTTGGGCGCAGCCGGCAGCTGTGATAGTTGTGGAGACTCTGCTGGTACACCGCTGATCGAGCTGCTGCTATATCCCGTGCTTCGTCGAGTGTGTCGACGGCGTCTTCGAGTGCAGTCGTGGACTCGGCTTCGCTGTAAGCAACGACTCGTGGAGCCTGGTGGCGTACTTCGGCTGGTAGCACGGCCTCAGCTCCGTGCACCATGAGGAACGGTGTGTAGCCGGTGGAGCTGTTGGGCGTAGTCCGTGACCTCCACAGGACAGACGGTAGCTCTTTCGTCCAGTTTCCAGCTTTGTGCTCGAGTGAGCTCATGAGGCGCTTCTTGATGCCGGCGCCAATTAGACCGTTGGCCTTTTCCACTTGCCCGTTTGTTTGCGGGTGTGCCACTGAGGCATACGTGATGTTGATCCCGAGGCCTTCGCAGAAGTCCTGAAATTCTTCGGAGATAAAGTTCGATCCGTTGTCGGTGATGATGTTGTGTGGTACGCCGAACCTATAGACAATGGATTCGAAGAATTTGACGGCAGTTTTGCCCTTCTGGTTGGTGACTGGCATTGCCTCGATCCACTTGGTGAATTTGTCGAATGCGACCAGGAGGAAGACGTGTCCCCCTTTCGAGGACTTTGGCAGTTTGCCGATCATGTCGAGGCCCCACTGAGCAAAAGGCCAAGCTATGGGTATGGGTCTGAGTTCAGACCCCGGTGCGTGCGGTTTGTCGGCGAACCGTTGGCACCCGTTGCATCTTCGGACGATGTCCTTTGCGTCGCTCATGGCCGTTGGCCAGTAGAATCCTGCTCGTAGAGCTTTGGCGACAAGGGAGCGGCTGCCGGCGTGGTGGCCGCAGATGTCCTCGTGGATGTCTTGGAGTATGGCCTTGCCATCGTCGATAGTGACGCACCGTTGTAGCACACCCGTAATGCTGCGCTTGTACAGCTCGCCGTTGATGATGGTGAAGGCTTTTGACCGACGAGATATGCGCCGGGCATCTGTCGGGCTGTCAGGTAGTTCTCCGTTTATCAGGAACTGGAGGTATGGTCGCGTCCAAGTTTCTTCGATTGCCATGACCTGCATTAGGTTGACGATGGCAACTTCGGTATCCAGCTTTTCGGGTCCTTCGTGACCTTCGGGTAGCGTAGCCCCCGAGTGTTCTGCTTCTTCGGGTGATCCCTTGGGGAATTTTCGCTTGATGGATGGCACGCAGATCTGTTCGAGGAACACGCCTGGTGGCACCTTTGCACAAGTGGAGCCGATGTTGGCGAGTCTATCGGCTTCCTCGTTGCTTTCTCTTCCGACGTGCCGAAGCTCGCAGCCGTCGAATTCTCCTTCGAGTGCGTTGTAGAGCGCGCGGTACGCGGTCATGTTTTCGGCGTGTGCGTCACACTCATTCATCGTCTATTGGACGACGAGGTTGGAGTCACCATAGATGACCAGGCGCGTTGCGCCGCATATCTTTGCCATCCTCATGCCATGGACGAGGGCTTCGTATTCGGCCTCGTCGTTGGAGGCTCTGAATTTCATCCGAAGAACGTACTTCATCTTATCACCTTGCGGGGAGGTCAGTATGACTCCTGCCCCTGCTCCGGCTTCGCGCTTGGAGCCGTCGAAGTGCATTGTCCAGGACTGCGACATGTCTGGGGTGTCTGGCAGCTGCAGCTCCATCCAATGCACCAGGAAGTCCAGGAGGACTTGAGATTTTATTGCGTGTCGCTTCTCGTAGACGATGTCCAAGGGTGATAGTTCGATGCCCCACAGGGCCACGCGTCCTGTGGCTTCTGGATTAATCAGGATGCTGTTCAGGGGTGCCTCGTTGACGACCATTACCTGATGCTCCTGGAAGTAGTGGCTCAGTCGTCGAGCCGTCATGAACATGCCGTAGGCTAGCTTCTGGTAGTGCGGGTACCGCTGTTTTGTTGGAGTAAGAACCTCGCTGAGGTAGTAAATTGGGCGTTGGACCCCGTGGGTCTTGCCTTCTTCGGGTCATTCGACCACGAGTACTGTGCTGACCACCTGGTTTGTGGCTGCTATGTACAGTAGCAGGGGCTCGCGCTCCTTTGGCGTGACCAAAACAGGCAAGGTGGAGAGGAGCCGCTTGAGGCTTTCGAATGCGTCGTTGGCTTCTGGTGTCCACTCGAACTTGTCCGCCTTGCGCAGCAGTTGGTAGAATGGTAGGGCCTTTTCGCCCATGCGGATGATGAACCTGCTCAGTGCCGCTACTCGTCCTGCAAGCTGCTGAACGCCCTTGAGGTTTTTCGGCTTCTCCATTGTCACGATGGCTTTGATTTTCTCCGGGTTCGCCTCGATTCCTCGTTGAGAGATGAAGTATCCGAGCAGCTGACCCGAGGGGATGCCGAAGGTGCATTTTTCTGGATTGAGCTTGATCCTGTAGCGATCAAGGTTGTCGAACGTCTCGCGGAGATCGTCGATAAGTGTCCTTGCCTCCTTGGTTTTTATTACTATGTCGTCGACATAGACTTGGATGTTGCGACCGATCTGGTCCTTGAGGCAGGCCTGCATGCATCGCTGGTACGTGGCACCCGCGTTCTTTAGCCCGAAGGGCATTGTGTTGTAGCAGTATACTCCGAACGGTGTGATGAACGCCGTTTTCTCTTGATCTTCGACCTTGAGTCGAATCTGGTTATAGCCTGAGTAGGCGTCTAGGAAGGAGAGTTTCTCGCAACCTGCAGTCGAATCGATGATCTGATCGATCCGAGGAAGAGGAAAATGGTCCTTTGGGCAGTGCTTGTTTAGTGACGTGAAGTCTACGCACATCCGCAGGATGTCCGTGTCCTTCTTTGGAACCATCACCGTGTTGGCCAGCCACTCGCTTTCCTTTATTTCCCGGATGAAGTCTGCTGCGAGTAATCTGTTGATCTCCTTGACGATAGCTTCGGCTCGTGGCTCCGACAGTCTTCGGATAGACTACTTGACTGGCTTGGTGTCTGGGAAGACTTTGAGTGCGTGCTCGGCGAATTCCCTAGGAACTCCTGGCATGTCCGCAGGACACCAGGCGAAGATTTCCCAGCGCTCACGGAGGAATTCGACGAGCGCGCCTTCCTATGCGGTGCTGAGGTCGTTGGCGATCAGCGCCGTCTTGGAGGCGTCTGTCGGATGGACCTGCACTTTCTTGGTGTTGACGGTGGAATCGAAGGACATGTCGGGTGCGTTCTGCCTTGTGACTGGGGGTAGCCCATTGTCCGTCACCTCGCGGAGCCTTACGAGCTCGTCTTGCATGCCGAAGGACTGGGAGATTTTGTTGAAATCCCTGTCGCATTGGTCCGATCGGGTGAAGCTCCCGTGGACTGTGATGACGCCTCTTGGTCCTGGCATCTTGAGTAGTAGGTATGCGTAATGTGGGACGGCCAGGAATATTGCAAATGCTACACGCCCCAAGATGGCGTGGTACTGCGATGGCCAGTCCACCACTTCGAATTCTAGGCGCTCCTGCCGAAAGTTGTCCGGCTTCTCGAAGATGACGTCGAGTCCTATTTTGCCCAGAGGGAATATGCCCTTTCCTGGGACAATGTCGTGGAACGTTGTGTCTGATTGTTCCAGGCTACATTGCGGGATCCGCATAGCTGCTAGAGTGCTTGCGACCATTAGGTTGATGCCGCTGCCGCCATCCATGAAGACGCGACTCATCTCGAAGCCTCCGATCTGTGCCTCCAGCACCAGGGCAGCATGACCTGGGCAAGGGATCTGGCAAGGGTGATCCGCGCGAGTGAATGTGATGCAGGACTCCGATCCGCTGAGGTACTCAGGGATTGCAGGCGGAGTTGCCACGGCCAAGTTGATTTGTCGGGTGATTTTCTTCTTCACCCTGTTGGTAGGGCGTCCCTTCTGGATCATATTAAGTGCTCCCTTTGGTGGGGGGTATGGGACCCCGGTGTTGTTTTGCGCTGGTGCGACTGGCTGATTTGGGCCTCCAATAGGCGGCGGTGGAGGAGCTCCGTGCGCTATTTCACCTGGCGCGGGTGCATTTCCGAACGCAGGGATTGGGGCTTGTTGCCTCATCTGCACCATGCCTTCGCTGAGTTTCTGGAACTCGCGGCAGTCCTTGAGCATGTGGCTGGCTTTCTTTTTGCCATCCTGCTTGTCGATGTAGAAGTGGATGGTGCATGGACCCGAAAGTTTGTCGAATGCTGAGGGTCCGTTGTCGCGGTCGCGGCGTTGCCACGACTGCGTTGGTCGTCCGCTGTCGCGGAAGTTTCCACTGCGGTATCCTCCGCTGTTGCGGCTGTTGTCGTTACGGCGGTCGGCGTAGCCGGCCGCGACCATGTCGGGTCCGTCGCGGTCCTCGTAGACGCGCGATCTCCTCTTGCTGCGGCGTTCACGTCTTCGACCGTAGTCGTCCTCTTCGTCTGATTGCGCTCATTGGATGCAGTCTTCGCCATCTGCCCAACTGTTGGCAATTTCCATGAGGTGGTCGAGTGTCTTGGGCTTTACGCGCCCAAGTTCCTCCTTGAAGTCTGGGCGCTTGACGCCGTCCCTGAAGGCGTCGATGGCCCTTTCTTCGGAGATGTGTGCTGTGGAGTTTTTGGTCGTAGACCAACGTAGTATGTACGAGCGAATAGATTCACCCGTTCTCTGAGTGCAGGCTCGCAACTCTTCGATGGAGGCTGGCCTCTTGCTGGTGCCTTTGAAATTTCGGATGAAGCTGTAAGCGAGCTCCTCCTAGCTTCGGATGGATCCTGATGATAGGCTGCTAAGCCAGACCCGCGCCGCGCCTGTCAGCTGCAGCTGAAGGCATTGCATGGCAGTTTCTTTGTTGCCTCCGTGAAGCTTGACGGATGATAGATGGTCGCTGAGCCAGGACTTTGGATCTTGCATGCCGTTGAACTTCGGAGTATCTGAAGGAAGCTTGAAGTTGCGTGGCATCTGTGTTCGCCGAACGGATCCGCTGAAGCATCGAGCTCCGTAGAGTTCTCCTTCGTCTTCATCCATCTCAGATTCAGACGAGCATGCGCGTTTGGCGCGTGCTTTGTCGATCTTGCGCTGCGTAAGCTTGTCTCTGGCGTCATAGTCACGTTTATGGCGGTGCGAGCTCTTCTTCCTTCGAGGAAGGTCGTGCTCCTCTTCCTCTTTGGATGAGGGGGTGGGGCTCCGATCGCGTCTGACCGGAGCTTTCTTTTTCGGCTCCGCAGGAGCGTCTTCGTGGAGCGCATCTCCGATTAGGCCTAGTCCGGTGAGTGCGGACCTATGCATGGCCCTTTTTGGGTCCCCCTCCGGAGGTGGGTGAGCCGCGAGATACACAGTGGCTGCCATGATCGTGGCTTGTGGCGTCTTCGGGATGATGTTGTCGTCGGCATCCATATCCATGAACGATGTGTGGAGAGTTCGGGTCACATCACGTCGCTCCTTGGGATCCATGTTCTCCACCCGAGAGCGGTGCTTGTTTCCCTGGTTTCCATTTGTGCTAGAGCCGGGTGCCGCGGCGGAGAGCGCAGCTCGTCGCGCGCTGGACTCGGAGGCTGCTTGCTTGCGTTTGTCCAGTGTCTCCTGCATCTTGACTTGTTTCTTGTGCTCCTCGATGAGGAGGTAGTGGTATGCCATTAGTAGGTCGCGTGAGGCGTCTGCAGGTAGGACGGCGTCGCCTGCGACAGCACGGCACGCCTGCACCCATCCTTCTTTGCTAAGCTGGATGACGTGGCCGTTGCTTTCCCTGTTGGGTGGGGGGGACTGGCTTCTTCTGTTTTCGCCGTTTTCGCCGTTTCGGTTGGGCGGCGGGTTAGGCGCTTCCTCATTGGTTTGGATGACTGCGGCGCATAGGTAGCGCCTGCAGATTGGTTGACTGCTGCCGCAGCTTTCGGATCCGGAACCGTAGCTCCCTTCATCCGAAGGTGGATCGCACAGATCGGAGTTGCAGCTGCTGCTGCTGTAGAACTCGTCTGTCGATGGTGATGTGCGTAGCACGGGGTGTGGAGCCCATGAACACGGCCTGATTGATGGCACGGGCACCCGCTCGGGGAGGCGGAGGGTGCCAGTTTGACCCACCTGGAAGCAGAAGCTCCCGAACAAAATTTCGAGTCCGTCGCCTACGGGCTCGAAATCCTTCATGGTGGCCGGCGAGTGGGCGGTGAAGTCGAAAGCACCGAAGAGGAGGTGATTCTCCGTCGCCGCAGAGTTGTAGATCGATCGGGTCGGAACCGTCACGACCGCACAATCAGCAGCCCCAATTCCCACAGACGGCGCCAATTGACGAGGTTTAATCTCGTCAATGCCCATTGTTATGGACTTGGGTTTTGGAGAAGATGGGGATGCTGAAGATCGTGGCACGGTTAACAGACAAGCAACCAGGGGACACGAGATTTACCCAGGTTCAGGCCCCCGGAGGGAAAACCCTACTCCTGCTTGTCTGCTCTTGATTACAGCGGAACCGAAGATTACAGGGTGCGTAGATTCAATCTGGCGTGGATGCATGTGCGAAAGTATGAGTCGAGAGATCTAGGACGTGCCCTCCTGGCCTTTATATAGACTCAGGCAGGTCCCGGGCATAGTCCTAGTCGGTTACAAGTTCTAGGGTTTTACCCCTTTGAATTTCCTATCTCCGCTAGACTTGTTCTCCAAGGATCCGAAGGCGTCATGGGCCTTGGCCACCCGAAAATCTTCAGGGGCCAGCGTATATCTGCTGTGGGCCTTCCTTGGGCCGGACCAGGTATGCTGAAGTCATGTACCCGTAGGGTATAACCATGTCAGCTGTTGTACTCTTCATACCTTGCTCTTGGGGTTTGCAACGAAGCACTCTTCCTCCCTGTTGAGTGTAGCATCATGGTGCGACTTGAAGAAGTTCAAGATGAGCCAGTCAGGGATGCTTCTACAAGTGATGCTATTGTAGCAGAACAAGTTGAGGAACCCGTGGCAATAGAATCACCACAACCACGAAGGTCGGCGAGGCTCTACAAAACGCAGGAATTATTATTGTTAGACAATGATGAGCCTGCGACCTATGCAGAAGCGATGGTGGATCCAGAATCTGAAAAATGGCTAATCGCCATGAGATCCAAGATAGAGTCCATGGGAAACAATCAAGTTTGGAACTTGGTCGACCTGCCTGATGGTTTTAAAGCCATCGAGTGCAAATGGATCTATAAGAATAAGATTGATATGGATGGAAATGTTCACATCCATAAAGCTCGACTTGTTGCAAAATGTTTTTGACAAGTTCAAGGAGTTGACTACAATGAGACTTTCTCGCTCGTAGCGATGCTTAAGTCTATACAGATCATTCTAGCCATTGCTGCACATTTCAACTATGAAATATGGCAGATGGATGTCAAGACGGTTTTCCTAAATTGAATCCTAACTAAGGACGTGTATATGATGCAGCCTGAAGGTTTTGTCGATCCAAACAATGCTGGAAAGGTATGCAAACTTCTAAAGTCCATTTATAGGCTGAAGCAAGCATCTCGGAGTTGGAACATTCGATTTGATGAAGTTGTAAAGGAGTTTGGCTTCATCAAAAACGAACAAGAACCTTGTGTTTACAAGAAGGAAAGTGGGAGAGCGCTTGTATTTCTAATCTTATATGTAGATGATATATTGCTGATTGGAAATGACATTCTTATGCTCGAGTCTGTTAAGACCTCGTTGAAAAATAGTTTTTTGATGAAGGACTTAGGAGAAGCGGCATATATTGTGGGCATCAAGATCTATAGAGATAGATCAAGGAGGCTAATTGAATTAAGCCAGAGTACATACATTGACAAAGTGTTGAAACGGTTCAGCATGGAAGAGGCTAAGAAGGGGTTCTTGCCCATGTCTCATGGCATAAAACTCAGCAAGACTCAGTGTCCTTCGACTACTGATGAGCGTGAGCGCATGAGCAGGATTCCATATGCTTAGGCTATTGGATCCATCATGTATGCAATGATATGTACTCGCCCAGATGTATCCTATGCTCTAAGTGTTACGAGCAGATACCAGGCTGATCCAGGTGAAGGTCACTGGACAGCGGTAAAGAACATCCTGAAGTACTTGAGAAGGACTAAGGATGTGTTCCTAGTTTATGGAGGTGAGGATGAACTCAGTGTAAGGGGTTACACAGATACGAGTTACCTTAACGACTCAGATGACTCCAGATTGCAATCTGGTTATGTGTTTTTCATGAATGGTGGTGTTGTGAATTGGAAAAGTTCCAAGCAAGATACGGTGGCCTCCTCTTCAACATAAGTTGAATATATTGCCGCCTCGGAGGCTACAAAGGAAGTTGTTTGGATTAGGAATTTCCTGATCGCTCTTGGTGTGGTTCAGGGCACGTCCAATATCATGGATGTTTATTGTGACAACAATGGTGCTATTGCACAAGCCAAGGAACCTAGACAGCACTAGAAGAACAAACATATTCGCATGTGTTACTATCAGATTCGAGAGTTCATTGAGGATGGTAGTGTCATGATATGCAAAATGCATATGGACTCAAATGTTGCTGATCCTTTTACAAAGCCACTCCCGCAGCCTGCGCATGAGGCGCACGCAATAGAAATAGGTATTAGATACAATCTAGATTGACTCTAGTACAAGTGAGAGACTGAAGGAAATATGCCCTAGAGGCAATCATAGAGATGATTATATTTCTTATGTATCCATGAGTTATTGTAATGTTCCTTGAATATCCATATCAGGCAACTTGTATTGATTGGCAATTATATGAATTGTTTGTGAAACTCTATACTTGTATGCTTATTTAATAGTTGTCCCTAGTCGGAGTTCATGTGAGGACACATGTGAATATTAGACTAGCACATCGATTGGTTGATGACTATATTTCGCAAGTCATAGACATGGAGATGTCAAACCAATAACGTGGACACATGTTATGAACATGAGGTTGGACTGACCAAACTTGAGACTGGCAATTATTTGTAGCTCTCTCTACACATCGTGTATGTTTTGTCCTTAGACCTGAGATTATCGCATGTACTTGAGATGTGGATCGATCTACTTTGGGGCTATGAGACGCTACTCCGTAACTGGGTATTTATAAAGGTAGCTTTCGGGTTTGTCCTGAAGCATGCTGCAAGGCATAGTCAATCAAGATGGGATTTGCCCCTCTCTACTTGAGAGAGATGTCTTTGGGCCCCTCGAGTGATCGGATCCAGAAATTCATGGCCGTGCTACATATGGTTAAGAGTTAACCTAGTAAAAGGATTCTGAATCACAATATCGAGAAAGGTAGGTCAGCTTGGAGCTAGACCAAATATCGTGAGGCAAAGGGAAAGACATGTACTAAACCTTATGATGGTTTGTCCTATATGATCTTTGTATGCGTTTAGGAGTTGACACGTCTTGCTAGAGGCCGCTACCAACTATTGACAGAATAAGTGTATTCGTGTCATGTCTATACGTATATGAACCTATAGGGTCACACACTTAAGGGGTTGAAAGCCTAATGAGGATTAGATCCAAATTAGACCAGGCTTAGGCTACTAATGGGATGCTAATGTAGAAGCCCACTAGGGACGCCTATATAAGAGAGGGTGGGGCGAGCTAACCAGGGTCAGACAATTCCACCTAGCCGCCACTCCTCACGCATGTGTTGCACGCGCGGACCTAGAAGTCCGGCATCTGACGCTTCCACCCTGTACGTGTGGATACCTCGGAGGTGCTACATCTGTAGAACTTGGACGAGCCGCGCAAGGAGAGCTGCTCGTGGGACGAGGACAAGGAGGAGACCTAGAACATCTACACTGCCTCGACGCGCTTCATCATGTTCCGCAACCGCGCGTCTAGTGGTAATTCCGTGATCTATGACAACAGTAATACTGGTTTACGCGGTAGAAAATTTTGATTTGCGCTAGTGTAGCCTACCCGTATCCCTTCATAGCGTATGTATGATGGTTAGGTTATGATTCTGTAAATAAATTCAATTCTTATCTGAATTTGTCAAGGAACAGTCTGCATCTTATTTATAAAATGAATGCTCTGGACAAACAATTACAGGAATAACGTCAAGCATGGCTAGCGGGAATCACTCAGGTTCCCATGGTCTAATTAGCATATCACTGGTACTTCTTTGCCCGACAGTGAGCCAAAGGTAGAAGCCATAGCTAGGAGATGGTGTCAGCCATTAGTCGGCCATGGAAAATAGGTCAAGAAATTATGGGAGGGAGGGAAATTCAGGGGAGAGGAATGCGTAAATGGATTGTGGCTGCCATTCATGGTCCCCGGTTATGTCTGCTGCACCTCCGGTGGTCTGGCCGCTGCCTATGGCGACGCTCCCACACCGGCTCCTCTGTTTCTCCTCCTCCGCTAAAGTACCAAGGAAGAGAGAACGAGATGGCTAATCGATCATAGCTGGTTCGATACAACCAGGTATTGTTTGCTATAGGGATACTAATCTACCGTATTTGATAATGTATTTTGGAGTAAAATAAATAAATATACTTGTAGAACGAGAATTAGGGAAAATTAGCAAGTAATTAGTGTAATTTGTGGCAAATAGTAAAAGGCTAGGTAAACTGTGGCAAATTATAAAGGTCCTAACTAAAGCGTGGCATATTATAAAATCTCCCGAGAAACCACGGGCTCTATGCCCAGGAGCCTGACAAGAACCCATGTTTTCCTGGCGTTTGCGTCTGGACTTTCGGTCGTCAATGAACAGGTAATGGTAGGGAAAAAATCCCCTATTGGGATATACCAGAGAGCCATGGAAAAGAAATCGGTTTCTTCGATAACACGGATCTTCAAGCAATGAGTGGTGTGAGATGCTACCTCCATAGAGGATGGACATACAATATGTTTTGTCTATATATACCAGAGAGCCATGGAAAAGAATGGAAAAGGAATCAGTTTCTTCGGTAACACGGATCTCCAAGCAACGAGTGGTGTGAGATGGTTCCTCCATAGAGGATGGCAATACAATGTGTAATATAAATATATATATATGAGTGGCGTGAGATGCTTCCTCCATAAAGGATGGACATACAATATGTTTTGTCTACCCTTTATGGAGGAAGCATCTCACATCACTCGTTGCTTTAAGATCTTGTTGGCTTCGCAGCATAGAAAACAAAAAAATTCTACAATGGGAACAACTATGTACTAAGATCTATCTACTAGATACAAGCAATGGGCGGATATACATCCGTAGAGAACATACCCTTAAAGACCAACAAAGCTTAACGAGGTTGTACTCGTGGATAATATAGACGAACGCTTGACGACCTCAAGATCGAGAGGAAGTCCTAGTGCCACAAATCAGTGGCGCATCCGTGCTCGCACACACGTCCAAGCCACCGAGCAACCTCCGCCTCCTCGCTCTATCGATGCAGCGGAAGCAACAACTCATCTTGCCGAAAAGCCACCGGGAAAATGTATCTCGCTAGTCCGAGACCATGGGGGATAAATTAGAGGAGGAGAGAGATCCTTCATGAGAAGGTGTGAGTGAGACAGAGGGAGAGGGACTCCTTTTATAGGAGGGAGGGGGCTCCCCAAGGGGTGGCCGCCGGCCATGGGGGATGTCCCCAACCCTTCCTCCATTATGTGGGTGGAGCTTCCACTCAAAATAGCCCCTTCCTTTCTCCACTCAAAATCCCACACAAAATTCCCATTAAATTTCCACCAAATTTAATGCAATCTCTCTTTAAATAAAACTCCTTTTATTTATTCAGAATTTTGTCAATTACCATAATATTCAAATCACATATAACCCCTTGCTATTATTTCATTTCACATGCGGAAACACTTTCAGCAATTTCACCCAAAAACAGTTTTGGTGTCTAGTGAAATAAATTCCTGCACTCTATTAATCTTTTCAGCATGAAACTATTTGTTCCAAATGGTGTCGGTGTCTCTTAAGTGTGTCACCCTACGGTTCACGAATAATGCGGACATGATCGAGACCCCTCTCGGATCAATAATCAGAAGCGGGACCTGGAGATCCATACCGACTTCCACACATTCAACAATGACTTTCTTGTGATCGTGAGAACCTTTTACGCTAGAATCTTAATCCCTTTGTCTCGCGATATATTACATGTCCGAGATTCGATCATCGGTATCTTCATACCTAGTTTGATCTCGTTACTGACATGTACTCTTTTCTCGTTCCCGTGATATAACATTCTAGTGATAAAATTACTTGCTTGCAAGCTAACCAATGTGATATCATCGAGAGGGCCCAGAGTATATCTATCTGTCATCGGGATGAACAAATTCCACTCTTGATCCATGGGCCTCAACATAACACTTTAGTAGCACTAAACCCATCTTTGTGATCACCCTGTTATGGTGTGACGTTTGATGTTATCAAGATACTCTTCCAGTGTTAGTGATTGACATGATCTCATGGTCTAAGGATTAGGATTACTTCGTATGATGTTATAGCAATATAAACTCAATGACTTTGATTGTAATGCTATACTTTGGATGAATGTTCATCACACCATTCCAATAGTGTTGTGACCTTCTTATTAACAACATCCAATGTCCATGATCAGGAAACCTTGATCATCTTGTTAATCAATGAGCTAGTTTATAAGAGAGGCATAACTAGGAACTTTATGTTTGTTTATTAAACACACATGTATTAACGTTTCCGTATTAATACAATTATAGTATGCAAAATAAACATCTATCATATACTTTGAATATACATAATAACCACTTTATTATTGCCTCTCAGGACATATTCCCTTCACTCTCCCACTTGCACTAGAGACAATAATCTAGTTACATAGTGATAAATCTAACACCCATGGAGTTCTGCTGTTGATCATGTTTTTCTCTAGGGAGAGTTTTAGTCAACGGGTCTGCTAAATTGAGATCCGTGTGTACTTTACAAATCTTTATATCTCCATCCTTGACATGCTCGTGGATGGAGTAAAACCGGCGCTTAATATGCTTGGAATTCATGTGAGACCTTGGTTCTTTGGCATTGGCTATGGATCCATTGTTATCACAATAGATCACCGTTGGTTCCAACGCGCTTGCAACCACACCTAGTTCGGTTATGAATTCCTTCATCCAAACCGCTTCCTGTGCCGGTTCCGAAGCAGCAACATATTTGGCCTCCGTTGTTGATCCTGCCACCACGGGTTATTTGGAACTCCTCCAACTAACCGCTCCACCATTCATGAGAAATACGTATCCGGATTGAGACTTAGAGTCATCCGGATAGGTGTCAAAGCTAGCGTCGACATAACACTTAGCCACGAGCTCTTCTTCACCTCCATCACGAGAAACATATCCTTAGTTCTTCTCAAGTACTTAAGGATATTCTTGACCGCTATCCAGTGTTCCGATCCTGGATCAGATTGGTATCTACTAGTTAAACTAATAGCATGTGCCACATCCGGTCTTGTACATAGCATGCCGTATATTATAGAGCTTATGGCTGAAGCATAGGGGACTTTGTCCATTATCTCTCTTGCTTCCGACGTAGCTGGACTTTGATTCTTACTCAATGTCTTGCCTTGCAACATAGGTAAGAACCCTTTCTTACTTCCATCCATTTTAAATTTCTTTAAAATCTTATCAAGGTATGTACTTTGTGATAGCCCTATTAGGCGCCTAGATCTATCCCTATAGATCTTTATGCCTAATATGTATGACGCTTCACCTAGGTCCTTCATTGAAAATTTGTTGTTTAGATAACTTTTAACACTATTTAAAAGATCTAGATCGTTTCCGATCAATAATATGTCATCCACATATAATATCAGAAATGCCACATAGCTCCTACTCACTTTCTTGTAAATACAAGCCTCTCCATAAGTTTGGATAAATCCAAACTCTTTGATCACCTCATCAAAGCGGAGATTCCAACTCCGGGATGCTTGCTTCAGTCCATAGATGGATCGCTGAAGCTTGCATACCTTGTCAGCATCCTTAGGATCGATAAAACCCTTTGGTTGTACCATATACAACTCTTCTTCAATGTTGCCATTGAGGAATGTAGTTTTGACATCCATCTGTCATATCTCATAGTCGAAATATGCAGCAATTGCTAACATAATCCTAACTAACGTTAGCATCGCTACGGGACAGAATGTCTCATCATATTCAACTCCCTGAATTTGTCGAAAGCCTTTTACGAAAAGTCGAGCTTCATAGATGGTTATATTACCATCAACACCAGTTTTCCTTTTGAAAATCCATTTATTCTCCACGGCCTTTCGGTCGTGAGGTAAGTCCACCAAGGTCCAACCCTGGTTTTTGTACATGGATTCCATCTCGGATTTTATGGCTTCTAACCATTTGTTGGAATCCGGGTTCATCATCGCTTCTTCATACGTCATAGGGTCATCAATTTCATCGACCATGAAATTTATAACAGGATTTCCGTACATCTAGGAGCTACACGCATCCTGCTAGACCTGCGAGGTTTGGTAGTATTCTCTTTTGGAGCTTCATGATCGTTATCATTAGTTAACTCTTCATTTGGTGAAGTCAACTCCGGAACGGCTTCCGGCGCTGTGCTACTCACCATATTATGAAGAGAAGGTTCTACAACCTCTTCGAGTTCTACCTTTCGACTACACACACCTTTCACGGGAAACTCTTTCTCTAGAAAGGATCCATTCTTTGCAATGAAAACCTTGCCCTCGGATCTGTGATAGAAGGAATACCCAATAGTTTCCTTAGGGTATCCTATGAAGACGCATTTTTCCGCTTTGGGTTTGAGTTTATCCGGTTGAAGTTTCTTCACATAAACATCGCATCCCCAAACTTTAAGAAATGACAGCTTAGGTTTGCTTCCAAACCACAATTCATACGGTGTCTTTTCAACGGATTTAGATGGTTTCCGATTTAAAGTGAATGCAGCAGTTTCTAGTGCATAACCCAAAAATGACAGTGGCAAGTCCGTCAGAGACATCATAGATCGAACCATATCCAGTAAAGTACGATTACGACGTTATGACACACCATTTCGTTGTGGTGTTCTGGCAGGTGTGAGTTGTGAAACTATTCCACACTCTTTCATATGTGTGCTAAACTGGTAACTTAGATATTCACCTCCATAGTCGGACCGTAGAAATTTGATCTTTCTATTACGATGATTTTCCACTTCATTCTAAAATTCCTTGAATTTTTCAAAGGTTTCAGACTTGTGTTTCATTAAGTTGATATAACCGTATCTACTCAAATCATCCATGAAAGTAACAAAATAACGGTATCCACCTCGCGCCGACACACTCATTGGACCACACACATTAGAGTGTATGATTTCCAATAAATTTGTCGCCCGTTCCATTGAACCGGAAAATGGTGTTCTAGTCATCTTGCCCAAAAGGCATGGCTCACATGTAACAAATGATTCGAAATCAAGTGATTCCAAAAGTCCATCCGAATGGAGCTTCTTCATGCGTTTAACGCTAATATGATATAGACGGTAGTGCCACATATATGCGGATATATCATCATTAAGTTTAATCCTTTTAGCATCAACATTATGAATATGTGTAACACTATTATCGATATCCAACAAAAATAAACCATTCATCATTGGTGCATGACCATAAAAGATATAATTCATATAAATCGAACAACCATTGTTTTCGGATTTAAATGCATAACCACTGCGCATCAAACATGATCCCGATACAATGTTCATGCTCAGTGTTGGAACCAAATAACAATTATTCAAGTTTATAACTAATCCCGATGGTAAGTGGAGAGGTAGCATTCCGACGGCGATCACAGCAACGCTTGATCCGTTGCCGACATGCATCTTGACCTCACCCCTTGATAGCGGTCGCTTGTTCCGCAACCCTTGATTCGAGTTACAAATATTAGCAACCGATCCGGTATCAAATACCTAGGTGCTACTGCGAGTACTAGTCAAGTACACATCAATAACATGTATATCGTATATACCTTTATTTGCCTTGCCGGCCTTCTTGTCTGCCAAATACTTGGGGCAGTTGCGCTTCTAGTGATCAGTCCCTTTGCAATAATAGCACTCGGTATTAGACTTAGGGCCAACTTGAGATTTCTTTTCAGGTATGACAACCGGTTTTCCGCCCTTATTTCCCTTCTGTTTACCTTTCCTGTCTTTCTTGAAACCGATGGTCTTATTGATCATCAACACTTGATGTTCCTTCTTGATTTCCACCTCTGCAGTCTTAAGCATTGACAGAAGCTTGGGGAGAGACTTCTTCATGCCCTGCATGTTATAGTTCATCACGAAGCTCTTGTAGCTAGGTGGCAGAGACTAGAGAACACGATGTATGCCTAAGTCAATGGGAATCAATATTCCCAAGGACACAAGCTTATCGGCGTACCCCGACATCTTGAGTACGTGCTCACTAACGGAGTTGTTATCTTCCATCATGCAGCTAAAGAACTTTTCTGAAGCATTATAACTCTCTACAGCAGCATGGGTGTCGAAAATCATTTTCAACTCTCCCATTGTATCAAAGGCATTGCCGTTTTCGAAACTCTTTCGAAGTTCTGGCTCTAGCCCATACAATATGCCGCAATGAACTAAGTTGTGGTCCTCCTGACAAGTCTGATAGACATTAGGGGCATCATCAAGTGGTGGGGGGCCTAGCGGCGCTTCTAGCACATATTGCTTTTGTGCAGCAGAGAGGAGAATCCTCAAATTCATGACCCAGTCGGTAAAGTTGCTACCGTTCGTTGCAAGTTTCTCTTTTTCCATGAACACATTGAAATTAAAAGCAGGTGGTGCCATCTACAACATAATTTGTAAAGTTTAGACTAAGTTTATGATAGATCGAGTTCAACTAATCCAAATTAAGAATGAACTCCCACTCAAAAACAACATCCCTCGTGCCTTTTTGGTGATTACATGAACCAAATCCACTACACCAAGTCCGATCATCACGTGAGTCGGTGTAGCTTCAAAGGCGAGCATCCATATGGGCATCATATCTTTCATATGACTCATGCTTAACCTTTCAGTCCATGTTCCGAGTCCATGTATGCACATGCTAGGCTCGCCAAGTAAGAACCTTAGTATTCGCGTGTGTAAACTGTTTTACACCCAAAATATGATCGTGGATCCAAGAACACCCGATCATCATGTGATGTCTTGGAGCGTCGAAACATAATTGGTGCATACTTAAGGGAGAACACATTTTTATCTTGATATCTAAATGAGGGATCATCTTATTATGCTAATAAAATGCCAAACAAGAAATATAAGATGCAACAAACATCACATGTGAAAAAGTGAAATGATATGGTTCTTGCACTTGATCTCCATCATGTGCATCGTGGTATGATCTTCATCATTCCTTTATGTGTAAGGCCAAGGTCTATGAAACTTACACGTTATATGTGTTGTAAGAGTATCGACTTATACTTTTACTTACAACATCACCATATCATGACACTAGCCCAGCAACAATCTAAACTAGACGCTTCTAATTTATCCGTTGCAAGTTTTACGTGGCTTAGGGCTTTCGAAGATAGAACTGTTCTTACCTATGAACATGAACAACAACGAGGATAACCAAATTATTGACAACTCGTTGCAAATTAGATATTGACTATAGTAGGAGAGACAGACACCCGCTAGCCACTTATGCAAAACTAGTTGCATGTCAAGCGTGAAACAGGTCTCATGTGCGAGGACATGTAAAGTTTGTCCGGGCCGCTTCATCCCACTATGCCACCAATATCCAAAGTACAACTAAGAAGCAATAACATGATCATCATCGCCCACATATACATATGTGTACTACTCGTGCAAAGCATCTACGCATAGATCCGGCTCTGATACCACTGTAGGGTTCACAGCATAGAAAATAAAAAATTCCTACGATGAGAACAACTATGTACCAAGATCTATCTACTAGATACAAGCAACGGGCGGATATACATCCGTAGAGAACATACCCTTGAAGACCGACAAAGCTTAACAAGGTTGTACTCGTGGATGATGTAAACGAATGCTTGCCGATCTCAAGATCGAGATGAAGTCCTAGCGCCGCAAATCAGCGGCGCATCCGTGCTCGCACACACGTCCGAGCCACCGAGCAACCTCCACCTCCTCGCTCTAGTGATGAAGCAGAAGCAATAACTCTTTCTTGCCAAAAAGCCACCGGGAACATGTATCTCGCTAGTCCGAGATCATGGGGGATAAACTAGAGGGGAGAGAGATCCTTCACGAGGAGGTGTGAGTGAGAGAGAGGGAGAGGGGCTCCTTTTATAGGAGGGAGGGGACACCCCAAGGGGTGTCCGCCGGCCATGGGGGCTGCCCCCACCCCTTTCTCCATTATGTGGGTGGAGCTCCCACTCAAAAATAGCCTCTTCATTTCTCCACTCAAAATTCCCATTAAATTTCCACCAAAGTTAATGCAATCTCTCTTTTAATAAAACTCCTTTTATTTATTCAGAATTTTGTCAATTAACATAATGGACAAACATCACATATAACCCTTTGCTAGTATTTCATTTCACATGCGGAAACACTTTCAACAATTTCACACGAAAATAGTTTCGGTGTATAGTGAAATAAATTCCTACGCTTTGCTAATCTTTTCAGCATGAAACTATTTGTTCCAAATGGTGTCGGTGTCTCTTAAGTGTGTCATCCTACGGTTCGTGAATAATGCGTACATGATCGAGACCCCTCTCGGATCAATAATCATAAGCGGGACCTGGAGATCCATACTGACTCCCACACATTCAACGATGAATTTCTTGTGATCGTGAGAACCTTTTACGCTAGAATCTTAATCCCTTTGTCTCACGATATGTTACATGTCCGAGATTCAATGATCGGTATCTTCATACCTAGTTTGATCTCATTACTGACATGTACTCTTTTCTTGTTCCCGTGATATAACATTCTAGTGATCAAATCACTTGCTTGCAAGCTAAACAATGTGATATCACCGAGAGGGCCCAGAGTATATCTATCCGTTATCGGGATGAACAAATTTCACTCTTAATCCATGGGCCTTAACATAACACTTTAGTAGCACTAAACTCGTCTTTATAATCAACCTTTTATGGTGTGACGTCTGATGTTATCAAGATACTCTTCCAGTGTTAGTGATTGACATGATCTCATGGTCTAAGGATTAGGATTACTTCGTATGATGTTATAGCAATATAAAATCAATGACTTTGATCGTAATGCTATACTTCGGATGAATGTTTATCGCACCACTCCAATAATTTTGTGACCTTGTTATTAACAACATCTAATGTCCATGATTAGAAAACTTTGATCATCTTGTTAATCAACGAGCTAGTTTATAAGAGAGGCATAACTAGGAACTTTCTGTTTGTTTATTAAACACACATGTATTAACGTTTCCATATTAATATAGTTATAGCATGCAAAATAAACATCTATCATATACTTGGAATATACATAATAACCACTTTATTATTGCCTCTGAGGACATATTCCCTTCAGATCCGTGTTACCGAAGAAACTGATTCCTTTTTCATTCTTTTCCATGGCTCCCAGGTATATCCTAATAGGGATTTTTCTCTCCCTATCTTTACTTGTTCACTGAAGGCCAACTTTTCTGCCAAGTCCAGACGCAAACGCCAAGGAAATATGGGTTCTTGTCAGGCTCCTAGGCATAGAGCCCGTGGTTTCTCAGTCCCTACTCTCGTTATATATCCACACCACATGGACATCGATTCCTCCCTTCCCCTCATCCCCACCTCGCCGACGGTGGTGACAACTCACCGGTCTGCCGCCATGACTCCCCGCGCCGGCAGACAAACCCGACCTCCTACGTCAAGGGAGCCCAATCAGGAGCTGGCCGACCTCCCGCCACCATGGGCTCCACCGACCAGCCGTCCCCCACTGCCCGAGCTCCCTAGATGCATCGCTTCTTGTTTCCCCCGATGCGACCATGCCACCATTCGTGGCCTCTACTCATTCTACAACCTCGATCGAGGTTATATATATAGGGTAGTTCTATTTGACCCTATTCTACATGCACCCTCTATCTTTAGAACTGTATAATATTTTTATAATATTTTTATGCCACGTAAATTTTGTCTTACCTCGAGAGCTGAGAAGAACATAAGAAAATATATGCATTTTATAAATTTTTTTGTTTACATGCCGTATAAAAATATGACGTAAAATGCATGTTTTTAATGTTTTTTATACTATAATTACTCATAAAACTATTTTTATGTCAATTCTTTTGCATTGTGGATGAATATGAACATAATTATTTGTATACAAAACATAAATTTCTAAATATGACAACATAAAGTTATGTTGAATGCAAAATAACTATTATACACCCTAAGTGTCAAATAGGATTTCTATATATATATAGGTAATATATATAGACAAAACACATGGTATACCTATATCCTATGAAGAAATCATCCTGCACCGTTTCGCTGCTTGAAGATCTGTACCGGTGGAGAGAATATCCTCACATTTGCTCTTTTCACGCCACGTCCATTATATCTAAAGAGGAATATCGGTGCTATTCTGCACCGCGCGCCAGAGACTGCCGTGTCCGGCACCGACCAAAACCATCTGCCCCCGCAACCATTGAGGTGCAGGTGATCGTTCACCCGGTCCATCAAATAGCAGCTCCAGCACACCGCCGTGCCAGATCTCACAACTGCATCGCTGGCGCTCAGTCCCCACCGTCGCCGGTTACCCTCTCAGTCACCTCCATACCCAGATCCACGCGTCATATACCACCCGCATCACCGTCGTCCACTTCCCCCGGTTCCGGCGCCACAATCGTGTTTCCTCAATATCCCCGTGCTGCCCACAAATCCCCACCCACCGCATATTTCAATCCGGCGCCCGTCACCTCCTATCACCACCGCCGGCGGTTGGCCAGGGGCACTCCTCATATGAAAATTCTGCACCGTCAGCCCCTTGGACCTGTCCCATCCAGGGCGACAGCGTCAGCCCGCCCAGCCACATCCCAGATGGCCATATGCGGAGGGTCTACCGATTCAGCCCCGACGCCTGAATCCATCGAGCACGAAGGCGGGATATACCTTCTGTGTGCTTGCAGGGAGCATGCTTCCCGTTTGACCTCCACAAAGGATCATAGGAGAGGGATTCTACAAATGCAAGAATTCTAGGGTGACTCCCAACTGTTTGGTTTCAGTTTCTCATGCAGTCGGATAGTTCTAATGATCGACTGATTAGCTGCAGTTCTATGGTGGCGTGAGTACGGGGACTGGGTGATGGAGTAGGAGACCGTCCTGCTTGGTCCGAGGAGCTGACCTTGCTCTCGCAGCCGCTCTCCCGCCGGGGCTCGCCGAGGCCTTCTGCCTGAGCCGGGGCACGCACTGCCGGACGTGCACTGCGCGTACTCTGCCACAGTCTCCTGCATCTGCTCCAACTCCTCATCTGCGGGATTACAAGATGGATTGGCTTCTAGGCGCTGGCTCGATGCCGCGACTGACGGTTCGTCGGGAGTTGGGACTACTTAGTATCTGGTTTGTTTTTAACCAAGTACCGATGCAAAGTTTCCAAGCTGTTTAAGTAATAGTTGTTTTACAGTACAACAGTTTCTTCAGTAGCGATCTAGTTGATATCAGGGTAGCAGAGGAAAATAAAACTATCTGATGATCAAGAAATTAACTTTACCTAAGAGATGGTGATGAATCACTTGGTTCTTACCAAGTTTCTCTGAGGTGCTGAATCACTAGTGTGCTTAACTTCATTTTAACCTTTTGGGTATTTGAAAAATTGAACTAGAGTACTGGATGTGTTTTACGAGTACTGGATGCAGCAGCCGACACCACACGAAGGTCGCGTCCAGGAGGTTGATGCGTTCCTATTAATGAAAGAAGCTTCCTATTTCTTTGATTCTATCCCTCCCTGTGATATCTTCTCTTTACTTCTCAACTCTCTTCCTCTTGGTCCTGTTTGATTTGAGCTAACCGGAAGTTGTTGCTTACACTATAGATTCTCTTCTGTAAATGTGTTGATTCTTCTTCCCTGTCAATCCATGATTTGTTACATAAACTGGCACTCTTTGATCATAGTTCAATGGCTACGGGAGTCATTCGCTGCCTTTGTTGTGGACCATTTGAAATGTCATGATGCAGAAAATAGGAGGAGCATTGTAATTTTGTTTAACAAGGTCCACTGTAATGACCTGTTTAATTTGTGTGTGAATTCCTCCATGACCTGGTTATACATTGTTTTCACCTCCAATCACTTGGTTCTATGACGTTTGGCCTAGATTCTTGCTAATGGTAGTGAAAAGCTTCAATCGTTGTCACGTCTGAAAAGAAAATTGTTAATGGTGATTTCTTACTGCTCTGTATGGTCTAACATTTGGGTGCTTAACTAGTTTTCCCGATGCGCTGAATCATTTGGGTGCTTAACTAGTTTCCCTAAGGTGTTGAATCATTTGGGTGCTTAACTTGTTTTCCTGAGGTGCTGAATCATGTTGCCAGATTTCATCTATCAAGGTAAATATCAACTTACTAAGAAGTTTTCTCACAAGTAATATCTGGTACGGAATAATGCTTACCTGGATTCTTAGTAGTTATCTTGAAGCATACACATTTAAGAATTTCACACATTTAGCACAGTGTGGAATCTGCTTGATATAAATCATGTATATGCTAATCCTTATTTCCAAGGTACTTGATATTTTGAAAAATATGCTTCGTAGGATCTTGTGTCACCCTTATTTCCGAGGTACTTGATAGTAACTCTCTAGGTTCTAAGTTCGAGTATAGCCAAGTGCTGGGTCATTGGGTTTGTAGTACTGAATTTCCTATTTTGTGAGATACTTAACACTAGTACTCTAGGTACTGATCAGTTAGAACATGTCTAGAAGTCTACTAAACTATGATACTTGAACAGTTTCCAAGATTGCACATTGTTTTTCTTCTCTGCTAAAGATATCTCTAGATTAGACTATTGCTTAAGAGAGCACCTTCTTTTTTTTTAATGTTTGAGAACCGCAGATGTATGGATGGTTGGAGGCGAGTATCTCTGCTCATCTTGCTACACTCTGAACTTTTTAATATTCAGATGTGAGCTGCTGGATATTAGTCATGATGCATAATTAATTGGCCCGCTCTTCCTACTATTTTACTAATCCGGACAGCTTGTATTATTGACATGCAGTACCTGGTACTTGGCTCAAATTTGTTGGAAATATAAGCAATAATTCATATAATTTAATCTAAATAATAAACTGATAAATCATGATCATACAAATGATACTAAAACCAATTATGCAGATTAACAAAGTAGATGAACAAATTACATCTATAGGAGATAAACCTATCACATCTACACCAAACGCTAGAACAAAGAACTCTAGCATAATCTAAAAAAGACAATTGAGGATCACATACAGTGTAATCTGAATAGCAGCCGCAGCGGTCGCAGCAGCGTTGTCGTCCATGTTGAGGTCGTCGAAGAGATTGGTGACGTTCGGAAAGAAGTCGTCGTTCAGAAACTCGTCGTCGGACGATGTCGTGGTTACCAGTAGTCACGTTTGAGCGCTTCCTAAAAACCTGATCTCCCCTCACCCGTACAGGTTCACGAGAGCGGGGTTCGGAGGCCTACTGTGTCCCGATCTACGATGCACGCCGCAAGCCAGGATGGGAAAGACGAAAGCGGCGGCGCAAGGTTCTAGAGATAGGTGGATTGATTTGTCACCGATTAGGTTTATAGTGCAGGTCAGGGAGATCGTGGGTTCAGCCCACGTCCAAGTCGGTAACAGCTCACGTCCATAAAAACTGGAAACGGTTAATGACTCATAACTAATCTTCCGAACCAGCAAAATAAAGCTCGACTCGACGAGATTTCCGTAACCCGTGGAGCGCGCGCGACGAGGCGAGGCGGGCGGCGTTGGAGAAGGAATGCGCGAGGGCTTCTCTTCTTATCACACCTTAGTGAGTGGTATAACACTCTACTATATAAGGTGGTCCAACTTTCCTTCAACTAGCAATATAGGACTAAATTTTAGCACCACTAGCATAGTCATATGCTGCCATGTACAAGTGGGCCAAAGAGAATTTCAGAATTTGTTTAATGGGCCAACAGCCCAATATACACCAAATTCCAACAAAATTTGTGTCGATTGATTAAAAATGATCACGAGTGTGAACTCTGCAAAGTGTTTCATAGAAACCATCATTGTTTCTTGTGTTTTCGTTCACTTCAAAACTTGACATCAGTTGCCTGATCCTATCTTTTTTTTCTTTACAATTATGGTACTCATTGCTTGACACCAACATAGTACTTGACTAGGAAAATAGGCGTGGCACCCGTGGAAACGAGCAATGTCTTTTAGTAATGGCCAGAAGATACATTCATACGGACATTTGGTTAGTATTTAGATCTATTTCTCAGCTTGTGAGATTGGTTCATGTAAGAAGGATTAGCTGTGAGATTGGCTCATGTAAGAAAATAATTGATTCTCTGCTACGGTATGGCACATTTTACCTCACTAAAGCTTAGCGGTTATTTTGATGTTCTTTGGCTTTGGAGTCATCGGTGGGTTGACGTCGTCTTTTCCATCCTCAGAGGAAACAATAATGATTTCCTTGGCTGGCTCCTTTGTATATGAACTGAACGATCAATTTGCATAACTCCAGACAAAACAACATAGTTGAATCAGCCTAAAAACATAGCCAAATTTTACTTAACTGTAATACAGATCATATGCAGAACTAACAGCAAAAACAGGACATGGCACATCTTAGATATAATAATCAGAAGCAAACTGCATCATTTAGAGAGCTCCATCAATTGTTCCATCTGGAGATGGCACTGGTGGGGTCAAGCTGACAAAAAAAATCGAGGAAGTAAGATTTGTATCACACCTAGAGCAGATTTGTATTGAGAGAAGCACTGGCGGGGTCAAGCTGACAAAAAAAATCGAGGAAGTAAGATTTGTATCACACCTAGAGCAGACTGGTATTTGTGGCTGACAAAAGATTTTGTGTCTAAATGTTTAACTGGTCAACACAACAGTAGACCACTTGACTCAAACAATATTTATAATTAAATATATAGAGCAATATCATTCGATTGGAAGAGAGAATATTACACACCGCCTATATTACATGTGTAGACATTAAATAAAGAATATTGGATTAACATGTATTTACTATCAAATGTAAAACAAAGAAAGTAGTTGCAAAATTTGCAATGTATTTCCTTAAAGCGTGTGGACAGTCTCCATGGATTTATGAATTGGTTTTTCAAAAGTAGGAACTAATGATACATAGTAGAAAGTTAGTACTGAATAATATACTTTAAAACTTACCTCGTGATGATGTAAAGTTTACTTGTGGTATAGCTTAATAAAATTGGGAAGATACAGCAACATACATATTGAGAAGACGCATAAGTAATGAGCATGTACCTCCTTGGCAAATGGAATATTAGAGAAATAAATAAGCATCTGTGATAATACAAATTAGAAACCCTTTGATCTCCTTCGGTACCTGAAATACTCCCTCCATTTGAAAATATAAGATGTAAACCATATATTAAGGCGTGCATGCTTAATGAGCCGTTGGTGATCCAAATCAGCGACGGCTACCGTAGATAATACACACATCTACGGTAACTGCATATCTATAGTACTTTTTTTCCGGCCAATTTATCTGCCTTCCGTCAAAGCGACGAACCCCACCCGTCTTCCTCCCCCCGTCCACCACCGCCCCCGACCTCCTCCAACACCGCCCCCACCCCACAACCACAGCCCCCCACCCAGGTTTGTGTCGCTCTTTTCCTCCATAGCCGCTTCCTCCACTGCCTTGCAGACGTCCCACCGGCGTCGGCGGCTCCATGTGCTCGACGGCCAGATCGCGTCAAGCAGGGCATCAAGCGTGTGCCAGTCCGCTGTGCACCTTGTCCCGTCGCTGGCCGCTTTGCCTGAGGTCTTCCTGCAACCTGAATCTCACTCCTGATGTGCGGTGGCGGCGACGTGGTGTTCTTGGATAAACAAATTGCATGACCTTGTTATTTTTTGTTGGATAAGCTTCAGTAAAAAATAAAATTACCTCAATTCTGTGCATAGATTAATCCTTCCCTGTAAATCTAATTGGGTTTTCATTGAAAACCTTGTAGCCTAGATAAATATATATATGCATAGACAAAAATGAGAAAATTTGGGGACTACCATTTGGCACCAAAGTGGCAATTTCCTTCTTATTTTCTAATATTTGTTACATATGCATGTCATATCCGTGTCTGCCAATAAATATTAGAAAATACGACGTCATGGTAGTTAGAAAACTAACACCGGATGCTTAGTAATAATATTAATAAATTAAGAAGACACATAGGATATTTAGCTACATCTTATAGGAATTATCCTCTAAAATAATAACCTCCTCGAATGCAGCTCATACATGTCCCTACATCTTTGTTGCTCACCGGTGACTCCTACATGACCACCAGCGCCACTCTCACTATGAGCTCCTCGCTGCCAGTAATATTGAAAATTGGGCTGCACAAAAATAATTATAGTTAGCTTCCTAAATTGTTGCCTTGCATATTCCTTCTCAAATTCATCCTCAAACACCCCAAATCAGCAAGATTGAATCAAAGAAACCGTAGAGACATGGCATGGCATCGAACATCAGACCTCGTGGTGCTTAGTGCTTACTCGTGGAACTCCAATTCCAGTTTGTTGCCGCTGGCAACAGAGAGATGGAGGAGGCGGATGGGGATTCAATGAGGTAGGCGTACCCTGAAGGACGATCTCTGGAGGCTGGGTTGGAGATGAGGGAACACATCCATCAATATAATCAAGACGGAGTGCGACGTCGGCTCCGGCCGCGCGTTGACAGACGGTGGGTGCGTATGCCTCCTTCCTCTTACGGGATGGACGACTCGCCACGCCGGCATCGCCCCTAGAGGACAGGGACGGTGACGTCTTGCAGAGGCCTCCTCATGGGTCAGGGTTTGTATCCTTTGCTGCATCCTCTTGTCCCCGTGCTGGTCTCTGCAAAAAGTAGACAAATCCATCAAATGATGTAGGGAGAAAAGGGAGAGGAAAGAGCAGATGTAAAGCTGCAGAAGTTCTACCTCTTGGACCCTCGGAGAGATGCTCCAAGCCACTCTCAAATCGTCCGTCCTCGTGGTAGACATCATGGATTCGTGGCTGCACCCACTGTACCGGGATCTTCCTTCAAAACGAAGAGGTTGGTCAGAGATAGATGAATCATGGGAAGGGAGAATTCGAGTGAGTTCCTTCTAGTCGGAGAGGCAGACCCGAGGAATCATGTGCTTGCCGCTGCCATGCTCGCCGGCTTCCACCTCCGCAGGGATATCCCGTGAGCCTGACACTCCACGAACCACGTCCTTGGAGAAGCCTTCCGCGGAAGTGACGAAGCGGAACTCCTCCGTGATGGCCGCATCGTAGCCGACCACGACGCCAGAGGAGGGCCTGACTCAGGCCTCGGCCGCCGGTGACGTAACAACACAGCTAAGGGAAGTTGTGGCAGGGAGATCTTGGGCGGGGAAAGGTTGGAGCAGAGGCGCGGCTGGGCAGGGGGAGAAGTTCGGCCAGGGGGAGGGCGCTGCGAATGCACTGATTGAGGAGAGGGGATCGGGAAGAGAAAAAACAGAAATAGTTAGGCCTCCTCCTCCGCTTAAAGGGAACTATCTAGAGGATATATGCCTAAGGCCCTGTTCGTTTAATCCCTGGAAGGGTTGGATTAACGTGGATTGGACCCAAATCCCCGTCGTCCCAGCCCTTGAAGAAAATTTTCCAGCCCAACCAGCTTGATGTCTTCGTTTATTCCAGCACTGTATCCTTTTTCCAGCCCATGCAGTCCATTTATACTATCTTGTCCTGGAAAAAATTTATTGCCAACATGCCCGTGAAACGATTCCAGACGCGAGAGAGCTAGCTATGCAAATAGTTTCCACGATTCATCGATCCACAGCAGCTCAAACGAACAAGAATGTTTTGAACGGGTTAACAGAGGATTAGCCTGACTTGGATTTGGTGATAGTATGGGATTAACCCAATCCAACACTGGATTGGTACCATGTTTGGTTTCATTCTAGAGAAAACGAACGAGGCCTAAACGGGTAAAAAAACTGCACTTGAGATATCTGGTTACTATAGATGCGATCTACAGTATCGAATTCTGATTTGGCAGCCTTAAAGGAACGCTGAACTGCATCGCTTTCATATATGTAGTAATTTAGTACCAATCTTATTCAATACCGAGCTTGAGACAATCATGTATCCGTTTTACTTAAGTTTAAGCACCTATAGTACTGAATGTGTACTTGAAATTTTTAACCAGGTTGCCAGATGCTTTAGTTAGTCTAAGCGTGCTCAACAAGTTAAGTTGTGGTGCCGAATATTAAAAGTACTATGCATGTCCTTTCCATCTTGGAGTAGTAAGATATTACTTGCCCATATTGTTTGTGATATGATTAAATATATTCAACAAGCTATGTTGGCGGTGCTGAATCATATGATTTGTCTAGGTGCTTAACAAACTATGTTGCGGTGCTGAATCATATGATTTTCTTAGGTGCTTAACAAGCTATGTTGCGGTGCTGAATCATATGGTTTGTGGTTTGTTTCTTAAGTCAGGTTGATTCTTTTTCTTCGGATGCTAAATCATATGGTTTATTTAGGGTTCTTATCAAGTTATGTCGCGGTACTGAATCAGCTGGTTTATTTGAGGTGCTTAACAAGCTATATTGCGGTGCTGAATCATATGGTTTGTTTAGGTGCCTAACAAGCTATGTTGTGGTGCTAAATTATATGTTCTGTTGAGGATGCTTAATAAGGTATGTCACGGTGCTTAATCATATGGTTTTTTGGATTGTTTCTAAGTTAGGTTGATTCGTTTCCTTGGGGGCGGGGTACCAAGTTCACATTTTCAAAGGTATTGAATGTTCGAACAATTGGTTCCAAATTTAGCACTGTATATTATCTGTAGATTGTCTCTCATGAAGAATTTACAAATGTGTGCATTTAAGTGCAATTTTATCTATTTAGAGTTACCATTCAAGTGCAACTTTACAAATGCGAGGATGATTTGCAGATGCTCGCCGTCGATGTTAGATATTAGCAGTTTTGTCTTTGTGTGTTACTAATTCTCCGCTGACCTGATAGGGAAATCCTTTCCTATTTTAAGTGTGATCCCAATACGTACCTAGAAACCTGTCCATGTGTTTCGGCACCTATCTATAGAAGGCAGCTATCGGTCCAAGCCTTTGTGGATCGTGGACATTTAGAAGGGACGAATGATTACAAAAAATGGTAATATCCCATCATGTCGCTAGCTACTGGAGGAAGAGGGAGAAAGAATAAGCTGAACGCCAGGCCTTTGGAACCAACCAGACCGGTCCGGCAATGACAAGGACAAAAATGTTCACTGGAAACCAATTGACTGACTTGATAGCATAATTTTTGTTAGGCCCATGCTAGGTACCTGTCGCTGCACTCAGACCACGTGCCGGTGGTTTGGTACCGTTCCTTCAAAATTCAAATGGCTTGTGGTTTCTGACACCGCGTTAGTCTATGGGCTGACATGATGCCAGTCAGCCCACTATACGCAGTAGTTCTATTTTGCCATTTTTTGCCTAGTTTTCAAACTTGGATTTAAAAATTGCTGCAAACAATGCTAAAACAGACCTGCCAAACTGTAGCAAGTTTCCTCATTTGCTTGGGGATGTCATATGATAGGTGAGAGAAAATCATTTTACAAATAGGTGGTGAAAAAAGGAAAAGAAAAAAGAAAAGCACTAGGTACCAATCTCAAAGCACATGTTCGGTGGGAGATGCATCCTCTAGAGTACTAGGACATATATATATATATATATATATATATATATATATATATATATATATAACACATGGTATACCCGTATCCTATAGAAGAAGCATCTCGCACCACACGTTGGCTGAAAATCCGTGTTCAATTAGAGAAACCCATCCCATTTCTGCATTTTCGAGGGCTACCTGGAATATCCAAACAGAGAAATAGCTATGAAATCTTTTGCTCTGTACACTGCTGCTCCCTACGGACCGTCCTGTGACACAGAGCTCGTGGTCCTGGCAACAACAGTCCCTACCTATTATTCCCACCCCCACCCGCACGGTCCATCACCGCCCATCCCACTCCTTTCACGTTTGTCGCTGGATGCCTAGATCCACCATCGGACCCGTACCTTCCACCAGGCAGCCGCAGATCGCCGTCGTCCATTTATTGGGTCCCCGTCCCCTGTCAATCCCCCCGGCTCCATTAGCTCTGGCCACCACCCACAGTAGCCCAGCTCCGTCGTCGCCGATCCGGCACGGCTTTCCTCGCCAGTCCCCACCCCACCGAGCCTCGCCAGATCCACAACCGGACCCCTACATTCCGGCGAGCTCGTACTCAGACCACCACCGCTCATCGTACTTCTCACCATAACCTCTCCCTATCCCCTCACTTCCTTCTCCCCAAACAGCTACCGCCCCAGTCTGAGGCCCCCAAAACCACCGCCCTAGGCCAGGCACCTGCAGATCGCCGCCCCTCTAGGCCTCCGCACGGATGCCCCACGCCGATGTCGCCATGGCAGAGAACCCTTGCCGCCGTCGCCCTGGCCAAGGCTCCGCGCCTCCGTCTCCCTGTCCGAGGCCCCGCGCAGCCGTAGCTCTGGTCGACTTCCAGAGTCGGCGTATCACTGGCCGAGGGCCTACCCAGCCGTAGCCCCTGGGCGAGGTCCAGCGCCGGCGTCTTACTTGCCGAGGGCCTGCCCAGCCGTAGTCCCTGGACGAGGTCCAGCGCTGACGTATCACTGGCCCAGGTCCTGCGCCGCGGTAGCCCTGGACGAGGTCCTGTGCTGCCCTCTCCTGGCTGAGGGCACACGTCTCACTCACCTTTGATTCCCGCACTTCCGTCTTGGTATCAGAATCTATTGTGGGTGTTTCCACAGTTGATTCCTGCACTTCCGTATATATTGTTCTTGATGCTGGCTACGGAGTTGATTAATACTTTTGCTCCTGTAGTTGATAGTTCGGTCCTTTTAGCCATTTTGTGTTGCTGGCCCTTGGTTATCAAATCGTTATGGCAAAACAATATTGGTTTGATAGCTACATGTTGTGGCTTTCTGTTATCAACTCACTTGCAGCACTTGTTTTTGATATCAGGCTTTGGAAAACACTTCTTCCCCGTGAAAAGAACTTGGTGGTGTTCTGCTATTTTTTGCAAGGACAAAGGTGGTTAACTTGCTGCTTCTTTACTTCTTCCGAGCTGGTCGGCGGGCGTTGGCAGGCTTGCTGCTTCTACCGTAGTAGTTTTAGCTTTTCTCTGTTTTGATCTTGCAGCAACCTGTTTTTTTCGTTTGATCTGTAGTTGGTTCTCCATGTGACACTTCTGAAATGAAATCAAATATATCTAAAGTATGAGTTATGCTATACTCTAGGCATTAGTGTTTATTTTACTGTCTTTTCAAATCCTTATCTGTTTTCAGATTAGTTATATTAGCGGATGCATCATTCTTTATCTCACTGTCTTCCCTAGCAGATTGCTTACCAAGTTTGGTGTTGAATCCCCATCTCAAGCCAGCAATAGTCTTTGCTTTATTCACGCCGTCAATGTTCTCTAAGGTTACAGTGTACATGTGGTACCTCCAATGGCATTTAACCTTGCACAACGAATTAAGCACACCTGAATTTCCTTGTGCATCACTTGATGTCTCTTTGATTCCAATGAAGAGACTCTGCAAAAAAGAAAATTCAATATTCATAACCCTTATGATAGGACAGTCTTGTGTTTCCAGCAAAAGAGAGCCATTCAGATATCTGACCTTGTTCGCAGTGTGTTTAGCAAATTTTCTGCTTCTTTAATTTCATTCATACTCGATAATACCTATAATATAATTAAAGCAAGGAGTCATTCTGCATGTCAAATGGACTAAGCAAATTTCAATCTGGAACAGTTAGTAGAATGAATCTCTTATAGTGCAGTTTATATCTGTAAAATTGTCTTGAGAGTAGTATAGGCATCCCAGTTAGATCTACATCTTCTAAGTTCTAACCGATGTCCAAAGTGTAGCCAATTACGTTTTTTTACAAGGGTACTTGATAGTAATTCTCCAGCTTCTTGTTTCGAATATACCCAAGTGCCGAGTCATTGTTTTTCTAATATTGAATTGGCTAGTTAAAGTATAGTACTGAATTCCAAGTGCTTAACGAATATTGGAATGGTGCTGAGTCATTGAAGGTCCTGGAATGAGCTGAATGTTAGCATGCGTGGTTTTGTTGACAAGTACTAGAATATTGTTGCTTTGATTACATTTTTTTGGTACTGAACAGATTGAACCGGCTGCTGATATCTTGATTTTTTAGTTACCGTTTTCCTTTAACAATTAGTGCTTAATTATTCTTATTCGGATACTTAACTGTCTACTGATGACTACTTCTTCAAGCAATGTCTGTTTTTTCTTAATGTTTGGTGGTTGTTGCATAAAAGCTTTGTGTGTCCATTCCAGCTGCCTACATTTGTTTGTGATGGATATAATTTGCATGACTCATCTTCCTTGTTAATCCGTCTAGAGTTGCATAGCAAATGTTTTGTGAATAGACTAATCTTTCTCTGATGCATAATTACTTGGCCTGCTCTTCCTACTATTTTGCTAGTCCGGGCAGCTTGTATTATTGACCTGCAGTACCTGGTACTTGGCTCAAATTTGTGTCGAGTGTGAGCTCGAGAAGCCTATTTGCTATGCAAAGTGTTTCACAGCCATCATTGTTTCTTGTGTTCAGTTAAAAACTTGAAATCAGTTGCCTGATCCTATGTTCTTTTTTCTTTGCATTTCTGGTACTCTTTGCTTGACACCAACATAGTACTTGATTCAGTACCAATATTATTCAGTATTGAGATTCAGATAATCATGTACCCGTTTTACCCGTCGCCAGATGCTTTAGTTAGTCTAAGGGTGATCAACAAGTTAAGTTGTGGTTCCGGATAATGAAAGTACTGTGCATGTCCTTTCCATCTTCGAGTAGTAAGAGATTACTTGCCCATATTGTTGGTGACATGATAAATAAAGCTATGTTGCGGTGCTGAATCATATGCATTGTTTAGGTGCTTAACAAGCTATGTTGCAGTGCTGAATCATATGATTTGCTTAGGTGCTTTACAAGCTATGTTTGGGTGCTGAATCATATGGTTTGTTTTTTGTTTCTTAAGTCGGGTTGATTCTTTTCCTTCGGATGCTGAATCATATGGTTTATTTAGGGTGCTTATGAAGTTATGTCGCGGTACTGAATCAGCTAGTTTGTTTAAGGTGCTTAACGAGCTATGTTGCAGTACTGAATTATATGGTTTTTTGGATTGTTTCTTAAGTCAGGTTGATTTGTTTCCTTGGGGGTGGGGTACCGAGTTCATGTTTTCAAAGGTATTGAATGTCCGAACAATTGGTTCCGAATTTAGCACTGCATATTATCTGTAGATTTTCTCCCATGAAGAATTTACAAATGTGTGTGTTTTGAACAAAGACAGTCTGAGCGGTGTGAGTCCGAGTGCATGTTTTGAACAAAGACATTGCTTCAGAAGCTCCGGAGCATGGCATACACTTCAGTCTTTGACCATATACTATGCACTTACACATCCTTTGAACCAGCGGCCCAAACACATGCCTTTGACCAGATATATATATGTATATGCACACCAGATTCTCTGTAATGTGCTAACCCTTACTCTAAGTATGATGGGGATATGCCTACCGGGGTATATCCAGCAGGACGTTTTCGACTGGCCCAGAAACTGGCGAGTGGGCCTGCAAGACGGCGACTGGATCAAGGCTTGGTGTAGATCCAAGCGACTGGAAGCTGAAGGCCCAGACGAGTAGATAGGCCCAGTCGGATTAGGTTAAACAAGAACCGAAGCCTTAACTGATTCGGTTGAGATATGTAAACCCTAGGGGAGGTGAGCCTATATAAACCTCCCTGCGGGGCGTGTAGTGATACGTTTCATCATACACCCAAGCGACTCGCCGCCTAGCCGTCGTGCTCGCCCATTGTACCACCTTCATAATACAATCTAGCAGGAGTAGGTCTTTACCTTCCGGGGGGGCGAACCTGGGTAAAACCCTGTGTCTCCGCCCTCATCTCGCACCGCATATGGCTGGCCGCCCTTGCCCCTCGTTCTACTACTCGCTGCCGATTGCAGCATCTGCCGTGACCATTTCCACGACAGTGGCGCCCACTATGGGGCCCGGCCGGTTTGGCCGGTGTTCTGCGGCGAGATCCAATCTGCCCATCAACGAGACGGTCGCCACCGGCCGCATGATAGCAATCGGCGAGATGCTCCAAATCTTGCCGAGCAGCTACGTCCCGGCGGCGCGACCCGTCACGCACAGCGTGATCCTGCCGGTCGGCACGATCAGCCTCTTCGTCGGCCTCACCGACGTCATCGTCTCAGAGGACTCGGCTCGCATCCGCGAGTCGCTGCCACGCGATCGGCTCTCTGAGAGCCAGATCCGCACGATCCATCGCCTCGCCTCTGAGTACAACTCAGCCCACAGCAACGTGGCCGAAAACTCAGCGGCCGCAGAAGACGCGGCCCTCAACGACGACGCCGACTCGGCGACCCCGGCGTCACTCGCCGGATCCATCACCGCGACTTTACCCGCGGGCTCCATCACCCAGGTGTCCAACATGGGAGACTTCGAGGACCCCTCCATCCTCGGGATCTTCGACATCGACTCCGGGTCGGAAAACTCCTCCGACCTCCGCGACGGCACCGGTCGCCACGCCGCGACCTACATGGCGACCAGCACCGAGCCGCCGGAGGACCCCTTCTCCACCCCAATCCCTCCTAACGCCATGGCGACGAAGGTCGAGGAACTCCGCCTGAAACTGGCAGAGGCAGTGCGCAAGGAGCAAGCCGAGCGCGAAAAATTTCGCCTCGAGCAGGTGACGGCGCAGGAGCTATCGCGCTACCACCAGCAGCGGATCAGGTCGCGCCTGAACCCCACCGTTCAGGGGCGTGCCCTGAACTTCGACGACGAAAACGACCCGGCCTGCGAGAACGCGCCACCAGGAGGAAGCGCCCGCCCCCGCCAGGGTCGACGGCGATGGGCGCCCCACCTCCACCCAACCGCACACCCTCCAGGGACCAGCCGCGGATAGTAGTCTCCTCACGGGAGCGAGACGCAAACGGCCTCCCACTGTTCTCCACCCCGATGGACAACCTCGTGGCAGGCCGAGCAGCAGCCGACAACATCACGGCCACCGGCGACGGCACCCTACAGATCCAGTACGTCAGGGCCCTGCTCGCAAAGGCCGTCGAGCAGCAAAACGCGGGCGCCGACTCGCAGGGTCGAGTATACTCGCGTTCTTCGGGAAGCAGAGCGGCCTCAAGCGGCTGCCCAATGGTGGCAAACACCCTCAACTGCCCGCCACCAGAGCCACTGCAGCTCCAACACCGACCCGCGAACGCGGCACTCTCCACCAACGACCCCAGGCCAGCGACCAACTTCGTCGCCGCCAACGGTCAACCTATCGACGCCCGCACCCACATCATCAACAACCAAAGCTGGCGCGCACGCCAGCCCGACGAACTGCGACACACCCTAACCAATCGCCGCGACGGCGAGCCCATGGGGTCGCTCAGTCGACTCGGCCCCAAGTGCTTCGGACCAATGATCCGAGGCGAGAAGTACCCGCCAAACTTCAAAGCGCCAAAGGAGATAGAAAAGTACGACCCCTCGTACGACCCCGTCGTCTGGCTCGATACATACCTCATGGCAATGGGGATCGCAGGCCACACTGACCTGCTAGCCGCCCGCTACCTCCCCCTGATGATGGAGGGGACGTGCAGGCAGTGGATCAACACCCTCCCCCAGGATAGTATCGACTCCTGGGAGGAGATGCGCGACGCCTTCGTCAGGCACTTCGAGTGCTCCTACACCCGTGCCACCACCATCGAGGACCTGGAGCGATGCGTCCAGGGACCCCGCGAGTCGACCCGCAACTGGGTCCAACGGTGGCAGGAACTCTGGTACAACGCGGTCGGCATCCACCCGGACACCGCGATCCATTGCTTCAAGACCTCATGCCGCTACGAGCCGCTGGTCGCCAAGCTCAAGCGACACTCTCGCACACTCGACAACATACCGGACCTCGTCGAGATCGCCAAACGGTACGCGGAGGAAGATCCAAACCAGGAAACCGACGACGAGTCGGGGGGTCAACGCCGCACGAGCGGCAATGACAGCGGACGACGGTCCGACCTACGCTACAGCAACACTCGCCTCACCGGCAAGCGCCGCAGTGACGGGCGAGTCGACTTCGTCGCCAACGCCGGGCACGCACAACGCGAGCCCAAGAGCTTCCGCCGCAACGGAGGACAACGCCGCGACGGCGGCAACTACAAAGCCAAGCCAAGGTTCAACCCCGCGGCCCTCCTTAACCAACCTTGTGCGTTTCATAGCAGGGAAGGGAAGCCCGCAACGCACACAACCGCCGACTGCCACACCCTCAGGGAAATCGAGAAGGCACGGCGAGCACGGGAGGACCCCGACAATGACCCGCCAAACGGCGGAAAGTTCGGCAAAGTGGCTGGCTCGCTCCATACCTTCACAGGCTTCAACACGAAGCGCGAGAAGAAGGTCATCGCCCGTGCCGTCGCCGTCAACGCGGTGGCTCAGGTGGACGTTCCCCAGTTCCTCAACTGGTCGGAGCAGCCCATCACCTGGAGCCGCCAGGACCACTCGCCGCGCATCGAGTACCCAGGCCGAGTCGCCCTCGTGGTCAAGCCAAAGGTGGGTGACTACTGGCTCCCCAAGACATTGATGGACGGCGGCAGCTCCATCAACATCCTGTACCTAGACACCTTCAGGCGGCTGCGGCTCCCGCGGTCGATGATCGAGACAACCCACACCACGTTCCACGGCATCATCCCCGGTCGGAAGGCGTACCCGATCGGCAAGGTCACGCTGCCAGTCACCTTCGGCACGCCAGCAAACTTCCGCACCGAGCGGATCGTCTTCGAGCTGGTGCCCTTCGACAGCCCCTACCACTGTGTCCTGGGGCGCCAGGCGTTCGCCAAGTTCATGGCAGCGCCACACTACGCGTACAACGTGATGAAGCTCCCTGGGCCGTGCGGCGTCATCACCATCAACGGCGACCCCGACATGGCCGCCGAGTGCGAGGCCCAAGGAGCCGAACTCGCCGATGCCGTTATCGCGGCAGAAACCAATCACGCCGATGAGCTCGCCAAGTACGCGAGCAGGGTCAACAACGACGACCCCACCATACTCAAGAAGCCCAACTCGGAGGGCGCAAACACCTCAACCTTCGAGGCAACGACGCACACCCGCACCATCGAGCTGGTCCCAGGCGACTCCAGCCAGACGGTGACGATCGGGACAGGCATGAGCCCAGCCTAGGAAGGCGCGCTCATCGAGTTCCTCCGTGAGAACAGGGACATCTTTGCATGGAAGCCCTCTGACATGCCTGGTGTCCCTAGGGAGCTCGCTGAGCACAAGCTAAACGCCGACCCCAAAGTGCGACCCGTCAAGCAGTCGCTGCGGCCCTTCAATGAAGAGCGCCACCGAGCCATCGCTGAGGAGGTGCAGCGTCTACTCGCTGCAGGCTTCATCCGGCCAATCAAGTACTCCAAGTGGCTGGCAAACCCAGTCCTGGTCGAGAAGAAGAACGGGACCTGGAGGATGTGTATCGACTACACAAACTTAAACAGCGCCTGCCCGAAGGAGCAGTTCGTCCTCCCGCGGATCGACCAAATAATCGACTCCACCGCGGGCTCGGAGTCGCTATGCTTCCTCGACGCCTACTCTGGATACAACCAGATCAAAATGGCTGTCGAGAACGAGGAGAAGACAGCGTTCATCACGCCATTCGGATCCTTCTGCTACACCGCCATGACCTTCGGCCTCAAGAACGCCGGGGCGACCTACCAGCGGTGCATGCAGGAGTGCCTCGCGAGCCAAATTGGCCGCAACATCCACGTCTATATCGACGACGTGGTCATAAAATCCGCTCGCCAGGGTGATCTCCTCGCCGACCTGGCGGAAACGTTCGCCAACTTGCCAAAATACAAGATAAAGCTTAACCCAGGCAAATGCACCTTCGGTGTACCAGCAGGGCAACTACTGGGTTACGTCGTCTCCAAGCGCGGGATCGAGGCGAACCCCACCAAGATCGACACGATCGCCCTACTCGGCAAACCCGAGTGCCTCCGCGACGTCCAGAAGCTGGCCGGGCAAGTGGCGGCTCTCAGTCGCTTCATCCCCCGCCTGGGCGAAAAGGCGATGCCCCTATACCGTCTGATGCGCAAGAACCCCACCTTCCAGTGGGACAAGGAGGCGGACGACGCACTCCGCGACCTCAAGAAGGTGCTACTCGCCACCCCTGCCGACAAAGAACTCATGCTGGTCTACGTCGCGGCTTCCGAGCGCGTCGTCAGCGCCGTCATGGTCGTCGAACGGCCGGAGGAAGGAAAGGAGCGCCCAGTACAGCGACCGGTGTACTACATCAGCGAGGTCCTCACCGAGTCGCGCCAGTGATACCCGCAGTACCAGAAACTGGTATATGCGATCTTCAGAGCGCAGCGGCGCCTGCCGTACTACTTCCAGGAGCACCCGATCACGGTCGTCTCCTCAGCACCGTTGCAGGACATCATCCGCAACCGCGAGGCGACCGGGCGAGTCGCTAAGTGGGCCGTCGAGATCGACGTCCACAATATCAAGTATGAGCCACGAAAAGCGATCAAGTCGCAAGCTCTAGCAGACTTCATCGCCGACTGGGAGGAGGCCCAGCAGCCAGAGAAGTTGCCATACCTCCATTACTGGAGCCTGCACTTTGACGGCTCCAAGAACGCAGACGGCGCAGGAGCAGGGATCGTGTTGACTTCCCTGAAGGGCGACAAGCTCCGCTACGTCCTCTGCCTCGACTTCACACCCTGCACCAACAACATGGCCGAGTACGAGGCCTTACTCCACGGCATGCGAGCTGCCAGGGAGATGAATGTCAACCGCCTACGCTGCTACGGAGACTCCGACCTCGTCGCTGGGCAAGTCGCTGGCACCTGCGACACCGTCTCCCCCACCATGGCGGCTTACCGCCAAGCAGTGGACAAGCTGGGCGGACACTTCGCAGGCTAATCCGTCGAGTGGATCGACAGGCGAAAGAACGAGGAGGCCGACGCACTCTCTCGCATTGGGTCGGCTCGACTCGCACCACCCGCCGGTGTCTTCCTCGACACGATCACCAAGCCATCAGTCTCTCCCCCAAGGGAGATCGACATCGGAGTCCCGTTACAACCGGAGGCAGCCCTGGTCGCACTCGTCAACGAGCCAGACGACTGGACCAAGCCCTACGTCGCCTACCTGGAGACCGGCACCTTGCCGGCAGACGAGACGGACGCTCGGATGATCGCACGCCGATGCAAGTCCTACACCATCATCGACGGCGAGCTCCACAAGCGCAGCGTCACCGGCGTATTCCAACGCTGCGTCCAACCCGCCGAAGGACGCAAGATCCTCAACGACATCCACTCCGGCGACTGCGGCCACCACGCCGGCGTCCGCTCTCTGGTCGCCAAGGCTATGCGGCATGGTTTCTACTGGCCTACCGCACACGCCGATGCCGTCGACATTGTCCAGCGGTGCACCGGGTGCCAGAAGTACGCCAACCAGACGCACGTGCCGAGCTCAGCGCTCAAAACAATCCCCATCACCTGGCCATTCGCCGTATGGGGCATGGACATGGTAGGCCCCTTCAAGAAGGCTCCCTCCGGCTACACCCACCTCCTGGTCGCGGTTGACAAATTCACAAAGTGGGTGGAGGCCAAGCCAGTCCGGAAGTGCGACGGGAAGACCGCCACAAAATTCCTATGCGAGCTCATATATCGCTACGGGTTCCCAAACAGCATCATCACGGACAACGGCACCAACTTCGCCAAAGGAGCCATGGCCGAATTCTGCGAAGAGCACCACATCCGGCTCGACCTCGCGTCGGTCGCCCACCCGGAATCCAACGGCCAGGCGGAACGGGCCAATCAAAGCATCATCCACGGCCTAAAGCCGCGACTCCAAGTACCACTCGAGCGCACCGCCGGGTGTTGGGTCGAGGAGCTGCCCTCCGTCATCTGGGGGATCCGCACCTCGGTCAACAGGTCGACAGGATTCACCCCCTTCTTCATGGTGTACGGCGCCGAGGCAGTCATGCCCACCGACCTCGAGCACGACTCGCCGCGGGTCGTCCACTACACGGAGGCTGCAAACGAACTCGCCCGCCAGGACGGAGTCGATCAACTCGACGAGGCACGTGACCTCGCTCGGTCACGCACCGCCATCTACCAGCAGGGACTCCGCCGCTACCACAGCCGGCGGGTGAAAACTCGCACCTTCCAAGAAGGCGACCTGGTGTTGCGCCTCATCCAGGACAAGAAGGGCATGCACAAGCTCTCCCCTCCGTGGGAGGGACCATTCGCCATCGGGCGAGTACTCGGCAACGACGCCTACTACCTCATCAACATCCGCGGGGACGGCGAACTCGACGTCAAGCGACCATGGAATGTAAACCTCCTACAGAAGTTCTACCCCTAGAACCCCACATATGTACTCTCCAGTCGCTATGAAATAAAAAGAATTGGTTACCGCAAATTGTGCCTACTCTCCGTATCTTGTGCCACTCGCACTCGTAGTAACAGCGTCAAGCTAACCGCAGAAGTCAACCTTTGGTACAGCGACCGGCACGGCTAAGTAGTGCGGTGCAAGAGCACTGAGTCACCTCAGGTCTTGCACCGTCCACGAAAAACACCTACCCGGAGCCCCATTGGAGTCGCCCAGCCCGACTGGCTCTACGAGCCAAGACAACTGCCTTCGCTTCTTACAACGACCATGATCCTCCGCATCCTCGACATAGCGACTCGAACGGCCAAGTACCACGATCGGGGACTAACGACCAGTTCAGCACGAGCGGCTCGGAAAAACGCTAAGTATGAGAGCATGTCCAGGACTCGCCACGCGACTGACCCAACGGGCCAGGTTGGAGTGACGCGCCAGAACCAACGCGCCAAGTCCTCACCCACCCTCAAGTCGCGCCTAGAACAACCAAGTACCACGCTCGGAGACTCGGCCAACCGACCCCGTTCGCGCAAGGGAAAACGGTGAAGTACAGAGCGTTCAAAGGAGTCGCCCCACGACTGGCTCTTCGAGTCCGGGCGAGTAGACCATAATAATAAAACATTCAAAAACCACAAACAAATCACACACGAGGTAAACCCCACAAAAGGGCGGACGCGCTCGGGGACTCGTTCAAACCTTAGTCACAAAACACATGTCAAATCCCAAAACAGACACGATGTCTCATTCAATAGCATGTAGCGTTGTCTCAAATTACAAAATATGCCTAAACGACAGACCTGCTACTAACGCCCCAGGGCAAACTATCCTATTCTGCAGGCTTCGACGACGACTCGCCAGCACCCCGGCGATTGCGGATGAATGGCGTGTACGGGTTTGACGGGTACGTCGTCAGTTCACCCGCCATTCCCGCGCGGAAGGGCTGCTCGACCTTGAAGTCCCGATGCTGCGGCTCGGGGTCGTTGGGCGCGACGACCGTCTCCTGGTACGGAAGGAGGTCGCCCATTGCCCAGACACGCTCGGAGTACATCGCGGCGCGGTCCGTCAACTTGAGCACCTCGGACAGCTCCACTGCGCCAGTCGACGACGGGTAGCCACTCGTCACGTCGTCGATGTCGAAATCCTCCGAGAAGTGAGCAAGTCCAAGGCTAAGCGTCGTCGCTGCTCCGCGCCGAAACGCCGACCGCGTCATGAACTCAACGACCGAGGGCGCCTTCTCCAAGTACTTCCACACCTCGACGAGGTCGCTCGGAATTACTTCCATAGGAGATATCTCCTGGAGGTAGGCTCGGATGCACGTCGCCGACAACGTCGCCGAGTCAACGAGCGTGGACACACACTGCCGCACGTCGAACGAGCTCGCCTCTTCCGCGCTATCAAGGATGCGACCTGCGAATGGAAGATAACAATGAGTATATCGGGCACCACAACAGAACACATGTTATTGGCAGAGGCAGATACACTCACCAATCAAGGGGCGGGAGAGATCCGTGATGAAGCATTGAAGCGAAGTATAGTCGTCCTGAAGCCCAGCAACAAGGGCGTCGGACACTTTACGATCCTCTGCGGCGGCGGTAATAGCGGCCTTGGCTCGCCCATCCGCCGATTTTGCTTCCTCCTTCGCCTCCCTCAGCTCGCGCTCGAGTTCGGCGATCCGCTTCTCAGCCGAGCTCAGTGCTGATTGAGCCACCGCCAACTCACCCGCTGGGACAAGCCCCTGGCGAGCTTCCTCCGCCTTCACGGCAACCGCCTGAAGCCCCTTGTTCGCCTCCTGGATGGTGGCCAGTTCCTTCTCCGCGCGGCGCTTCGCTGCCAACCGGTCAGCTGATTCACGTTACAGACCCTGCACATCATTCAAACAGTTAATCAAAGCACATCCTAAGTACCCACCCGCTGAAATTCAGCAAGTGCGCACTCGGGGACTGGCAATAAAAAAACTCCTAAGTTCCCACCCGCTGAAATTCAGCGAGTGCGCACTCGGGGACTGGCAATAAAAAAACTCCTAAGTGCCCACCCGCTGAAATTCAGCGAGTGCGCACTCGGGGACTGGCAATAAAAAAACTCCTAAGTGCCCACCCACTGAAATTCAGCGAGTGCGCACTCGGGGACTGACAATCAAAAAACTCCTAAGTGCCCACCCGCTGAAATTCAGCGAGTGCGCACTCGGGGACTGGATGCGAAAAATAACAACTATACACTAAAAGAATCAGACCGCTGCAACACACCGACCTGATCCACGGGGACTGGACATACCTGGATGGTTGCGCCAAGCATGCCATGAAGTTGTATCGCGTCCACGGACGCGAGGAGAGCTGGTGTGTGCCCACGATGCTGCTCGACTTCCGCATCGGCGACCCCAGGTGCACGGCTCGAGGGCGAAGTCCCACTCGCTGTGGCCGCTTTGGCCATGAAGCGCGGGAATGTCGCGATGGAGGCACCCTCACCAAAGGAGGTCGGCTCGGCCGCTCCAGGCAAGGGAGTGCCCTCCTTCGTGGATGCGGCCGCCTCTGGTGCGGGTTCGGTCGGCGCGACCGCCGTGTCATCAGAGATCGTGACGACATCGTCGCCCTTGGCCTTCTTGCCACCATCCGCAGGGACGACGACCTCGTCCGCCTTCCTCTTACGGGAAGGATCCTCCTCGCTGACGACGGATGGCACCTTAGCCACGATCGGGTGGCCCATCTTCTTCACTCCGGTCCTGTAAATCAATCACGTAAGCAAGATAATTCAAACTGCTATGGAAGACAAAGGTAGGTGAGCAAACTCACTTGGCGACTGGAATGAAGCGCAGCCCCATGCGGAGGCCGGCCGGCTTCTCCAGTTCAGGGCCCAGTCGGCGGCTGAGCCCCATCTCCAGGACGTCGCGTGCCCAAGACACGGACGGCTTCTTCGTCGTCGAGGCCGCAACAGGAGCCTCTGGGACATCTTCGGTAGGAGCTTCCCTGCGAGGCGAAGCCGCCGCAGCCGGAGCATCCCCCAGCCTAGAGAATGGGGCGAATGGCGGGGGCATCAAAGCCAGTGGCACCTCGACAGTGGCCGTGTCCAGCGCGGCTGCCATCGGTGGCGCCTCGTCCTTGGCCGGGCTGGGGGCGTCGGAGCTGCTTGCCGAGTGCGGTGGCGAGGCCGGCCTCATTGGCTTCATCTTATTCTTTAAACCGTGGATGGTTTGGAGCATTTCGTCCACGACCATCCGCTGGTCGCTGGGGAGCTTGCCGACTTGAAGACGGCGCGGCTCGGACCGGTTGGCGGAGTACCGTGGGATCGCCGTCTCGCCCTCCGGGGTCGCCTCGGCAACATAGAACCACGACTTCTTCCAGTCGCTCGCTGCCTTGGCGGGCAGCATCAAGTCAAAGAATGAAGCCTTCGACTTTAGCTGGAAGGTTAGGCCGCCCGCGGCGAGCATTGGGCCGCCCTCTTCCTCGCGGCTGATCCGTCCGTGGAACAGATCTTGCCACAGAGGGAAGTAGGGCCGGCAGCCCAAGTAGCACTCACAGAACGCCACGAAGATGGCGAGCTGCTCGATGCTGTGAGGACCCAGGTCCGACGGCTGGATCCCGTAGTAGACGCAGAAGCGCCGGAAGAACAAGGACGTAGGGAATCCTAGCCCCCGTTCCAGGTGGCTGGTGAAGCAGATGAATTACCCCTCGCGCGGGTTCGGGGTCACATCTCCGGCCGCGGGGATACGCCAACAGCCGGCGCGCAGGATCCCGGCCTCCTCGAAGGACGCCAGCTGCGCCCTCGTACACTTAGATCTACCCCAAGGCTCGGTGGAGAGGGCCATGGCGGAAGGATTTGTGGAGGGTCGGGAGATTTCGGGTCGGCTGGATCGCGATGCGAAGGAAGGCGAGAGTGCGTGCAATCGGAGAAAATGGCGAGAAGGTGGTTCTCTGATCGCCTGCCATTCCCCTTATATAGCTGTTGTTACCCGCCAAATCCGGAGGCCGTTACTACGCGGTGATTACGCCCAAAAGTTACCGTTGGATAACCCCAACGGTTAGTTTGACCATGCCTAACGGTCCAACTTCAGCCACTCGGCTCGCCGACCCGATCACTATGACAGTGTTTCGCCAACTCGACTCGCCAAAGCTGCGATCAGGATGACTAGTTTTCTCCTTTATATAGGAGCCCGTCGACGATTCGACTGGATGTCTGTTCTGAAACCGTATACTCCGACTGCCAGTAGCCACCTACGCCCAATCGACGACGGCCTCGGGGACTACTGATGGGGATATGCCTACCGGGGTATACCCAGCAGGACGTTTCCGACTGGCCCAGAAACTGGCGAGTGGGCCTGCAAGACGGCGACTGGATCAAGGCCTGGTGTAGATCCAAGCGACTGGAAGCTGAAGGCCCAGACGAGTAGATAGGCCCAGTCGGATTAGGTTAAACAAGAACCGAAGCCTTAACTGATTTGGTTGAGATATGTAAACCCTAGGGGAGGTGAGCCTATATAAACCTCCCTACGGGGCGTGTAGAGATACGTTCCATCATACACCCAAGCGACTCGCCGCCTAGCCGCCGTGCTCGCCCATTGTACCACCTTCATAATACAATCTAGCAGGAGTAGGTCTTTATCCTCCGGGGGGCCGAACCTGGGTAAAACCCTGTGTCTCCGCCCTCATCTCGCACCGCAAATGGCTGGCGCCCCTTGCCCCTCGTTCTACTACTCGCTGCCGATTGCAGCATCTGCCGTGACCATTCTCACGACAGAGTAAGAATGAACTGTGTGTTTCCTCTTAACACCTGGTATGAAATGTAATATATGAGGATACTTAACCATCAGGCTGCTGGTACTAGATACATACATATGAAGATTAATGTGACATTTTCACATGTCGCACTGAACGCATTTTTCCGAGGGTGCTTGAAAAAATAAGTTTTGCTGCCGAGTAATTTCTTTGGCCTATAAAAGGACTCATGGACATTGGGCATTGAGTCTTTGGGTACTGAATGCATTTCACGAGGCTATGGGGCTATTTGAATTGCAAACCGAACTAGTAGAGATACCAAACCATTTTTTAGACAAACCGAACAGGTAACCGTCGCATGGAGACCACGATGCATATTCAGTATGATGCTATGTCTTACCAAAAAATAAGTATGCAAAAAATAAGTATGGTGCTACGCTTCAGTACCGACCGTCTGATTCAAAGTCATCCTTGTCAAGCCCATGTAACGCTAGGTACCAAGCTTTTAGTTGGCCTGCATTCGGTACTAGCTAACGTGAAAGGAAACCAGCCTAGGTTCTGGAGCCCATGTGATGGCACTACTACTAGTTTGAATTTGGAAATGTAGGCATGGTTTCTGACCCTGCACGCAGAGAGCATGTGGGCTGATAGGGTGACAGTCAGCCCACTGTATGTTGCAGTACTTCTTTGCCATTTTTTGTCTATTTTTTCAAACTTGGATTCGAAAAAGGCTGTAAACAATACACAAATAGGACTGCAAAACTGTTCCAAGTTTCCTCATTTGCTTGCCTATGTCATATGGGTGGTGAGAGAAAATAATTTCATAAATAGTTGGTGCAAAAGGGAAAAAAATGGAGAGGTGTTCTAGTACCAATCTCAAAGCAAGCTTGTGGTAGTAGATGCTGCCTCCCGGGTACTAGGGCATACCGTTATATATATATATATATAGAGTCGAGCTATTTGACATCCAGGGTGTAGAATAGTTATTCTACACCCACCCTCTATCTTTAAAACTGTATATTATTTTTACGTTGCGTAAATTTTGTCTTACCCTGAGAGTTGAGAAGAATGTAAGAAAATATAGACATGTCATAATTTTTTTGTTTACATGACATATAAAAATACGACGTAAAATGCATATTTTTAGTGTTTTTACACTATAATTACTCATAAACTATTTTTATGTCAATTTTTTTGCGTTGTGGATGAATATGAACATAATTATTTGTATACAAAACATAAATTTCTAAACGTGACAACATAAAGTTATATGGGGTGCAAAATAACTATTCTGCACCCTGGGTGTCGAATAGGGTTTCTATATATATATATATATATATGGGAAATAGCCTGCTAAACACGGTCATAGCTGCGCATAGCCTATCCACCGTTGATTCTATCTTTTTTTGATATAGAGCACATGTATCCAGATCTTGGATTTGTCTAAGAACTAACGCCGTTAGTGTTCATTTGGCATGCATGCATGAAGCTCTAGCAAAACAAACCTTATCTAATTTCGTTTGCATGAGGCAAACCCTAACGAGCAACATGCGGTAAACACTAAACAAAATATACTGCACGGTAAACCGTAATATACTACATGCATGAAGCCCTAACAAAACAAAGCTTATCTAATTTCGTTTTGGTTAGGCAAACCCTAATATACAACATGAGGTAAACCCTAACCCTAATATACTACATGCATGAAGCCCTAGCAAAACAAAGTTTGTCTAATTTCGTTTGCATGAGGCAGACCCTAACGAGCAACATGCAAAACAAAGCTTATCTAATTTTATTTAGGTGAGGCAAACCCTAACGGACAACATGCTGAGAAACCCTAACTTATTTAATCCTTGTTCTCAATCTCTTCTCATTTTAGATGCTAAAATTTTTGTAGCCAAAACAGTGTGTTAATTTAGAACCCATGCCAAACCCTAGATTCTTGCATGCATGCACAAACTAATACCGTTAGCTCATCCATGTTCCACCCCACTTCCATCTAGAGGTTGCATGCATTTGATCCCTAAATCCAACGGTGCTCTGCCTATGCGCAGCTACGCCCGTGAGTAGCAAATCCGTGTCGATATATATATATCGACGCGGATTTGCTACACACGGGCATAGCTATGCATAGGCTTAGGTCCGTTGGATATAGAGATCACATGCAATGCTCCTTTAGATGCTAGTGGCTGGCTCTTGGAAAGGGATAACGGTGTGTGCATCACTCTGTTTTTTGATTTAGGATTACACATGCACCTCACTTTGAACGCATGCAAAATTGAAACAAAACAAGCGTTGTTTGAGTTAGGGTTACGCATGCACCTCATGTTGACCGCATGCAAAATTGAAACAAAACAAGCATTGTTTGAGTTAGGGTTACGCATGCACCTCACGTTGGGCATCAAAAACAATAGTCGTTTGAGTTAGCGTTAACCATGCACCTCACGTTGGGCATCAAAACAATAGTTGTTTGACTTAGGGTTTCGGGGAACACTAGATGCGAAAGACAAACAACCGTTGTTTTGATTTGAGTGGCTGCACTCTATGTATGGCCAAAATATTTTGTGCATGGTGTAACACCGATTTGTTATGTCTGAACATTCTAACAAAGTAGCTGGAAATTGTAGCGTAAATATTAGAAATGGAATTGTTTTTTAAACAAAAAATTTGAGATTTGTTTGTTTTTGGTTTGCTCATTCGGAATAGGTGTAGTGAAATAAATATGCGATCTTTTTTGGTATAATTTCACTTTTTGATCTGTTGAGACAATAAAAAATCCCGAACAACGGCGGGAAATTGTGATGGAACGAGGTTTTTGAATGTCTTTGTCTATGGTACATTGGGTTTTGCGTTACAAAAGGAATAAGACTTAGTTCGGTTAGGGTTTTGTGCATGTAGTACATTAGGGTTTGCACGCAATCAAAGAAATGTAATATGAGAAGCTTAGTTTGCCTAGGGTTTTGTACATGCCATGGTACGTAGGATATTAGGGTTTGCATTGAAAATGGTCAGCTAGTCAACTTGGGTTTCACTTCTCCATCAGCTAACGGCGTTAATAGCCTCAAATGGGAACCCACCGTTTTGGGTATGGAAATGTGTGCTCCCTATATCAAAAGGGGAGAGAATCAACGGTGGATATGCTATGCGCAGCTGTGTGTAGCTGGCTATTTTGCATATATATATATATATATATATATATATATATATATATATATATATATATATATATATATATATATATATATATATATATATATATATATATATACACACACACACACACACACACGGAGGGGTGGTGGCCAGAGCTAATGGAGCTGGGGGGATTGACGGGGGACGGGGACCCAATAAGTGGACGACAGCGATCTGCGGCTGCCTGGCGGAAGGTACGGGTCCGATGGTGGATCTAGGCATCTAGCGACAAACGTGAAAGGCAAGGGAGCGGGATGGGCGGTGATGGACCGTGCGGGTGGGGGTGGGAATAATAGGTAGGGACTGCTGTTGCCAGGACCACGAGCTCTATGTCACAGGACGGTCTGTAGGGAGCAACGGTGTACAGTAGCTATTTACCTGTTAGGATATTCTAGGTAGCCCTCGAAAATGCAGAAATGGGGTGGGTTTCTCTCATCGAACACGGATCTCCAGCCAACATGTGGTGCGAGATGCTTCCTCTATATATATAGACAAAACTCCTTGTGTGTTCATCCTCTTTTGAGAAAGCATCTCACACCACACGATGCCTGGAGATGCGTGATAGCCAATAGAAACAACACCTATTCAAGTTTTTTCATCTATGTCAATAATACCCCAATAAGGAATTACCTTCGATGGGCTTTTCATTGCACACTGTCGCCCGTGTTTCTGATCGGTCTGCACCTACTGACGTGCATCAGCTCGTGGTACACTGCAGGCTATGTACACTGCGGTTGCGACGGCACATGCATGCCATTAAAACCTGTTCTCATCCGCTCCACATCCCACACCGCACCCAACTGGCTGGCCCGATCGATCGGCTAGACCGAAGAGAGAAAAAAATACTAGCAAATGCGTCTTATCGGCATGTTTAACGCAGACGCTTACAGAGACGTTAAGGAATAAAATCCCGGCTGTTACGTCCCCGCGGGCTCCGATCCTGGCGATTAGGCCAGCGTCGACGCTTTCTTTTGCGTCGGACGCTTATGGATGGGTAAGTGGTCATTTAGTACTGCCTGGTGCTCTCGCGGTATATTTTTTAAAATATCTAAGCGTCCGTGTATTGGAAGGTGCAACAATTTGACGAGCTTTGGCTACTTTTTTTTCTCCAAACGTCTACGTAAGCGTCTTCGACAGTACATGCCCACCTCGACGCAACTCCTTCCCCTCGAAAAAACACACCCACCTCGACGCAATCTAGCCGGGATCCTGCTGTTGCCGGCCGCGCCGGTCCTACTCCACGCGCCGCCGCTGGAAGCCGGCGCAGGTCCTTGTTCCATGTGCCTCTGTCGAGGGACTGTGTCCGTCCTTGCTCCACGCTCTACCGCCATCGGGGAAATCTACCCGAACTGCCGCCGCCGCGGAGGCGAAGGAGCACGCAGCCTAGTCACACCGACACCAACCCGACCTGCCGCCGCCGCGGCTGCTCACCCACGGCCTCGAGCTCTCGCTGCTGCCCATCTGCACTCTAGCCTCCCTTCTCGAACTCCTCCGCGCCTCTTCCTCCGCATCGGTGTAACCCACGTCGCTGCGGCCTAGAGGACCGACGCCCCGAGCGCCCGCGGCTCTCCCTCGTCGCCCGGCCACCAGGAATAGCGAGCAGCTCGGTCCCCCATACAAGGGCGGTGACCTGGGGTTGCACATCAGCAATCTTCATCACGTGAGGCCTCATATTGATGTATTTGCAATGGAAAATTTTCTCCCAAATCCCACTGATGTTAATAATTGTTCTAGTTTAGCGTATAGAAGCCTAAGGTTTTTCCAACTAACCTAGTTGTGAGTTCGTGCATACTATGTATTTGTTGTATGCTAATCAGAGTGCTGGGTTGTGTGACTTGTTGCCTAGGAGAATTTAGTATGAATTTCTAGTGAGTGGACTAAGTTTAGCCATACTTTCTCACCGATTCTGTTTATTTGTGCTGTTTTCTTGGACAAGTAATGCATGTTTGTCATGGTGCGTACAACTAGGAGCATGTAGACATGTGAGAGTGTGAGGGCCTTGTTCCAAAACTAATGCATCAGGGTTCTGAATGTGCTTTTTCAAGGGTGGTGTGGACTTTGTTGCCTTATCTCGTTTCTTGGGTGTTAATTTTATATATGCCATGTTCCTCTATCCACTATCTTAACTTTGTTCAGTATGTACTCGGCATAATTGTGAATTCTACTCTCTAGCACGTTTCCTATTGCATTGCTTTTAGGTACATAACAATTTCAACCAAGATGCTGAATGTGAACTATGATGAGTGCTTAATGAGTTATGGCACGGTTCTGGATTTGAAACTTGATGGTACTAGTCAATGGTGACATCTTATTGAATTTAAAACTATGATGGTACTAGTCAATGTTCTTGATGTGTGTTGCACAAATGCTTGTGAATTTTTTTGGAAGCAACTTATTTGCTCTTTCAAGACTATCTATGAAATTCAGCAAGACTAATTTCATGTACTTAAATTGATCTAAAAACGTGCATATTGAAAAGGGTGCTTAATGGTTTAATTTGTGGTGTCGATTACTTGTTTCCATGGGAACTGAGTCGTTAATCATCTGGTACTGATTGCTTGTTATTGCTGTGTGGCTTGTTCGCTAGGAGATCTCATGTGAAAAAATATATTATGTTGCCAAAATATGAAGGTGCTTAATGACTTTTGGTGATGTGGAATATATTCAAGCTCAACCAGCATGGTATGCCGTTAGGTTGCTCCACCTAGATAATCTCTCGGGTACCACATCATGCCATCAGGTTGTGAAGGTGCTTAGCAATGTAACATCTGGTGCTGATTTCACTTTTCTGGTTAATTTGTAGTACTGAATCGGTGTTCATCGGTGTAGAGGGTATCTCCGGAGTATAGTCGGGTGGAGCCGAAAGCTTCTTAGGTGGTGGGAGGTGAGTATCTCTGAGTGTGAGCTGCTGGATATTAGTCGTGATGCATAATTAATCGGCCTGCTCCGCCTACTATTTTGCTAGTCTAGGCAGCGGATGTGAACTGGTGGCCACCAAGTCTAGCTCTGATCTTGAGTTTCCCAGTTGTAAGCTTGAATAAAAGGTGCTTGACAGTTGATAGAAGATACGTAACACTATAGTATGTCTGATGAACCAGTAATAAGAGATTTCATTGCCAAGACTGTTGGTGCAAAATGCTTATTGCTATTGTTGCTAGTTCTTTCTGAAATACTATACTTGACTCGTTGATACGCACATCGTTTTGTGTATTTCCTTTTCACTATCCATCACTATTTGGCATTCCGTTTAAACCGAATCCAATCCTTGCTTCATTCCATTCCTGCTGCTGATATATGTTGTATGTTGGTGCTGGAAGTCGCAGCACATAGTATCTGTTGCATATTATGGTGCCATGCTTGATATTCCGACTCTTAGTACCAGCTAGCTATGCATGTAAACTAGATCATTTGTTCATATTTACAAGGGTGCTTAATGAGGCCGTGGTACTCTCGATAGGTAGACCTGGTTCAAAAGGCTTGTACCGAACGAGGATTGAGCTGCAGTGTCCTGTTTCATCGTGCAAAATGGCCTCTGGATAATCAGCTAATGCAATTAATCACGACACCAACTAATCGATCGCTGATGGACGACTAGACGGAGAGGCGAGACAAAAACACCGCGCGAGGCATTTGGTACCACACGGAGTAAATCGTGCTGCCAAAGCCCATAGGTACCCTGGATGAGATGTCAGCCCACTCCCTGGTACCGGTTGTTTGAATTTCAAATGCGGGCCTGTAATGAGGTCAGAACGCGCAGGCAATGCAGTGGGCTGACGGAGAGACAGTCAGCCCACTGCGCTCAGCAGTACTATTTTACCTTTTTTGCATGGTTTTCAAACATAGATTCAAAAGAAGGCTGCAAGGAATACAAAAATAGGACTGCAAAACTATGACAAGTTTCCCCATTTGATTGGTGTTGTCATGTGTTTGGTGAGAGAAACTTATTTTACAAATATGTGACGTAAATAGGAAAAGAAAAAGGAGAGTCATTGAGTACTCGTCTCAAAGCACATGTGTGGTGATAGATGCTTCCTCTAATGAGGATGAACGTACCATATCCGCTTCCTATATATATATAGGGTAGCGCCATTTGATCTCCAGGGTGTATAATAGTTATTCTATATCCACTCTCTATCTTTAGAACCGGATATTATTTTTACGTCGCGTAAATTTTGTCTTATCTCAAGAGTTGAGAAGAACGTAAAAAAATATAGACATGTTATAAGTTTTTTTTGTTTACATGCCATATAAAAATACGACGTAAAATACGTATTTTTAGTATATTTTACACTATAATTACTCGTAAACTATTTTTTTATGTCAAATTTTTTGCGTTGTGGATGAGTATGAACATAATTATTTGTATACAAAACATAAATTTCTAAACGTGAAAACATAAAATTATATGGGGTATAAAATAACTATTCTGCATCCTGGGTGCCGAACAGGGTTTCTATATATATATATATATATATATATATATATATATATATATATATATATATATATATGGGAAATAGCCTGCTAAACACGAGCATAGCTGCGCATAGCCTATCCACCGTTGATTCTATCCTCTTTTGATATAGGGAGGACATGTATCCAGACCCAGGATTTGTCTAAGAACTAACGCCGTTAGTGTTCATTTGGCATGCATGCATGAAGCTCTAGCAAAACAAACCTTATCTAATTCCGTTTGCATGAGGCAAACCCTAACGAGCAACATGCGGTAAACACTAAACCAAATATACTACACGGTAAACCATAATATACTACATGCATGAAGCCCTAACAAAACAAAGCTTATCTAATTTTGTTTTGGTTAGGCAAACCCTAATATACAACATGAGGTAAACCCTAATATACTACATGCATGAAGCCCTAGCAAAACAAAGCTTGTCTAATTTCGTTTACATGAGGCAAATCCTAACGAGCAACATGCAAAATAAAGCTTATCTAATTTCGTTTAGATGAGGCAAACCCTAACGGACAACATGCTGAGAAACCCTAACTTATTTAGTCTCTCTTCAACTTTCCTTGCTCATTTGAAAAACTAGGTGGAACCGGTTATTGCTTTCTTCCCTCTACCTCATCCCTCCTCGTGCACTTCGGATAAATTCTTGGACGAAACACACAATTTATTTGAAAGAAATTTTTAAGAAACTAAATTCTCGTACTTACTAATAAACAATATAAATGTTATTATTTTTCGAATACCATTTTGTTTCATTATTGCGACTTCTTTGTTCCACGACTTACTCATAATAATTCAGACTGATTCAGATCACAATTTACCTTGCCCCGCATACAAATATCGTGCTTTAATATTGATATCGGCACCGCCCAACCTAACCCCCTAACTTATATAGTTAGTTTACTATTAATCCTAATAGCACACATATTTTTTATACTACCTTTTTACAGCTAGGAAGTATTTACATGTCCATAATTAAATTACCGCTACACTGTTTTTCCACGCAAGTAGTACTACTTTTACCACAGTCAACAACATGCATTACTAAGCAGAACGACTTCAGTGCACTGCTAGCTACAAGTACTTGTATAAGATGTTTTGTCTATGAGTGTGTTCTATCTTTTATAGAGTACCACAGTACTATGTGGCGGGAAAACAAAACAAAATGTCACCCAGATGGCGCGCGACAAGTTACTCTCTCCCGCCAAAAAAATAAGACACTAAACCACTTAGATAAATATTTAGGGTTTGCATAGTACCACAAAATTTCACTATGGTTTGCATAGTATGAAGTCCTAGCTGCAGAAAGAAGCCACCCTAATTAAAACAAGGGTTGTTTTGCTCCAATAGCTAGGGCCACCGCAATAAACAAAACAACCTTTGTTTGGTATTCTTCACATTGTCATGGATGCATGCGGCCATCAAACACATACCAAAACAACCTTTATTAGGGCACTCTCTTGCATGGCACATAGTCTAAAGTTACTGCATGCAAAACCTGTTTTAATCCTTGTTCTTAATCCCTTCTTATTTTAGATGCTAAAATTTTTGTAGCCAAAACAGTGTGTTAATTTGGAACCCATGCCAAACCCTAGATTCTTGCATGCATGCACAAACTAACACCGTTAGCTCATCCATGTTCCACCCCACTTCCATCTAGAGGTTGCATGCATTTGATCCCTAAATCCAACGGTCCTAAGCCTACATATATATATATATATATATATATATATATATATATATATATATATATATATATATATATATATATATATATATATATATATATATATCGACGCGGATTTGCTAAACACAGGCGTAGCTACGCATAGGCTTAGGACCGTTGGATAAAGAGATCACATGCAATGCTAGTTTTAGATGGTAGTGCGTGGCTCTTGGTAGGAGTAACAGTTCTTAACGGCGTTTGTACCACACCGTGTGTGTACATGCATGCAATTCCTAGAGGCTCTAGCAAACCCTAATTTTTTAGCTTGCTGTTTGGCAAAGAAACTTTTAGCATCTAAAATGGAAAGGTAAAATGAACAAGGCTTAAAATGAGTTATGCATGCAAACGTTTTCTGCTATGCATCACGTGACTCTTAGCGTAGCCAAGGATTATGAGGGTACCAGAAAATTATTTCGCAATTATTTATTGGACAAATTTATTTGCTTTTAAAGGATTCTAGTAGAATATCAGTTCCTCGGGTACCAGAATGCAGCTTGCGTGCCATTTGCATCGGAGACAGCTATGCCTGGAGCGCCGCACGCCTGCATGAAGAGTTGTGTCCATAGCCTTAAACAAAACAAGGGTTATTTCGTGTTGGGTTGGAGTGGTTGAGCTGGTCGACGCATTTCTGTGTATGAATGCCTACATTTAATGTACACCCGAGACGAGATGGCTAGTATATATTAGTGTTTGCCTCACCTAAATGAAATTTGATAAGTTTTGTTTTGCTACGGTTTCATGCATGTAGTATATTAGGGTTTACCATGTAGTATATTAGGGTTAGGGGTTTACCGCATGTAGTATATTAGGGTTTGCCTCACCTAAATGAAATTTGATAAGCTTTGTTTTGCTACGGCTTCATGCATGTAGTATATTAGGGTTTACCATGTAGTATATTAGGGTTAGGGTTTACCCCATGTAGTATATTAGGGTTTTCCTCACCTAAATGAAATTTGATAAGCTTTGTTTTGCTAGGGCTTCATGCATGCATCAAAGGAACACTAACGACATTACTATTGAGCCAACATCCTGGGTCTGGATACATGTGCTCCCTATATCAAAAGGGGAGAGAATCAACGGTGGATAGGCTATGTGCAGCTATGCCTGTGTTTAGGTGAGGAAAATTACACAGGCGTAGCTACGCATAGGCAGAGCACCGTTGGATTTAAGGATCAAATGCATGCAAACTCTAGATGGAAGTGGGTGAAACATGGCTGAGATAACGGTGTTAGTTTTGTGCATGCATGCAAGAATCTAGGGTTTGGCATGGGTTCCAATTTAGCACACTGTTTTGGCTACAAAAGTTTTAGCATCTAAAATGAGAAGGGATTGGAACAAGGATTAAAACAGATTTTGCATGCAGAAGCTTTAGACTATGTGCCATGCAAAAGAGTGCCCTAACAAAGGTTGTTTTGGTATGTGTTTGGTGGCCGCATGCATCCATGAGAATGGAGCAAAACAACGCTTGTTTTGATTAGGGTGGCTTCTTTCTGCAGCTAGCGCTTCATACTATGCAAACCCTAGTGAAAGTTTGTGGTACTATGCAAACCCTAAATTTTCATCTAAGTAGTTTAGTGTCTTATTTTTTTGGCGGGAGATAGTTACTTGTCGCGCGCCATCTAGGTGACATTTTTTGTGTTTTCCCGCCACATAGTACTATGCTACTCTATAAAAGATAGAATACACTCTTAGACAAAACATCTTATACCAACATCTCGTACAACAAGGTATAACTTGAGATAAAGTCCTGCCTTACATGCAATAGCTACCTAAAGCAACGGGCATGCAAAATCTGAGAAGCTAAGTTGGTTTAGGGTTTTTTGCATGTCTTTGACTATGACACATTGGGTTCAGTGCAATGGAATAAGACATGCATGCAATGCCTAGGGTTTCTCACGTCCGAGAAGCTTACTTTGTTTAGGGGTTTTTGCATTACACATTGGGTTCAACGCAATGAAATAAGGCTTAGTTTGGTTAGGGTTTACCGCATGTTGTATATTAGGGTTTGCCTCACCTAAATAAAATTTGATAAGCTTTGTTTTGCTAGGGCTTCATGCATGTAGTATATTAGGGTTTACCGTGTAGTATATTAGGGTTAGGGTTTACCGCATGTTGTATATTAGGGTTTGCCTCACCTAAATGAAATTTGATAAGCTCTGTTTTGCTAGGGCTTCATGCATGTAGTATATTAGGGTTTACCGTGTAGTATATTAGGGTTAGGGTTTACCGCATGTTGTATATTAGGGTTTGCCTCACCTAAATGAAATTTGATAAGCTTTGTTTTGCTAGGGCTTCATGCATGCATCAAAGGAACACTCACGACGTTACTATTGAGCCAACATCCTGGGTCTGGATACATGTGCTCCATATATCAAAAGGGGAGAGAATCAACGGTGGATAGGCTATGCGCAGCTATGGCTGTGTTAGCTGGCTATTTATATATATATATATATATATATATATATATATATATATATATATATATATATATATATACGGCGCGGATTTGCTACACACGGGCATAGCTGCGCATAGGCTTAGGACCGTTGGATAAAGAGATCACATACACTACTAGTTTAGATGGTAATGGCTGGATCTTGAAAGTAGTAACGGTTCCTAACGGCGTTTGAAGCATCGCGTGTGTGTACTTGCATGCAATGCCTAGGGGCTCGTGAAAACCCTAAAAATTTTAGCTTGCTGTTTGGCAAAGAAACTTTTAGCATCTAAAATGGAAAGATAAGTCAACAAGGCTTAAAATGAGTTCTACATAGTATGCAAACCCTAGTGAAGGTTTGTGGTACTATGCAAACCCTAAAATTTCATCTAACTGGTTTAGTGTATTGTTCGTTAGGGTTTCTCACCTAAATAAATTAGGGTTTCTCAGCATGTTGTTCGTTAGGGTTTGCCTCACCAAAACGAAACTAGATAAGCTTTGTTTTGGATGTTGCTTCTTAGGGTTTGCCTCATGCAAATAAAATTAGACAAGCTTTGTTTTGCATGTTGCTCGTTAGGGTTTGCCTCATGCAAACGAAAATAGACAAGCTTTGTTTTGCATGTTCCTCGTTAGGGTTTGCCTCATGCAAACGAAATTAGACAAGCTTTGTTTTGCATGTTGCTCTTTAGGGTTTGCCTTATGCAAACGAAATTAGACAAGCTTTATTTTGGTAGGGCTTCATGCATGCATGCCAAAGGAACACTAACGGCGTTAGTTCTTAGACAAATCCTGGGTCTGGATACATGTGCTCTCTATATCAAAAGAGGATAGAATCAACGGTGGATACGCTATGCGCAGCTATGCCCGTGTTTAGCAGGCTATTTCCCATATATATATATATATATATATATATATATATATATATATATATCCAGACCCAGGATTTGTCTAAGAACTAACGCCGTTAGTGTTCCGTTGGCATGCATGCATGAAGCTCTAGCAAAACAAACCTTATCTAATTTTGTTTGCATGAGGCAAACCCTAACGAGCAACATGCGGTAAACACTAAACCAAATATACTACACGGTAAACCGTAATATACTACATCCATGAAGCCCTAACAAAATAAAGCTTATCTAATTTTGTTTTGGTTAGGCAAACCCTAATATACAACATGAGGTAAACCCTAACCCTAATATACTATATGCATGAAGCCCTAGCAAAACAAAGCTTGTCTAATTTCGTTTACATGAGGCAAACCCTAACGAGCAACATGCAAAATAAAACTTATCTAATTTCGTTTATGTGAGGCAAACCCTAACGGACAACATGCTGAGAAACCCTAACTTATTTAGTCTCTCTTCAACTTTCCTTGCTCATTTGAAAAACTAGATGGAACCGGTTATTGCTTTCTTCCCTCTACCTCATCCCTCCTCGTGCACTTCGGATAAATTCTTGGACGAAACACACAATTTATTTGACAGAATTTTTTAAGAAACTAAATTCTCGTACTTACTAATAAATAATATAAATGTTATTATTTTCGAATACCATTTTTTTCATTATTGCGACTTCTTTGTTCCACGACTTACTCACAATAATTCAGACTGATTCAGATCACAATTTACCTTGTCCCGCATACAAATATCGTACTTTAATATTGATATCGGCACCGCCCAACCTAACCCCCTAACTTATATGGTGAGTTTATAATTAATCCTAACGGTACACATATTTTTTATACTACCTTTTTATAGCTAGGAAGTAATTACATGTCCATAATTAAATTACCGCTACACTGTTTTCTCACGCAAGTAGTACTACTTTTACCACAGTCAACAACATGCATTACTAAGCAGAACGGCTTCAGTGCACTGCTAGCTACAAGTACTTGTATAAGATGTTTTGTCTATGAGTGTGTTCTATCTTTTATAGAGTACTACAGTACTATGTGGCGGGAAAACAAAACAAAATGTCACCCAGATGGCGCGCGACAAGTTACTCTCTCCCGCCAAAAAAATAAGACACTAAACCACTTAGATAAATATTTAGGGTTTGCATAGTACCACAAAATTTCACTAGGGTTTGCATATTATGAAGTCCTAGCTACAGAAAGAAGCCACCCTAATCAAAACAAGGGTTGTTTTGCTCCAATAGCTAGGGCCACCGCAATAAACAAAACAACCTTTGTTTGGTATTCTTCACATTGTCATGGATGCATGCGGCCATCAAACACATACCAAAACAACCTTTGTTATGGCACTCTCTTGCATGGCACATAGTCTAAAGTTACTGCATGCAAAACCTATTTTAATCCTTGTTCTCAATCCCTTCTCATTTTAGATGCTAAAATTTTTGTAGCCAAAAGAGTGTGTTAATTTGGAACCCATGCCAAACCCTAGATTCTTGCATGCATGCACAAACTAACACCGTTAGCTTATCCATGTTCCACCTCACTTCCATCTAGAGGTTGCATGCATTTGATCCCTAAATCCAAAGGTGCTCTGCCTATGTGCAGCTACGCCCGTGAGTAGCAATCTGCGTCGTGTATATATATATATATATATATATATATATATATATATATATATATATATATATATATATATATATGGGGTGATAGCTGTGCATGGATTCCCATGTACGATGCAGATTTGCTACCATGGGTGATAGCTGTGCATGGGGTGCGGACCGTTGGATAATGTTCGGTGATCCGTGCTTCTGTTAAGTCCGTTAGGCCATTCCTCGACACCCGCACAGGTTCCTATCGGCAAAAAAATACATGAAAGAATTAACTGGCCTGTTCCAAGACCAAGCAGCTAAAAACACACCTCCACCAAAGTCCAATCGGATTTATTCACTTCGGAAGCACAAGATTCACAGATCAATCAATACTCAAACACAAAATCGAGGGGTCCATACACGTTTGTTTGGTTCATCCATGAAGTATCACGCAGAAAACTGGGATCAAAATCAAAAAGGCAAAACAAAAGAATTCCTTGTTGAGAAACGCATGATCCAAATTCCCACGATGCCATCGATCCAGGGTACGCCGGGGATAATTTTTTAAAATAATACATTTTTATTCAATTTCACAAATAATACACGAAATGTAAATGTTCCAAATCTAACAGACCGTCGTCCGTTCAAAAGACGTGCCGGCTGCTTCTTTATTCCAAAAAACGACAGCCCGGTCTTCTTTTATCCAAAAGACGACAGTGTTGCCTTCTTTTTCCCAAAAGCCGACCGAGCATCACGCTGTCGGGCGACAGGGGGTGCAGCGCGGTTCGTTCGTTGAATGGACGACGCGTCCCAGCATATAGCTCAGCCAGGGCCCATCGTCGTCCTCCCCTCCTCTCTCTCTCGCTGTTCTTCCTCTTTCTCTCTCGCTTGCTCTCGTTTTCACCAGGTGCTGCACCGATTTTTAGCCCAGATTTCTATCCAAACTCGATATTTTAACATATTAGCAAGCTAGTAGAGTCCCGATCTACTAATGGGATAGCTTGGTGTAGTGATTTGAGTCGTTTTGGTGGAGGGATCTGGTGGTCTTGTTGAGCAATGGCCATGGTGGAGGCTGGTGCTAGGACTTGAGGAAGATGCATGGTGGAGGTGCTGATCCGTTGACCTGAGGCGGCTGCACGCCAGACTTCGCACGCTTCAAAGGTAAACCCAAATAATGTAGTGTTTAGGTTCTTCTATGGTGCTGGTTTCGTCAGAACAAACCAGCATGGAGTTGATTTGAGCGAGTTTAATTTTATGAATGAAGTGCTTCAGAATTCTGAAACAGTGCCCGTTACTCAGTTGAAGGATTGGTTATGTGCTCGTTTAGGTCTCCCTCCGACCCATACTGTCGGTGTGCATGCTTTATGGACTAAGTCAAGACAAAGCCCTAATTTTTATTTAAGGCCAATAGAAGCGCAACATAAATGGGTCAAATTTGTGCAAGCTTGCCAAAAAAGAGTAGTTAACCCCAGTCTCTTAGTGTTACCTGTGGCGAAAGAGGCTGGGTATGATCATGGCCAGAGTAATCAGACCGGTCATGCTGGAGGTGGTTATGATCATGGTTAGAGTAGTCAGGGCCAAGAGGGTGGCGGCAGTTATGAATCAGGTCACAATAGCTATGCACACACCGGGGGTGATGTTATGTATCGGAGGACGGTGGTGAAGGATTAGGGGAAGACATATTCAGTGGCGAAGCTGATGAGGACAAGATATATGATGGTTTGTTGCAACATCAAATGGAAGCCAAAGAATCAGAAGGCAACAGTGATACGACTGATGATTCTGGCAAGTCTAATCAAGAAGAGATCGGCCAACTTATTCCGACATCATGGAATAATGACAATACAGCAGCAATGACTATGAATGATGGGCATGATTCGGCGTGGCAGTATCACGCGAACAACATCTCTTTGGGTGCATTATATCCTAGCAAGAGACATCTACAGGAAGCAATCGTTGAGTGGTCAATGTCCATGCAACGACTCTTGAAAACGAAGGTGTCATCACAACAATATTTGATATTAGTTTGCGAGGAAGCCGGATGTCCTGCAAGGGTGCATGCCCATCTCCCTAGGTATGACACAAACTGGAAAGTCACTGATGTTGTGATGCACACATGTGAACTTGATAGTATCCTTCAGGACCATCGTAACCTCACGTCAACCCTCCTGGCTAGACTGTTATACACAGAGATAGTGGAGGGCAAATCCATGGGGGTGAAAGCTATCATTAACAAAGTTTCTGTTAGATTCCGCTACAATATTTCATACGGAAAGGCTTGGAGGACTAAGCAAAGGGCACTGGAGGCAAGGTTTGGTTCGTTTTGAGACGGGTACGGCTGTGTTGTTAGGATGCTCCCAGACACTGCAGGCTAGGAATACAGGCACTTACATTGCCATGGGAACCTAATTTGAGGGTACTTCATCGAGTGTTCTTCTCATTTTCTATATGCATAGAAGCTTTCACTCATTGTCGACCAGTCATCTGTGTGGATGGTACATTTCTCACTGGCAAGTACGGGGGTCAGATATTGACTGCCATAGGTCAAGATGGAAAAAATCAAGTTGTTCCACTTGCATTTGCTTTCATGGACAACGAGAACACCGAGAGTTGGGTATGGTTTTTCAGGCAGCTGAAGATAGCAATTGTGAGAGATACACCGAATATATGCGTCCTTCATGATAGGCATCCAGGTATACTAAGCGCGATAAAGAAGCTCACACGACCCACTCCTGATGAAGTTACTCCATGGCTGGACATGCAGAGTCGTTGGTGCATACGGCATCTAGGGGCCAACCTTTTCTCACAGTTAAGGAACAAGGCTCTTATGAACCTATTCAAGAAGCTTTGCAAGAACAACCAAGAGTGGAAGTACATCAAGTGTCGTGGCTATCTTGATGACTTCACTAAGAAACATGTGACTCAGAGGAGAGCAGCTAGAGCAGCAGCGGTCGCGGCTTATGCAGCGGTGTTAGCTGCACAGGAAACAACAGGAGCAGCACCACCGGAGGAAGAACCCATTGCCATTTGTGACTTTCCAGGATTTGACCAACCCGGTACTAGGAGAAGGCCTGACAGAAGGATTAAAAAATTTCAGGAATGGATACAACACGAGCCTGTAGAGAGGTGGTCTCTGCTGCATGACACTCATGGTGCTAGGTTTGGCGTCATGACTACATATCTGGCTGAAACTTACAACTTTGTCTTGAGAGGAAGCAGGGCTCTGCCATTAACAGCCATTGTGGAGTGTATTTTCACTGGAACTCTGAAGTATTTCAGAGACAGACTCCAGATGGCTCAGATGCATATCATGAACAACCCAAACACGAGGTATTTCTCAAATATCATACATGGATGCCAAGATGGAGAAGGCTCGGTCCATGCATGTCATCGCCATCGGTAATCAGGAAAGAAGGTTCGAGGTACGCCTCCCTTCCAACCGGATTGGAACAGGAGAAGAGTTAAAGACATAGGAGGTGAGGATAGGCAACGAAGCCTGGCCAATGTGTGAGTGCACGTGCAATAAACCCAAACTGTTGCATCTGCCTTGCTCACATGTACTAGATGCATGCGGGCTAATGGGTATGGATGCGATCTCGTTTGTGTCTCCTTATTTCCTTAAAGACGCGGTGGTCAATACGTGGACATGCGAGATGATGGGATATAGGGCATGGGGAAATTTCAACAAAGTAAATCCAGGTGAAAGGGTTTACATCCCAGATCCTGAACTGATGCGGACAGGAAGAGGAAGGCGACAATGTGTCCGCATCCGTAATGATATGGATGAATCTGAAGCCGGAGGCCCTACTAGGCAATGTTTTTTGTGTAATCAATTTAGTCATATAGACACCAGTTGCCACATCTTCGGGACTGGTGGAGCTGCTCCTCGTGGACGTGGCAGCCGAGGAAGAAGAGGCAGAGGAAGAAACTAGATGTGTGGAACTATGTCTTAAATTTGTAATATGTGTGAAACTATGTCTTAAATTTGTAACATATGTGGAACTATGTCTTAAATTTGTAATATGTGTGAAACTATGTCTTAAATTTGTAACATATGTGGAACTATGTCTTAAATTTGTAATATGTGTGGAACTATATTTTAAATTTGTAATATGTGTGGAACTATGTCTTAAATTTATAACATGTGTGGAACTATGTCTTAAATTTGTAATATGTGTGGAACTATGTATTAAATTTGTAATGTGCAGATGGCAGGATCTTTGCTGAATGCTGACATAGATAGAAAGCACCGGTCATTGTAAAGTCTTAATAAATTGCACTTCTGGTACTATAATATGAAAGTTACTAGCAACTATTTTGTCATGCAGTATCGTTTCACGGGAGAGCAAGTCGTTAGATGCTATCCATCGTGCAGTGAGCAGTTCGACACACTGAAAGAGGATGTCATGATTTGGGAGCCGTACACCCTGCAGACACGTCACACAGGATATCCCGGCGGGTTATCTATTATGTGCACTAGAGATCGAGAGTACTGGCTGACTAAATCGAAGATCATCTTCGATTGCCTAGTTGAGGAGATGTCTCAACAGAGGGTCATGCGGCAGTTCGGTCTTTGCCAGATGGTAGATCCCCCGCGTCCGGATGTTCCCCTTCTAGATGTCGTGCACGCGTAAGTAAATATATGTACATAAAGAATGTGTCTTATACTTTATCTATGTTCTTTAATGATGGTCTAACAAATTCTAATGACAGGTACTCTCGGAAAACTAACAAGACCGCCACTCAATGGCTCCAACGGTTGGGGATTTACGTCAACGAGTGGCAGAATTTTTCCAACACAAGTGTGGCACGCTGGCTCGTTTGGTATGGAGCTATTCAACGAATACTTACAGAGGTACATGTCGATGACACGGCTACGTCCCATTCCACACACATGACGATGAGATATACCCTAGCCAGTCAACACTGGAGTCCAGACAGTCAGCGGTAAGTACTTTATTTAGAGCATAATCAACATGAGTGCCTATGTAGTGTATACTTAACTATGAGATAAATGCAGGCCGACATGACGTGGAAGCTACAGACTAAGGTGGCTCAGTATGGACGATCGCTTTCGACCGTTCCTCTTGTGCCCCGTCAGCAGGCTCAGTCCTTTGCCCGGCAGGTCGAGGAGAAGCTGCGGCGTATCTATGCGACCATCACGTGCACCAGCATCTCAGACGTCATTCAACACCGAGCAGCACAACGTCCACCGCGTCACTCGGTGGAGGAGCGCGCCCCAGGTTGCTCCACGCAGCAGCGCCCACCGCGTCGATCCATGGAGGAGCGCGCCCAACGTCCACCCATGCAGCAGCCACCTTCTCCAGACCAGGCTGGAGGCTCGGGATGGCACGGGGAGCATATTTCTCCTCCACTCTGCCATAGGCCTCGTCCACGACTCCCACAGCAGGCGCCGCCAAGAGCACCACCTCTAGACCAGGCTGGAGGCTCGGGGTGGCAGCAATCACAGTTTACTTTCGACCCATGGCAGCAATCGCAGTTTAATATCGACCAGTGGCAGTAGAACCAGATTACTTTTGAACAGTGGCAGCAGCAGATCCCCTACACGGACTTCGCTTATCGACCACAATCTCATCCTCATGGTAAGCTTGTCCCTTCCTACTATCGTTAGATGCAGTATGACATTGTTTAGTACTTAATTTCTTGTACACTGACAGGAGACTCCGTTTCATGGGACACTACTGATGACCATGATCAGCAGACACAGTACGAGCAGGTAGACTGGTTTGGCCAGTATCAACCAGGTACTCCACCACCTATCCCCATACATGATACACAGGATCAAGGTGAAGGGTCAACTGCACTTCACCGTGATGTGATGCCACTCCACAGATATGGATGGAGTACACCGAGGCCTCCGCCACCTCGTCGTCGACACCAGTGATATCTACTTATGTATCAGACATTTATCTATCTATGTATGAGACATATATCTACCTATATATGAGACACCATTCTATTATTCGACAAACTACTCAACGTAGCTTGCAACACAGTTCAGCATAACTTGCGGTACATAAATAAGAGTCCTATCTATCCCTAGCATGATGCCTTTCCATTTCCCTTCGATGATGCCTCGCCCTTTCCTTTCGACGATCCCTCGCACTTGCTCTTTTTGGCCTGCGCTTTCTTCTTCTCCTGCCTCTTGTCCCACTCATCTCTCGTCTTGCTTCCAACGGGTGGCGGCATGAAGATATCATCCTCATCTTCGCTCTCTTCTATCCAGGCCCTAGGTGCCGCAACCTGCTCCATCATGTCAGCTTGACTCTTCTTGACCTACGCTTTCTTCTTCTTCTGCCTCTTGTCCCACTCAGCTCTCGCCTTGCTTCCAACGGGTGGCAGCATGAAGATATCATCCTCATCTTCGCTCTCTTCTATCTAGGACCAAGGTGCCTCAGCCCGCTCCATCATGTGAGCTTCACTCTTAAAGTTGAGCTTGTCCCACCTTGCCTGGATCTTGATAAGCTCTGCTCGTACCTGATTTGGGGTCTTCAGTTTCCCCCCTCTCCGATGAAGTTCCTTACCAAGCACAACGAGAGCATCACAGTTCCTTACCACCGTCTCCCATTGGGCTGGTTCATCGCCTATCATAACATTTCTGGCTTCTTGGAAAAGCTCAACGGACATCTGTGCCGGCCAGAGAAACGTGTCGGTCATAGTGGAGAGGAGTAGAGGGAAATGCGAGAGCAAGAGGAGAGGAGAAGAGGGAAATGAGAGAGTAAGAGGAGGAAAAGATGAGTTGGGTGAAAAGATACATCTCGTTACCCGGATCTATACAAGCACCGAACCGAATAGGCGGGAAAAAATGGCGGGAAAAAAGGGTGGGAAGTACTGGCGGAAAAAAACGGCGGGAAGGACTGACGGGAAAAATCAGCGGGAAGGAGTGGCGAGAAAAATCGGCGGGAAAAGACGGCGGGAGAAACGGCGCGAAACAATAGTCCGAAACCTAAAACGTATTTGGACATGTACGTAGTTTGCATGATCAATGCCGCCGTCTTCATTTCGAAAGACGAAACCATCCTTCGTCTTTCCAACAGACGAACACTACCTTCGTCTTTCGAACAGACGACAGTCTGGGGCACTCGTCCTTTTAAATAAAGATGGAACGCGTCGTCTTTTCAAAAGAATAACCATCCGTCGTCTTTTGAACGGACGACTGTCCATTAGATTTGCAAATTCTTCGTTTCATGTATTATTTGTAAAATTGAATAAAAAATGTATTATTTTAAAAAAATTAGCCACGCCGACTGAGCCGTCGTCCGTCGCCTCCGCAGCCTTCCACCGCGGCACACCTGCAACCCGGTCAGCCCAACCTCCAAATAATAAATGGTGCTTGGGAGTATCTAAAATCACCCGGGAAGAATCAATGGAACACTTCCATACACTGTACAAAATTGTACGGCAGGGAAACAATGGAATGATTTGATTGGAAAATGCTCTTCTCAATTTCTCATACAGAGTAGTACATGAGACAAAACTGGATCTTAAATATGCAGTAATAAAGTAAATGAAAGAGAATTAGAAGAGAGACGGGCCGTGAAGCCGACAAGGAGGTTCTCTGTCACGGCCGGCAAGGAGGTTCTCTGTCACGGGCGTTGATCACGATCTGCTCCAAGCCTCCAACCTGCCATGTCAGAGACGGGTCCATCACTGCGGAAGAGCTACTCCTCCCCTGCGCAGCTAGCTGTGATGCGGAGAGAAGGTACAGCCAGCTGGAGGTGGGACATCGTCGGCCGGGATCCAATCCATCTCCCCGCTATCCGCCGCCACGCACAAGTCACCGATTCAGCCTTCGCGTCGGAGATGGATGACGCCCAGGTCGCCTCTGCATCCCAAATCGTAGCTCATCCTGCTGCCTTGATCTCAGAATTACCAATCCACGCACTAGGAGGACCAAGGCAGCATAACTTGTATTGATTTGACTTCTTGAGCATGAACACGAACAATTATGGAAAATTTTCTGCAAACCCCACAATCTAAGATTAAGAACAAAAAGGAAAATGCAAAAGATCGGGAAAATAGAAGGAAGAGGATGTATCGCCAAGCCACGACCAACAAGAGATAAAGAATCTCACGCTCCCTGAACCACAATCACAAATCCATCAACGAAAGCAGCAATAGAAGCACCAATTTCTGCTCCCAACCCCAAATCCATGAACACTCTGGGTGAGCAAGGGCGCCCCACGCGCGCCAGGTCTGTACAGAGGGTAGAACGGATCTTCCACTGCGTCATCATGAGCCCAGTCCCGAACACGGGTGAGATGATTTGACGAACAGGGAGCCACGCCACCACTCCTCCCACTGTCGACGTCGGACATCCCGGCCCCCGTCGTGCAGCCACAACGCCCCACCCGCGGACATGGACGAGATCAGGCCCGCTCGCCCCGCCACCACCGCACCTCCATACCCCGCCGCCAAGCCCACCCTTCCACTGCTTCCAACCGCATGCTCCTCCATCCGCATCACGTACAGACAGCGCGCTGGCTATAACCAGGAGCACGTGCCGTGGTTCCCAATCCTCCCCAAGCTCAAACCCGAACGGCAAAGTCAACCGCCCCGACTGCGTGATTCGGTTTCGACCAGAGACAGAGAGGATAGGTAAACACTCGCCGCAGATCGATATCCTCGACCTTCTGAGCCGGCCGATGGCTCGGAGGAGGAGCATGGGTTGTAGCCGGGAGGCGGGGAGCCGTGGGATCCCGCCGGCAGCCGGTAGGTGTGGATGCGAGTGGCTTCCGCCAGTGTCCGGGTCGCGCGTGGCGCGTGTGTCTCGCCCGGCGGCCACGAGGCGCGTGAGAGGCCACCGGTTGCAAGGTAGGGGTCGGCTGGAAGGTGCAACATGGGGAATCGTCGGAGGTGGCTCTCGGTGTGGCCAGAGAGTGCGTGCGGGTGGATTTGGCTCTTGGTGAAAGGGAAAAACGATACGTTAACAGCGTTTAGATGATGTAGGGTGGAAAATGAATTATACGTTGATCCAACGGCGGGACGGGGGTGCACAGCTACCACCCTAGGAAGCGAAATGGTATGTCCTAGTACCTAGGAGGAAGCATCGTCTACCACTCGTGTGCTTTGCGATTGGTACCACATGATCTTCCTTTTTCTTTTCCCATTTTCATCACCTATTTGTGAAATCAATTTCTCTTACCTGCCACATGAGGTCATATAGCAAATGAGGAAACTTGTCATAGTTTTGCATGTCTATATGTGTATATTTTGTAACCCTTTGTTTGAAATTGAGTTTGAAAAGTAGAACCAAAAAAGGCAAGGCAGACTTCTGCTGGCAGTGTGATCAGTGCACCCTGCCAGCCCACGGAGGAGCTGCGCACGGGTCAGCGAATTGGCCTACCGATTTCAAATTTCAAACGTTCGGTATCCACCCCTACCGCATGGGTTTACTACTGTAGCACGGTATCTAACGTGGGCCAAAATAAAATTTTTGCTGAGAGACGATCTGTAGCATGGGCTCTCTTTTAGCCGTTTCATCGCTGGACCAGGCAGGTCAGTACCATGGGCTCCAATTCTTTTTCCCGCTCATCATCGAACAACGTTCGTCTAACGATGATGCCTAGGCGCCTAGAGACAGAGTAGAAATTATGCGGCATAATCACACACCTAATTTATAATGAAAATAAACTGTATTAGCTCGTCCTTTTAATACTACGTATGTGGTTTCCCTTGACATGTCGTGTACAACTCGTCTTCTTGCATATTAAAGTATTTCTTCTGACTTAAATTTATATAGATTCACATGCATTTATATGTCTAGATATATCCAAATTTAGACAAATAATTGTTCATGATTTCCAGCATAATTTGCATATTAAACAATGATCAAAAGCCTAAAGGATGTTGCGGCGGCGCTGCGCTACGCTAGTGTGAGCAAACCGGGCTCCGGTACACCTCACCAGAGTCTAGGGCGTGGCGGCGACCTCACTTGTTGTCGAAGAGGATGACTGCGAGCGTGCTCCATGGCCTCCTTCTACGCCGTGACGTAGGCTTGGTGCTAGTTGTGGTGGAGTCGGGCAGCCTCCTGTGCTCGCCGCTCCTCCTTGCGCCGCTCTGCCTCCGCCGCCCACTCCATGCCTAGAAGCGCCCAACGCAGGTCCTCCGCCTCACGCTTCTCCACTGCTCACGCCGACCACCGGTGCATCTTCTCTAGCGCATGTTGCTTGGCCTCATCCCTGTGCATCTTCTCTAGCATTGCTTCCATGTAAATAAGTTCGTATTACTCATCCAAAACATCAATTTGGTATCATGTAGTGTATGTTTCAGTATTGGAGCATCAAGATGAGCCACTCGGGATGAGGTTTTATGAAATAGGGTTCTTTAAGCGTCCCTTCCCTCCGATTCGGTATCACACATGGCTAGATTCAGTTCCTCAGCCGTGTTCCGTATCAGTGATAAGCCAGTCGCGTGTTCCGGTACCACTCGTGGCTAGATTTGGTTTCTCGGTCATTTTACCGAATAAGTGGTAGGTCAATCGCGTATTGGTTCGGTACATTTGAGATGCACCATGCGGGGATGTGGTTTTAACGAATTAGAGAACTTTAAGTGCTCATGCCCTCTCGTTTCGGTACCACGCATGGCTAGATTCGGTTCCTCGTGTATTTCAGTACCACACATGGCTAGATTCGGTTCCTCATGTATTTCGGTACCACGCATGGTTAGATTCGGTTCCTAAATAAGATTAGTTACACACTGAATCTTAAAGAAAACTGGAAACAACAAAGTACAAAACTGAATCTTCAAGCACCCTTGGAATTCTAAAGTGCCAAAAAAAAACTCACAACTCACAAGAAACTCAATCCGACGGTAACTAGCTAAGTCAAAGATTACTAAAACATTCAAGCCAAAAGTAGACATCAACAAGCTTGAATCAATACATTTGGGGCAATTTGGACGGAAATAACCTATAAAAAATAAATTCACGAAATGAACTCCAGCGAAAAGAAATTTACTTGACTAACCCTTTTTGCAACGCCATACGCGCTAGCGCCGCACCCTGAAGAGCAGCGCCATGAGGCGTGGCGCCACACTCCTTCCAGCGTGGCTCGCCCGTGGCCTCGTGGGTCCCGGTGCCGTTAGTGCGGCGCCACACCGTGTAGCACCGCACTCTGTAGTGCAACGCCAGCGCGTGTGGCGCCACACTTTAGGTCTTCTACCAGCACGCGGCCAGCCCTCCCTCGACCCAACTCATTCTTCTCACCCACAGGAAGCACAGCAGCGGCGGCGGCTATGGTCCTCCCTCAACCTCCTCCCTCCTAGTGCCCAAATCGGAAGCCTCTCTCCGTGGATTTCGATCCCACCAAGTGCCTTAAGGTATTCTTCCCCTTCTTTTTTGTTTCACCCATTAATTTCTTGTTTTGATCCATATCTTGCAAACCCTAGGTTGTTTTGTAAGATGCATGGCAGAATGTTGTTGCATTGGCATATTGGTTAGGCATTTTGTTGATGGTAGAATTTGTATGTATTGAGTATGTTGACCATGGTATTGTTGATTATCTTAGGCATGTCAAGAATTGTTCATGTTCACCATGTAGACAAGGATGCTTTTTTGAGAGGTAACATAGAACCGGACCCGGACGAGCTCGATTTGGTGTTTGAGCGTACTCCAACCTATGCTGAGGTCTTGGAGCAATTGAGGACTGAATTGAAATGGATGGACCCAAATGATGTTGTTTAGTTGGAGGGAAGACATAATGTTGGCTTGGGAATGCATGTCCATTGGAAGACCATGCATATCTTCTCTGAGACCCGTTGGCTTGCATACAAGGAGGTGGTGGCCGAATCACTAGACAAGGCTCTTGAGCTATTTGCCACCAAGAAAGTTGATAGTTCATTGTCTTTGGACTTGAACCGTATGGCATCCCCATAAGTCCTCCACCCGTAGACCAAGAGCTAAGCCGTGAACCTCCCTTGACCCAAACATTGAGCCTGATTTCAAGACACCAAGACGAAGTGTTGGAAGAGGACAATGATGATTGTGGGGGTGAAGATGATGATGTTGAACTCCACGACAACAATGTTGCAGATTTGGACAAATATATCACGCAAGATGACATGGACCGTGACCTCCCATATTCTCATGTCTATGCATCGAACTCGGATGATGATGGTCCCGAAGAAGAAGTTGACGAGGAGGGGTTCACGGCTAGAGAGGCCGAAATCCACGATATCGTATTGGGCCGAGACCATCGGGTGCCTTTGTTTCGTGATCTTAGTCTCGCGGATGAAGCCACGGTTGATGGTGGCAAGGGCATAGTGCTTTTACTAAGGACAAGTTCTTACCGGATGGCAATGAAGTGAATAGTGTCTTTTGCAAAGGATCAAAGTTCAAGACCTTGTTGGAATTTAAGCAATGTATAAAGGACTTCTCAGTGAAGCATCATTGTCCTTACACAGTCGTGCACTCGGACATCAAGAAGCATTACATGGTGAAGTGCGAGGAGGAAGGATTTCCTTGGATTGCGCGTGCAAGACCATTCAAGGGAGGTCCCGAATGGACATATCTAGTTGTGTATCAACTCACATGTGACGAGGCCTGATGGTGGATGGCAAGGATGCGAAGCATGAGCAATGGCAACTCACCTCCGATTTCCTCGCTTATAGGCTATCCAATGAAATCGCATCATTTCCAATAATGAGCATCAAGATGGTCATGGAGCTTGTGAAAGCCCTCTTTCACTACGAGGTGAAGTACGGGAAGGCATGGAAGGCTAAGCAAGCTGCATTCAAGATGTTGTACGGTGATTGGGAGGAATCTTATAACCGAATCCCAAGGTTGTTGGGAGAGATGGCCAATGCTAACCCGGGCATGGTTCATGTGGTTGAACCTTATGGTAACAAGACACAGATTGTAAACGGAAAAACCGTGCGAGTTTTTGTCCGTGCATTTTGGGGTTTCGAGCAATGTGTCCGGGATTTTGAACATTGTAGGCCGGTCATCTCCGTTGATGGCACCTTTATGACCGGACAATTCAAAGGCACTATCTTGATTGCAATAGCCAATGATGCCAACAACCGGTTGATTCCTTTGGCGTTTGCTTTAGTGGAGACAGAAAGCAATGATAATTGGGGGTGGTTCTTATATCTTTTGAGAACCAAGATATTAACCCCTCAAAGGGAAATATGTGTCATCTCGAACCGTCATCAAGGAATTCTTAATGCGGTGATGGTTGATATTCCCGGTCGTTAAGAAAGTAGTAGCCAACCAAGTAGTATCCAACCAAGGACTAGCCAACAAGCTCCAAGCCAACCAAGGACTAGCCAACAAGCTCCAGGAAAACCAAGTGGTAGCCAACCTAGCCAACAAGTCCCAAGCCACAATGTTCTTAGACAACAAGCTCCTAGACAACAAAGAGGTCGACAACTTGGGCTAAGAAGAGTAAGAGGGCGTGGTGGTTTTAATCCCGCTAGTATGATAGGTTACTTAGCAGGACCAAATCCGTATACTCGTAGGTATGTTCACATTTATGCATATTTTACTATCCTTCATGCTTATTGGGTTCAATGCACTATTGTTCACATTCATGCATCATTTACTAACTTATACCTTTTATTCTTATAATAGGTATGGCGACTCGACCCAACAAGGGCAATGATGGGGAAGGTGTGAACTACTCGAAGGTCTGGGCGGACGCTATGGAGGTGGTGGAGAAGAGGAAGGAAGCTGAGGAAGAGGAAGGAAGTTGAGGAAGAGATGAAGAGGAAGGAAGTTGAGGAAGATAAGAAGAGGAAGGCATTCAAAGAGGTAGTTCAACTTGCTCGTGACTTGGCGAAAAAGAACGACGGAGAGGACAAGGTGAAGAGGAAGAAGGAAGAGAGGAAGAGGAAAAAGGAGAAGGAAGAGGAAGAGGCAAAAGGAGAAGGAAGAGGAAGAGAGGAAGAGGAGGGCAAATGCTAGGCCACCTTGCGCCGACCAAGAGGAAAGGCCACAGAAGGCATTTTGTACTTCTGAGGCCCATGGAAAGGAGGTTCCTATTTGTTGGTGCAAAATTGATTACATTGTTAAGCAGTCCCAAGACTACCATTCCGATAGTTGGGTAAATCAGTTCTTCATGTGTGCCAACTACTCTCGCTCTCCCATGCGTAGCCTCAACCCGTACGAGACTCCACCGGTATGCACAAAGCTTTTTAGTTCTTCATGTGTCCCAACTATTCCATGTTATAGTACTAACATGCACTATTTTCTTGTAGTCCCCCCCTCCGGTATGCAGGTACTACACTTAGATAGATCTCGAGTAACCTCAAGCCAACAAGAGTATCCAAGAGATCGATCGTGCCATAATAAGAAGGCGCTACCACGAAGGGCTGCATAACGAGGAGATGGTGAAGAAGCACAAGAAACATGAGGACGAGCTCCGCAAGAAAGAGGAGGAAGAGAAGTGATACGTCGGAAACATATCTATAATTTTTGATGCTCCATGCTTGTTTAGTATTTACTTTGCTTTACTTGTCTACACTTTGAGGTGCTTTTTACATGTTTTCCGGTACTAACCTATTAACAAGTTGCAACGGTGCCAGCTGCATGTTTTTTGCTGTTTTTGGTTTTAGAAAAGTTAGTAAAGAAATATTCTCGAAATTGTATGCGACAAACGACAAAGTCAATTACTTTCCGTGGGGAACAAGAAGTCTAGAGGGGAGCCGGAGGGGCTAGCCAAGGGGGCCAGACCCACCCCATGCATGGCCACAGGTGGGCCCGCGCCTAGCTAGGGTTTTCTGGCCCTGGACGCCTCCTCGGCCTCCCCCTTCGCCTATAAGAAGCCCCTGATGCAGAAACTCTGGGTACCCGATCAAATATCCACGAAACCGTTTGTAGCCGCCGCCACCATCGTCCCTAGATCGGGGGGGGGGGGTCTGAAGCTCTTCCCGACACCTTGCCGGATGGAAGATCATCCCGGAGGCCTTCTCTCCGGTATGATTCATGAGTAGTTCCACCTTGGACTATGGGTCCATGTAGTAGCTAGATGTTTGTATCTCCTCCTTTGTGCTTTCATGTATAGATCTTGTGAGCTCCGTTCATGATCAAGATCTAATCTATTTGTAATCATGCATGTTGTGTTTGTGGGGATCCGATGGATATTGAGATTATTATGTTGGTTTGATTAATGGTTTTGTATTTATGATTCTATCATGTCTGTGTTGTTTATGATCTTGCATGCTCTCCGTTGCTAGTGGTTATCTTGGCCAAGTAGTTGCTAGTGACTCCAAGAGGGAGTATTTATGCTCGATAGTGGGTTCATGCCTCTAGTTTCCAAGGGAAGTGACAGAAATCTCTTCGGCTGTAGATGTGCTATTGCTACTAGGGAGAAAACAATAGTCTCTTGTTTATGGAATATGTGGACTGTTTACCTTACACACTTTGCTTAAAGCAGTTGTCTGTTGCTTGCAACTTAATACTGGAGGGGGTTTGGATGATAACCTGAAGGTGGACTTCTAGTCATAGATGCAGTTGGATGGCGGTCTATGTATCTTGTTGTATTGCCCAATCGAATCTCATAGGATCTTTCTGACTAGTAATTGCATTGTTATGCCTTGCTTAGTTCCTGTCAATTGCCCTGTTGTAATTTGTTTACCCTTCATGCCATGTTGTTTATCTAAGGAGAGCACCTCTAGTGAACTATGGACCCCGGTCCAATCTTTACCATCAATACATCTTCCACTGTTACTTGTTTACTTGCTGCAAACCATTACCTTCCACACCATACGTTTAATCATTTGTTACAGCAAACCGGTGAGCTTGACAACCTCACTGATTTGTTGGACAAAGTCTTGAGTTTGTGTTGTGCAGGTCTCTACGTTGCTTCCAACACCTGTGTGACGTTTCCTTCCTCCTTCTGGTTCGATAACCTCGGTCTCTACTGAGGGAAGACTTGATGTTGTGCTGCTTCACACCTTGCTCTTGGGGTTTCCAACGAAGCGCTCCTACATCAACTTAGGCGTCATCAACAAGTTTTGTGGCGTCGTTGCCGGGGAGGCTAAGGACGTCTTCACAATGGGAGTCCTTCACTTCCTTTCTCTTTACATTGTTTTTAGTTATCTTTGTTTCTTTTGCTTGGTTTTGTTTGCCTCTTTCCAAAAAAATCCAAAAAAATAGTCTAGATTGGTTTGCTTTCTTTATTCAAAAACACAAACAAAATTAGCTCCTACTCTAGTTGCTACCATGTCTGGTTTTGGATCAACCTCTATTTCTCCTATGATAGAAATCTCCACTTTTAAGCAAAAAAGTGAAGAAAGTTTTAAGGAGGCTTGGTCTAGAATCTCTGCTTTCCAAAGGGAAATTGAGCCTGAGGTAAGCCTCAGCTTGGTTATTGATAGTTTCTACCGCGGTATTGCTCTTCATTATAGATATGCTTTGGATGTTGTAGCTGAGAAAGATTTTTTGCTATGTACTGAGGATGAATCTTATGATGCCATAAGAAAATTAATCATGATCTATGGTACACCTGACAAGTCTGATTCCTATTTCACAAGTATTTTTGCTAGGTTGAACAAACTTGAGACCGGTATTGCTGCTATGAATAGTTGTTATCACACGCTTAGGGCTTACCATGATTATGTTCCCATAAATTCTGAGCCTTTAAAGTGGTTCCCCATAATCAAAGTCTCAATAAACACTACACTTTTTGATGCTCGTTGTGATATCATGTCTGAATTTTGTCTCATGCCTAAAGATATTTATGATTCCTTGAGTCTTTGGGGGCTTATTGAGGAGGAGAGGAAATCTCTCTTACCAACAATGCCACTATATTACCCATTGGAATAGCTGAAGGTGTGTTTACAAAAATCTTAGGAAAAATAGTGACTACTGATTATCTTGTTATTGAATGTGTAGGCAAGGGACAGACCACACTTGGAAGGTCTCTACTGAAACACCTTGGGGCAGTGATAGATGTTGGAAAAGGTATCATGCATTTTGCTCCTCCGGTAAGCAATCATATCTTTCCTAAGGAAAAGAAGAAAGGTAAGAAAGGAAAGAACAAGAAGGTTGCTTCTTCATTTGAAAATACTTGATTCTTCTTGCTTCTTGTGCCTAACTTAAAGGCGTTAAAGAAAAGTACTTGTTGGGAGATAACCCAAGAGTTTCCTTGAGTCTTAGAAGTCATTACTTACGTAATGACCTCTCCTTATCCTTTTTGTTTTCTTTTTGTGCCAAGAATGACCTCTAATGAGAGGGAAGTAAGATTTGGGGAGTTGCTGTCCCGAAACAGATTTCTGTCCTCCACCAAAAAAATTCGCGAGGAGTCTCTGTAACTCGGATTGAGCTAAAAATTTATGAATAAATCCCCCAGTATGTTAGCTAACTTTCGTTAGTTCAGAAATTTTTGATTTGAGCAACAGAAGATGTTCGAAAAAATCGGTTTCTACCTACTGGTTTGTTTTGACAGATTTCTACCATTATTTGCATTTGCTTCTTATTGATTCCTTTTTGAGTTCTCTTCAGGTAGATTGAAATTTTTGAAGGATTTGCTACAGTATATTGTGTTTTTAGTGAAAATTCTTGCTGTTCCAAAGCTTTTACAAGCGGTCTAATATCTTCTGAATAAACTAATGTTGCTAATGAAGATTGTGTAAAGTTTTGTATGAAGGAAAATTTCAGGTGTAGAGAGAGAATGATGTAATGAGATGAAGAATGGACAAAATCTCAAGCTTGGGGATGCCACCATGGTGTCACCCCAAGAAATATCCAAGAGGTACAAGCGTCAAAGCTTGGGGATGCCCAAGGCATCCCCTTCTTCATCAATAAAAAGCTCAGGTCTGTCTAGACATTTCACTTTTATTGTTTCATGCACAGTTGTGTTGTTCTTGGAGCGTCTTAGTTTTCATTTTCTTTGCTTAGGTTGTTTAGTTTGCTTGAATAAAGTAAGTTTGGACCCCTGTTCTCGCTGTGTTATTTTGCAAATAAGTTTCCTTGGTGTTGGAAAGGAGTAGTAAGTTCTTGCTTGAAGTGCAAGAGGAGCTTGCATTGACTGTGACTTAGACTTTAGCATGACATGCTAGGTGTTGTTTTAGCATTATGCTTAGTGATTATTGATGTAGCATGTCTTGTTCCAAACAATTGGGATTGCTTAGTGTGCCTTGAAGAAATTATGCGTTGTTTTAGCATGCAAAAGCATAGTATTGTGGTATTCTCCTTTGATGCTTTCCTTGGGTTGACTTGGAACATGCTTACACCATGTTATGACTATGACAAGTCACCATTAGCCTCTATGATCATTTAGTCCTTTACTTGTAGTACCACTCTTTGCTTTGATTAGTATGCTTTGTTGCATTGCATGATTATGACCATTATGCTCTCTTAGTTGGTTGCTCCCAGTCTTTTGCTAGCCTCCACTTGTATGAGTAAGTTCTACTCATGCTTCCAACTCCCAAGAAACCAAGTTATTCCAAAGTGTCCACTATAAACTCCTATGCATGATGTATTACACCATTCCAAGTATATTCTTGTTTTCAACTATATTCCAATTAAAAACTATTTTGTTATGTCAAAACTTAGTGATTAAATCCCTCACTAACTTGATGGCACATTTTATTCTTTGCCCCTAATAAAGTTGAACCATTGTGACAACTTTGTTGTATATGCTTGCACTTATAAGTTGGGATTAGCAGAACCGTGCTATCACGGGGAACGTTTTCAACATTGCACTTGTACTTTTGTACTCCGTTGATATCATGCTCTTTTGTCTATGGATGTTACCGGTGTGACATGAAGTGGGAACTTGTAAGTCCATGGAGTTTTTATTCTGTGTTAGAGAAACGTCTGGGACGCTAGCCTAAGCCATGCCTAATCATGGTGGAAACTTGCAGCATCACCATAGTGAGCTATCTATGAAGCATCCTCAATAAAAAGCTATGCATATGGTAAATAAAAAGATTGCTGACATGCTCATTGTCTTCTTGCCTTGTCATTTAGGTTATGGGAAAGCTCTTGTACCATGTGCAAGGGGTACCCCGTTGGCGGTTCTCAATGATATGCAAATACTTATAGTGACAAGAACTTGCCTGGGCCCTAAGTTGAGTATCCATGAGGTGTGGCCCTCATATTCAAGGGACTTGAGATTGCCAACTTATACTTCGTAAAGCATATACTCTAGCTTTGCCACTTTAACCTTAACCACTTCAAGATGCTTATGATAGGGGCCATGAGGGCTGAAAGCTAACAAGTACCATAAATTTTGGAAGCTATTTTTGAAACTTGTAATCCCTACTTCCTTTATAAAAAAAGGCCTTTCTTCCATCATTATTTGAGTCTCCACCTTCTACCTTTAGGCACCATTAAGAGAGCATAGTTGCCATTCTGTGTGCAGTGTTCCATAGCTTATTAATTGATGCATATTGTGATATTACGTGTTCTTGTGCTACTTGTTTCTAGTCACCCTTGTGAACTTTGAAGGTGTCCTATGCATCTATATTGCTACTCTATGAGGGACAAGCTGATTGCCACTATGCTATGTTTTATGTATGTGAAACAAACAAATGTTTTTCAATGCATGTTATTCATGATCTTTGTTTGTATCTTGCCATGTTGCATGCATAGTTACTATGTCCTACTGTTATAACTCCATTCTTTCATGCACATGTTTAGAGTTCTTTGATCCCAACTGTCACATCCCAAGAATTTCCAAATCTTGTAATATGAAAAATGAATGAATAAAATAAAACTTTGTTTGATTTTCAGGGTGAGAAGAAACTTTTTGAATTTATTTGAAAAACCTTCAAACCTATTTTGATAAAGATAAATCCTAAAGGGATTTAAAAAGATAACATTTAATAAAGGAAAATAAAATATTTTGGAATTACTATTTTGGATCTTTTAAATAAAAGGGTTTGGTTTCAAATGAAATAGAAGGTTTACAAATAAGGATTATTTTATAGAGCCAAATTAAAACTTGGCCAAGCCTTTGAAATAAAATATTTCTATTTGATAAAAATAGTAAAGATTTATTTAAAATAAATTAATAAGGATTTAATAACCAAGTTTTATTAAATAAAGGTTTTGCTATTTCCAAATCATCAAAACTTGTTTATTTGTTTTAAATAAGTTTTCCAAATATTTTATATTCTCAAATAAAACCTACTGATTTGGTTTTGAAAATATTTAGTTTTCAAAATGGAGTTTTGAATAAAACAAATCCTATTTGATTTAATAACAATGGTCTATTTATTTAATTAATAATGGACCCTAAAATAAAATTATTATTTTGGTTTTGGAATTTTGGTTTATGTTACTGAACAGAACCAAATTCAAAGTTACAAAGTATGGTGATTGTTTGAATCAATTTGAATGCTTGAGTGTTGTTTGAATTTCAAAACAGGAAATAGATTTAAAAAAAGAAAAGGTTTTAGGAAGGAAAAAAAATAGAAGTCGGACTTAGCCCAACTGGCCAAGCCCAACAAGACCCAGTCCAGCCCACCTACCCTCTCCCGCGGCGAAACGTTTTTCACTCAGAACCACACCCGCTGAGCCAATGACTGGTGGACCTCTTCTCCCTCTCACTCCCTCGCTGATAGCCAGTCCCCACCGCAGCGTTCCTTCTCTTCTTCCTCGCACAGACGACGCCTGCCGTTGCTGCCATTGAAAGCCCACGATCAATTTGCCATAATGCCGCGCCTTAACCTCGCTGCGACCACGCATTCTTAAACGCCCGCGCCTTCTCCTCCTTTCCCCTCAGACACCGCAGCACAAGAGCCCCCAGGCCGACGGAATTTCGAGCTGCAATGCTACTGCTCCGACCACCGTCTCTCCTCGATTCCGGCCGAGCCTCTCCACCCCTTGCCTCCCCGAGCACATGAGCACACTCCCCACTCCCAGGCGCACCTGTCCGTGCCATCCGTTCAACCGCGGGCGCCCCAGAACGTCGCCTACGACAAGCTCTGAACGCCGCCGTGTTTGCAAGCAACTCCGGCAACCCTTCTGGTAATCACCTGACCGCCCCGCGCTCTCTCGTTCACACTCCAATACTCGCCACATCCTCCTGCACCTAACTATGTCCTCTGTTTGCCTCCGCGTGATCTACAACGTCGCCTCCGACCACGAACAGGACCGCCCGACGCCGTTCTCCACTCTGGCGAGCAATTGCTGCTGTCCCTGAGCGCCCCTTGCCGAGCCGACCGTACGTTGAGCTTCACCAGGCCTCTGCGAACAAGGTGAGAATACTCCGTCCCTCTCTCGCTTCCTACTTCGCCAGCGCCGCCACCATCTGACCGCACCGCCGCTCGCCGTTGACCTTGCGCCGCCAGTTCCTGGCAAGATAGATAAGAGCCGTTCGATTTAGATCGAAGAGACACGATAGATCCACTTAACAGCGAAAGGGTACGCAACCAGTGCCGTGCGATGCAACTTGATCCAACGGCCTACAGCGCGTGATCCACCCGAACCGGTACCAGCGAATAGCGTTGCGCCGCGTGTCACCAGACGTTTAGAAAATAGAATTTGAATCTGATTTAGATGCAGATTTGAAAATTCTATAACTTTTGATCCACACGTCCAAAAATTTCAAACTTTATATCGTTGGAATCAGTAGAACAAGCCCTAGCCATACATGCAATTTGTTTAGTAAATAGTATCTGTTAGATTGTTTGTTTTTGCAGAACATTTGTATGCTTGTTTAGATTAGAAAAATGATTCAAAAATGTTTTTAAGGTTAAAACCTTTGCAAAATGGTTTGTTGTGAACTTACTGACCCTAGGAACCAACCCATGGAGTCAAAAATGAATTTGATGAAATTTAGGATGGATTAATTAATTTAGCCCATTTCTAGCCAAATAAAAATAATGGTTTTGTTATGAAAATGATTTTAGAGTGAAAACTTTGGGAAAATGTTTTGGATGAAACCTGCTGACCCTAAACACCAAGTTTTGAGAAAACAACAACTTATTTGGTGAACAACATAAAAGTTGTTTCTTTGATAAAAATATTTTTCACCACATTAAATGATGAATGGATTTAAAAATGGTTTATGGGTAAAACCCTTTTTACAAATGACTTTGCCACTTTGGAAAATGACCACTTTGAACCTTACAAAGTTTATAAGCCTAGTGGAGACCACCTTTGCAAATAGAACCATCTCTTGCATGCTTACATGCATGGCCTAAATCCCATTGTTTTATGTGTGTGAATTGTTTGATTGATTATTGGTTTGGAATGCTTGTTGATATTGTGTTTGCTTGATTGATTGTAGTGAAGTTAGTAAAGTGTGAGACTAGCAAGATCAAGGAGTGAACCAACATTCCCTACCAAAAAGGCAAGTTACACTATCATCTAAAGTCCTACTATTTTCATTATACTTAGTGGATTTTGAAACATGCATGAAAAGAATTTCTATACTTATGCTATGCTAAATCCTAATAGGATACCCTATACATTCCTTAGTGAAACAATGTAGTTGTTACATGCTTAGCCATGCTATATTTTGAAAAGAGATACATGTTGAGATTTTATGAAGTTGAGAAAAGGACTTGTGATTTTATATAATAAAACAAGGACTCAATGAACCACCTGGGTGGACAAGGATACTTTGAGTTTTGGAGAAGGTGGCAACAAAAGGAACCATGTCTATGGCAATCTCTTTGTGTTGTGCTCCAAAGGAAACCACCCAGGAAACTTAGAGATTGAACATGTTTCTCCAATTGTGGCTTTCGTGTGCAACCACATGCTATTTATGGCTCTGGCTTAGTCAACTACATTGGGAAGACCCATGCATTGTCTTCAGTTTACTGGACATGAGGACCTGGAATCCTACATGGGTACTGAAGACAAGCTAGCAATGGTGTATGGGAGGACCCTCTGGAAAGACTTCGTCACATTCTCAATCTGCCGGTACTCCATCTTGGTGAGCACTAATCCAGTGGCCACTGGTGGCAACAAGATGGGATTGTGACATGTGGGTAAAGTGTACTACTTCTGCAGAAGATAATAAAATCTAAGTACTTAGCCGTGTCCCCGGTTATGGACAATACTGAGCAACTAAAGTTTGAAACTATGGGAAATCTCGACACTCCAATTTCTAAAAATAAAAGCTTGAACACTTGGGGGTACCAAGGAGCTCAAGAGATTTTGATAAAACTTGATGCACTTGGGGGTACCAAGGAGCTCAAGAGATTTTGATGAAAACTTGATTCACTTGGGGTTACCAAGGAACTCAAGAGTTTTTGATAAAAACTTGAACACTTGGGGGTACCAAGGAGTTCAAGGAGATTTTGAGAACAATTTAAACACTTGGGCTTTACCAAAAAGTTTTCAAAGATTTGATCAAAGATCAAACCCTTTTGAAAGATAGGATAAATCATTGCTTTCTGCAAATGAGCCTTAAACCCTACTTAGCCAAAAATGCATGTAATGATAGGATCCACTTATATTCTACATAGTAGTGAAACTTGCCAATACAATTCAAATGTATTGACCCTTGTGGCTGTAACTTGTAATGTTGCGGGTTGATTGATTTTAGTGAAGATTGATTGATTAGGATTACAAAGTCTACAACCAACATGTCTGCCTGTGGCACTTTGAAGATGAAGGACCCCATGCTTATAGTTATTCTGCTGCAATGTAATGTAATAGCCAAATGAGCTATGTAAAGATGTAATAAAATTATGTTATTCCTGGTTATAAGGTTATATTATGACCTTTGTTTCTTGATATTACATCTAAACTGTGGATGCTAGCTATTGATCCAGGGACTAGCATTGTAAACACAGGGGACACCACCTTATGTTAATAAAGGTTGGGACACTCCCTCTACACCAGCTTTCATTGCTTGCAAATGGTTGGATCTTTATTGTGAGGGTGCATGTTCACCTCAAAAATTATTCTTTTTATCACTTACCTACTTGAGGACGAGCAGGAGTTAAGCTTGGGGATGTTGATATGTTGGAAACGTATCTATAATTTTTGATGCTCCATGCTTGTTTAATATTTACTTTGCTTTACTTGTCTATACTTTGAGGTGCTTTTTACATGTTTTCTGGTACTAATCTATTAACAAGTTTCAACAGTGCCATATGCCTGTTTTCTGTTGTTTTTGGTTTCAGAAAAGTTAGTAAAGTAATATTCTCGGAATTGGACGGGACAAACGACAAAGTCAATTACTTTCCATGGGTGAAAAGAAGTCCAGAGGGAAGCTAGAGGGGCCAGACCCACCCTAGGCGCGTCCATAGGTGGGCCCATGCCTGGCTAGTGTTTGGTGGCCCTGGCTGCCTCCTCGGCCTCCCCCTTATCCTATAAGAAGCCCCCGATGCAGAAAATCTGGGTACCCGATCAAATATCCACGAAACCGTCTGTAGCCGCCACCATTGTCCCTAGATCGAGAGGGGGGGAGGGTCTGAAGCTCTTCCCGGCACCCTGCTGGAAGGGAGATCATCCCGGAGGCCTTCTGAAAGGATCGTATGGGCACCTAGAGGGGGGGGGGGTGAATAGGTGCTACTTCAAATTTTACTCTTTTTCAAATTAGGGTTTGACAAGAAAGGTAAATTATCTAGAATATGCAACTATGGTGAATTTACCTATATGTCAATCAAGCACAAGCAAACACAACACTAAGCAAGAACAAGTAAGTAAAGTGCGGTAAAGGATAGAAGTAACCAAAGAAGTGGACGCGGAGACACAAGGATTTGTTTCCTGTAGTTCCTTCCCTTTGAGGGGAAGTACGTCTACATTTGGAGAGGGGGTGGTTTCAAACCACCAACACCACGAGAGGCCTCCCTTGTTCTCCGATGAACCTCACCCCAACGGGCTCGATTCACCTTCCACTATATCGGCAACCTTTGAGGTGGAAGCCGGCACCTTTACAACAAGTTCGGGGCACACATCCACAACTGAATTGGAGGCTCCCAAATACAAGCAAGCTGTCAAGACAAATCAAAGACAAGCTTGCAAGAAACAAATCAAAGTTAGGGTTTCCAATGAAACACTAGAGCTTGGGGGCCCTCAAGTGAATGAGGGGGAAATGAAGATCTCTCTTGGTGAAGATGTAAATCAAGGCCTCCTCCTTTGATTCTCCAAAGATCAATGACTTTGGATGGTTGGATGAAGAGATCTTGTAGATTTGGTGGCTCTAATGGGGTTGGTGTTCTTGAGCAGCTCGAGCAACTGGAGGAAGAAGATAAGGGTCCCTTTTATAGGCAGCCCCCTCCACGAACCGTTTTCTGACCGTTGTAGGAAAGTTAGACCGGAGACTCCGGTCTTCACCGGAGACTCCGGCCAATATCCGGACCAGCCTCCGGACTGCCCATCCGACTGACCCAGACCAATCTTGCCCCAGCAACACCGGAGACTCCGGTCTTCCAACACCGGAGACTCCGGGCTTGTCCAACACCGGAGACTCCGGTGTATCCTCCGGTGCAGGCTCCGGACCCCCAGACAGAATGACCCAGCCAGATCCTGGGAGGCACCACCGGAGCCAGAACCGGAAACTCCGGACCACATCGAAGACTCCGGTCTTGGCAGACCGGAGACTCCGGTCTGGAGTTTCCAGAACAGTGGCATATGAATGTGGTATTTTCCCAAGAGTGAGGGTGCTGTTAATCTATCATAATACCAACCTGTGGACAATAACAAACTGTAAAATGATCTACTTGTTGTTAACGAACACCAAAAGTGATTATGACAATAAATGCCCTTTCAATCTCCCCCTTTTTGGTGTTCGATGACAACAAGTGATTTGCATGGAATAAAATATAAATGTGGCTCCCCCTGACTATGTGTAGCAAGATAATTAAGTAAAACATGTAAGGTGGATAGTATCAATGATAGCACACATAAGTCTCACATGAGTTACAATAGATGGTGCACACAAGCACATAGTCAGTCACACACATGAACAACGGATAACACACATAAAGTTCAAGTTCGAAAATGGCAAATAAAAGGCAAATAAGGGCAGATAGTCGCAAATCCCAAATCCCCAAGTCCATGCAAACCGATGAGAATGTCTTCTCCCCCTTTGGCATCGAAACGCTGAAAAAGGGAAAAGACCTACACTAGCGCCCCCAACCGCTCAGTAGTCATCGTCATCCTCGTCATCCTCGGCATCCTCATCCTCCTCCTGGTCACCATCATCCTGATCATAGTCATCATCATCATCTTCAGGGACAACAGGCCCTTTGCCGTGGGGGCGAGAAGAGGAAGTACCCTGGTACCCAAACCCTGAGGTGACATCAGCAAACGTCTTCCAATCCACCAGACTATCCTGTTGTGCATTCCATGCCCCAAATGAGAGTGTATGATCAGACTCGGTGGACTGCTGAGCCCCATGCTCATCATTGTATTCATCTTCACCTTCCTCATTATCCGCAGCACCCTGTTCCTTGATCTATTTGAGGAGCTTCTCAATGCGGCGGTTGCTTTGGTAGGATGCATGCTGCTGCTTGCGTATGTCGACATTCATGCAAAAAAGGGTCCTCTCCCAAAAGCTGGCCTTCTTGACCCGCTCATGCACATAGTCTCGAGTCATAGTAGGCATAGGGGCATTGGAGGCATTCTTCCTCCAAACTCTAGGTGGGGAGGGAGCCCTCTCCGTCTCAATCTCCTCATCATCATCCCCATAGCGACGCCTCCGAGCAAGCCCCATATGCACCTTCTGCTGCAGTGAGACCAGAGTGTGCACAATGAGGTGTGGTGGTATGCCAAGTGGAGAATCATGCTCCTGGGAGTTGATGAGCCTCATGACCAAGGGTGCATATGGAGGATATTTCTTGTACAGTATGACATGAAACATCTCCTCGAAAATAAAGTCCATCAGGTCAATAGGTGTAGCATCTGCCTCAGTTCCATCATTGAAGGTCCGGTGAGTATGGTACAGGAGGTTGACAAGCCCACCCCTAATTGCATCATCATTTCTAGCACTTGGTGCAATAGTGTGATGGAAGATCCTCAGCATAAGGTTGTAGAGGGTCTTGAGTCCCTTGGAACCCCCCACAACACCATCATCATACAGAGGTGCCAGCTTCAACTTGTTCTCACCCAAAGCAGCTGAGTGCATGCGCAGTCCCACATGAGTGGATACTCCATGGAAGGTATCAAAGATGACGTTGGCAAAGTCATCAAATGTATCCGTGCAGCGAGTGGTGCCAGACATCCACACCATGGTCTGGTCAAGATCAGACCCAAACACAACTGTGGCATAGAACTGCTGTTCAAGGTGGACATTTTAGTCTTCACGCAGCTCCATCAAGTTGTAGAGACCCAGCTTCTCACAGATCCACAGGGCATCATTGAAGTAAGGGCTCTGATGCATCTGCTCAACACTCATGAACTTCTGAGGGCAGACATGTGATTTGGTGAGTACACCATACACATCCTTCATGAACATAACCTGTTCTTTCCTCCAGTAACGAGGGTCCTCACTGGTACGAGGGAGCGCATAGAAATCTGTCTTTCTCATCTCACGGTACTCCTCTTTAGACATTTTGGCTAAGGTCTGCAGGTTGTCATACTTGGCCCTCTTGGCATGGTCCTCCCGTTCAGCACTCTCCTGATCCCTCTTCATGTAAGCTGCATCACGTGCCCGCTGTTTCCGGTTGGACGGAGGCACGATAAACTGACCCTGAGCTTCATCATAGCGAGGATTGCCCCTTTGGGACTTGGCCTTGGTGCGACAAGGATGACTAGAACCATCACCTGTGAACAGCAGTGAGGGAGATAACATGGAGATGAGTATATATGTCCCAAAGATGCAGTACAAGAGCTTTGATGCATTTCTGGATTATTTTGATTCACCCAACACCGGAGTCTCCGCACCTTATACCAGAGTCTCCGGCTCAGACCGGAGTCTCCAGTCCTGGGGACCGGAGTCTCCGGACCTAAGTCCGGAATCTCCGGTCAGGAGGCTCGGGTATGAGATGGGAAGATGCTGGTGAGGGTGAATCTAGTAGATCGGGCAATGCAACAAGGCTAAAGTACTAGAGTGCACGCAAACAAGTGATTCCAATGGACAAATCAGCAACAATCCTCAAAAAACACATCTAGAGATGAACCCTAGGAGAAAAAATAGAGGAGAGGTACCAGATCTGTCCATGGGATCAATTCCTCCGATGGGAATGACCCAATGGAGGAGAGGGGAAGGTTGGCCGATGGCACGGCGGATCCCGGGGGCTTCTTGACCTCTAGGGAGGATTTTTGGAAGAGGGGGCGACGGGGTTGGAGGTAGGGGACGGGGTGAAGAATGGTGAACTGCTGTCCCAGTTCACCCCGACCCCCCTTCTTTAAGTGATAGAAACCGTTTGGACCGGAGACTCCGGTCTACACCGGAGACTCCGGTGTTTGTACACCGGAGACTCCGGTCCTCCTCGACCAAAAGTTCCAGGAAAAGTGTTTGGGGACATATATGAGAGATAGATGGTTTTTAAGATAGGTATATGGCTTGGGTTGAGACATCAAACTGTGAAGAACCAACAAGAGCCATAGGGATTCAAAGATGTTCAGAAAAGCTCCAAGAGACTAGAATTAAGCAAATGAAAAACATGAGTAAGTGCCAACCTCTCAAATTAGAGAGGGCGGTGGCCTAGGCCACCATATTTGAGTGTACTTGGCTTGGCACCACGAAGATATATCTTGGGTCCATTACCAAAACTCATCATTAAGCTCACATATCACTAAATGATATTAAGAGGAATGATTTTGATTGCTTTGGGCATAATGGGGGGAGGGATGATCCAATCAATTAGGATCACACTCCCCCTATATCCATGCCTACACCTAAACCAAATATGAGATGAAACATAGGTGAGAGTGCAAGAATATCAAGTCAAGCTCCTTGAATCTACGACATTTAGTTCATTCCTCAAGTAGCAAAACCTTGCTTCATCAAGTGGCTTCGTGAAGATATTGGCAAGTTGATCTTTGGTTGATACATATGATAGATCAATATCACCTCGAGCAACATGATCTCTAATGAAGTGATGGCGAATCTCAATATGCTTTGTCCTTGTGTGATCCACCGGGTTGTAGGCAATCTTGATGGCACTTTCATTGTCACATAGAAGAGGCACTTTGTCACAATGGACACCGTATTCCTTTAAAGTTTGCCTCATCCATAGCAATTGGGTGCAAGGACTAGCAGCTACCACATACTCGGCCTCGGCGGTGGAGAGAGATATACAATTTTGCTTCTTGGAAGACCAACATACCAAGGACCTACCAAGGAATTGGCAAGCCCCGGATGTTGATTTACTATCATCCTTGTCACCCGCCCAATCCGAATCCGTGTATCCACAAAGAGCAAATGTTGAGCCTCGAGGATACCAAAGACCATAGAATGGGGTATGAACCAAATATCGAAAGAATCTCTTGACCACCATTAAATGGCTTTCTTTAGGAGCCGCTTGATATCTTGCACACACACCTACACTCAACACAATATCGGGTCTAGATGCACAAAGGTAAAGCAAATAACCAATCATAGACCGGTATACCTTTTTATCCACATCTTTACCATTTGGATTTTGTTCTAGATGAGTCTTTGTAGCCATGGGAGTAGGAGCTCCATTTAAATCTTGCATTTTGAATCTCTTGAGCATATCTTGAGTATACTTGGCTTGATTGAAGAATGTCCCTCCTCTAACTTGCTTGATCTCGAAACCAAGAAATACTCTCAACTCCCCCATCAAAGACATCCGGAACCTACTAGTCATAATCTTTGAGGATTCATCATTAAAAGCTTTGTTAGAAGAGCCAAAGATAATATCATCAACATATAGTAAAAAGAGTGGGATCGATTTTCCCAACCTCAAATCCACGGTCAAACAATAGCTCTCTAAGGTGCTCATACCACGTGCGTGGGGCTTGCTTGAGCCCATAGAGCGCCTTATCAAGTTTGTAGACATGGTTTGGAAAGTTGGGGTCCTCAAATCCGGGGGTTGCTTAACATATACCAATTCATTTAGTGGACCATAAAGAAATGCACTTTCTACATCCATTTGTTGCAACTTGAAGTTATGATGTGCCGCATAAGCAAGAAGGATATGAATAGACTCAAGGCGAGCCACGGGTGCATATGTCTCTCCATAGTCAATGCCTTCAACTTGAGAGAACCCTTGTGCAACCAATCTAGCCTTGTTTCTTACTATGATTCCATGCTCATCTTGCTTGTTCTTGAATATCCACTTTGTTCCAATAACATTGCGGCAATCCTTTGGTTTCTCTACTAACTTCCATACTTTGTTTCTCTCAAAGTTGTTGAGTTATTTGTGCATAGCTTCTAACCAATCCGAATCTTCAAGGGGTTCCCACACTTTCTTTGGTTCAATCATGGAGATGTGTGCTTGGTGTTCACTGAACCTCTTCAATTGTGCTCTAGTGGAAATACCTTTCCTTAGATCACCAACAACATTTTGTAGAGAGTGGTCTCTTAATTCCAACATTCTTTCCTTTCTAGCTTCGCGACGAGCGTGGATCTCCATGTTGTTTCTTGGGGGACCCTCTTCATCATTTTGATCCTCGTCTTGACCATTAACTTGACCTTGATCATCATTGGAATCATCCTCTTCATCTATAGGCAAGGATTGACCTTGGTCTTGATCAAGAGAACTTCTAGCATCAATTTGAGATTGTCTCAAGGCAGTTTATAGGGATCTTCCTTGAGTAATTGCCTTGGCACCACTTGACATCCTAGCGAATGAATCAAGCTCCCCTTGACTAGAATTGACACTTTGATCATCATGTTGAGGGTCAACATCTTGTCTTTGGATTGAGTCAATGTCCTCTTCGGTGGATGGAGCATGTTGAGGTTGTGAAGATGAGGGCTCCACTTGAGTGGAGCATAGTTCTTCTCGATCCGCCATAAGGGGTTCCTCAACGGGGCGGATATATCCCACACCCATTCTTCCTATGGCATCCTGAGGCATTTCATCATATGCATCACAAGCATCAACACGCCCCCTTGGGGACCATCATATTCTTCGAAGGTCACACTACAAGATTCTATGACGGCTCCGGAGAGCTTTTATGAGATAGAAACACTTACAACCTAACACCCGGAAGTAAGATATGTTGGGCTTGTTACCGGTAAGAATTTCATATGGAGTCTTGTTGATTTCTTTGCGGAGGTAGAGTCAGTTTGAAGCATGGCAAGCAGTGGAAATGGCTTCGGCCCAAAAGTTGTATGGAGATTTAAACTCCGCCAACATGGTCCTAGCCATCTCAATGAGAGTCCGGTTCTTCCTTTCGGCCACACCATTTTGTTGAGGGGTGTATGCAGCGGAATATTGATGTTTAATCCCCTCATCACTAAGAAAATCATTCAAGGTGTAGTTCTTGAACTCAGTGCCGTTGTCACTTCTAATGATCAACACGGGAACATTGTATTACCTTTTGACCAAATTGATGAAGTCGATGAAGGTCTTTTGAGTCTCACTCTTCAACTTGAAGAAATAAACCCAAGAGTATCTTGAAAAGTCATCAACAATCACCAAGCAATATTTCTTCCCACCAAGACTTGCATGAGATGGGGGACCAAAGAGGTCCACGTGGAGGAGCTCCAAGATCTTGGTGGACTTGATGCGGTTCTTAGTCTTGTGAGGAGCATCATGCATCTTCCCTAGAACACATGCCCTTCAAACACGATCTTTGGCAAAGGAAACATTTTCTTTTAGTCCAACAATATGGCCCTCCTTGTGGAGACTTTGCAAAGTTCTCATATTGACATGGGCCAGTCGGCGATGCCATAACCAACCCACATCGGCCTTTCCGAATAAGCACATCGCACTTGTAGTGGCTTGCCCCGAAAATTCCACCACATACAAGTCATGTTCGACATACCCAACGAAAGCTACCTTGAGAGACTTGCTCCACATGAGGACCACAAGATCATTATGTAAAAAGACGGAAAAACCCATCTTTCCAAGAGCACAGACTGAAAGTAAATTGTACCCAAGGGTCTCAACAAGCATGACGTTCACGAGTGTAATGTCGTGAGCAACCACAACTTTGCCAAAACCCAATACCTTAGATTTTGACTTGTCGGCATAAGTGACAGATATTTGATCATCATTTGGTTTTAAGTCCTTGACAATAGATGAGCTTCCGGTCATATGACTTGTGCAACCACTATCAAGCACCCACTTTGACCCTCCGGAAGCATAAGTCTACAAAAGATCAAGCTAATTTTTAGGTACCCATTTTTCAATGGGTCCTCTTTTGTTAGAAACAAGGGTCTTGGGAACCCAAATAGACCAAGCAATATAAACACCATATGGGCCAACATATTGTGCATACACATCACCATAATAATCACGCATTAGAACATAGTGAGGGTTAGCACTGCCCGCAAAGTCATCATGAGACATAGTTTTACCACTTGTGGTCTTACTACCCACAATGGCCTTGTTAGTTTCTTGTGTGGGCTTGGACTTCTTCTTCTTGTTCTTGTTCTTCTTCTTCTTCTTCTTCTTCTTATAATTGGAGACAAATCCAATGCCCCCTTTATCACCACTAGGTCTTTGCTTACTCAAAAGATCATCAATGGACTTGTTGCCTTGTGGAAATGTGGCCTTAGAAAGCTCCCCCTTCAACCTAGCATTCTCTTCAAGAATAGTTGTGCTACTAGATGGAATGAAGTTACTAGGTGAAGGAATATTGGCCAATTGAGTTTGAAGCGTTTCATGGGACTTTGTGATTGACAAGAGTTCACTCTCCAAATCCTTGTGGGCCTTGTTAAGCAACCTAAAGTCCTCGGCAAGTTTTTCATGAACCACACCAAACTCAATCTTGTCCTTTTTAGCACTTTTGTATTTAGCAATAGCATGATCACGCTCTTTGATGAGTTTGTTAACAATAATGTCATTGGCCTCATCAAGCCCTTCAAGTTTTAATTCAAGTGACAACCTAGTTTCTTGTTCTTCTTCTAGAGCATTGTTTAAAGCCTCTAGCTCAATCATGTGTTCATGTCCAAGTTTACATCTTACATCTAGAAGCTCCTGAGTATGTGAAAGTTGATCTAGGATGTTTCCAAAATGTAACTTAGCATCTCCTTCTAGGTTAGTCATAAACTCATAAAAGGCAATTAATTCCTCTTTAACATCAAGAGACATCTCATCATCAATTTCATCATTATCTAAGGGAGTAGAGCGGGATGATGAGGATACCTCCGTTCCTCTTGCCATAAGGCAAGTGACGTTCTTGGTGGGAGAGTTATCATTTGGAGAATCGACGAGTGAGAATGTTCGGAGTAGAGATGGTGGCTAGAGCAGCCACACCATGAGAAGTTTCCTCTTCCTCATCTTCATCATCTTCATTGTCGGAGGAGTATTCTTCATAAGTGATCAAGACAATTTCTCCCGACTTCTTGTTGATGGGATTCTTCTTGATGAAAGGTTTCTTGTAAGGTGCCTTGAGAGTCTTCTTCAACACAAGCTTAGCCCCATGATCTTCTCTCTTCTCATAGGGATAACTTGCTACAAAGTGATAGCGGTCACCACAATTGAAGCAAGTTCTCAATCTCGTTGTATTTTCTCTTTTCCCATTTGGGTTGCTTTTTCTTTGCATTTCCATCTTGGCCTTGGCAGGGTTCTTCCAAAAGTTCTTTGCATAGAAGGCCATATATTGACTATGAGCAATCTTGACTTCATCGGGGTGGTCCATGGAGAGCCCTTCATCACTATCATATTCATACCCATGATCCACAACTTTGGCCTTCAAAGCAACATTGACAACATTGCTCATACCAAGGGCATGAGCACGGGCATCTTTGGCATTCTTGGAGGCAACCTTGAAAGCGGCCATCTCTTGCATAACTTCATTTGAGGTCATGAGATGGTAGTTGTGTCTTCCTTGTAGGCTCTTCAAGTCGGTGGGCTCAAAAGGCATGAGTGCACTCACATATTTCCTTTTTATCCATGCATCATACACATGTGAGGCACCCACATTTCTAAAAGCGGTGGCGATGGTCTTGAGCCTTCGGTACATGTATTCGTGATCTTCACCTTCTTTCATGTAGAAGCCTTCGACTTCATTGCTTAGAGCATCATATCGGTTCCTCCTCATACTCTCATTTCCAACAAACAACACAGTGAGAGCATCCCAAGCTTCCTTGGCAATGCTAAAGTGCTCAATGTGTGGGTAATCCTTTGTTCCCAATCCTTGTTGAATCATATGCAAAGCAGTGGCATTGAGTTGACTATTGACAACCTCTTTTCTTGTCAAGTTGTTTGGATCCCCAATAAAGAGTCCATGCTCGATGATGTTCCATAGTTCAATGCAAGAGCTGCGCACATGAGTTATCATTAGTGATTGCCATTGAGCAAAAGTAGCAGATTCTTCAAGCTTAGGTGGGTCACCTCTACTGTACACATGAGGGTGAGGGACTGGAGGGTCAGGAGAGTACCATGAATCATGGTGCTCACCCTTCCCACCATCATTGTGTGTGGAGGAATTAGCGTTGTCTTGTTTACCCCCCACCATCATACCCTCGGGGGATACCGAAGTATCCCCTTTAGGTACAACAGATGGTAGATCCTCTTAAGGAGATGGGGGTGATGAGCCATCTTTGTCTTTAAGAAGTTGCTCAAGCATCTTTCTGACTTCGTTGACCAAGGAAGAGCTCAATCTTGTTTCCAAGTTTCTGAGATCTTCCATGGTCACCGGGGTCGGCTCACTACCACCATCCCCTTCTTGGCTACCCATATTCTCTTAGGTGGTAAAGCCCAAATAAATAGCCGAGGCTCTGATACCAATTGAAAGGATCGTATGGGAACCTAGAGGGGGGGGGGTGAATAGGTGCTACTTCAAATTTTACTCTTTTTCAAATTATGGTTTGACAAGAAAGGTAAATTCTCTAGAATATGCAACTATGGTGAATTTACCTATATGTCAATCAAGCACAAGCAAACACAACACTAAGCAAGAAAAAGTAAGTAAAGTGTGGTAAAGGATAGAAGTAACCAAAGGAGTGGACGCGGAGACACAAGGATTTGTTTCCCGTAGTTCCTTCCTTTTGAGGGGAAGTACGTCTACGTTTGGAGAGGGGGTGGTTTCAAACCACCAATGCCACGAGAGGCCTCACTTGTTCTCCGATGAACCTCACCCCAACGGGCTCGATTCACCTTCCACTATGAAAGGTATGCCCCCATGTGTGGTTTTGGTAATTAATGATAATCTCTATGGACTAATGTGTAAATTGAGTTTCACTTGTAGGTTTGTCCATTGGCATCGCTTGGGCCATGTGTTGGTCTCAAGGTTGGAAGATGAAGAAATGTCCAAGGGCTTTGTGCCCATTGGAATCATGAAGAAAGAAGGAGCTTGAAGGTCGATCAAGGCTTGTGCAAAGAGTTGCATCAAGATGGATCAACCTCAAGTAGGGATGAAGAAGGGAGAGCTCAAGATGCGCCATCTCTAGAAGATCTCATGCTTGAAGCTTGCCATCCTCGTGCTCATGGAATGATGAAGACAAGTTCAAAGAAGAGGTTTCCCCATGGAGTATGGGGGAGAAATTTGCAAGTCTTCATCTTCATCAAGCAAGAGCATCCAAGAAAGGTGTTCCCACTATAGAAGAACAAGATGGTCTACATCAAGTTCAAGTGGGATGCTCAAGGCAAAGGTATGTTCTTGATAGGGCTTTTCTTTTGCCGGTCTCGTATTGTTAGTTGGGAGACCGGGTTTAGGATAGATAGCCGTGCTATCAAGAAGGGCTCTCAAGCGGGTGTCTCGTCTGCATCGTTCGGAGAGAGCTCAAACCTTTGCATTCATAGCATCATATTTCTTGGTTGTTATTTGGTTCTTGTCCATGAGAGGATCTAGAGCTTGTGGTCACCATCATAACAAGCTCTAGCTCATCATCTAAGGATTTCTCTTGCATATCTTATTGCGGTTTTTTGATCTTGCAAGTTTTCCGGCTCCACACCTTGGGGGATAGTTCACATATATATTCATGATATTTTTGTTGGATTCTATTCGTTGTTATCTTTCCAACAAAATTGGTTTCATCCCGTTTGGAGTTCGGATGCAAAAGTTATTGCGTTTCTGGTTTTTTGGTTTCTGGAATTTCCCTGACCGGAAGTTCTAGCTTCCCACCGGAAGTTCTGCTAGGGCATCTTTGCCGCCAAAAGTTTCGGTGGAAGTTCCGGGTCTTCTTCCGCTCACGCTCAGTAACCTTCTGTTTTTAAGCGTTCTATTTGCCGGAACTTTGTCGGAACTTGCATCGGAAGTTCACCGGAACTTCCGGTATGTTTTGATCGGAACTTCCGGTTGCGCTTCTGGAGCGGGCGTCAACGGTCTGATGACCGTTGGAGCCAGGCTGGGCAGAACTTCCGCCCAGAGCCAGAAGTTCCGGCCATGATTCGCTTTTTCAGTTTCTCGCTCCGCAGTTTTCGACCATTGGCTGGGTGCCACCGGAACTTCCGGCCAGGTGTCGCGAATGCCCATAACAGGCAGATCTGGGAGCCCTTTAAAAGGGGCTCCTCTTCCCCTTCGTGGGTACTAGCTTTTCTTCTTGGTTCTTGGCTTTCTCTCTCTCCTCCATTGTCAACCTTGAAGAAGCTTTCCCTCTCCCTTTCCCCTCCTATGATTCTTGCATCTTTTTGAGGGATTTGAGAGAGGAGATCTAGATCTACAATCCCCCCAAGTCAAATCCCTTCTTTGTGAAGGAATCATTGGGATCTAGATCTTGGAAGAGTTTTGTGTTCTCCTCTTGTGTTCTTCCTCCCTTATTCCCCCAATAGATTTTGTAGCTTTGTTGGAATTTGAGACAGAAGGACTTGCCCTTGCATTTGGTGCATAGGTTTGAGTTCTACTCTTGTGTTCTTCCTCCCTTATTCCCCCAATAGCTTTTGTAGCTTTGTTGGAATTTGGGGGAGAAGGACTTGCCCTTGCATTTGGTGCATAGGTTTGAGTTCTCCTCGGAGATTCGGCGAGTTCAAGCTTGTGAGCTTGTTTCTCTTGGGTTCCTTGGAACCCTAGACGGTTGTGTGGTTGGATTGTTGACCTTTTGTGGTCTTGTTGACCTTTTGTGGTCTTGTAGCCTTTTGTGGCGTTGTTGGCCTTTTGTGGCATTGTTGGCCTTTTGTGGCTTTGTTGTTGGGAGCCTCCAATTGAGTTGTGGAGTTAGCCCCAATCTTGTACGGGTTCGGTGACCGCCCTCAAGCGTCCCATAGTGGAGCAAGTGCCCGCCTCTTGTGGTGCGCACTTGGGAGAATAGGGTGAGCCTTTTGTGGCGTCGGTGAGTTGCGTGCTTCCGCATCCGGGGTGAGGACTTGTGTGGCGTTGGGTGAGCATCGAGCCACCACACCTCGAGGTGAGCCATTTGTGGCGTTCGGAGAGCATTGCGCCATCGCACCTCTCCAACGGAGACGTAGCTTTTTTGGAAGTGAACTTCGGGAAACAAATCTTCGTCTCCGCGTCCATCGGTTATATCTCAACCGAACCCTTTACTTATGCACTTTACATTGTGATAGCCATCGTGCTTGAAGTATTTATACCTTGCTATCACCTTGTTGCTTGTATTGCTTAGCATAGGTTGTGGGTGCACCTAGGTGAACTTAGTGGCTAGGTTTTGTGCTCAATAAATTGAACGTTAGTTTTATTCCGCATTTACTTGAGCCTAAACCGTAATATTTTTAAAAGCCTATTCACCCCCCCTCTAGGTGACTTCCTTTGTACTTTCACACTATATCGGCAACATTCGAGGTGGAAGCCGGCACCTTTACAACAAGTTTGGGGCACACATCCACAACTGAATTGGAGGCTCCCAAATACAAGCAAGCTGTCAAGAAAAATCAAAGACAAGCTTGTAAGAACCAAATCAAAGTTAGGGTTTCCAATGAAACACTAGAGCTTGGGGGCCCTCAAGTGAATGCGGGGGAAATGAAGATCTCTCTTGGTGAAGATGTAAATCAAGGCCTTCTCCTTCGATTCTCCAAAGATCAATGACTTTGGATGGTTGGATGAAGAGATCTTGTAGATTTGGTGGCTCTAATGGGGTTGGTGTTCTTGAGCATCTCGAGCAACTGGAGCAAGAAGATAAGGGTACATTTTTATAGGCAGCCCCCTCCACGAACTGTTTTCTAACCGTTGTAGAAAATTCAGACCAGAGACTCCGGCCAATCTCCGGACCAGCCTCCGGACTGCCCATCTGACTGACCTAGACCAATCTTGCCCCAGCAACACCGAAGACTCCGTTCTTCCAACACCGGAGACTCCGGACTTGTCCAACACCGGAGACTCCGGTGTATCCTCCGGTGCAGGCTCCGGACCCCCAGACAGAATGACCCAGCCAAATCCTGGGAGGCACCACCAGAGCGAGAACCAGAAACTCCGGACCACACCAGAGACTTTGGTCTTGGCAGACCGGAGACTCCGGTCTGGAGTTTCCAGAACAGTGGCATATGAATGTGGTCTTTTCCCAAGAGTGAGGGTGCTGTTAATCTATCATAATACCAACCTGTGGACAATGACAAACTGTAAAATGATCTACTTGTTGTTAACGAACACCAAAAGTGATTATGACAATAAATGCCCTTTCACCTTCTCTTCGGTATGATTCGTGAGTAGTTCCACCTTGGACTATGGGTCCCTGTAGTAGCTAGATGGTTGTATCTCTTCCTTTGTGCTTTCATGTATAGATCTTGTGAGATCCGTTCATGATCAAGATCTAATCTATTTGTAATCGTGCATGTTGTGTTTGCGGGGATCCGATGGATATTGAGATTATTATGTTGGTTTGATTAATGGTTTTGTCTTTATGATTCTATCATGTCTGTGTTGTTTGTGATCTTGCATGCTCTCCGTTGCTAGTGGTTATCTTGGCCAAGTAGTGGATAGTGACTCCAAGTGGGAGTATTTATGCTCGATAGTGGGTTCATGCCTCTAGTTTCCAAGGGAAGTGACATAAATCTCTTCGGTTGTAGATGTGTTGTTGCTACTAGGTATAAAACAACGGTCTCTTGTTCATGGAACATGTGGACTGTTTAGCTTACACACTTTGCTTAAAGCAGTTGTCTATTGCTTGCAACTTAATACTAGAGGGGGTTCGGATGATAACCTGAAGGTGGAATTCTAGTCATAGATGCAGTTGGATGGCGGTCTATGTATCTTGTTCTATTGCCCAATCAAATCTCATAGGATCTTTCTGACTAGTAATTGCATTGTTATGCCTTGCTCAGTTTCTGTCAATTGCCCTGCTGTAATTTGTTTACCCTTCATGCCATGTTGTTTATCTAAGGAGAGCACCTCTAGTGAACTATGGACCCCGGTCCAATCTTTACCATCAATACATCTTCCACTGTTACTTGTTTACTTGCTGCAAACCATTACCTTCCAGACCATTAATCATTTGTTACAGCAAACCGGTGAGCTTGACAACCTCATTGATTCGTTGGGACAAAGTTTTGAGTTTGTGTTGTGCAGGTCTCCATGTTGCTTCCAACACATGTGTGACGTTTCCTTCCTCCTTCTGGTTCGATAACCTCGGTCTCTACTGAGGGAAGACTTGCTGCTGTGCTGCTTCACACCTTGCTCTTGGGGTTTCCAACAAAGCGCTCCTACATCAACTTAGGTGTCATCAAGAAGCGGCTCGCTAATGAGGCTCATGAAGCAGAGAGGGAAAGGCCGCATCGAATGGCGTGGCGCACCATGGAGGACGATTAGGAGGAGGAGAAGAAGAAGAAGAAGAAGGGAAAAGGGCCTATGTTCTAGACTTTGAGTATGTAACCGGGAGCCATGGAGGATCCTCGTGCTCTACACTTTGAGTACTTAAGCCCCTTAAGGGCAAAACATGTCATGAACCTTGTGTTATTTGTATATGTCAAGATTTTCTCAAGAAACATTTCCCCCCACCCCGCAAAAGATTTTTGCTTATGTTCGTGATTTGCCTTCCCTCGAAACAGCCCCTTAGCGCTGGTTGTAACAACATCCTGAGAGTGCGGCACCAGGCGTGGTGGCGTTGCACCATTCGGCGCCGTGCTTCCTGGCATCGCACATGGGCTCAGCAAAGTACAGAACCTTCTGTCTATTTTGGAGTCAATGTGCGGCACCAGGCATGGTGGCATTGCACCGTGCGTCGCTGTGCAGCCTGGCGCCACACATGGGATCAACAACGTACAGAACCTTCTATCTATTTTGGAGTCAATGTGCGGCACCAGGCGTGGTGGCGTTGCACCGGGTGGCGCCACCAGGCCAGGCGTTGCACCGTGCGGCGCCATGCAGCCTGGCGCCGCACATGGGCTCCAAAATAGACAGAAGGTTCTGTCTATTTTGGAGTCAATGTGCGGCACCAGGCGTGATGGCGTTGCACCGTGCGGCGCCACCGGGCCACATGTTGCACCGTGTGGCGCCATGCTTCCTGGCGCCACACATGGGCTCCAAAATAGACATATCAATGTGCGGCGCCAGGTGTGCTAGTGTTGCACGGTGCGGCGCCAGGCGTGGTGGCGTTGCACATTGGCGCCGCCGTACCTTGTGGCGCCGCACTTTCCTGGCTATACTGATTTTCTTAGTCTGTTTGTTTTGGGGAAGATTGATACTTTTAAATTTTTTGAGGGCATAACAAGATTGATATAATAAACATGGTTCAAATGACAACATCACATGGTTCGATATCTACCAAGTTCAAATGACAACATCACATGGTTCGAAAACATCACAAAGTACCAAGTTGCTACGACACCAAAGTTCAAACGACAGCATTACAAGTACCAAGTTCAAACAACACCAAAGTTCACATCTACCATGTTCCTGCGACCACATCTACTCTACTTCCCATGGGTAGTCTTTGTTCCTCGGACCCTTCTCGCGGGCATCTTCCTCCTCCTCCTTGGTTCCTCTTCATCATCCACCTCTAAACGGTATGTCTGCTTCGACTTCTTTGCCTTGGCTACGGAAGGGTCGGGTGTGTAAGGATTCTTGTGTTTCCTTGTCTTGAACATGTAGTCAGGCCACTCATGGACCTTGTATCAAGTGTAGTTTCCCAATGTCATCTCGTCGGAGACGCTTTCCTCACCTTGCAGCTATCAACAAAAGAAGATTGGTAAGGACATATAGTAATGCAAGGGACGGTGGGGGATGCAATGGTTGTACTACCTCAGGTGTGTTCGACTCGTCCTCGGATGTGGAGTGATGATCGCCAGAATTGTCACCTTGGGGCGTGTTGGACCGTGACGCAAACGGTGTTGCCACCTCGGGGTCATGACTGTAGGGGTTCGTAGCATGGAAAACAAAAAATTTCTAACGCATGCACACAAACAAGACAAGATCTATCTACTAGATTGTAGCAACGAGTCGATTAGAGTACTCACCCTCGAAGATTCCAAAGCGGTTAACGAGAGCAGATTCTCGTGGGTGATGTAGTCGTACACTTGCCGATCTCAAGATCGCATAGACGATCCTTCCGGTGCTGTGTTCCGGCAGTGCTTCCGCAGTTGGTCACACGTTCGGTACTCGATGAAGACCTTCCTCTCCCTTGTTCCATCAGGCAGCGGAGGTTGTAGTTCTCCCCTTGTGATTCTGGCAGCACGACGACGTGGTGTCGGAGGTAGAGGGAAAATCCTGCAGGGCTTCTCCTAAGCCGGAGCAGGTTATGGTGGATCTAGGGTTTCCGGAAATCTAGGGTTTAGAGGGCCGGGGAGGAGGAGGAGGTGGAGTCAGCAGCGGCTAGGGCAACGGCGACGGACCGGCAGCGGCTGGCGGTGGCAAGCGGCGGCGGTGGCGGCATGGCTTGGAGGTGGGGAGGGCTGGTTGTGTTGCTTTGCGGCAGCCCCTCCCCTCTATTTATGAGAGGGAGGGCATCTTGGGAGAGGGGAGTTTGAATCCTTCCCCAAATCCCTGTCCAAGTTGGAGGGAAAGAAGGACTCTTTCCTTCTTCCACTAGGAAACCATTGTTCCTGTTTGACTTTTCAAACCTGCCTTTTGACATGCAATTTGGAGCTTAATTCCTCTCTTGCAAATGCCCAACCAAGTGACCTAGGACATGATACAATCATTCCACTTAACCATGACACATTCATGAACCATTCCCCTTCCGGTCCGGTGAACCTTCTAGACCCTTCTAGAACCTCTTCGATGAAAACATCGGATCATTTCCGAACTCCGGAATCGGACTTTCCTTATATGAATCTTATTCTGCGGACCATTCCAGATCTCCTCGTGATATCCCGGATCCCATCCGAGACTCTGAACAACATTCGGTCTCCCTACTTACATTCCATATCTACTAAACAACATCGAATCCTTAAGTGTGTCTCCCCACGGTTTGTGAATTATGCGGACATGACCGAGACACTTCTTTGATCAATAACCAATAGAGGAATCTGGAAATTCATATGGCTCACACATATTTCTATGATTACTTTGCGATCGAATGAACTAATTATATACGATAGCAATTTATCTTTGTCTTGCGATAGTTTACTTATCTGAGGTTTGATCGTCGGTATCTCTGCATACCTAGTTCAACCTCGTACCGTAAGTACTCTTTTCTCGTTCCCGTTGTTGGGCCACGCAGAGATAAAACAAAACTTTTCCTCTAACATGGTGATCCCAAGATCTAGCTGAGGTAGAAGGCCACAAGGTTTACCACTAGACGCGCAGTTGCGGATTACTGATGAAGCGCGTCAGTTGATGCAGTGCAGTCCTCACGATCTGATCGTCCTGGTGCTGATCGCACATCACCTCTGCTGGTATCCACACGTACAAGGAGGAGCACCGGCGGCGAACTGCTAGGTTCGTATCAACGGTAGGACTGCTGTGGAGCTAGGGTTTCCAACACATGGAATGACCTAACCGAACAACGATTAACCTTTCTGGGTTACGGTGATCCACTATATATAGGGAGTGAACGTGGGCTCTTCTTGCGCGACCCATTCACTAAAGCCCATATAACACTAGTCACCATGAGTCCAACTCACTAACTCAGTCCTAATCCGGTTTAGGTCCAACCCAACCAGATTACAGGTTCAGATCCAATCCGAACTTGCTCCCGCTCTTAAGTGTGTGACCCCACAGGCTCATGGCTACTTGGACATGATTGGAGTCCGACTCTCAATCGATCAGTCGGTAGCGGCTCCTAGCAGAACGTGCCGACTCCCAAGTACCAAAGAGTCATGACGACTTGCCTTTCCAATGCGACTTACGTTCGAGTCCCTTTTGCCTCATGATATACCTTGTCAGACTATAGGCGAATAATTTTCATCCCTTAAATAGTCCGACTCTCTTCTCGATCCGAGATAAGTGATTCACCCGACTAACTCTTAGTCGATCGCCTCGGTTAACACTTAACCGAGTCGTGCATGGCCATGCTTTCCGAATCATATCTCACGAGAGGGCCCAGAGAATATCTCTCCGAGTGGAGGGGCAAAATCCCATCTTGGTTATTCACATCACGCAGCTTGATTCTCAGTCGACCCGAACCCTGCCTTTATAACTGCCCAGTTACGGATCAGCGTTTGACAGAACCTAAGTCGGTGATCCTCAACTCGGACTATGCAACAACCTCAGGTCTAAGGATTACATTGATTGAGATATACAAATGACAACTTGTTCGTTGTACCTCAATATGGGTCAATCCGACTCGCTAAACTCTTTAGCCGAATCTGTGTAAGTTGGAATACCATCTCCATGCTCATGACAAGTGGAACCGAGTCATCAAGCCAACTTTCACATTGGTCTAAGTTGTGTGTCCAACACAACTTAGATGACCAAGGATATTTAGTACAAACAACATGAATGCATAGCTCCACAACCGAATCACATATTCAATGATACACATCAGATGTTTATACAAGGACTACTTAATATCTTTATGAATTCAATGGGAAATCTCATCATACATAATTTCCTCTAGGGCATATTCCCAACACCCGTGATATGTGATCCCTTGTGAGCCAGTCACATGCTTGCAAGATAATTGGATGACATTCCACAGAGAGGGCCCAGAGTATATCTATCCGTCATATGGATGGACAAATCCCACTCTTGATCCATGTGCCTCAACACATACTTTCTGAACACTCAATGCCACCTTTATAGCCACCCAGTTATGGTGTGGTGTTTGATGTCATCAAAGCATACTTTCGGTGATGGTGATTAGCATGATCTCATGGTCGAAGGAATTAGGTTACTATGCATCAGAAAGCTTATAGCAAACGAACTATTGAAATGACTTGATCTTTATGCTACGCTTATCTATAGGAGTATGTCCATCATACCATTCTCCTAATGATATGATCTTGTTGTTAATAACAACTCAATGTTCATGATTGAGAAACCACGATCATCTATTAACCAACAAGCTAGTATTATAAAGAGGCTTTACCTGGGACTCTAATTTTAGTTTACAAATCACACAAGTATTAATGTTTCCGGTTAATACTATTATAGCATGAATGTAAACATTTATCATAAACACAAAGATATAATAATAACCACTTTTATTATTGCATCTAGGGCATATCTCCAATAGTCTCCCACTTGCACTAGAGTCAACTAATATAGATTACATGGTAATATATTGAACACCCATGGCGGTCTGGTGCTAGTCATGCTTTTCCCTCAAGAGAGGTTTAGTCAACGGATCCGCCACATTCAGATCTGTGTGTACTTTGCAAATATTTATGTCACCATATTGGACATGCTCTCGAATAGCATGAAAACATAGCTTGATATGCTTCAGCTTCTTGTGTGACCTTGGTTCTTACGCATTGGCTATGGCGCCCATGTTATCACAGTAGATAGACATTGGGTCCAGCGCACTTGGAACCACACCAAGCTCTGTAATGAACTCCTTCATCCATATCAACTCTTGTGAAGCCTCCGAAGCATCTATGTATTCCGATTCAGTTGAAGATCTCGCCACAACGCTTTGCTTTGCACTCCTCTAGCTAACTGCTGCACCATTCAAAGTAAATACATATCCAGATTGAGATTTAGAATCATCTGGATCGGTGTTCCAACTAGCATCGGTGTAACCATTAACAACGAGCTGTTCATCACCTCCATAAGAAAGAACCATATCCTTAGTTCTTCTCAAGTACTTAAGGATGTTTTTGACCACTGTCCAATGATCCACTCTTGGATCACTTTGATATATGCTAGTCAAACTAACAGCATATGCAATGTCGGGTCTAGTACATATCATGGCATACATAAGAGATCCTATGGCTGAGGCATAGGGAGTCTTACTCATCCTTTCTCTATCTTCTGCCATTGTAGGACTTTGAGTTTTACTCAAGGTCGTATTAGGCAACATGGGCAAGAATCCTTTCTTGCTATCTTCCATTCCAAACCTCTTTAGAACTTTGTCCAAATATGTACTCTGAGACAATGATATTAGGCGTCTTGATCTATCTCTATAAATCTTTATGGCTAATATGTAAGCTGCTTCACCAAGATCTTTCATTGAAAAACTATTATTCAAATAATCCTTGACACTATTAAGAAGGTCTACATCATTCCCAATTAACAATATGTCATTTACATATAGTATTAGGAATGCTACAGAGCTACCACTCACTTTCTTGTAAATACAAGCTTCTCCATAAGTTTGTATAAAACCAAAACTTTTGATCACCTTATCAAAACATTGATTCCAACTCCGAGATGCTTGGTTCAATCCATAAATGGACCGTTGAAGTTTGCATACCTTGTGAGCATCTTTAGGATCGACAAAACCTTTGGGTTGTACCATATACGACTCTTCATCAATGTCTCCATTGAGGAACGCCGTTTTGACATCCATCTTCCATATCTCATAATCATAATATGCAGCGATTGCTAATAAAATCCTCACAGACTTTAGCTTCACTACCGGTGAGAAAGTCTCATCGTAGTCAACTCCTTGAATTTGTCGAAACCCTTTTGTGACAAGTCGAGATTTATAGACAGTAACATTACCATCAGCATAGGTTTTCGTCTTGAAAATCCATTTGTTCTCGACAGCCTTCCGGCCATCCGGTAAGTCCACCAAAGTCCATACTTGGTTTTCGTACATGAATCCACTCTCGGATTTCATGGCTTCTTGCCATTTCTTGGAATCTGGGCTCATCATTGCTTCCTGATATGTCGCAGGGTCATCGGTGTTGTCCACCAACATGACACTCATAACGAGATCATACCAATCAGGAGTGGTACGAGTTCTCGTTGACCTGCGAGGTTCCGTAGTAACTTCAACCAAAGTTTCATGATCAACATCATTAGCTTCCTCTCTTATTGGTGTAGGCGCCACAAGAACTACTTCCGGTGCTGCGCTACTCGCAAGTTAGAGAGAAGGTTCAACAACCTCGTTGAGTTCCACTTTCCTTCCAGTCACTTCTTTCGAGAGAAATTATTTCTCTAGAAAGGATCCATTCTTAGCAACAAAGATTTTGCCCTCGGATCTATGATAGAAGGTATAATAGTTTCCTTCGGGTATCCTATGAAGACACATTTTTCCGCTTTGGGTTCAAGCTTGTCCGGATGTAAATTCTTTACATAAGCTTCACAACCCCAAACTTTAAGGAACGACAATTTAGGTTTCTTCCCAAACCATAATTCATATGGTGTCGTTTCAACGGATTTAGATGGTGCCCTATTTAAAGTGAATGCGGTTGTTTCTAATGCATAACCCCAAAACGATAGCGGTAAATCTGTAAGTGACATCATTGGGCCACACACACATCGGTATGTATGATTTCCAATAAGTCCGTAGCTCTCTCCATCATACCAGAAATGGAGTCTTAGTCATTTTACCCATCAGACATGCTTGGCATCCTTCAAGTGATTCGAAATCAAGTGATTCAAGAAGTCCATCAGAATGGAGTTTCTTCATACGTTTCACTCCAATGTGACCAATACGACAGTGCCACATATAGGTCGAGTTATCGCTCAACTTCAAACGTTTAGCTTCAATGTTATTAATATGTGTACTACTAGAATCGAGATTCAATAAGAATAGACCATCTATCAAAGGTGCATGTGCATAAAACATATTACTCATATCAATAGAACAACCATTATTCTTGGACTTAAACAAGTAACCATCTCGCAATAAACATGATCCGGATATAATGTTCATGCTCAACGCAAGCACCAAATAACAATTATTTAAGTATAAAACTAATCCCGATGGTAGATGAAGAGGTAGCGTGCCGACCGCGATCACATCAACCTTTGATCCATTTCCAACGCGCATCGTCACTTTGTTCTTCGCTAGTTTCCGTCTATTCTGCAGCACCTGTTTCGAGTTACAAATATGAGCAACCGAACCAGTATCAAATACCCAGGCACTACTACGACTACGAGTGAGATACACATCAATAACATGTATATCGGATATACCTTTCTTCTTGATATTGCTGTTCTTAAAATCCGCCAAGTACTTAGGGCAATTCCGCTTCCAGTGACCTTCTTCCTTGCAGTTAAAGCACTCAGTATCAGGCTTAGGCCCAACCTTGGTCTTCTTCGCCGGCGCGGTAGCTTTCTTACCGCCCTTCTTGAAGTTTCCCTTTTTCTTAGACTTTCCTTGCTTCTTGAATTTGGTGGTCTTATTGACCATCAACACTTGGTGCTCTTTCTTGATCTCCTCTTTCGCAGATTTTAACATGGAGAAGATTTTGGGCAATGACTTGTCCATGTTTTTCATATTGTAGTTCATCAGAAAGTTCTTGTAACTTGGTGGTAGTGATTGGAGGACACGGTGAATCCCCAAAGCATTAGGAATCACTATACCTAAGCTTTGAAGCTTTCTTGCATTCCCAGACATCTTAAGCACGTGGTCACTAATGGAGCTACCCTCTTCCATCTTGTAGTTAAAGAACTTTTCAGAAGCCTCATAACTCTCAACTATCGCGTGAGCCTCAAATATCATTTTGAGTTCACGGACAATATCATGTGGGTCATGGTTTTCAAAACTTTTCTGAAGCTTTGGTTCCAAACCATACAAGATAGCACACTGAACTGTGGAGTACTGATTCTTCCGAGTGAGGAAAACATTCTTCACCTCATCGCTAGTATCAGCTGCAGGTGGGTCACCTAGCGGCGCATCTAGCACATAGGTCAAATTACCAGCATTGAGGATAATCCTCAAGTTGCGGAGCCAATCCGCGAAGTTGCTTCCATTGTTTTTCAACTTTTCTTTCTCTAGGAACGCATTAAAATTGATGGTAGGAGCCGCCATTGATCTACAACATATTTGCAATAGTTTAGACTAAGTTTATGACAAATTGAGTTCTAATTAATAGTTAAATTAATCTAGGTGAACTCCCACTCAAAACAATATCCCTCACATTGTTTTAGTGATCACACGAACCAAATCCACCACATCAAAACCGATCATCACGAGAGTTGATGTAGCTTCAATGGCGAACAATCAACATGTTCATCATATCTACTATATGACTCATGCTTTAACTTTCGTTGATCCGTGTTCCGAGACCATGTCTGTACATGCTAGGCTCGTCAAGATCAAACCTTAGCTTCCGCATGAGCAAATCTGGCTTGCTCCCGTTGTATACACTCGCAGAATCTAACACACCCGATCATCTCGTGGTTCTTTGAAACAACGAGCTTTAGCAACGGTGCCTACTAAGGATGAGCACTTTATAACTTGAAATTTTGTGAGAGGGTTCATCTTATAATGCTACCGTCATGAACTAAGCAATACAAGATGCATAAAAGGATTAACATCACATGCAATTCATAATATCTGATATGATATGGCCTTTCATCTTGTGCTTCCGATCTCCATCTTCAAGCACGAACATTATCTCCATCATCACTGGCATTGTGTCAAGGTCAATGGCACCGCTCCATGGTTGTCGTCCACCAACATCAACTATTACAACTACTTTGAATAATAGACACACAGGTCTTTAAATGTAACATCCCTAAAATCATGTTTTCAAAATTTGCATATCATTCATGCATGCATATCATTTAGGGATCAATTTCAAACTCATTTCAAGAAAACAGAAGCACTAAGTGCTATTATTTTATGTGGGCAAGCATTGATCTAATGCCACTCTCAAGAAAGAGAATATTTGTTTTAAAACCATTAAATGAGTTCATAGGATTGGTTGGTTGAGTTCCAAGCTTGAACAAATTTTTCCAAAACAAAATTTGGTATTAAAACCATTTTCAAATCTTTATCAAACTTTGTGCAGAGGCACTGTTTATTTTGAATTTTCAAAAGGACCAAGCAAGTCTAATAAGACATCAAGGTTTTATGATCAAAAATAAGAAGTTTACATTTTACAAAAATCCAGAAAAGGTTTGGATTTCAAATGCTTTTCAAATTGTTTGAAAATGAATCCTGAAAATCATTCTGGAAAAAGAAAAGGAATTAGAAAACCCAACTAGGCCTGGCGCCAGCCTTTTGGCCCATCAGACAAAACGACCCACCCGGGCCACTCCTCTGTCTTTCCTCACCCGTGCAGAACCCACCCCCTCGCTGACTACTAGGCCCCGTCCATGTCACCGTCTTCTTCCCCAAATCTCGCGAAGAACACGTCGCCGCTGGCCGTTGCTGGCGTTGATCACGCAGCATAATTTCCATTGAACTGCAGGCGTTTCCTATCGAGCCCCTGCCTACTTAAACCCCTCTGCACCGCGAGTCTTTCCCCTCACTCAGCACCTCCGCTCTGCCACCAGGCTGCCGGCAATTCGAGCTGCAACTCCGCTGCCCGACGCACTCCGGCGGCCTATTCCGGTGAACCCCGTGCTCCCCTTCACCTCTCGTTCATACGAGCTTGCCTGTCTTGCCCGTGCGCATTTTCTCACACTTTCTGTTTGCACTATATCGCCCCAGGTCGTCGTCTCCGTCGAAGCCCATAAACAACCGAAGCGCCGTCCAACTCCGACGAGCAATCACGGTAAAAACAGACCGCCCCTTGATCCCTAGTTCATACGACCGTGTTCGCCTCGCCTCTGTGCATCTCCTAATGCTTTTCGTGCATCTTATTGCGCCGTAGAACGTCTCCTCCGTCTCCGGCAGTGAGCACCCGACGCGAAAGCAAACTCCGACGAGGATTTCCGGCCGTGCCAGTGCGCCCCTGTCCAAGCAAAGACCACGTTGAGCTTCCTCGTGTTCGTGCGAATCTAGTAAGCCACCCACACACCCCAGCCCTCCCTGTATTCGCCGGAGCGTCGCTGACAGAGCGCCGCCGCCGCGCCACCGTCGCCAGCGCCGCCGAACTTTGGTCGCATGGTCCAGGACCGTTAGATCTAGATCCAATGAATCTGATAAAATCACTTAACGAAGGGGTACGGGATAGATCTGGCCATGCGATTTCATTTAGATCATGCGGTCCACGCTAGTCGATCCGCGTGAAACGTTACCGACGAATCAAAGAGCGCCGCGTGGCTAGTTCTTTTTTTAAAAACATAATTTATATCTATTAGTGATTCAAACTTGTAAAATTCATATCTTTTGATTTCCACGTTCAAATTTTGCAAATTTTATATCATTGGAATCATGAGAGAAAATCCTATCTGTTTATGCAATGTGTTTAATATTTTGCCTCTTTAAAAATGGTTGTTTATGCAGAAACTTGTGTAGGCTTATTTTGATTATACAAATTATTTGAAAATTGTTTTAAGGATCAAATAAGGTTTATTTTGAATAACTTGGACTTGTTTATGTTTCAGTACAGTTCACTTGTCTTGTTTGGTGTATAAAAATCATCACATGGCATTTGCATGCATTCATATATTTTTGTTTGTATATATTTTGTATGTGATTTTGGTGCCATTATTTTATGTGTAGATTTTGGTGCAAATAGTGATTGTGATTGTGAAGATTGTTGCTACTCCCCAAACTACCAAGGCAAGTGGTGCTTCATTATTTTATTCCTATGTTTTTCAACTATGCACTAGAAATATTTGGCATAGGACTTGCATGAATATTTTTATCTATATGCTATGCTTGGGAAATCCTAGTAGTTGTAGAATTGCTAAAAATTTCTAAGTTAAGATGCTTACCATTGCCATGCTTAGCCTAGCTAGTAGCAACCAAGGGTGGTTATATATTCATACTATGTGAACTATTTCTAAGTCTTTGGACTTGTGTTTTTGCTTAATAAAACAACCAAGTGAATGAAATACCTAGGTGGAATGGAAAGAATGGTTTATGTTGAGTGGTTACCCAAGGCCAATTTCTATGGTTTACCTTGTGTATCTCACTTGTGGTAAGCCACCCAGGAACAAAGGGATTTGAGATGCCAAATGTTAAGAAGCTTCTAGTGCAGCCACATGGCATTATGGGCTCTGCCTGGATCATATAGGTTGCAATAACTTAGCCATTTGGACAGTTGGTGGTAGTGGGATGATAGGTTGGAGCGCTTCCATTTGGTCTAAGGGAAGGCTTCTGAAAGGTCCTATCTTGGTGAAAATCAAGTCTTGTGGGGAAAGTGCACAACCTCTGCAGATGGAAGAATCTAAGTACTTAGCCATGTCCCTGGTATTGGACAACTTGAGCATCAAGACATGGAAGCTATCAAGAATCTCCTCATCCCAATTTCTAAGTTAAAACTTGTGGGTGAACAAGGGTAAAGGTTCACCAATGTCTATTGGTGGTTCCTTGGGAAAGTTTTGTCAAAGAAAAACTTAGTGTTTTCAACTGATAGGTAAAACCTATTTTGAGCAAAGCAAGCCTAAGCTACACTTAGCCAAAATGCATATAGTATCTAGATTGATAATATTCTACTAAGGTACCACTTGCCAATACTATTCCAATTTATTGACCCACAGTGGCTGTAACTTGTGATGTTGCAGGTTATTCCGATGATGATTAGGGGTTATGAGTCTACACTCAACATGCTTGCCTGTGGCACATGAAGATGAAGACTTATTTATCTTATTCTATATTTAAACTCTTGTATTAGGCCTGTGGCCATGGAGTTTGTAAAAGACTATGTTTGACTCTAGAATGATATGTAATAATGACCTTTGTTTCTGTGTACTTCATCTTAAACTGTGGATGCTAGCATTGATCCAGGGACTAGCATTGCAATCACAGGGATCCTTACCTTTATAAAGGGAGGGATCTTACATTAAAAAAAATTAAAAGACAACCATATGGCTCCTGCCGGTTGCCGACTTACAATAAGGAACATTGCATACATCATATATAGTCACAGTCATGGCCATATCGCATCACAACACACCCCGGGAAAACAAAGTTAGACGCCTCTAATTTTCTTTGCATATTTGACGTGGTTTGGGGCTTTTAATAAGTGTCGTTCTAACTTATGAACAAGAACCACAAGTTGATGCTTGAACTATCAAGTGCCCGTTGTAAATTGAATATATACTATGATGGGAGAGACAGACACCCGTGAAGCCACTTATGCAATACAAGTTGCATGTCAAGCGTGGAGCAAGTCTCATGAACGATGTCATGTAAGGTTAGACCGGGCCGCTTCATCCCATCATACCGCAAGATGCAAAGTACACAAAAAATAATTGATAATAAAAGCACCACCACCCATAATGACCATTGTGTTCTACTCGTGCAACAGATCTACATATAGATATGACTCTGATACCACTGTAGGGGTTCGTAGCATGGAAAACAAAAAAATTCTACCGCATGCACACAAACAAGACAAGATCTATCTACTATATTGAAGCAATGAGTCGATTAGAGTACTCACCCTCAAAGATTCCAAAGCGGTTAACGAGAGCAGATTCTCGTGGGTGATGTAGTCGTACACTTGCCGATCTCAAGATCGCGTAGACGATCCTTCCGGCTCTGCATTCCGGCAGCGCTTCCGTAGTCGGTCACATGTTCGGTACTCGATGAAGACCTTCCTCTCCCTTGTTCCAGCAGGTAGTGGAGGTTGTAGTTCTCCTCTTGTGATTCTGGCAGCATGACGGCATGGTGTCAGTGTCGTGGTGGTGGCACGGCAGATGCCATGGGTAGGCTAAAGTATGGGGCCAATGGATGCTAGAGGGATCTGGGGAGGGAAGATGTAGTTGATTCCACACACAGAAGACTAAGGCAAAGATCTTTATTTCTTCTTCCTTGGGTTACAAGTGCTCCTTGAGCTGTATTCAGGGAGAAGAGAGGAACTTTACCAGCCTAACGGCTCTAACCTTCGTCGATCCTCGCTTCAGAGTCCAAGCCTCTCCTTATAAAGGAGAGCCTTGGGTTCCTCTAGGGCTGACGTGGCAAGTATATTCGAGGAATATGCTTGTCCCAATATAGTAGTTCGGTGCCCCCCTTTCCCTGTCGCTCCCCTAATGACGGCAAGGTTCCAGAGGGCCCCTCCTGTGCGCCTCGGGCTTCTGGACTGTCACCTCCGTGACCTCCTTCTACCTCTCTGTCCCTCTGCGTCTTTGTCTGTAGTGTTTGGCTTCGCTCAGATTCTCCCTAGCCTGCAACTAGGGTTTGACTTCAGCTTCTCCTTCTCCTGCAAGCTTCATATTATTCGGCCCTGCCTCCCGTAGTTCGGCCTGTCCTTCATCTGTATTAAGATTACTCGGTTTAACCTAGCCGAGTTACGAAGTATCTCGGCCAGGTAATGTCTTGTCATTGCTATGAGGGTCTTGCCCTTTCCTATCTCGGCCGACCTCTACATGATTCGGCCGGCTCAGATGGTAACTCAGAAACCAAACGGGGAATGTCCTTTCGTCTATCCCCATCTTTACCCTATCCGGGGTTATCTCCCCAACATTAGTCCCCGAAGATGGTAGGGGCCCGCCGATAATATCGGCCGGGTCGTAGCAGTTTCATGACACATGTCCCGTATCGTTTCCGAGTTGCTCCTTGCTTGTTCGAGGTTTCGTTGTATCTTCTCGTATACGCCTCGTCCTAGTGTCATCCCCATCATTACTTCTCTAGTTTTTTGTTCCTCTATAGTAATTTCTGATAGGCTACAGTTACTACTGTGCCTGTCACGCCGGCGCTGCGTCGCCTCGTGCTCCGTTTCCGCTTGGGATCGTGATCTTCTCTGCTTTTGTGTGGCCCTAGGTGTGGTTCCACTCAACAACGTGCGGTCGTGCCGCACACACGATCCACGCGATCAACCGCCGCACCCACGATCCCACTACCTCGCTTGTGGCTCGATTATAAAGAGGGGCACGGCACCTGGGAACTCACTTTTCCCCTTTTCATTCGCCTGCGCCCTTCTTCTTCCCCTCGCATCCTCGCCCTCTCGCAGCTCCGCCGCCGCGCGCTCATCAGAACTTCCGACGGCGAGGACTCTGCCGTGTTGTTCTGTCCGTCTCGTCCGCGTTCGCCAGATCCGGCGCCGTCGCCGGTGAGTTCTTTCCGGCCGTGTTGCCTAGGTTTTACCCTAGATTTCTCTGTTTCGATCTTGTATTCGTGCGGCGGTTCTTCTGCTCCTCCTCCGCCGTTCCTGTGCGAAATCACGACGGGGCCTCGTAGCTCTAAACTTTCCTCCGCCGCCAGCTCTTCCTCCGTCGATCTTTCCGGCGAACCTATGTCTAGCTCCTTTAGTGGTGCCCTGGTAGAGGATGACGATGCTGGCTCTGGGCCCGAGCGAGGCTCGTGACAAGGCTCCTCCGTTACACGCCGCGAGATCGAGTGGCTTATCCGAACTCGGAGGATTCCCGCTGAGGTCTCCTGTCGTTTACCCGGTAGCGAGTCCTCTCCGGATATTAGGGAGGGCGAGTATGTAGTTTTTATGTCACATTTCTCGCGCGGCTTTGGTCTCCCTCTTAGCGATTTTGCTAGAGAGTTTCTCGACTACTTCGACCTTCAGCCGCATCATCTTCCTGCAAATGCCGTCGCTTCTCTTTCTGCTTTTATCTCCGCCTCGGAGGGATACTTCAGCCTATGGCCGTCCGTGCACGTCTGGTCGAAGTTCTTCCAGATTTGTTCTAACGTAGTCCCTGACAAGTCTCTGCACCCTTCCGAGAAACTGCTTACTCAATGTGGGGCAGCGTCTATTACACCTCGGAGGAAGTCCGTATTTCCTCGTGTCACCGGGTTAGAGTCGTGCAAGAAGTGGCACAAATCCTTATTTTACATCAAGAACAAAGGGACGGAGGACAAGATTCGGCTCCCTGCCTTCTCCATTGGTCCGCCTTCTAAGGTGAATTGGACTTACAATCCGAGGAAAAGTCATGCCTTGGCCGAGGCCTTTGAGATTCGGCTCAAAGAGTTGATCCGTGCCGGGTTATGCGGCGAAGATCTGATGGCTACCTTTATCAGTAGCCGAATCTGCCCATTCCAGAAGTGGACTCACAAGCTGTGCTACATGAGTGGTCCTCTTGACCCTAACCGAGTCTCGACCGTGGAGCTGGACAACTATCTTATCTATAAGCGTGTCCGAGCTATCTTCAAGACGGAGATGCCTGAGGATTGGGCTTGGGGATTGAAACCGTTCACCCGCGATCGTCCTCCTCCCGAAGTAAGTTTTAACCAATAACGCTCTGCTATCCAATTGCTTTTGTAACGGTTTTCGCTAATTTTCTTTTTTCTTGTCTTGCAGAGGTTCGCAGAGCAGAAGAATGAGGATGCCGAAGTTTTGTTGCTTCCGTGGCCTGCGGACCAGAGCACCCCGGATACTGGTGAGCCGGACTCGGAAGAGTTCGTCCCTAAGTCGGATCATGCCCCGGCTCGAGCTCGTGGCAAGACCTCGGCCCACGAGGAGGAAGGTGATTCGGACGAGGTCCAAGTTCTTGAGGTAGTTGCCATAATGCCTATTTCTTATGCATTTCCGGCTTCTACTTTCCCAGCTAATCCGACCGGTTAGGTTCACGATGCCAAGCCTATTGCTTCTCGACCCCCTGTTACCTCAGGGAAACGCGGGGCTCCTGCTAGTGCCTCAGAGGCGGCCCCCAAGAAACGAATGAAGAAGTCTGCTCCGAATCCTCCCAGGCGCAAGACCATGCCTGGGGTCGCAGGGTAAGTTCCTTTTGCTCGTATTTCTTATTTCCCTCTTTCTGTTTTTCATCCTGACACCCTTTTTTCTTTCTTATTTTCGCAGTGCTCCGCTTTCCGTTAAGCCTGGCGGTCCTAGCATGACTAGCCGCCCGATTCGGCAGCCGTCTCCTCCGCCCGTTGAAGATACTAGGATTCCCAGTCCTGCTCGTGTTGCCTCTCCTTCAGCTCCGAATCAGTCGCCCCCTCGTCGCGACGTGCCTGAAACTCCTTCTGTTGACATCGATTCCACTCGGCCCTCCGAGATTTCCGTCGAACCCGTTGCCCCCTCTGTGGATCCGAGCGCCTCTACTGAGCCTCTATCTGCCCCAGCAGTCTCTACTACAACTCCAGCTCTGGCCGAAGAGGTCGTTATCTCGGCGCCTTCTACGGCCATGACTCCTGCTGCTCCTAAAGATACCGTTCCCATTACCGAGGTATCGGCTCCTGCTGATGCCTCTTCTAAGGCAAGAAAAACTGTTGCCATCAAGGCCTCCTCTTCCCAGAAAGGTCTTGTCGGCTCTTCTCAGCCGAGTATTGCCGACGTGCTGCGCAAAGGAACTGCGCCTACCAAAGCCTCCGTTACCTCGGCTGCCAGCACCCAGCTTGCTCTTCATAAAAGCCCTGCGGCCGCAGTGGTTACACAACATGTCCGAGGTAAAGTCTTAACTCGGACGGCTAGTGGGAATAGCCTCGGCTCGCTGGTGGAGTATGCCAATAATTGGAATGTTACTGATCAGTTTGAGGGTAATCCAATTAGTCAGCCCTTTCAGCTTTCCGACATCAGCGGCCGTTTTGATCAAGCTGCCAAGTTCATCCTTGACACCAACAAGATGAATGAGGTAATTGCTGTTTTGCGGAGTTTAAATTAGTTCTCCAAATGTTAGTATACGCTCTAGTCCCCGAAACTTGCAAGGAAATAACTTGTTATATGCTTGGAAGTTTAATAATGCTTCACTTAATCTAATTTTATCTCTAGGGTTCGAATTTATATCCGACTAGATTTGTCTTGAAGTTTGCTTGATTTTCGTTTAAGTTGATCTTGAAATATTCAACCACCTATATTTGGTTTTAGTCGCACTTGACTCGGATCTGTTTTAGCTTCTAATATCCAGCCACCTAGATCCGAGTTAAGTTCTGCTTGGCTCGGATCTGGTTTAGCTTCGAATATCCAGCCACCTAGATCCGAGTTAAGTTTTGCTTGACTCGGATCTGGTTTAGCTTCGAATATCCAGCCACCTAGATCCGAGTTAAGTTTTGCTTGACTCGGATCTGGTTTAGCTTCGAATATTTATTCATCGTTTTGCTCCATTGTTCAGGTTGCACATGACAGGCGGACTGCCGAATTTCAAAGGTTGCTTTTTTCGCACCGCAAACTGGAAGAGAAATACGAGAAAGTCCTTCCTGTGGTAAAAAAGGCTGGTAAGTTGATAGTTACTTTTCATCATTTTCGACATTCTTATTCTTTTGTCCGCGAGGTGTCGGCTCACTTTTTTGGTAAACAGGTAATATCAATAATCTCAACATTCGTCTTGAGAAGAAAGTCAAGAGCTTGGAAGGTTAGTTTCCCTCTTACCCTACACCTTTTCGCCCTTTAGAATACGTGCTAAACTTTTTTATTTCGTTTGGCTGTGGTAAAGCCGAGTTGCAAACCTTCGCAGCATCTCACCAAGATTGCACGCCTATGCCTGACGTGATGCTGCATTTTTTAGAACAAAGCGCTACTCATTCGGCGCAGCTAAAAGAAAAAGATGATGAAATAGCTCGCCTGCGGGCCGAGGTGGAGACCCTTAAGCTCTCTCAGAAATCCGAACTAGAAAAGGTCGATCAGGAATTCTCCGAGGAGAAGAATCGGCTGGCTTTGGAGCTGCAGAAGAATAAAGAACTCCTCGAGGCTGCCGAACTGAAAACTCAGGGAATGAGCGAGGAAATCACTCGCTTTGAAAAGAGCAAGATTGATTGGGCCAAAGACCTTCAGATAATGATGAGTTATATTCATCGTAAGCTTCTTAGCACGGCTGAATTATATTTTTCTCGTTGTCCCTGCTGCCACCTGACACGTTCGTGTTTTGCACAGATCATTTTCCCGAAGCTAAACCCGTGAGTTCTAAAGCGGTTCTTGCGGCTCGTGTGCGCCGAGGTGTCCCTGTTGCCGCTGACTCGGAGTATTCGATGGAGGATTTCCTGGTTGCTGTTGGTGCTGCAGTTGGTGCTGCAGTTGGTCCAATGAAGATTATGGGCCGAGATTTGGTGAAGGCAGCTATTCGAGCTTACCATGTTCTCTGGCTGAACACTTCTGGGACCCCTGATATCAATGAGGTCGAATTACTGGTGAAAAGACTTATGGCATCTGAGAGGCAACTAAGTCTCTGGAGGGAATCAGCCGGACGAGCTGGCGCTGATATGGCTCTAACTGTTATTATGTCATGGTACGAAGACATCTCTCTTGATATCTTGAGAAATCTGCGCACTGGTTCTCGTTGGGTTGAGGACCCCACTTTCGTCGCTCTTCGGCAAGCTCGCGCCTTCCAACTCGTCGAGTATGCCGACGTGCACACCTGGAATGAAGGGCCGAGTTTCCTTCCAAACCCGGACGAGGAGGTCGTAGTCGAGGATGCATCAGATGACGATTCAGCTGAGCAAGGGGGAGATGAAGATGACTCGTCCACTTCTGGTGACTCCAGTTCGAGCTCGGATGACAACGGCGACGCGCGATCCTCCTCCAAGGGTACCGGGCATTCCACTGCGCAAACTGATGCTCCTCAGCAGCCTCAGGCTTCGGCCGAGGTTGCACCTAGGTCTGCGGAGGGCGAGGTAACATCGGCCGAAGTTCCTCCTACCTCGGAGTCCCCAGCCCCTGACCAAGTTGCCGCTTCTCCAGCTAAAAACGTTTAAGTCATTTCCTATCCCTGGTATGCCGGGCGTACGATGTAGGTGAAACATTCATCTGTCCTCTGTATGGAATGAATTTCTTTTGCCGTGTGCTGCTGAGACACATGTTTGTAATTGTTATCACTTTGTCTAAGTGGTCTTGTTTGTCCGAATCTTTTGCTGTGTTGGGCAGCGATTTCTTAATTTGGGGATGTATCTTTATCTTTGTATTCGTGGTTTACCCACTTAATCCAGGTGTGAGCTTCGTATATCATATTAGTTTGGACTGTTGTTACTTTCAAAGTCGAAGTTCGATACTTCTTTGTATCAAAGGCTAACCAGGACTTCGGAACAAAATATAGCAGTCCCCGAGTTAGTGCCTATGGATGCCGAGGTTTAGTGCACAGAAATTGTAATATCATATGGCAGTCCCCGAGTTACTGCTCTGGATGCCGAGGTTTAATACACAAGATGAAATTGAAATGACCTATGGCAGTCCCCGAGTTACTGTTCTGGACGCCGAGGTTTGATTCATAAGATGAAATTGAAATAACATATGGCAGTCCCCGAGTCACTGCTCTGGACGCCGAGGTTTAATACATAAGATGAAATTGAAATAACATATGGCAGTCCCCGAGTCACTGCTCTGGATGCCGAGGTTTTAATACATAACATAAAATTGAAATAACATATGACAGTCCCCGAGTCACTGCTCTGGATGCCGAGGTTTTATACATCATTGGTCCTTGACCTTGAAATACTATGCTATGAGTAAAATGGACGAAGCAAGGCTACATTCCATGGCCGCTTTGTTTCTTCGCCAGCTTTGTCTGCCTTGTTCCTTCCGGGGGATTGAGCGTCGATTAGATAATAGGCATCGTTATGTAATGCTTTACTCACGATGAATGGTCCCTCCCATGGAGGTGACAGCTTGTGCATGCCGGCCGTGCGTTGCACCAGTCGGAGGACTAAATCTCCTTCTTTGAATACCCTTGGATTCACCTTCTTGCTGTGATATCGTCGCAAGTTCTGCTGATAAATAGCTGATCGTGATAGTGCCAGTTCTCTGGCTTCTTCTAGCAGGTCTACAGTATCTTGCCGAGCTATTTCGTTTACCTCTGAGGTTGTATACTGAGTAACTCTTGGCGAGTCATGTATTATGTCGGCTGGAAGCACGGCCTCTGCCCCGTATACCAGAAAGAATGGTGTATAGCCTGTTGATCTATTCGGAGTACTCCTAAGGCTCCATAATACGGCTGGGAGTTCCTCAATCCAACATCCTGCCGACCTTTGCAGTGGTCCAACAAGTCATGGTTTTATTCCTGACAATACTAGTCCATTAGACCTTTCCACTTGCCCATTAGATGCTGGGTGAGCCACAGAGGCAACATCTAGTCTTATGTGTTTCTCTCTGCAAAATCTGGCGAAAGCTCCTTCTGCAAAATTTGTGCCATTATCTGTAATAATACTGTGCGGATACCCATATCTTAAAATAATATCTTTGAGAAATTTCACTGCTGTGGGCCCATCGCATTTTTTTATTGGTTTCACTTCAATCCATTTTGTGAACTTGTCCACCATAACCAATATGTGGGTCATTCCCCCTCGGGCCGGCTTAAATGGTCCCACCATATCTAAGCCCCACACAGAAAATGGCCAAGTGATGGGTATTGTTTTTAACTCGGCCGATGGCATATGTATCTTGGTTGCATATCTCTGACAACCATTGCATTTTTCAACCAACTCTTTGGCTTCTTTCAACGCCATCGGCCAATAAAATCCATGCCTGAATGCTTTGGCTACCAAGGCACGAGATGAGGCATGGTGTCCACACTCTCCTTGATGTATATCTAGGAGGATCTCCTGGCCTTCTGCCGAACTCACACATTTCTGCAATACACTTGTGACGCTTCTTTTATATAGCTCATTGTTTATGATCGTATAAGCTTTCGCTCTCCTTACAGTTTGTCTTGCTAATACTTCATTGCTCGGTAACATCGCGTCTTTAAGGTAAGATAATATGGGTTGCGCCCATAGCGGTGTGATTTTTTCTGGTGTGGTCTCACTGTCTATTTCCATGTTTTCTGCCGACATATCTACCTCGGCCTTCTCCATAATTGTGCTTACTTCTGCTGTCCTCCTCTTGGGGGGTTCCGAGTCATATTGCTGGTATACTTCCATCGGCGCATTATCTTCTGCTGAATTTGCCAGAATAAAGATAGATTCGGATTCTGGTGACGGGATTATTGATGGTTTTCTGAGGTGTTCCAAGGCAATACCCGGGGGAATTGACTGCCGGGTTGATCCGAGTTTTGACAACGTGTCTGCGGCATCATTTTCTGCCCGAGGTACGTGGTGAAATTCACATCCTTCAAAGTACCCACTGATCTTTTGCACATGAAATCTGTATAAAGCCATATTAGCATCTAACGCATCCCAATTGCCTGAGACTTGCTGTACTACTAGATCCGAGTCCCCATAGCATAAGATTCGGCGTATGCCAATCTCTTTTGCTACTTTCAATCCATGGACCAGTGCTTCATATTCGGCTACGTTGTTGGATGCGGCAAAATGTATTTGTTGCACATATTTCAGCTGATCTCTTTTAGGCGAGGTTAACACTATTCCTGCCCCCAAACCATTTCTTAGTTTGGAACCATCGAAATGCATCGTCCAATAATTTGGATCTGGTAATGGTGGCTCATATTGCACTTTGGCCCAATCTACGAAGAAGTCGGCGACTGCTTGAGATTTGATTGCATCTCTCCTATCAAATTGTGGAGCGTATGGTGACAACTCGATTGCCCATTTTGCTATTCGGCCACTTGCATCTTTGTTGCTCAATATGTCGGCTATGGGCGCTTCACAGATCACTTTGATGGGATGCTCTTCGAAGTAATGTTTAAGCTTTTTTGCCGACATATACACTCCATAAGCCATCTTCTGATAATGTGGGTAATTCTGTTTTGAAGTGGATAACACCTCACTTAAATAATACACCGGCCTCTGTACGGACTTATCATCTTCAAGTCGTTCTACTACGACTACAGCACTCACTACTCTGTTGGTAGCCGCTATATAGAGTAACATAGGCTCTTTTGATAATGGAGAAGCCAAAATAGGTGTTGTGACCAACATTTTTTTCAACTCGTGAAACGCGCTGTCCGCTTGTGGAGTCCAAACGAATTTATCTGATTTCTTCATCAGCTGATATAGTGGTAGCGCCTTCTCTCCCAGCCGACATACAAACCGGCTGAGCGAGGCTAGACAACCCGTGAATTTTTGTACATCATTTAAGCATCTTGGCAATTCCATTCTTTCTACTGCCTTTATCTTTGTTGGGTTGGCCTCTATACCTCGGCTAGATACAAGAAAACCGAGTAATTTTCCTGCCGGCACGCCAAACGTGCATTTTTCCGGATTAAGCTTCATTCGGAACCTTCTCAGGTTCGCAAAAGTCTGCCGTATATCTTCCAGCAACGTTTTGCTTTCCTTGGTTTTGATGACCATGTCATCTACATATACTTGTACATTTTTTCCTATCTGATCGTGTAGACATTTTTGCATACATCTCTGATATGTTGCTCCCGCGTTTCGCAGGCCGAATGGCATTGTGCGATAGCAATAAGCCCCGTACGGGGTAATAAACGCAGTCTTTATTTGATCGGCCGGATTTAACGGTATCTGGTGGAAACCAGAATACGCGTCTACAAATGACAATAACTCACAACCAGCAGTCGAATCAATGACTTGGTCTATTCTAGGTAATGGAAAAGGATCTTTTGGACACGTCTTGTTCAGGTTCGTGTAATCGATACACATTCGCCATACAATGGCTACATTGGGATCATCCTTCTTCTTTTCTACTAGCACCGGATTCGACAACCAATCCGGATACAGCACCTCCATGATGAACCCGGCTGCGAGGAGCCGAGCTATTTCATCCCCTATTATTTTTCTCCTGTCTTCGGCGAAGCGGCGGAGAGGTTGCTTCACCGGCCTTGCTCCTGGCCTTACATTCAAAGAGTGCTCAGCCAACTCCCTCGGAACGCCTTGCAGATCCTGAGTTGACCATGCAAATATGTCCCGATTCTCACGGAGGAAGTTGGTGAGCTCGCTTTCCTATTTAGCGTCCAGGCCTGCACCAATAGTAACAGTACGCTCCGGGAATTGCTCATCTATCTGAAACTTCTTCGTTTCTTTAGTCGGCTGAAAAGAGACACTGCCATGCGGGTTGGCTAGTGCCGGCATGTTCAGCTGCGCCGACTGAGCGAGGGCTGCTACCTCCTGAATCCTTCTTTTTTCTCTTGCTATAACCAATGATTCGGCCAAATTTGACCCGGCTGAAGCACACTCCATTGACTTCTTGTAATCCCCTGCAACCGTTATCACTCCTTGTGGTCTGGGTAGCTTCATTTTCAGATAACTTACATGACAGCTGCCCATGAATTTGGCCAACGCTGGCCGTCCGAGTAAAGCATGATAACAACTCTCTAGATCCACCACCTCAAACTCTAAGTTTTCTGCTCTGCAGTTATCTCTTGTGCCAAATAACACATCCACTCGGACCTTACCAATGGGTTCACATGAAAGCCCTGGCACTATCCCATGGAAAGTGGTCCTCGTGGATTGCAACATGTTCTGCGATATTCCAAGTTTATGCATGGTATCTTTGTACATGATGTTGATACTGCTTCCATTGTCAATGAGTACTTTTGAGAATTTCACATTGATGCTCGGTCCAACAAATGTCGGATCCAACACGAGTGCATATGATCCGGGATTCGGCATTATCTTGGGATGATCCTTTATGCTCCAAGTTACTTCCTGATCCGACCAAGGCACATATCTTGGTACCGCCGGCATAACTGCATTTACTTCCATATGCCGGCGTTGCACACTCTGTTTGTCTTGTTGTTCCGTTGTGAACACGCAATAAGACTGATGATGTTCTCTGTAATCATTGCGTCCAGTATTCGCCGGATTTGTCCTTCCATCCTGGACTTGGTTCATCACTTGATGTACCACGTCTCTCCGATCCGAGTTATCGTACCTCGGGGGAGGGGGCGGCAACATCAGTTGTTGTGCATTTGCTCCAATCAACTGTGGTTGATGCTGCTGATGTACTTGATGGGGTGCCTGAATACCTCCGGGGTTCCCCATTGCATTTTTCATCCATGCACATTGGCGGGTCGTATGGTTGGCTGGCCTGGACGGGTTTGACGTGTGAAATTTACATGGCTGATCTAACATAGATTCGAACGTGTACTTCGGCCTCTCTTGCCACTGTTTCTTTTGTTCTGGGGTCCACTGCCTTTTTCCTTCATTCCTTGCGCTACTGTCGTGGTGGTGGCACGGCAGATGCCATGGGTAGGCTAAAGTATGGGGCCAATGGATGCTAGAGGGATCTGGGGAGGGAAGATGTAGTTGATTCCACACACAGAAGACTAAGGCAAAGATCTTTATTTCTTCTTCCTTGGTGTCCACTGCTGAGGACCATTCTTCTGCCGTTGAGTTGCTCCGTGACTCGGTGGATCTTGCGCTACTGCCGCCACTTGGGCCGAATTATATCTATAATCCGGCCTTTCCTCTCTTCTTCTTCCTCTGAAATCACTGCGCCTGGATGACCCGGCCAAATCTCTTGCATAATGGTCTGATTGCTCGCGATGATCTGCCGACATTAATTCTGGTTGCGTTGGGTCTCCTAATGCGTAGGAGTCCGCTATTCTGATAGTTTCTGCCAGTGTGGTCGGCATATCTCTTTGCAGACGTTGCCACAATACGCTGCCATAACGGCATCCTTGCGCGAACCAAGCTATTGCTTGTGATTCTATGACTCCTTCACATGAGTTTCTCAGGTTGCACCACCGAGTTAAAAACTCTCTATCTGTTTCATTCGGCCTCTGCTTGCACATGGCTAACTATTGTGGCATGTTTGGCCTCTTGTATGTACTGGTAAAGTTGCTGACAAACATTTCCTCAAAATCCAGCCAACAGTTGATACTGCCCGCTGGTAGATTATTCAGCCACACCCTGGTTGGTCCCTCCAGCATTTGTGGGACGTACCGTACTGCCCATCGTAAGTTTCCACCCGCTATTTTCACTGCAGTGGCATAGTCAATTAACCAGTCTTGTGGTTTGGTACTCCCATTATATGTTTTCGTGCCCCTTGCCAGCTAAAAGTTCGGCACAGGTGGTTCACCCATGATCCGTGGTCCAAAGCATGTCGGCCCTGGTGGACCCTGTTCTTCCAACAACTCGGACCTGTATAGCCGGTCCAGCTTCACTCTTGCATCATTTGATGGCAAATCTCTGTACAGAACTCTGTCCTGTATTCCATAGTGATTGTTTCCGCCATGGATCGCATATTCCATCTCAGAATAACCATCATTGTATCTTTCATTAATTTTATTGTGGCGAGCTGGCCTCGTTTCTCTTTCCTGCCGGGGTTCATCCCTTGGTTGCGGGTTGAGTGGCAGTTCTCTCCTTACTTCGACCAGAGTATTGTTCTCCTGATTGCCTCTCGTGGGTTCTCTTCTGCCGAGATCTCCATTGCCTCGGCTTCCGCCGTCTTTCTCAACACGACCGTGGTTCCTCTCCCCACTGTTACCTCGGCTTGCATTGCCTCTGTTCTCATTTGCCTTTCCGGCCATTGCCGGATCATATGGAACAATTTGCTTGTTCTTCTTTCTTGAGGTTACTGCTTTGGCCCTTCGTGCATTATTTCCGGGTGAAGATGCCACCGCCACGGACAAGGCAGGTGCTGCTCCTGCCGAGTGAACCATTCGCGAGGCCCCCGGCCTCGCCGGGTTTGCCCTGAGCATTTCTTTGTTCTGCTGGTTCGCGATGCACACCAGCTCGTTCACTCTTTCTTGATGTTTCTGCCGGGCTTTGCCGGTCAACCCCTCTAACTCTAATGCTGCGGCATTTGCCGCTCTTAGGTTTTTTGCCGGGGTACTGTACCTCGGCAAGCCCAAATCCACTGATTCTGCTTTATGAGCATCATGCTCTTTGTAGATGTCATCCATGAGGTTTTTCCCTCTCAATCTTAATTCGTCCACCCGTTCGGGCGCGACGTCAAGCTTATTAGCTTTGGCATATTCTCGCAGGGTCCTGTTTAAGGACTCCCGCAAGGCCGACACCTTTTTGGCCTCTACCAGCACCTTTTGCCTGGTTTCCTCTAACTCTGCCTGAGCATTTACCGGATCAAGTATCGGCGCTACAGGTGTAGTCAAGTTTTCTATGGTCGCCTGAAGAATGTTCTCTGGCCTTTCCAGAGGTGGCCCTCTTACTCTTGGTGCCTTTGGGGTGGTGTCCTGCACCTCGGTCGGGTTGGTCGCTGGCGGGATTACCTCGGTGGGTAGTGGTGCTGTCTGCCTGGGTGCGCCCTGTACACCGGTGGCGGGTTCTCTGCTTGACCCGGCAGCTGCTACTCCAGTTTGCACCCCGGCCGCGACCATCACCTCGACGCTGCCTGCAGGATGCGCTCCGGGCGGACGGCTTGCAGCGTTAAGAGGTGGGTCTCCTGCAACAACAACTTGGTGAGGATAAACGCCGGAGATGTCGACGCCGACGTAAACCTTGTGCCCGCCCAAGCTGATGAAGACACCGTTGCGCGGGGGAGTTTTTCCCCTGAAGCTGCCCACATTGTCGCTGACGTAGTCACAGAGACCAAATCTCTGGACCAAGCCAGAAACAACACGCTCGCCCGTGTTGATGAAGTTTCCCGTCCGGATCGTAACTCCAGCTAGCACCGCTGCTGGCCCCACGGTGGGCGCCAACTATCGTGGTGGTGGCACGGCAGATGCCATGGGTAGGCTAAAGTATGGGGCCAATGGATGCTAGAGGGATCTGGGGAGGGAAGATGTAGTTGATTCCACACACAGAAGACTAAGGCAAAGATCTTTATTTCTTCTTCCTTGGGTTACAAGTGCTCCTTGAGCTGTATTCAGGGAGAAGAGAGGAACTTTACCAGCCTAACGGCTCTAACCTTCGTCGATCCTCGCTTCAGAGTCCAAGCCTCTCCTTATAAAGGAGAGCCTTGGGTTCCTCTAGGGCTGACGTGGCAAGCATATTCGAGGAATATGCTTGTCCCAATATAGTAGTTCGGTGCCCCCCTTTCCCTGTCACTCCCCTAATGACGACAAGGTTCCAGAGGGCCCCTCCTATGCGCCTCGGGCTTCTGGACTGTCACCTCCGTGACCTCCTTCTGCCTCTCTGTCCCTCTGCGTCTTTGTCTGTAGTGTTTGGCTTCGCTCAGATTCTCCCTAGCCTGCAACTAGGGTTTGACTTCAGCTTCTCCTTTTCCTGCAAGCTTCATATTATTCGGCCCTGCCTCCCGTAGTTCGGCCTGTCCTTCATCTGTATTAAGATTACTCGGTTTAACCTAGCCGAGTTACAAAGTATCTCGGCCGGGTAATGTCTTGTCATTGCTATGAGGGTCTTGCCCTTTCCTATCTCGGCCGACCTCTACATGATTCGGCCGGCTCAGATGGTAACTCGGAAACCAAACAGGGAATGTCCTTTCGTCTATCCCCATCTTTACCCTATCCGGGGTTATCTCCCCAACAGTCAGAGGTAGAGGGAAAATCCTGCAGGGCTTTGCCTAAGCCGAAGCAGGTTATGGTGGATCTAGGGTTTCTGGCGATCTAGGGTTTAGAGGGCCGGAGAGGAGGAGGTGGAGTCGGCGGCGGCTAGGGCGAAGGCGACGGACTGGAGGCGGCGCGGCGGTGGCGGCGGCAAGCGGCGACACTAGGGCGGCGGCGACGACGCGGCTTGGAGGTTGGAAGGGCTGGTTGTGTTGCTTTGGGGCATCCCCTCCCCTCTATTTATGATGGGGAGGGCAGCTTGGGAGAGGGGAGTTTGAATCCTTCCCCAAATCCCTATCCAAGTTGGAGGGATAGAAGGACTCTTTCCTTCTTCCACTAGGAAACCATTGTTCTAGTTTGACTTTTCAAACCTGCCTTTTGACTTGCAATTTGGAGCTTAATTCCTTTCTTGGAAATGCCCGACCAAGTGACCTAGGACATGATCCAATCATTCCACTTAACCAAGACACATTCATGAACCATTCCCCTTCCGGTCTGGTGAACCTTCTAGACCCTTCTAGAACCTCTTCGATGAAAACATCGGAATCATTCCCGAACTCCGGAATCGGACTTTCCTTATATGAATCTTATTCTACAGACCATTATGGATCTCCTCGTGATATCCCGGATCCCATCCGAGACTTCTAACAACATTCGGTCTCCCTACTTACATTCCATATCTACTAAACAACATCGAATCCTTAAGTGTGTGTCCCTACGGTTCGTGAATTATGCGGACATGACCGAGACACTTCTCTGATCAATAACCAATAGAGGAATCTGGAAATTAATATGGCTCCCACATATTTCTATGATTACTTTGCGATTGAATGAACCAATTATATATGATACCAATTTCCCTTTGTCTCGCGATAGTTTACTTATCCGAGGTTTGATCGTCGTTATCTCTGCATACCTAGTTCAACCTTGTTACCGTAAGTACTCTTTTCTCGTTCCCGTGATATGTGATCCCTTGTGAGCCAGTCACATGCTTGCAAGATAATTGTATGACATTACACCGAGAGGGCCCAAAGTATACCATCCGTCATATGGATGGACAAATCCCACTCTTGATCCATGTGCCTCAACACATACTTTCCGAACACTCCATGCCACCTTTATAGCCACCCAGTTATGGTGTGGTTTTTTATGTCATCAAAGCATACTTCCGGCGATGGTGATTAACATGATCTCATGGTCGAAGGAATTAGGTTACTATGTATGAGAAAGCTTATAGAAAATGAACTATTGAAATGACTTGATATTTATGCTACGCTTATCTATAGGAGTATGTCCATCATACCATTCTCCTAATGATATGATCTTGTTGTTAATAACATCTCAATGTTCATGATCGAGAAACCACGATCATCTATTAACCAACAAGCTAGTATTATAAAGAGGCTTTACCAGGGACTCTAATTTTACAAATCACACAAGTATTAATGTTTTCGGTTAATACTATTATAGCATGAATGTAAACATTTATCATAAACACAAAGATATAATAATAATCACTTTTATTATTTCCTCTAGGGCATTTCTCCAACAAGGACAACCTAGCAAGTTCGACAGCCACCTTAACCGTTGGCCCTGCTTCGTAACGAATTCACGAAACAGACCCTCTCCCTTCTCTCCGCGAGGGTATGTGTCCAAAGCATCCTCGCATGCATGGGCGGACTTTCTTACCTCTGCGCGCTGTCATAGACAAGAAACTAGTAAGTTATTCATGCAAGGTGTGAAAAGGACTAAGATGAAAAACAAACATTCGGCACACTTTACCATGAAGTTGACCAAAGGAGAAAACTTGGATTGTCGCCCTTCTCTGACCATGATGTTGTATTGTTCGGTTGCAAGCTCATCAAACAACAATGGCTCCTCCAAGATCGAATCCCGAAATATTCGTGGGTATATCTCCACCCGCGCGTTGTTAATGAACCATGTGGTGTAGTTGTTGAAAGCATCTTGACTGAAGGCCCTTTCCTATGTTTCTTTTGCTTTCTTAGCCTCGATCACACACCTCCTGAATTTCTCAACATGCTTCCTATGAAGCTTATCCCAATCCTTCTCCTTCCTCTGCTTCTTCATGTCCCAGCTAAGTCCTAGAGCGTTATTTTGGGGAAGGATAAATACATCACATGTTAAGGTAGTTAATAGCTTACCCATGAAGCTATAAGTCCGTGTCCTTCCACTCAGGTGGGACAATCTGAAATAACCCAAACTGGGTCATGACACGCTGTGGCTGGTGATACTCAATAGCCAACATGCACACCATGGGGAAACACATTAGCCACAGACGGGATTCTCTTAAGCAAATAGGGTTAAGGCGATAGTCCTCCGGAACACCAAAGCGCTTCCCTCGACCGTGTGGCTCCCACGTCACATGCAGCATACCACACTCATGTCAAGTTCAAAGATTACAAGTTCAAGACATATAATTGACCGCACCCAAGGAAATTACCTAATCCATGGTGATCGTGTCAAACTCGTTGGTGTACCTTATGTACGCCTCCACTGGGTCGCCTGGCGGTTCGGAGACCACATCCCACTTGCAAGCCCATGTGGGGAGAAGGTCGTCCTTGCCGTCATCAATATAAGGATTGAATTTCAAAAATCTTGGCCGTCCAATGGGGAAGCGTTCCCAGCTCCACACCGAAAGAAGGAGCAAACAACCACCAATGCTTGCATTGGTGGTGCTCCTAAGACAAGCATCATCCAGCTGTAGATGAAGTGAACAACCATTTGGTAAGAACAATATTTTTTTAGGTAATGCAGAAATATACAACAACATTTGTAAATAACTGATTACCTGACGGTACAACCAGGCCAACGTCGCCGAACCCCAATTGAGGGTAGAGTCAAAAGTAACGAGCAACTTGAGCCAATGCCACTGAGCACGATCCCACTGCTGTCAGGAAAGAGAGTCCTTGTGATGATTTACCACACATACACACGAGTGTATGTCTTGATCGTCTCATCATCGGCATCCTCGGGACAAATCTTGAAATTCTGGATGATCCTACTAAAAGTAGCCCCGGCAGTGACCCTCAGTCTTTCCCCCTTCGCATTTATAGACTTGGGTGGATCATTCCCTATATGGTCGACCATCTGCTCATGCCACTCGTCTGAATTCGAGCTTATGCACATAGGGTTTCCCTCGATTGTGAGTGCCAGGATCATGCTCATGTCCTGCAAAGTGACCGTAGTCTCCCCGATCCTAAGGTGAAAAGTGTGCATCTCTGGCCTCCACCGGTCCACAAGCGCGGTGATCGCAGCAGGGTTGAAGTCCGGTGTGCACCGAGTGACCATGTGGATTGTAACACCCCAGTTTTAGTTAATCTTGTATTATGGTTTGTTTGTGCATCATGAGCATCATCCTCTAAAAATGCATCAAAACAGTTTGAAATTGAAACTACAAAGAGAAATGCAAAACAGAAAAAGGAAAAAGGGTTTTCTAAGAAAAAATAGATCTAGCAAGCCAGCAGGCAGCAGCCTAGTAGCCCATCTCTTTCCCCTTCTATCTCTGCCGCCCAGCGCACAACACCCGCGACCCGTGATACGTCGGAAACGGATCTATAATTTTTGATGCTCCATGCTTGTTTAGTATCTACTTTGCTTTGCTTTGTATACACTTTGAGGTGTTTTTATATGTTTTCTGGAACTAACCTATTAACAAGTTGCCACGGTGCCAATTGCCTATTTTCTTCTGTTTTTGGTTCCAGAAAGGCAGAAAATCAATAATCTCGGAATTAGACGGGACAAACGCCAAAGTCAATATTTTACCGTGGGCAACACGAAGCCAGAAGACGAGACGGAGAAGGCTCACCAGGGAGCCACACCCCCTGGCCGTGCGGGTGGGCCCACCCCGTGCCTGGGGGGGTGCAACCGCCCTGGTGGCCCCCTGGCTCGCCCCTTCGCCTATAAGAAGCCCTCGATGCAGAAACCCCAGGCACCCGATCAAAACTCCACGAAACCTTCTATAGACGCTGCCACCATCATCCCTAGATCGGGGGGATTTGAATTTCTCCCTATCACCATGTCGGAGGGGAGATCATCCTGGAGGCCTTCTTCTTCATCATGCCAGCCTCCGGTATGAAGTGTGAGTAGTTCCACCTTGGACTACGGGTCCATGTAGTAGCTAGATGGTTGTATCTCCTCCTTGTGCTTTCATGTATAGATCTTGTGAGCTCCGTTCATGATCAAGATCTAATATATTTGTATTCATGCATGTTGTGTTTGCGGGGATCTGATGGATATTGAGATTACTATGTCAGATTGATTAATGGTTTTGTCTATTTGATTCTATCATGTCTGTGTTGTTTGTGATCTTGCATGCTCTCCGTTGTTACTAGCTATCTTGGCCAAGTAGTTGCTAGTGACTCCAAGAGGGGGTATTTATGCTCGATAGTGGGTTCATGCCTCTAGTTTCCAAGGTAAGTGACAGAAATATCTTCGGTTGTAGATGTGTTGTTGCCACTAGGCAGAAAACAATGGTCTCTTGTTCATGGAACAAGTGGATTGTTTACCTTACACACTTTGCTTAAAGCCGTTGTCTGTTGCTTGCAACTTAATACTGGAGGGGGTTCGGATTATAACCTGAAGGTGGACTTCTAGTCATAGACGCAGTTGGATGGCGGTCTATGTATATTGTTGTATTGCCTAATCGAATCTCATAGGATCTTTTTGTCTAGTATTGCATTGTTATGCCTTGCTCAGTTCCTGTCAATTGCTCTGCTGTAATTTGTTTACCCTTCATGCAATGTTTGTTTATCTAAGGAGAGCACCTCTAGTGAACTATGGACCCCGGTCCAATCTTTACCATTGATTCATCTTCCACTGTTTACTTGCTGCAAACCATCATCACCTTCCACACCATATAGTCAATCCTTTGTTATAGCAGCCGGTGAGATTGACAACCTCACTGATCATTGGGGAAAAGTCTTGAGTTTGTGTTGTGCAGGTTTCCATGTTGCTTGCAACACTTGTGTGACGTTTCCTTCCTCCTCCTGGTTTGATAACCTTGGTTTCTTACTGAGGGAAGACTTGCTGCTATGCTGCATCACACCTTGCTCTTGGGGTTTCCTGATGAAGCGCACCTACATCAACTAGGCGCATCAACAAGTTTTCTGGCGCCGTTGCCAGGGAGGCCAAGGACGTATTCACAAGGGAGTCCTCCTCAACCTTTCTCTTTACTTTGTTTTTAGTTTTCTTAGTTTCTTTTGCTTGGTTTTGTTTGCCTCTTTTTATCAAAAACTCCAAAAAAAATTAGTTTAGTTAGGTTTGCTTTGTTTATTCAAAAACACAAAAAAGTTAGTTCCTACTCTAGCTCACCATGTTGTTCCCCAAGTTCGCCCTGAAGGACCTTTCGATAGGGAGTGGCTCCATAATTGGGAAAGATAATATTGAAGAATTTTTTAATCATGTTAGTAAGCATGAGGATATTGAGGATAAATCTATAGCAGAGCTTGCTCCTACTTATGAAATTGCTGCAGCTTCTTTAGTTCATATGTTGGAGGCTAGGTTTGTTAGCCTTAACCCCATGATGCAAATTTTGTTCCTAAAACTAAAAGAAGAAAAGAATGCCGAAAAGAGAGAATTTATTCTTGAAACTTTACTCAAAGAATTCCATGATGTTGCTAAGGAAACCAAAAAGGTCTTTGAGAGTTTTAATATGATAGGCTCATGTGTAGATGTTGTGGGTACTTTAGATAAAACTAAGCCTAGAGAGGAATTTAAGATACACATACCCTTTAAGCTTGTTGGGATGCATGGGGCCTTTGAAAAGAATTTTGATTGGATTGTTCCTGAAAATCCTTTTGATGAAAGTAGTAAACCAAAGAGAGATGATAAGGGATCCTCCAAAACTCATTTGGATGAGATACCTCTTATAGTTGAAGATTTTGCAAGTATTGATGTTAATGCTTCTTCATTTGAAAATACTTGATTTCTTGCTTCTTGTGCCTAACTTAAAGGCGTTAAAGAAAAGTACTTGTTGGGAGATAACCCAAGAGTTTCTTTGAGTATTTGAAGTTATTACTTCAGTAATGACCTCTCCTTATCCTTTTTGTTTTCTTTTTGTACCAAGAATGATCTCTAATGAGAGGGAAGTAAGATTTGGGGAGTTGCTGTCCTGAAACAGATTTCTATCCTCCACCATAAAAATTCATGACGAGTCTCTGTAAGTCGGATTGAGCTGAAAATTTACGAATAAATCCCCCAGTATGTTATATAACTTTCGTTAGTTCAATACTTTTTGATTTGAGCAATAGAAGATTTTCAAAAAAATCGGTTTCTACCTGCTGGTCTGTTTTGACAGATTTCTGCCATTATTTGCATTTACTTCTTATTGATTCCTTTTTGAGTTCCCCTTTTGGGGAATTGAGCTTTTTGAAGGATTTTATACAGTAGCTTGTGTTTTTAGTGAATTTTTTTGCTGTTCCAAAGCTAAACCCAAAGGTATATTATCTTTTGAATACACTAATGTTGCTAATGAAGATTGTGTGAAGTTTTGTATGAAGGAAAAAATTTCTGGTGTAGAGAGAGAATGATGTAATGATACAAAGAATGGACAAAAGCTCAAGTTTGGGTATGCCACCCCGGTGTCACCGCAAAAAATATCCAAGAGGTACAAGCGTCAAATCTTGGGGATGCCCAAGGCATCCCCTTCTTCATCAATAAAAAGCTTAGGTCTTTCTAGACACTTCGTTTTTATTGTTTCATGCACTGTTGTGTTGTTCTTGGAGCGTCTTAGTTTTCGTTTGCTTTGATTAGTTCGTTTAGTTTGCTTGAATAAATTACTTTGGACCCTTGTTCTCGCTGTGTTGTTTCAAATAAGTTGATTGGTGTTGGAAAGGAGTAGAATGTTCTTGCTTGAAAGTGCAAGAGGAGCTTGCATTGACTATGACTTAGACTTTAGCATGACATGTTGGGTGTTGTTTGGACCTTATGCTTAGTGATTATTGCTGTAGAATGTCTTGTTCCAAACAATTGGGATTGCTTAGTGTGTCTTGAAAGAATCATGCAATGTTTTAGCATACAAAAGCATAGTATTATGGTATTCTCCTTTGATGCTTTGTTTGGGTTGACTTGGCACATGCTCACACCATGTTATGACTACGACAAGTCACCATAGCCTCTATGATCATTTAGTCCTTGACTTGTAGTACCACTCTATGCTTTGATTAGTAATGTTTTGTTGCTCTGCATGATAATTCCCATTATTGCTCTCTTAGTTGGTTGCTCCCAGTCTTTTGCAAGCCTCCACTTGTATGAGTAAGCTCTACTCATGCTTCCAACTCCCAAGAAACCAAGTTATTCCAAAGTGTCCACTATAAATTCCTATACATGGTGTGTTACACCATTCCAAGTATATTCTTGTTTTTAGATATATTCCAATTAAAAAGTATTTTGTTATGTGAAAACTTAGTGATTAAAGCCCTCACGAACATGATGGCACACTTTATATTCTTTGCCCCTAATAAACTTGAACCATCGTGTCATCTCTGTTGTATATGGTTGCACTTATACGTTGGAATTAGCAGAACCATGCTGTCATGGCGAACATTTTCAACATTGCACTTGTACTTTGTACACAGTTGATATCATGCTCTTTTGTCTATGGATGTCACCAGTGTGAGAGGGAGCTTATAAGTCCATGGAGTTATGTATTTTGTGTTAGAGAAACGCCTGAGCCGCTAGCCTAAGACATGCCTAATCATGGTGGAAACTTGCAGCATCACCATAATGAGCACTCTGTGAAGCATCCTCAATAAAAAGCTATGCACGTGGTAAATAAAAAGATTGCTGAGATGCTCATTGTATGCTTGCCTTGTTATTTTGGTTATGGGATAGCTCATGTACCATGTGCAAGGGGTACCCCGTTGGCGGTTCTCTATGATACGCATGCACTTACCATGATAAGAACTTACAGGTGACTGAAGTTGAGTAGCATGAGGTGTGGCCCTCGTATTCAAGGGACATGAGATTGCCAACTTATACTTTGTCAAGCATATACTCCATAGTTTGTTCACTTTAACCTTAATCACTTCAAGATGCTTATGATAGGGGAAATGAGGGCTGAAAGCTAACCGGTACCATAATTTTTGGAAGCTCTTTTTGAAACTTGAAATCCCTGCTTCCCTTTATGAAGGGCCTTTCTTCCACTATTATGTTGAGTCTCAAAACTTATTGATTGATGCATATTTGCCATTCTGTGTGCATAGTTGCCTTTAGGCACCGTTAAGAGAGCATAGATGCCATTCTGTGTGCAGTGTCCCAAAACTTATTGATTGATGCATATTGTGATATTGCTTGTTCTTGTGCTATTTGTATCTAGTCACTCTTATGAACTTTGAAGGTGTCCTATGCATCTATTTTCTACTCTATGAGGGACAAGCTGATTGCCACTATGCCATGTTTTCTGTATGTGAAACAAACAAATGTTTTTCAATGCAAGTTATTCATGATCTTTGTTTGTAGCCTTTCATGTTGCATGTATAGTTACTTTGTCTTATTGTTAGAACTCCATCTTCCATGCACATGTTTAGAGTTCTTTGATCCCATCTTTCAATGCTTTCAAATGGTTTGATCTTGGTTTTGATGGTGCATGTTACCTAAAAAGTTATTCTTTTGTCACTTACCTACTCGAGCACGAGCAGAAGTTAAGCTTGGGGATTCTTGATACGTCGGAAATGTATCTATAATTTTTGATGCTCCATGCTTGTTTAGTATCTACTTTGCTTTGCTTTGTCTACACTTTAAGGTGTTTTTATATATTTTCTGGAACTAACCTATTAACAAGTTTCCATAGTGCCAGTTGCCTGTTTTCTTCTATTTTTGGTTCCAGAAAGGCAGAAAAAACAATATTCTCGGAATTGGACGGGACAAACGCCAAAGTAAATATTTTACCGTGGGCAACACGAAGCCAGAAGACAAGACGGAGAAAGCTCACCAGGGGGCCACACCCCCTAGCCGCGCGGGTGGGCCTACCCCATTCCTGGGGGGGGGTGCAGCCGCCCTGGGCCCCCCCTGGATCGCCCCTTCGCCTATAAGCAGCCCCCGATGCAGAAACCCTAGGCACCCGATCAAAACTCCACGAAACCTTCTATAGCTGCCACCACCATCGTCCCTAGATCGGGGGATCTGAATTTCTCCCTGTCACCCTACCGGAGGGGAGATCATCCCGGAGGCCTTCTTGTTCATCATGCCAGCCTCTGGTATGAAGCGTGAGTAGTTCCACCTTGGACTATGGGTCCATGTAGTAGCTAGATGGATGTATCTCCTCCTTGTGCTTTCATGTATAGATCTTGTGAGCTCTGTTCATGATCAAGATCTAATCTATTTGTATTCATGCATGTTGTGTTTGCGGGGATCCGATGGATATTGAGATTACTATGTCAGATTTATTAATGATTTTGTCTATTTGATTCTATCATGTCTGTGTTGTTTGTGATCTTTCATGCTCTCCGTTGTTAGTAGCTATCTTGGCCAAGTAGTTGCTAGTGACTCCAAGAGGGGGTATTTATACTCGATAGTGGGTTCCTGCCTCTAGTTTCCAAGGGAAGTGACAGAAATCTCTTCGGTTGTAGATGTGATGTTGCCACTAGGGAGAAAACAACGGTCTCTTGTTCATGGAACAAGTGGATTGTTTACCTTACACTTTGCTTAAAGCAGTTGTCTGTTGCTTGCAACTTAATACTAGAGGGGGTTCGGATGATAACCTGAAGGTGGACTTCTAGTCATAGAGGCAGTTGGATGGCGGTCTATGTATATTGTTTGTATTTCCCAAACGAATCTCATATGATCTTTTTGTCTAGTATTGCATTGTTATGACTTGCTCAGTTCCTGTCAATTGCCCAGCTGTAATTTGTTTACCCTTCATGTCATGTTTGTTTATCTAAGGAGAGTACCTCTAGTGAACTATGGACCCCGGTCCAATCTTTACCATTGATACATCTTCCACTGTTTACTTGCTGCAAACCATCATCACCTTCTAAACCATACAGTTAATCATTTGTTACAGCAACCGGTGAGATTGACAACCTCACTGATAGTTGGGGCAAAGTCTTGAGTTTGTGTTGTGCAGGTTTCCACGTTGCTTGCAATACTTGTGTGACATTTCCTTCCTCCTACTGGTTCGATAACCTCGGTTTCTTACTAAGGAAAGGCTTGTTGTTGTCCTGCATCACACCTTGCTCTTGGGGTTTCCCGACAAAGCGCACCTACATCAACTAGGCGCATCAGACCGCCTTGGTCCAAGCGAAGCCCAACAGAGGCCTGGTACCCCTTTGTCCTCTGTTTCGTCGTCTTCCTCGAGGAGGCAAGCTCCTGTGTGTCACTGCCGTCGCCGCTCGATGCCGTCGCCGCATAGCGATCCCCGCCGCTTCTCCTAGACGTGGATAAGACCACGACACACACATGTCTCCTCCCTCATCCTCATCCTCTCCCACTCGCGCTCTCTCTCTCCCTCTTTGTTCCACGCAAGCCCGAACCCTAGCCAGGTCCCACCGATGAATCGCCGCCACCTTCATGTCTGCCTTGCTGTGCTAGTTCGAGTAGGCTAGGTCCCGCAGTCTCGCGCGCCATCCCTCGCCGTCTCCGGCGACCATCTGGCGATGGCCACCGAGCTGATGTCACCATGGCGTCACACCGACGTGGCCCTGGGTCCCCTTTGACCGCTGATCGCCAGCGTGGCTATTGAGGTGGCCTCGGGCCCCTCTATCAGCCTCACTAGCTAGGTTCAGTCCGGGTGTAAAAAGTATATGGTGCATGCGCTGATGTCAGACTTGCGCAATAAATGTTTTAAAATGATTTAATAATTCCAAAAATGTAATAATCTTGTAAATTCAATAACTAATTCATTTTAAGTCGGAAAAATACAAATAATATATCAAAACGTTTAGAAAAATGAGCTCTATCTCTTTAAGCTACAATCATGCATTGTTCAAAAACTTATATGACAAGTTTAATTAGAAGAACAAACCAACCCCTCTCATATACATCCAGAGTTTTCCCGAGTTAGGGTTTGTACCCCTCGGAACCCCGATTAAATTGTCGAGTATGTTTTAGGGTTTCACAATACAACTCAACTTGTCATATCATCATTCTTGTTTGAGCATTGCATCGATGCCATGTGTTGATTGTTTCCCTTTATTTCCGGTATTTGGTTCTTCTTCGGTAGAATACGATATCGAGATCGAAGACCGAGATCAAGACCATCGAAGATCAACGACCAATACTTGACCAACTATAACAAGTCAAGTACAAGGCTCCCAAAGATCTGCTTATCGGTTATCAACAGGCAAAGGCAAGCATAGCCCCACCATGATATAATCCTATGATTTTGAAAGCATTTCAATTCTTGCCATGATGCGTATGATTCTACTGTGGTCTTTTATCGATGGATAGAGTATCCTATATGTTGAATTACTCCCTTTGAGCTTATATTACCTCATCCAATGCTCCTAGCATAACTAGGTTTGGCTTGTGTGCACTGCTAGAGCTTATATATGTGTCCTGCTTAGCCATGCATAGCTGTTGGGTCTGGTTCATCCAGATGATGTATCAGATGCAGATAATCTAGTATGAAAGGGGAACGTGATGAGATGAGATCAGAGGTGATATGAGATTAAACATGCTAAGGCTTGTATGGGAGGCCACGGTGGGATGTGGTTACAACCACAAGGGGCCTGGACAACCTCATGACTAAGTAACTTGCCTAGTAGATTCCATGAGCCACATAGTTCGGGCATTCCATTCGACATATGCATAGAAAACCTTTTGAAAGATTTGGCGGGTGAAGGTGCATCATGTAGGGGTTTGTAGCATGGAAAACAAAAAAATTCTACCGCATGCAAACAAACAAGCCAAGATCTATTTACTAGATTGTAGCAACGAGTCGATAGAGGAACTCACCCTCGAAGATTCCAAAGCGGTTAACGAGAGCAGATTCTCGTGGGTGATGTAGTCGTACTCTTCCCGATCTCAAGATCGCGTAGATGATCCTTCCAGCGCTGCGTTCCGGCAGCGCTTCTGCAGTCGGTCACACGTTCGGTACTCGATGAACACCTTCCTCTCCCTTGTTGCAGCAGGCAGCGGAGGTTGTAGCACTCTCCTCGTGATTCCGGCAGCACGACGACATGGTGTCAGAAGTAGAGGGGAGATCTCGCAGGGCTTCGCCTTAAGCCGGAGCGATTATGGTGGAGTATAAGAGGCCTTGGTGATCTAGGGTTTAGAGGGCACCAAGGGGAGGGTGTGGCCGGCGGCTAGGGCTTGGGGAAGCCCCAAGTCGCCGAGTTGGAGGGGAAACCCTAGGCGGCGGCTGCACTTGGAGGTGGAGGCGCCAAAGCTAGGGTTTTCGGTGTGTGAGAGAGGGGCATCCCTACCCCTCCTTATATAGGTGGGAGGGTGCGGCATGGGAGGAGGGAGTCCTCCTCCAACTCCTCCTCCTTGGCTGGCGGGTGGAGGGAGGAGACTTCCTCCCCGAGTAGGTTTCCTACTCTCCCTCCACCAAGCAAACTTGTCGTTTGACTTTTTCAAATTGGCGTTTGACTTTCAAACTAGGATTTGATTTCTCTCTTTATTTTGCCCAGCCAAGGGACCTAGTACATGATGCAACCATTCCACATTGTCATGACACACTCATGTACCCTTCCCCTCCGGAGTGCCGGACCTTCCGGACCCATCAATCCTAGTTGTTGTATCAAAATCTGAAGAGGAAGGCGCATTGGATCATGTCAGCGAGAAATCCCCTTCAGAAATAGGACTTTCCTTATATGAATCTTATTCTCCGGACCATTTCGGATCTACTCGTGATATCCCGGATCCCATCCGAGACTCCGAACAAAATTCGGTCTCTTACTCATCATTCCATAAGTACTCAACAACATCGAATCCTTAAGTGTGTCTCCCTACGGTTCGTGAATTATGCGGACATGATCGAGACACTTCTCTGATCAATAACCAATAGAGGAATCTAGAAATCCATATGTCTCCTACATATTTCTACGATTACTTTGCGATCGAATGAACCACTTACATACGATACCAATTTCCATTTGTCTCATGATAGTTTACTTATCCGAGGTTTTGATCGTAGATATCTCTGCATACCTAGTTCAACCTCGTTGCCGATAAGTACTCTTTTCTCGTTCCTGTGGTATGTGTTCCCTTGTGAGCCAGTCCTAATGATATGATCTTGTTGTTAATAACATCTCAATGTTCATGATAGGGAAACCACAATCATATATTAACCAACAAGCTAGTATTATGAAGAGGCTTTACTAGGTACTCTAATTTAGTTTACAAATCACACAAGTATTAATGTTTACGGTTAATACTGTTATAGCATGAATGTAAACATTTATCATAAACACAAAGATATAATAATAACTACATTTATTATTGCCTCTAGGGCATATCTCCAACAGTATCCCACTTGCACTAGAGTCAACTAATCTAGATTACATGGTAATATACCAAACACCCATGGTAGTTTGGTGTTGGTCATGTTTTGCCCTCGGGAGAGGTTAGGTCAACGGATCGGCCACATTCAGATCTGTGTGTACTTTGCAAATCTTTATGTCACCATCTTCGACATGTTCTCGAATAGCGTGAAAACGTAGCTTGATATGCTTCAGCTTCTTGTGTGACCTTGGTTCTTGCGCATTGGCTATGGCGCCCATGTTATCACAGTAGATAGACATTGGGTCCAGCGCACTTGGAACCACACCGAGATCTGTAATGAACTCTTTCATCCATATCGCCTCTTGTGAAGCCTCTGAAGCAGCTATGTATTCCGATTTAGTTGAAGATCTCGCCACAACGCTTTGCTTTGCACTCCTCCAGCTAACTGCTGCACCTTTCAAAGTAAATACGTATCCATATTGAGATTTAGAATCATCCGGATCGGTGTTCCAACTAGCATAGGTGTAACCATTAACAACGAGCTGTTCATCACCTCCATAAGAAAGAACCATATCCTTAGTTCTTCTTAAGTACTTAAGGATGTTTTTGACCGCTGTCCAATGATCCACTCCTGGATCACTTTGATATATGCTAGTCAAACTAACATCATATGCAATGTCGGGTCTATGGCTGAGGCATAGGGAGTCTTACTCATCCTTTCTCTATCTTCTGCCATTGTAGAACTTTTAGTTTTACTCAAGGTCGTATTAGGCAACATGGGCAAGAATCCTTTCTTGCTATCTTCCATTCCAAACCTCTTTAGAACTTTGTCCAAATATGTACTCTGAGACAATGATATTAGGCATCTCGATCTATCTCTATAAATCTTTATGCCTAATATGTAAGCTGCTTCACCAAGATCTTTCATTGAAAAACTATTATTCAAATAATCCTTGACACTATTAAGAAGGTCTACATCATTCCCAATTAACAATATGTCATTTACATATAGTATTAGGAATGCTACAGAGCTACCACTCACTTTCTTGTAAATAGAAGCTTCTCCATAAGTTTGTATAAAACCAAAACTTTTGATCACCTTATCAAAACGTTGATTCCAACTCCGAGATGCTTGGTTCAATCCATAAATGGACCGTTGAAGTTTGCATACCTTGTGAGCATCTTTAGGATCGACAAAACCTTTGGGTTGTACCATATACGACTCTTCATCAATGTCTCCATTGAGGAACGCCATTTTGACATCCATCTGCCATATCTCATAATCATAATATGCAGCGATTGCTAATAAAATCCTCACATACTTTAGCTTCACTACCGGTGAGAAAGTCTCATCGTAGTCAACTCCTTGAATTTGTCGAAACCCTTTTGTGACAAGTCGAGATTTATAGACAGTAACATTACCATCAACATATGTTTTCGTCTTGAAAATCCATTTGTTCTCGACAGCCTTTCGGCCATCCGGTAAGTCCACCAAAGTCCATACTTGGTTTTCGTACATGAATCCAATCTCGGATTTCATGGCTTCTTGCCATTTATTGGAATCTGGGCTCATCATTGCTTCCTCATATGTCGCAGGGTCATCGGTGTTGTCCACCAGCATGACACTCATAACGGGATCATACCAATCAGGAGTGGTACAAGTTCTCGTTGACCTACGAGGTTCCGTAGTAACTTCAACCGAAGTTTTACTCAAGGTCGTATTGGGCAACATGGGCAAGAACCCTTTCTTGCTATCTTCCATTCCAAACCTCTTTAGAACTTTGTCCAAATATGTACTTTGTGACAATGATATTAGGCATCTCGATCTATCTCTATAAATCTTTATGCCTAACATGTAAGCTGCTTCGCCAAGATCTTTCATTGAAAAACTATTATTCAAATAATCCTTGACACTATTAAGAAGGTCTACATCATTCCCAATCAACAATATGTCATCTACATATAGTATTAAGAATTCTACAGAGCTCCCACTCACTTTCTTGCAAATACAAGCTTCTCCATAAGTTTGTATAAAACCAAAGCTTTTGATCACCTTATCAAAACGTTGATTCCAACTTCGGGATGCTTGCTTCAATCCATATATGGACCTTTGAAGTTTGCAAACCTTGTTAGCATCTTTAGGATTGACAAAACCTTTGGGTTGCATCATATACAACTCTTCATCAATGTCTCCATTGAGGAACGCTGTTTTGACATCCATCTGCCATATCTCATAATCATAATATGCAGCGATTGCTAACATAATCCTCACAGACTTTAGCTTCGCTACCGGTGAGAAAGTCTCATCGTAGTCAACTCCTTGAATTTGTCGAAACCCTTTTGCGACAAGTCGAGCTTTATAGACAGTAACATTACCATCAACATCTGTTTTCTTCTTGAAAATCCATTTGTTCTCGACAGCCTTCCGGCCATCTGGTAAGTCCACCAAAGTCCATACTTGGTTTTCGTACATGGGTCCAATCTCGGATTTCATGGCTTCTTGCCATTTATTGGAATCTGGGCTCATCATCGCTTCCTCATATGTCGCAGGGTCATCGGTGTTGTCCACCAACATGACACTCATAACGGGATCATACCAATCAGGAGTGGTACGAGTTCTCGTTGACCTGCGAGGCTCTGTAGCAACTTCAACCGAAGTTTCATGATCATCATCATTAGCTTCCTCTCTTATTGGTGTAGGCGCCATAGGAACTACTTCCGGTGCTGCGCTACTCGCAAGTTCAAGAGAAGGTTCAACAACCTCGTCGAGTTCCACTTTCCTTCCAGTCACTTCTTTCGAGAGAAATTCTTTCTCTAGAAAGGATCCATTCTTAGCAACGAAGATTTTTCCCTCAGATCTATGATAAAAGGTATACCCAATAGTTTCCTTCGGGTATCCTATGAAGACAGATTTTTCCGCTTTGGGTTCAAGCTTGTCCGGCTGTAACTTCTTTACATAAGCTTCGCAACCCCAAACTTTAAGGAACGACAATTTAGGTTTCTTCCCAAACCATAATTCATATGGTGTCGTTTCAACGGATTTAGATGGTTCCCTATTTAAAGTGAATGCAGCTGTTCTAATGCATAACCCCAAAACGATAGCGGTAAATCTGTAAGTGACATCATAGAACGAACCATATCTAAGAGAGTACGATTACGACGTTCGGACACACCATTACGCTGTGGTGTTCCCGGTGGTGTCAATTGTGAAAGTATTCCGCATTTCTTCAAATGCTCGCCAAACTCGTAACTTAGATATTCACCTCCACGATCAGATCGTAGAAATTTAATCTTCTTGTTATGTTGATTCTCTACCTCACTTTGAAATTCTTTAAACTTCTCGAAAGTTTCGGACTTATGTTTCATGAAATAGATATACCCATATCTACTCAAGTCATCCGTGAAGGTAAGAACATAACGATAACCACTGCGCGATGCTACACTCATTGGACCACACACATCGGTATGTATGATTTCCAATAAGTCCATAGCTCACTCCATCATACCAGAAAATGGAGTCTTAGTCATTTTACCCATCAGACATGCTTCGCATCTTTCAAGTGATTCGAAATCAAGTGATTCAAGAAGTCCATCGGAATGGAGTTTCTTCATACGCTTCACTCCAATGTGACCAAGACGACAGTGCCACATATAGGTCAAGTTATCGCTCAATTTCAAACGTTTAACCTCAATGTTATTTATGTGTGTATTACTACAATCGAGATTCAATAAGAATAGACCATCTATCAAAGGTGCATGTGCATAAAACATATTACCATTATTCTCTGACTTAAACAAGTAACCGTCTCGCAATAAACATGATCCTGATATAATGTTCATGCTCAACGCAGGCACCAAATAACAATTATTTAAGTATAAAACTAATCCCGATGGTAGATGAAGAGGTAGCGTGCCGACCGCGATCACATCAACCTTTGATCCATTTCCAACGCGCATCGTCACCTCGTTCTTCGCTAGATTCCGTTTATTCTGCAGCACCTGTTTCAAGTTACAAATATGAGCAACCGAACCAGTATCAAATACCCAGGCACTACTACGAGTACTAGTGAGATACACATCAATAACATGTATATCGGATATACCTTTCTTCTTGATGTTGCCGTTCTTCAAATCCGCCAAGTACTTTGGGCAATTCCGCTTCCAGTGACCCTCTTGCTTGCAGTAAAAACACTCAGTATCAGCCTTAGGCCCAGCCTTGGTCTTCTTCGTCGGTGCGGCAACTTTCTTACCGCCCTTCTTGAAGTTTCCCTTTTGCTTAGACTTGCCTTTCTTGAATTTGGTGGTCTTGTTAACCAACAACACTTGGTTCTCTTTCTTGATCTCCACTTATGCAGATTTCAACATGGAGAAGAGTTCTGGCAACGTCTTGTCCATGTTTTGCATATTGTAGTTCATCACAAAGTTCTTGTAACTTGGTGGTAGTGATTGGAGGACATGGTGAACCCCCAAAGAATTAGGAATCACTATACCCAAACTTTGGAGTTTGTTTGCGTGCCCAGACATCTTAAGCACATGCTCACTGATGGAGCTTCCCTCTTCCATCTTGCAGTTAAAGAACTTTTCAGAAGCCTCATAACTCTCAACTGCCGCGTGAGCCTCAAATATCATTTTGAGTTCACGGACAATATCATGTGGGTCATGGTTCTCAAACCTTTTCCGAAGCTCCGATTCCAAACCATACAAGATAGCACACTGAACTGTGGAGTACTGATTCTTCCGAGCGAGGAAAACGTTCTTTACCTCATCGGTAGCATCAGCTGCAGGCGGGTCACCCAGCGGGGCATCCAGCATATAGGTCAAATTACCAGCATTGAGGACAATCCTCAAATTGTGGAACCAATCCGCGAAGTTGCTTCCATTGTTTTTCAACTTTTCTTTCTCTAGGAACACATTAAAATTGATGGTAGGGGCTGCCATTGATCTACAACATATTTGCAATAGTTTAGACTAAGTTTATGACAAATTGAGTTCTAATTAATAGTTAAATTAATCTAGGTGAACTCCCACTCAAAACAATATCCCTCACATTGTTTTAGTGATCACACGAACCAAATCCACCACATCAAAACCGATCATCACGAGAGTTGATGTAGCTTCAATGGCGAACAATCAACATGTTCATCATATCTACTATATGACTCATGCTTTACCTTTCGGTGATCCGTGTTCCGAGACCATGTCTGTACATGCTAGGCTCGTCAAGATCAAACCTTAGCTTCCGCATGAGCAAATCTGGCTTGCTCACGTTGTATACACTCGCAGAATCTAACACACCCGATCATCACGTGGTGCTTCGAAACAACGAGCTTTAGCAATGGTGCTTACTAAGGATGAACACTTTAAAACTTGAAATTTGTGTGCTTGAGGGATCATCTTATAATGCTACCGTCGTTAACTAAGCAATACAAGAGGCATAAAGGATTAACATCACATGCAATTCATAATATGTGATATGATATGGCCTTTCTTCTTGTGCTTCCGATATCCATCTTCAAGCACGAACATGATCTCCATCATCACCGGTATAGCGTCAAGATCAATGGCACCGTTTCATGGTTGTCGTCCACCAGCTTCAACTATTGCAACTACTTTGAATAGACACGTGGGTCTTAACGGAATTTAAAACCATATGGCTCCTTCCAGTTGCCAACTTACAATAAGGAACATTGCATACATCAAATATAATCACAATCATGGCCATATCACATCATAGCACACCCCTGCAAAACAAAGTTAGATGCCTCTAATTTTCTTTGCATATTTTACGTGGTTTGGGGCTTTCAATAAGTGTCGTTCTAACTTATGAACACGAACCACAACGTTGATGTTTGAACTATCAAGTGCCCATTGTAAATTGGATCTATACTATGATGGGAGAGAAAGGCACCCGCAAAGACACTTATGCAATACAAGTTGCATGTTCAGCGTGGAACAAGTCTCATGAACGATGTCATGTAAGGTTAGCCCGGGCCGCTTCATCCCATCATACCGCAAGATGCAAAGTACACAAGAAGCAATTGATAATAAAAGCACCACCGCCCACAATGACCATTGTGTTCTACTCGTGCAACAGATCTACATATAGACACGACTCTGATACCACTGTAGGGGTCTGTAGCATGGAAAACAAAAAAATTCTACCGCATGCAAACAAACAAGCCAAGATCTATCTACTAGATTGTAGCAACGAGTCGATAGAGGAACTCACCCTCGAAGATTCCAAAGCGGTTAACAAGAGCAGATTCTCGTGGGTGATGTAGTCGTACTCTTGCCGATCTCAAGATCGCATAGACGATCCTTCCAGCGCTGCGTTCCAGCAGCGCTTCCGCAGTCTGTCACACGTTCGGTACTCGATGAAGACCTTCCTCTCCCTTGTTCCAGCAGGCAGCGGAGGTTGTAGCACTCTCCTCGCGATTCCGGCAGCACGACGGCGTGGTACCGGAAGTAGAGGGGAGATCTCGCAGGGCTTCGCCTTAAGCCGAAGCGAGTATGGTGGAGTATGAGAGAGGCCTTGGTGATCTAGGGTTTAGAGGGCACCAAGGGGAGGGTGTGGCCGGCGGCTAGGGCTTGGGGAAGCCCCAAGTCGCCGAGTTGGAGGGGAAACCCTAGGCGGCGGCTGCACTTGGAGGTGGAGGCGCCAAAGCTAGGGTTTTCGGTGTGTGAGAGAGGGGCAACCCTACCCCTCCTTATATACGTGGGAGGGTGCGGCTTGGGAGGAGGGAGTCGTCCTCCAACTCCTCCTCCTTGGCCGGCGGGTGGAGGGAGGAGACTTCCTCCCCAAGTATTACTACAATCGAGATTCAATAAGAATAGACCATCTATCAAAGGTGCATGTGCATAAAACATATTACCATTATTCTCTGACTTAAACAAGTAACCGTCTCGCAATAAACATGATCCTGATATAATGTTCATGCTCAACGCAGGCACCAAATAACAATTATTTAAGTATAAAACTAATCCCGATGGTAGATGAAGAGGTAGCGTGCCGACCGCGATCACATCAACCTTTGATCCATTTCCAACGCGCATCGTCACCTCGTTCTTCGCTAGATTCCGTTTATTCTGCAGCACCTGTTTCAAGTTACAAATATGAGCAACCGAACCAGTATCAAATACCCAGGCACTACTACGAGTACTAGTGAGATACACATCAATAACATGTATATCGGATATACCTTTCTTCTTGATGTTGCCGTTCTTCAAATCCGCCAAGTACTTTGGGCAATTCCGCTTCCAGTGACCCTCTTGCTTGCAGTAAAAACACTCAGTATCAGCCTTAGGCCCAGCCTTGGTCTTCTTCGTCGGTGCGACAACTTTCTTACCGCCCTTCTTGAAGTTTCCCTTTTGCTTAGACTTGCCTTTCTTGAATTTGGTGGTCTTGTTAACCAACAACACTTGGTTCTCTTTCTTGATCTCCACTTATGCAGATTTCAACATGGAGAAGAGTTCTGGCAACGTCTTGTCCATGTTTTGCATATTGTAGTTCATCACAAAGTTCTTGTAACTTGGTGGTAGTGATTGGAGGACATGGTGAACCCCCAAAGAATTAGGAATCACTATACCCAAACTTTGGAGTTTGTTTGCGTGCCCAGACATCTTAAGCACATGCTCACTGATGGAGCTTCCCTCTTCCATCTTGCAGTTAAAGAACTTTTCAGAAGCCTCATAACTCTCAACTGCCGCGTGAGCCTCAAATATCATTTTGAGTTCACGGACAATATCATGTGGGTCATGGTTCTCAAACCTTTTCCGAAGCTCCGATTCCAAACCATACAAGATAGCACACTGAACTGTGGAGTACTGATTCTTCCGAGCGAGGAAAACGTTCTTTACCTCATCGGTAGCATCAGCTGCAGGCGGGTCACCCAGCGGGGCATCCAGCATATAGGTCAAATTACCAGCATTGAGGACAATCCTCAAATTGTGGAACCAATCCGCGAAGTTGCTTCCATTGTTTTTCAACTTTTCTTTCTCTAGGAACACATTAAAATTGATGGTAGGGGCTGCCATTGATCTACAACATATTTGCAATAGTTTAGACTAAGTTTATGACAAATTGAGTTCTAATTAATAGTTAAATTAATCTAGGTGAACTCCCACTCAAAACAATATCCCTCACATTGTTTTAGTGATCACACGAACCAAATCCACCACATCAAAACCGATCATCACGAGAGTTGATGTAGCTTCAATGGCGAACAATCAACATGTTCATCATATCTACTATATGACTCATGCTTTACCTTTCGGTGATCCGTGTTCCGAGACCATGTCTGTACATGCTAGGCTCGTCAAGATCAAACCTTAGCTTCCGCATGAGCAAATCTGGCTTGCTCACGTTGTATACACTCGCAGAATCTAACACACCCGATCATCACGTGGTGCTTCGAAACAACGAGCTTTAGCAATGGTGCTTACTAAGGATGAACACTTTAAAACTTGAAATTTGTGTGCTTGAGGGATCATCTTATAATGCTACCGTCGTTAACTAAGCAATACAAGAGGCATAAAGGATTAACATCACATGCAATTCATAATATGTGATATGATATGGCCTTTCTTCTTGTGCTTCCGATATCCATCTTCAAGCACGAACATGATCTCCATCATCACCGGTATAGCGTCAAGATCAATGGCACCGTTTCATGGTTGTCGTCCACCAGCTTCAACTATTGCAACTACTTTGAATAGACACGTGGGTCTTAACGGAATTTAAAACCATATGGCTCCTTCCAGTTGCCAACTTACAATAAGGAACATTGCATACATCAAATATAATCACAATCATGGCCATATCACATCATAGCACACCCCTGCAAAACAAAGTTAGATGCCTCTAATTTTCTTTGCATATTTTACGTGGTTTGGGGCTTTCAATAAGTGTCGTTCTAACTTATGAACACGAACCACAACGTTGATGTTTGAACTATCAAGTGCCCATTGTAAATTGGATCTATACTATGATGGGAGAGAAAGGCACCCGCAAAGACACTTATGCAATACAAGTTGCATGTTCAGCGTGGAACAAGTCTCATGAACGATGTCATGTAAGGTTAGCCCGGGCCGCTTCATCCCATCATACCGCAAGATGCAAAGTACACAAGAAGCAATTGATAATAAAAGCACCACCGCCCACAATGACCATTGTGTTCTACTCGTGCAACAGATCTACATATAGACACGACTCTGATACCACTGTAGGGGTCTGTAGCATGGAAAACAAAAAAATTCTACCGCATGCAAATAAACAAGCCAAGATCTATCTACTAGATTGTAGCAACGAGTCGATAGAGGAACTCACCCTCGAAGATTCCAAAGCGGTTAACAAGAGCAGATTCTCGTGGGTGATGTAGTCGTACTCTTGCCGATCTCAAGATCGCATAGACGATCCTTCCAGCGCTGCATTCCAGCAGCGCTTCCGCAGTCTGTCACACGTTCGGTACTCGATGAAGACCTTCCTCTCCCTTGTTCCAGCAGGCAGCGGAGGTTGTAGCACTCTCCTCGCGATTCCGGCAGCACGACGGCGTGGTACCGGAAGTAGAGGGGAGATCTCGCAGGGCTTCGCCTTAAGCCGGAGCGAGTATGGTGGAGTATGAGAGAGGACTTGGTGATCTAGGGTTTAGAGGGCACCAAGGGGAGGGTGTGGCCGGCGGCTAGGGCTTGGGGAAGCCCCAAGTCGCCGAGTTGGAGGGGAAACCCTAGGCGGCGGCTGCACTTGGAGGTGGAGGCGCCAAAGCTAGGGTTTTCGGTGTGTGAGAGAGGGGCAGCCCTACCCCTCCTTATATACATGGGAGGGTGCGGCTTGGGAGGAGGGAGTCGTCCTCCAACTCCTCCTCCTTGGCCGGCGGGTGGAGGGAGGAGACTTCCTCCCCAAGTATTACTACAATCGAGATTCAATAAGAATAGACCATCTATCAAAGGTGCATGTGCATAAAACATATTACCATTATTCTCTGACTTAAACAAGTAACCGTCTCGCAATAAACATGATCCTGATATAATGTTCATGCTCAACGCAGGCACCAAATAACAATTATTTAAGTATAAAACTAATCCCGATGGTAGATGAAGAGGTAGCGTGCCGACCGCGATCACATCAACCTTTGATCCATTTCCAACGCGCATCGTCACCTCGTTCTTCGCTAGATTCCGTTTATTCTGCAGCACCTGTTTCAAGTTACAAATATGAGCAACCGAACCAGTATCAAATACCCAGGCACTACTACGAGTACTAGTGAGATACACATCAATAACATGTATATCGGATATACCTTTCTTCTTGATGTTGCCGTTCTTCAAATCCGCCAAGTACTTTGGGCAATTCCGCTTCCAGTGACCCTCTTGCTTGCAGTAAAAACACTCAGTATCAGCCTTAGGCCCAGCCTTGGTCTTCTTCGTCGGTGCGACAACTTTCTTACCGCCCTTCTTGAAGTTTCCCTTTTGCTTAGACTTGCCTTTCTTGAATTTGGTGGTCTTGTTAACCAACAACACTTGGTTCTCTTTCTTGATCTCCACTTATGCAGATTTCAACATGGAGAAGAGTTCTGGCAACGTCTTGTCCATGTTTTGCATATTGTAGTTCATCACAAAGTTCTTGTAACTTGGTGGTAGTGATTGGAGGACATGGTGAACCCCCAAAGAATTAGGAATCACTATACCCAAACTTTGGAGTTTGTTTGCGTGCCCAGACATCTTAAGCACATGCTCACTGATGGAGCTTCCCTCTTCCATCTTGCAGTTAAAGAACTTTTCAGAAGCCTCATAACTCTCAACTGCCGCGTGAGCCTCAAATATCATTTTGAGTTCACGGACAATATCATGTGGGTCATGGTTCTCAAACCTTTTCCGAAGCTCCGATTCCAAACCATACAAGATAGCACACTGAACTGTGGAGTACTGATTCTTCCGAGCGAGGAAAACGTTCTTTACCTCATCGGTAGCATCAGCTGCAGGCGGGTCACCCAGCGGGGCATCCAGCATATAGGTCAAATTACCAGCATTGAGGACAATCCTCAAATTGTGGAACCAATCCGCGAAGTTGCTTCCATTGTTTTTCAACTTTTCTTTCTCTAGGAACACATTAAAATTGATGGTAGGGGCTGCCATTGATCTACAACATATTTGCAATAGTTTAGACTAAGTTTATGACAAATTGAGTTCTAATTAATAGTTAAATTAATCTAGGTGAACTCCCACTCAAAACAATATCCCTCACATTGTTTTAGTGATCACACGAACCAAATCCACCACATCAAAACCGATCATCACGAGAGTTGATGTAGCTTCAATGGCGAACAATCAACATGTTCATCATATCTACTATATGACTCATGCTTTACCTTTCGGTGATCCGTGTTCCGAGACCATGTCTGTACATGCTAGGCTCGTCAAGATCAAACCTTAGCTTCCGCATGAGCAAATCTGGCTTGCTCACGTTGTATACACTCGCAGAATCTAACACACCCGATCATCACGTGGTGCTTCGAAACAACGAGCTTTAGCAATGGTGCTTACTAAGGATGAACACTTTAAAACTTGAAATTTGTGTGCTTGAGGGATCATCTTATAATGCTACCGTCATTAACTAAGCAATAAAAGATGCATAAAGGATTAACATCACATGCAATTCATAATATGTGATATGATATGGCCTTTCTTCTTGTGCTTCCGATATCCATCTTCAAGCACGGACATGATCTCCATCATCACCGGTATAGCGTCAAGATCAATGGCACCGTTTCATGGTTGTCGTCCACCAGCTTCAACTATTGCAACTACTTTGAATAGACACGTGGGTCTTAACGGAATTTAAAACCATATGGCTCCTTCCAGTTGCCAACTTACAATAAGGAACATTGCATACATCAAATATAATCACAATCATGGCCATATCACATCATAGCACACCCCTGCAAAACAAAGTTAGATGCCTCTAATTTTCTTTGCATATTTTACGTGGTTTGGGGCTTTCAATAAGTGTCGTTCTAACTTATGAACACGAACCACAACATTGATGTTTGAACTATCAAGTGCCCATTGTAAATTGGATCTATACTATGATGGGAGAGAAAGGCACCCGCAAAGACACTTATGCAATACAAGTTGCATGTTCAGCGTGGAACAAGTCTCATGAACGATGTCATGTAAGGTTAGCCCGGGCCGCTTCATCCCATCATACCGCAAGATGCAAAGTACACAAGAAGCAATTGATAATAAAAGCACCACCGCCCACAATGACCATTGTGTTCTACTCGTGCAACAGATCTACATATAGACACGACTCTGATACCACTGTAGGGGTCTGTAGCATGGAAAACAAAAAAATTCTACCGCATGCAAACAAACAAGCCAAGATCTATCTACTAGATTGTAGCAAAGAGTCGATAGAGGAACTCACCCTCGAAGATTCCAAAGCGGTTAACAAGAGCAGATTCTCGTGGGTGATGTAGTCGTACTCTTGCCGATCTCAAGATCGCATAGACGATCCTTCCAGCGCTGCGTTCCAGCAGCGCTTCCGCAGTCTGTCACACGTTCGGTACTCGATGAAGACCTTCCTCTCCCTTGTTCCAGCAGGCAGCGGAGGTTGTAGCACTCTCCTCGCGATTCCGGCAGCACGACGGCGTGGTACCGGAAGTAGAGGGGAGATCTCGCAGGGCTTCGCCTTAAGCCGGAGCGAGTATGGTGGAGTATGAGAGAGGCCTTGGTGATCTAGGGTTTAGAGGGCACCAAGGGGAGGGTGTGGCCGGCGGCTAGGGCTTGGGGAAGCCCCAAGTCGCCGAGTTGGAGGGGAAACCCTAGGCGGCGGCTGCACTTGGAGGTGGAGGCGCCAAAGCTAGGGTTTTCGGTGTGTGAGAGAGGGGCAGCCCTACCCCTCCTTATATACGTGGGAGGGTGCGGCTTGGGAGGAGGGAGTCGTCCTCCAACTCCTCCTCCTTGGCCGGCGGGTGGAGGGAGGAGACTTCCTCCCCAAGTAGGTTTCCTACTCACCCTCCACCAAGCAAACTTGTCGTTTGACTTTTTCAAATTGGCGTTTGACTTTCAAACTAGGATTTGATTTCTCTCTTTATTTTTCCCAGCCAAGTGACCTAGTAAATGATGCAACCATTCCACATTGTCATGACACACTCATGTACCCTTCCCCTCCGGAGTGCCGGACCCTTCTAGAACATTCCTGGTGAAAAACACCGGAATCATTCCCCAACTCCGAAATAGGACTTTCCTTATATGAATCTTGTTCTCCGGACCATTCCGGATCTCCTCGTGATATCCCGGATCCCATCTAAGACTCCGAACAACATTCGGTCTCTTACTCATCATTCCATAACTACTCAACAACATCAAATCCTTAAGTGTGTCTCCCTATGGTTCGTGAATTATGCGGACATGATCGAGACACTTCTCTGATCAATAACCAATAGAGGAATCTGGAAATTCATATGGCTCCTACATATTTCTACGATTACTTTGCGATAGAATGAACCACTTACATATGATACCAATGTCCCTTTGTCTCACGATAGTTTACTTATCCGAGGTTTTGATCGTCGGTATCTCTGCATACCTAGTTCAACCTTGTTGCCGATAAGTACTCTTTTCTCGTTCCTGTGGTATGTGATCCCTTGTGAGCCAGTCACATGCTTGCAAGCTAATTGGATGACATTCCACCGAGAGGGCCCAGAGTATATCTATCCATCATATGGATGGACAAATCCCACTCTTGATCCATGTGTCTCAACCCATACTTTCCGAACACTCAATGACATCTTTATAGCCACCCAGTTACGGTGTGGTGTTTGATGTCATCAAAGCATCCTTCCGGTGATGGTGATAAGCATGATCTCATGGTCGAAGGAATTAGGTTACTATGTATCAGAAAGCTTATAGCAATTGAACTATTAAAATGACTTGATCTTTATGCTACGCTTATCTATAGGAGTATGTCCATCATACCATTCTCCTAATGATATGATCTTGTTGTTAATAACATCTCAATGTTCATGATAGGGAAACCATAATCATATATTAACCAACAAGCTAGTATTATGAAGAGGCTTTACTAGGGACTCTAATTTAGTTTACAAATCACACAAGTATTAATGTTTCCGGTTAATACTGTTATAGCATGAATGTAAATATTTATCATAAACACAAAGATATAATAATAACTACATTTATTATTGCCTCTAGGGCATATCTCCAACACTTCATAACAAGTAGGTAAGCGTGGCCGGGGTTGCTTGGGGTTGATGGAGCCCCTGGTGAACCAACCTCGCCTCACATCTCTAGGGACCGGCTTCGAGATTTGACCTGTTATGGTGGAACCATCCTTAAGGCGTGACTCATGGTCTCAGCGAAAGCAAGGTAAAGGTCGTGTCTAACCACCCTCTGTCGGCCTTCAAAGGAAGAGGGCTAATGATTCTGACATTAAGAGTCGGTTAGTACGTGTGGGTAAAGTTGTACAGCCCTGCAAGGTAATAATCTTTTCAAAAAGTCGTGTTCACGGTTATGAACAACTTGGGAACGGACGTGATGATCATAGAGAACTTTAACCTAATCGTAAAATGTGACAGTTCAACGTGTGCTTAAGGATGCTTCCTCATGGGTACGAGGGGGTGATCCTAGTTCATGTGATGAGATGATTTGGTGGATATCAAAAGATGAAGATCAATACTTAGAATATGTCGCTCTCTTATCTCCTTTTAAAATACTCTGATTAGACGAGCTTCTTCTCCCTCTTATTTTATAAACAAAGATGGCTTTATGCAAAACAACTCCACCAGCCATAAGTCTTGCAAGTACACCCTGTACTCACCCTTGCTTTGTTGATATTTTGTAGCCGAGTAAGTGTTTTCATGAAAACGAGTTCTGTACTACATCGACATTGATGAGTAGCTTGGGGTTCCTGGCCGGCAGCCTGGAATCTATGGGCTGGAATGTCATCGTTATGCTTCAGGCCTCTTAGGCCATTTGTTAAGTTTGCTATACTTAATAGCATAATTTTCCTTCCGTTGTTTGATGTTTGTGGTCAGTGACCTTTGCTTGTAATAATTTGGATCTTCGCTTAGTTATAAGCTTGCTGTAATAATTTTAGTGTCGTAGGGTCACTGCTTGTTACCGATTCTTTATTGGATATCCTCGAGCTCAAGGTTAAGCTTATGTGAGACGGTGGTCTGGGATTTTTTTAGCCCTGATCCCGGGGGTGTCACAGGTTTTGGTATCAGAGCAGTACTGTAAGACCCCACCTTTATAAAGGTAAAGGTCCCTATGATTTCAATGCTAGTCCCTGGATCAATTGCTAGCATCCACAGTTTAAGATGAAGTACACAGAAACAAAGGTCATTATTACATCGTCATTCCAGAGATAACATAGTCTCTTACAACTCCATAGCCATAGGCTAGTACAAGAGTTTATCATAACAATATAAATAAAAGTCTTCATCTTCATGTGCCACAGGCAAGCATGTTGAGTGTAGACTCATAACCCTAATCCTCATCAGAGTAACCTGCAACATCACAAGTTACAGCCATAGTGGGTCAATACATTGGAATAGTATTGGCAAGTGATACCTTAGTAGAATAAAAGTTTCTAACCTCTACATGAATTTGGCTAAGTGTAGCTTAGGCTTGCTTTGCTCAAAATAGGTTTTACCTATCAGTTGAAAACACTAAGTTTTTGTTTGGCAAAAACTCCCAAGGAACCACCAATAGAAATTGGTGAACCTTCACCCTTGTTCAACCACAAGTTTTAACTTAGAAAATTGGGATGAGGAGATTCTTGATAGCTTCCATGTCTTGATGCTCAAATTGTCCATTACCAGGGACACGGCTAAGTACTTAGTTTCTTCCTTCTGCAGAGGTGGTGCACTTTCCCCACAAGAATTGATTTTCACCAAGACAGGACCTTTCAGAAGCCTTCCCTTAGACCAAATGGACGCGTTCCAAACTATAACCCAATACCACCAACTGTCCAAATGGCTAAGTTATTGCAACCTATATGATCGAGGCAGAGCCCATAATGCCATGTGGTTGCACTTGAAGCTTCTTAACATTTGGCACCTCAAATCCCTTTATTCCTGGGTGGCAATCCACAAGTGTGATACACAAGGTAAACCATAGAAATGGGCCTTGTGTAACCACTCAACCAAAACCACCAAGCAATTACCATTCCACCCAGGTGTTTCATTCACTTAGTTATTTTATTAAGAAAAAACATAAGTCAAAGACTTAGAAATATTTTCCATAGCATGTGTATATAATCCACCCTTGGTTGCTACTATCTAGGCTAATCATGGTAATAGCAAGTATCTTAACTTAGAGAAAATTCTAACAATTCTACAACTACTAGGACTTCCCAAGCATAGCATATAGATACTTAGCAAAAATTATCATGCAAGCCCTATACAAAATATTTCTAATGCAAGTCAAAATATTGGGACAAAAGTATGAAGCACCACTTTCCTTGGTATTTGGGGGAGTAACAACAATCCTCACAGTCACAATCACCACTAGCACCAAAATCTACACATAAAATGATAGCACCAAATTCACATATCAAAATAAACAAGCAAAAATACATGAATACATGCAAATGCCATGTGATGATTTTTCTAAACCAAACAAGACAAGTAAAACATTACTGGTCAATAAACTAAACATTTATACATCAAATAAACTTTATTTGGCCTTTAAAACATTTTCCAATTAATTTTTATACACAAAATAAGCCTACAAATGTCTCTACAAAAACAACTAAGTTTACAGAAACAATTCATTAAAAAAGTGCATGGTTGGAAATTAATCTTTATGCTGATTCCAATGATATAAAATTTGCAAAATTTGGACGTGTGGATCAAAAGTTATGAATTTTGCAAGTTTGAACATCCAATAGTTTCAATTCTGTTTTTAAAACAAATCCTGAGCCACGTGTCTTAACCTAACTAGCCGATACCGTTTCTCACGGATTAAGCTCTGTGGGGCGTTGGATTTAAAGTGGATCGAGCAGCCCAGATTAGCGTACCGGTTCGATTTAAGCGAATCTATCCTACTCGCTGGATCCAGATCTAATGGCGCACAGGCGTTTGGCCAAAGATGGGCGGCGCGTGACGGTGGCCGATGGTGGCGCGGTCAGACGTGGAAGGTGCCGACGATACAGGAAGCGCGGAAGAGGGAGGAATAGCTCACCGAGTTCGTCGTGCGCTGCTGATGCTCCAAGTGTGCTTGGTTGGCGAAGGGGCGCTTGAGGTCGACAGGGATTGCTCGCCGTAGATGCTACTGACGACGGGCGGGCTCGGGCATCGACGTTGGTGGAGATGCGGTGCATGCTAAGGCAAAATAGTGATGATGTTAGATGCGCACGAGCCTGGAGAGTGTGTGAGCATGAACCAGAGAGGGAGGGTAAGGCTGGATTTACCGTGCGAGCTCGTCGGAGGTTATGGCTTCGTCGGGAACGTGCAGTCGTCGACGTTGGCGAGGTTCTGGGTGGTCCTAGCACACACTAGTGGGGTTAAAAAATGCGCAAGGTTGTAGTGATCATACTGGCAAGACTAAGAGGCAAGGTACGGGGAGTGCTTACCGAAATTCACCGCCGGAGATGCTCTATACTGCGGCGGCGCAAGCTCGAATGTGGGTAGCCTAGCGGCGTTCTGTGGTTGGTGAGTGAGGGGAAAGGAGCGGAGTGGGGAGGGGTTTAAGTAGCCGAGCGAGGAGGAGGAATTACGCCCGCAATAACCCGTAATCAAGCACGAGATCGTCGGGAAGAAACGGCCGTGACGGAGCTGGTCGCGGGCGAGATTTGGGGACGAAGAGATGACATGGCTGCGGGGCCCAGTGGTCAGCGAGGGGGTGAGCGCGGGCGAGGTGAGACATAGGGAGAGGGAAAAACCCGGGTGGGCTGCATCTGTTACTGGGCCGAATAAGTGGCGCCGACCCTTTTCCTTTTCTTTTCCCTTTTTCTTTTTATGTTTGATTTCCAGGAATCCTTTTCAAATGATTTTAAAAGAGTTTGAATTCAAACACTTTCTGGATTTTTGTAAAGTGAAACATGTACATATTTGTGTATAAAGTATTGCTGTTCACTCAAATTTACAATGGCCCGTTGATATTTAAAATAAACCTTGCCTTTATTATTCATTTAAATAAGACATGAGAATGGTTTTGAATTCATAATTTGTTTTGAAAACTTTGACCAAGCCTTAGAAACATCACTCAAACTTATGTTCAAATCTTTTCTGGTTAAAAAAAAGTATTCTCATATTAGAGAGGCCATTGCCTTGCTTACATAAAATAATAGACATCAAATGCTTCTGTTTTTGAAATCTCATTTGAAAATGATCCTAAAATGATTATGAATGCATGAATGATATGCAACCTTTGAAATCATGATTTTTGGGATGTTACAAATCTAACCCCCTTAAGGTGAATCTCGCCCTCGAGATTCGGATTGGCTAGCAAATAGGTGAGGGTGGTCTTTCCGAAGATCTTCTTCTCTTTCCCATGTTGTTTCTTCTTCGGAATGATGGGTCGACTGAACTTTGCAGAATTTGATAGTCTTTGTCCGAGTAACTCTTTCAACAGTCTCAAGTATCTTGATAGGTTTTTCCTCATAAGTGAGATCACTTTCCAATTGGACCTCCTCCAAAGGTATAGTATCCTTCAAAGAAGTCTCTTCCATCTCCGGATGGCATTTCTTTAGCTAACTCACATGAAACACATTGTGAATGGCCGACAATGATTCAGGCAATTCAATCTCATAAGCTACTTCTCCTTTACGGCTTAGAATCTTGAATGGTCCAACATATCTTGGGGCCAATTTTCATTTGACTCCAAACCTCTTCACTCCATGAAGTGGTGATACTCTAAGTTAAGCTCTATCACCCACCTCATAGGTGACTTCCCTATGCTTTGGATCTACGTAGATCTTTTGTCGGGACTGTGCTATGTTCAATCTGTCCTTCACTAACTTGACTTTCTCTTCAGCTTCCTTGATTAACTCTGGCCCGAACAAGTTTCTTTCTCCAACACCATTCCATAACAATGGTGTAGTACACTTTCTCCCATAGATAAATTCAAACGGTGCCATCTCAATACTGGCTTGATAGCTGTTGTTGTAAGAGAATTCTGTGTAAGGTAGACTTTCATCCCAACTAGCTCCATAGTCTAGGGCACATGCCCTCAACATATCCTCCAAAATCTGGTTGGTCCTTTTTGTCTGTCCATCAGTCTAGGGATGAAAATCAGTACTGAATTCCAATCTCGTTCCCAATGAGTCATGCAGTTGCCTCCAAAAATGGGAAGTTAATTGAGTTCCCCTATCAGACATAATACTTTTAGGTACTCCATGCAGACACACAATCCTATTCATATAAATCTTGGCTAACTTAGCACTTGTATAATTTGTCTTCACGGGTATGAAATGAGCCACTTTAGTTAGACGATCCACTACTACCCAAATAGAATCATATCCTGATCTGGTCCTTGACAATCCGGTGATGAAATCCATGCCAATCTTGTCCCACTTCCAATCAGGAATAGGTAATGGTTGTAACAATCCTGCTGGCTTCTGATGTTCCGCTTTCACTCTACTACATACATCACCCAAAGCAATATGTTCGGCGATGTCCTTCTTGAGATTATTCCACCAAAATCTTTCCTTCACATCCATATACATTTTGGTGTTACCTGGATGAATGGAATATGGTGAGTTGTGTGCTTCTTGTAAAATTAGTTTCCGAAGCTCTGGATCTTGTGGAACGCAGATACGTTTTCCATACCATAAAGTACCATGTTCGTCTTCATGGAATCCTTTGGCTTTTCCCTTGCCAATCTTTTCCTTAATCTCTTCAATTTCCTTGTCCGTCTTTTGGGCTTCCTTGATCTTGTCCAACAAGGTGGGCTGAACATCCAATGTCATGAGATGTCCTTCAGGCACAATCTCCAATCTGAGATCTTTGAATTGGGCACACAGATCATCTGGCAACTCTCCCTTAGTAAGGCCATTCACATAAACCTTATGGCTTAATGCATCCGCTACAACATTTGCTTTACCGGGATGGTATTGCAAACTCAAGTCGTAGTCTTTGATTAGTTCTAGCCATCTTCTTTGTCTCATGTTGATTTCTTTCTGAGTGAAGATAAACTTCAAACTTTTGTGATCCGTGAACACTTCACATCGCTTTCCCAAAAGATAATGTCTCCATGTTTTGAGTGCATGGACAACAAAGGCTAACTCTAAATCGTGAGTAGGATAGTTCACTTCATGAGTTTTGAGTTGTCTCGAGGCATAAGCCACAACTTTTCCTTCTTGCATCAGAACTGCACCCAATCCTTGGTGAGATGCATCACAATAAACTTGGAAATCCTTCTCCAAATCTGGCAGACATAAGACTAGTGTTGTTACTAGTCTCTTCTTCAACTCTTAGAAACTGAGTTCACATTCTTCAGTCCAATCAAATTTCTTGTCTTTCTTGAGTAACTCCGTCATTGGCTTAGCTACCTTGGAGAAATTCTCAATGAATCTTCTATAGTATCCTGCCAAACCAAGGAAACTACAAACTTCTTTCACTGACTTAGGAGATTCCCACTCAGTTACAGCCAACACTTTTTTGGGATCAACCGCTACACCATCCCCTGACACAATGTGTCCAAGAAATCCAACTTCATTCAACCAGAATTCACACTTGCTGAATTTGGCATACAGCTTATGCTCTCTAAGCTTCTCAAGTATCAAACGCAAATGTCCTTCATGCTCTTCATTACTCTTGGAGTAGATCAAAATGTCATCGATGAAGAAGATAACAAAATTGTCAAGAAACGCCATGAACACCTTGTTCATCATATTCATGAAGTAGGCTGGTGCATTGGTCAAACCAAATGGCATTACGGTGTACTCGTGCAATCCATACCTAGTGGTGAAAGTAGTCTTAGGTATGTCTTGTCCCCTTATATTAAGCTAAAAATAGCCTAACCGGAGATCAATCTTTGAGAACACACGGGCTCCTTCTAGCTGATCAAACAAGTCATTGATTCTGGGCAAAGGATATTTGTTCTTGATAGTCACCTCATTGAGTGAACGATAATCTATGCATAACCTTTGACTTCTATCTTTCTTTTCAACAAACAAGACTGGTGCTCCCAAAGATGAAGAACTTGGTTGAATAAATCCTTTCTGCAACTGCTCTCCAAGTTGTTTCTTGAGTTCTTTCAACTCATCAACTGGCATCTTGTAAGGTCTCTTTGCTATTGGTCCAGATCCTGGCAGCAAGTCAATCAAAAATTCTACATCTCTATCTGGTGGCATTCCCGGCAATTCCTCCGGAAACACATCTAGATATTCTATCACAATTAGCACACTATCTATGCTAACCCCCTTAAGAGAATTTAGCTTACTTCCTTTTGATTCAAAGTTAGTCTTGAATCTAATCCTTCTATTATCCGAGGTTGTGAGTGTGACAGTATGATTGGCACAATCTAGCACTCCCTTGTACTTAGTCATCTAGCCCATTCCCAAAATGACATCCAATCCTTGGGAATTTAGGATTATCAAATTAACGGGAAACTTGTACTTCCAAAATTCTATGACTAGGTCATGACTTCCTGAGTTCACTATCATTTCTCCACCAGGAGAACTTACTTTTATAGGACACCCAATAGTTTCAACTGGAAGTTCATTTCTATCAACAAATGCTCTTGATATGAATGAATGCGATGCACCAGTATAAAAAGAACAAGTGCTGGAACAGAATTGAGTTTGAACTTACCAGCCATAGCATCAGGTTCCTCATATATCTCTTCCACATTGATGTGGTTCACTTGTCCCTTCTGGAAAGGATTGGGCTTGGTGGTTCCTTCAACCTTCTTCTCTGGGCACTCATTTGCATAGTGTCCCATCTTCTTACACTTGAAGCACTCAACCTGACTGATATCTCTCTTTGCAGGCTGACTTCCACTTCCACTTCCACCTCCACTGTGGTGACTCTTGTGCCCACTCTTGTGGTTCTTGTACTTATCATTATCATGACTACGGTGATGCTTGTTGTCATGATGGCAGTTGTGGCCGTGGTGGTTGTTGTACTTTCCATGTTTGTGGGATCCAGAACTCCCACTATCATCATGATGGGAACGCTTGTGAGACAATCCCGAGCTATCCGTATCAAAGCTATGCTTCCTCTTCCTACTCTCAACCTGTTTCATCTTGTTCTCCAAGATGGTAGCATTGTCACAAAGTGATTGGTAGGTTGGGACATAGGCAACAGACAGCTGCAGATTCAGTTCATCATTCAGTCCTTCGAGGAATTTCTCCTTCCTCTTGGCATCAGTATCAACTTCATCCGGTGCATAATGCGCCAGATTGTTGAACTCCTCAATATACTCGGCCATGTTGCGGTGACGCTGTTTCAGGTTGTGGAACTCCTTCTTCTTCAAATTCATCACTCTGGATGAGATGTGAGTTGTACGGAATCCATCCTCAAAGATAGCCCAGGTCACATCCTCAATGGGGGTGGTGATCTGAAAATTGTCCCACCAGGTTGCTGCTGGCCCTTCCAGCAGATGTGCTGCAAACCTGACCTTCTCTTCGTCGGTGCAGCCGACAGTCACTAAATCCTTGTTCACTGAACGTAGCCAATCATTGGCCACCATTGGATTAGTGGTTCCTGAGAACTTTGCAGGCCTCAGTCTTAGGAATCTGGTGAGCATGTCGAATCCTGGTGGATTATTCTGGTTGTTGTTGTTATTGTTATCGTTGTTTTTATTCTGATTCTGGTTCTGCATAAAAGTGGTCATCATCTGCATCAGTTGTGCCTATGCTGTCATCAACTTCTGCATCTCGGGGGTGACATTGTTGTTGTTTGGGTTGGGGTTGGCACGTCGAGGAGGCATCTGTGGTATTCATAAGGATAAGAATGAGATACCCATAGATTCTTAACATGCACAATACATCACATAGAAAATCACAATAACCAAGCATCAAAATAACATAGAGTTTGAACGACATAAACAACAAGTTTGGAAATGCAAACACACCATAGCAAGCCACCCACATGTTGGATGGTCATTGTGACTCAATAATCAACGTATGGTAGATGAAAGATAAACGAGTAGTCTACACTACTCCTCCGCATCAATCTCCATATCAACAAGGGTAAGACCTGCATTCTCCATAGCAGTCTTGTACTCATCAACACTAGTAGTCAAGGCCTCTATCTCGGCCCTAAGAGCCCTCTTCTGTGAGCGAAGCCTCTCGATCACTCCCTGCTAATGCTCAATCTCGAAGTCCTTGGCCTCTAGCTCTTCCTTCATCTCCCGGATCTTCTTGTTCCTGTCTTGGACTCTTTTCTCCTGGCTCTTGAACTTCTTGTCCTGGCTTTCAAACTTGGCCTCCATTTCCTTGACTATCTCGTCTTGCTCCTCAAAGAGCTTGTCCTTCTCACAAAGCTGAACCTGAAGCTCATCATTGCTAAGCATGACATTGGTCCTATCAGTATCTAGGTGTCTAATAAGACCCTCTAGGTCCTAGAGGTACAGACGAATCGGCTCCATCGTCTCTCTAGCAGCATCCTCGTACTCTATAGCCTCACCCTCCTCATTGCGTCTCCCGAAGGGGTGAAAGTAAAGACCTCTAAGCTCGGTGGAGTGTCTTCCTACCAGGCGCCCAAGTAACTCCTGCATGACTACATCTAGGCCTTTCTCCTTGTCGTCATGCATCAGCTTGAAAGTGATGGTCTCTGTGGTTGGCTCTGTCTAGCGTCCCGGCTGAGTGACTCTGAAGCCCCAAAGGTCCTTCCTCTCAAGCTTGGTGAGTGGAAGTGTCATGATGCTAGGAAGTGGAAGGTTGAGCACACTAGTGAGCTCAATGAGACGATTACCAAAAGGAGTTCCCTTGAACTCCTCGGCCGTGTTGATAATAACATTAGGCATCTATTTTTATAAGATAGAGAAGAGTTAGAATCAACATCAATATAGAAAAATCACAAGACAAAATATCACAAGCACATCTTTTGCAACAAACACATAAGTGATGGCATACACAAATCCATTACAAACATCAAAGGTTCAACATAACTTATACAAATTTTTGGAAGTAAAAACGATAAATGTGGTGGTCCAACTAACGGAGTACATTATAATCCCCACTCACTTGCCAAGTTAGCTATCAGGGCATCCCTAGAGGCAATCTATCGATCTTGATCACATGACTCCATTTCTAAGTCTATGATGTCTTCTCTTAAACGTTGGTTAGGAGCCTCTAAGTCCTGGGTACGCTTCTTTTCTTCTCTAAGGTCATTTTGGGTGTTGAGCATTCTGCACTTGAGTCTATCACCAAGTTTCTTGATGGCATTCCAAGCTGCATTTCTTGCAGAGTCAAAGAATGTTGTGTGAATTTCTAAGTTGGTGACCATGCAGAATCCTGACTCCTTGTGGTTGTCTTCCTTGTTTTTGTACAAGTGAAGTTTCACCCACCAGTACTCTTCTCCTTCATCCATCACAGGGAATCCTCTGTACACAGCTGCACCATGTATCCCCATGGTAACCATGAGGTTCTTGAGAGCCTTGGGAAATTCAGTCTCACACTCCAAAGTATGGTCATGAGTGGTCCCTTCCTCACGGCTTCGTTGATGGAGTTCATCTACAAATAGAGATGAGAAAGAAGATTAGAAAAGTTTACGAGAAGAAAAAGACAAGTGTAGAAATTTTTCAAAGTGTTGAATTTTTTTCCTTAGTGGTTTCTAATCCAATACTAGGGTCCTAATCCTACAGGCAACACATTGTTGTGATACCATCTGTAAGACCCCACCTTTATAAAGGTAAAGGTCCCTATGATTGCAATGCTAGTCCCTGGATCAATTGCTAGCATCCAAAGTTTAAGATGAAGTACATAGAAACAAAGGTCAGTATTACATCGTCATTCAAGAGATAACATAGTCTCTTACAACTCCATAGCCATAGGCTAGTACAAGAGTTTATCATAACAATATAAATAAAAGTCTTCATCTTCATGTGCTACAGGCAAGCATGTTGAGTGTAGACTCATAACCCTAATCCTCATCAGAGTAACCTGCAACATCACAAGTTACAGCCACAGTGGGTCAATACATTGGAATAGTATTGGCAAGTGATACCTTAGTAGAATAAAAGTTTCTAACCTCTACATGAATTTTGCTAAGTGTAGCTTAGGCTTGCTTTGCTCAAAATAGGTTTTACCTATCAGTTGAAAACACTAAGTTTTTGTTTGGCAAAAACTCCCAAGGAACCACCAATAGAAATTGGTGAACCTTCACCCTTGTTCAACCACAAGTTTTAACTTAGAAAATTGGGATGAGGAGATTCTTGATAGTGTAAGGTTCCCAACCTTTAATAAGGTAGAGATCCCTGTGTTTACAATGCTAGTCCCTGGATCAATAGCTAGCATCCACAGTTAAGATGTAATATCAAGAAACAAAGGTCATAATACAACTTTATAACCAGGAATAAAATAATTTATTACATCTTACATAGCTCATTTGGCTATCTCATTACAATGCAGCAGAATATAACAATAGCATGGGGTCCTTCATCTTCAAAGTGCCACAGGCAGACATGTTGGTTGTAGACTTGTAATCCTACTTCACTAATATCAAACAAACCTGCAACATAACAAGTTACAGCCACAAGGGTCAATACATTTGAATTGTATTGGCAAGTGATACTATGGTAGTATAGTGGAGTCTATCATCTATATGCTTTTGGCTAGGTGGAGCTTAGGCTTGCTTTGCTCAAAATAGATTTTCCTTATCATTTGAAAACACTAAGTTTTTGCTTGACAAAAATATCACCCAAGGAACCACCAATAGAAATTGGTGAACCTTAAACCCTTGTTCAACCACAAGTTTTTAACTTAGAAATTTAAATGATGAGATTCTTGATAGCTTCCATGTCTTGATGCTCAAATTGTCCTTTGCCAGGGACATGGCTAAGTACTTAGATTTTACACTCTGCAGAGGTGGTGTACTTTCCCCACAAGACTTGGTTTCCCAAGACAAGATCTTTCAGAAGCGTTCCCTTAGACCAAAATAGACGCGCTCCAACCTATCAAACCCCTACCACCAACTGTCCATTTGGCTAAGTTATTGCAACCTATATGATCCAGGCAGAACCCATAATGCCAAGTGGCTGCACTTGAAGCTTCTCAACATTTGACATCTCAAATCTCTTTGTTCCTAGGTGGCCATCCATAAGTGAGACACCAAGTTTTCCCCAGCATACTGGACTTGGTGATGCCCAAGTTTTCCCCAGCATACTGGACTTGCATGACCACTCAACACAAACCATTCCTTCCATTCCACCCAAGTGATTCATTCACTTAGTTGTTTTATTAAACAAAACACAAGTCCTCAGACTTCAAAATTTTCCATAGCATGAATATATATTCCACCCTTGTTTTCTATTAGCTAAGCTAAGAATGATAGTAGTAGGAATCTTAACTTAGGAAATTTCTACTAAGGTTTCCTCTACTAGGATTTCCCATGGCATAGTTTATACTTAGCAAAATTCCATGCAAGTCCTACTTAGAAATATCACTAATGCATAGTGAAAATAATGGGACAAAAGTATGAAGCATCACTTGCCTTTTTGGTAGAGAATATATGTTCACTCCTTGATCTTTGCAATATTCACACTCTTCAAATCACTACAATTCATTCAAGCAAGGCACAATTTCAATCTACCATTAAAGCAACATCACATAAAATGATAGAAACAAAACAATGCATGCAAGCATGTTAAAGTTTGTTTTATTTGTAAAAGTGGTTTCTAATGGTTCATAAACATTTGAAAACACCTAATGGTCATTTTATAAAGTGGCAAAATCATTTGTATAAGATTTTACTTCATAAACCATTTTTAGATCAAGTCATTATTTTATGTGGTGAAGAAATGATTTTAATAAGGCAAAATTCTATAGGTTTCACAAAATATGTTTTCAAACCATATAACCTTGTGTTTAGGGTCAGAGAGTTTATTTCCAAACATTTCTCAAAGGTTTTCTTCCAAAACCATTTTTAATAATCAAACCATATTTTTTTATTTGACTAGAAATGGTTTAAATCAAAGATTCATTCTTTTGTTTCACCAAATACATTTTTGAAACCACAATTTGTTTCCTATGGTCATTAGGTTCAAAACACACCATTTGACAAAGATTTTATCCTCAAAATCATTTTAGAACAATTTCTATAATCTAAACATGCATACATAAGTTTCTGTAAAAACAAACAATTTAACAGAAGTAATTTTATAAATAAAGTGCATGGTTGGCTAGGGCTTGTATTGCTGAATCCATTGATATAAAATTTGCAAAATTTGGACGTGTAGATTAAAAGTTATGAATTATTCAAATTGGAACATCAATTAGATAAGTTTCTGGTTTTTAAATCAAACAAAGGCCACGTGTCGTGTTTTAATTTGCCGGTACCGCTTCACTTGGATCAAGCACTCAGAGGCGTTGGATCTAAGTTAGATCGTGCGGCACAGAGGTGAGCGTACCGGTTCGTTTAGTCAATCTATCGCGTACACACAATCGAAATCTAACGACTCAGACCAACTAGACCAAAGACTAGCGACGCTTGACGGTGGCTGGCGGCGGCGCGGCTCTGGCGGTGAGGTTGCCGAGGTTACAGGAGGCGAGAAGGAAAGGGAAGGTGCTCACCGAGTTCGCAACACGTTGCTGATGCTCAAGCTTGTCGTCGCGGAGACAGGGGTGCACTGTGCTGGCTTGAATCGCTCGCCGGAGTTCTTGTCCGCGTCGGGTGCGCTCAGTCAACGTTGGAGGCGAGGCTACGGGTCACGCCAGACTAAACAAACATGCAGTTAGATGCGTACGTGATAGGCGAGTACGTGAGCATCGGTCAGAGGGTATGGGGCGGTCAGAAGTTACCAGGGAGTGTCGCCGGAGTGGAGGCAGACGGCGGAGGAGCTCCGTTCGTCGAGGTTGTCGATGCAACAGGGCACGCGCGGCCAAGCGGGCGACACTGGGAGGTGCGCCAGGAGGTGGGGAGTATGTGAGCTTCGTCGAGGAGGCAAGGGGCGGTCTGGCTTTGCCGGAATTTTCTGGGGAAGGTCGTCGGGGCAGTGGCTTGCCGCAAGGAATTGGCGCAGCCTGGGGGCGCGCTAGGGTGAGGGTCTGAGGGGGAAACAGAGAGGAATCGCAGGCGAATAAGAGGGTGTGGTCAGGGGGAGGATTAACTGCGCCAGTAATGCGAATTAAGACGAGCGTTAATCGCCTGCAACGGCCGGCGAGGTGAGGGGCGGGGTCTTCGCGCGGGTGAAGAAGATGACTGGGAAGGGTGGGGTCGTCTGGCAGCGAGAGAGAGAGTGTGGGGGTGGGGTCCACGCATCGACGACTGAGCGGGTTCTTTCTCTGGTGGAAAACGGTTCGTTCGGGTGAGAGGGAAAGTTGGGCTTGCTGGGCCTTGTTGGGCTCGCTGGCTGGGTTGAGTCTGTTTACATTTTTTGTTCTGTTTGTTTTTCTTTTTCTCATTTGATTTTTCTGTTTTGATTTTGAATAAGCAATTCAAACACTCATTTAGATTCAAACCTTTGCCAAAATTTGTGTAGATTTAAATACTGATTAGTAAAACATTCTGGAATCATTTTAGAATAATTTATTTATTCTTTTTAAGGTCTTTTAATTATTCAAAATAGGCTCTAGTTTTTAAATCAAATGAGATTTAGTAATATTTCAAATACCATTTAAATTTTCTAAATCCTTCCAAATCTTTTCAGTAGGTTTTTATTTGTTTATTTGGATTCAAATAATTCATCTTGAATTATTTGGAAAGTATTTAATATGATTCATAAATCATTTGAATTGGGTATTTGTTTTAATTCCAATGGAATTAAAAATAGTTTTATTTCCATAATTTTATTTGGAAGTTTTCTTTAGTCTTATTTAAGTTGAATGAAACAACTTTTATTTCATTTGTGTAATTTCCAAAATACCATTTTCTCATGGATTATATAATTACCCTTATTAGAGATTTGTCTTTATTAAAAATAGGGATAGAATGGTTAATGTCATTTTATTTTATTTTGGAAATTCTTTATCCTTTTATTTTATTTGGATTTGGATTAAATTCATTCCATTTGCTTATAGATTTGGCCAAGATTTGATTTGGTCTTTAAATATTTTTTATTTAATATTTCTTTCATCATCTTATAAAATTCATATCTTTTTATTTATAGATTCAAACTTGGTGATTCCAATTTGTAAAATCTTATTTAATATTGGTTTATCCTTTTAAATATCTTTAGGATTATTTGCTCACCATTTGGTATGGACTTATAGATAGATTCTTTATTAGCTTTGGAAATTACTTTTCCTTTATCTTATTAAATTCATAAGATTTTATCTAAGGCTCCAAACTAAGTGAAACCAATTTCTATGGTTTTATCATATTTCTATTTGTCTTTCTTGATCATTTGATAAAAAAATGTTTGTTGACAAATTTTTATATGGATCAAATCCACAGGCTTGGAGATAACTTGGAAATTATTTTTATTCCATTAGGGTTTAGGGTTTGGTTTTATTTTCCAATTGTTTAAATTTCCAGATACATTTAATGAGGAGAACATTTCTTTTGATTTGGATTTTGTTGAATTCAAACTTTAATTAAAGTTTGTTCAAGATGGGATTTTAAGTTTCCATTTAGAAACAAAAGTTTCTTTCCACCCTGATTTTCAACAATAATTTTATTTTGTTTATTTATTTTTCACATTACAAGATTTGGAAAATCTTGGGATGTGACAGATAGCTTCCATGTCTTGATGCTCAAATTGTACATTACCGGGGACACGACTAAGTACTTAGTTTCTTCCTTCTGCAGAGGTGGTGCACTTTCCCCACAAGACTTGATTTTCACCAACATAGGACCTTTCAGAAGCCTTCCCTTAGACCAAATGGACGCGTTCCAACCTATCACCCACTACCACCAACTGTCCAAATCGATAAGTTATTGCAACCTATATGATCCAGGCAGAGCCCATAATGCCATGTGGTTGCACTAGAAGCTTCTTAACATTTGGCATCTCAAATCCCTTTGTTCCTGGGTGGCAATCCACAAGTGTGATACACAAGGTAAACCATAGAAATGGGCCTTGTGTAACCACTCAACCAAAACCACCAAGCAATTACCATTCCACCCAGGTGTTTCATTCACTTAGTTATTTTATTCAGAAAAAACATAAGTCAAAGACTTAGAAATATTTTCCATAGTATGTGTATATAATCCACCCTTGGTTGCTACTAGCTAGGATAAGCATGGTAATAGCAAGTATCTTAACTTAGAGAAAATTCTAACAATTCTACAACTACTAGGATTTCCCAAGCATAGCATATAGATACTTAGCAAAAATTATCATGCAAGCCCTATACAAAATATTTCTAATGCAAGTCAAAATATTGGGAAAAAAGTATGAAGCACCACTTGCCTTAGTAGTTGGGGGAGTAACAACAATCCTCACAGTCACAATCACCACTAGCACCAAAATCTACACATAAAATGATAGCACCAAATTCACATATCAAAATAAACAAGCAAAAATACATGAATGCATGAAAATGCCATGTGATGATTTTTCTAAACCAAACAAGACAAGTAAAACATTACTAGTCAATAAACTAAACATTTATACATCAAATAAACTTTATTTGGCCTTTAAAACATTTTCCAATTAATTTTTATACACAAAATAAGCCTACAAATGTCTCTGCAAAAACAACTAAGTTACAGAAACAATTCATTAAACAAAGTGCATGGTTGGAAATTACTCTTTATGCTGATTCCAATGATATAAAATTTGCAAACTTTGGACGTGTGGATCAAAAGTTATGATGTTTTCAAGTTTGAACATCCAATAGTTTCAACTATGTTTTTAAAACAAATCATGAGCCACGTGTCTTAACCTAACTGGCCGATACCGTTTCGCGCGGATTGAGCTCTGTGGGGCGTTGGATTTAAAGTGGATCGAGCGGCCCAGATGAGCGTACCGGTTCGATTTAAGTGAATCTATCCTACTCGCTGGATCCAGATCTAACGACGCACAAGCACTACTAGGAAAACGACTATAGGTAATCCACACTTTTGTGGAGCACTTGCTAGTGGTGCCCCATGGGTAAAATAGGCGTGGCGCACTGCCCACAGGTGCCCTACGACTAACTGTCATAAGCGTGGCGCACATGGGGGTGGTGCGCCACGGCTATGTGTGGGCCAGGGCACATGTGGCCACATCACACATACCCGTAGCGCACTAGGTCAAGGTGCGCTACGGATGTGTAACTTATCCGTAGGGCACCTTGACCTAGTGCGCTACAGGCATGTTTGGTGCTGCAGCTGGGTCAACTTAGCCGTAGGGCACTATGCCCTAGTGCCCTACGGCTAAGTGGCATGCACCAACTCCACCCTCCCCCCCCCCCCCCCCCCCGTGGATCGCCTTTTTAGGATTTACAAAAAATAAAAGAAAATGATAAACACTTCAAAAAATTAAATCCTTTCATATTTAGGTAGGTAATGTGGTATAGCTTCTAGTAAAATTAACAAACATGAGTTTCGACTTTATTTGCAAAAAAAAGTCATGCCACGGTAAAAAGGCCGTAACTTTTGCATACGATATCGAAAAAAATCGTATAATATACCAAAATGACGAGAACGAGATTTCGCATCTACTCGCAACCACCTCTAGTCGTTTAGCGATTTTTTAGATTTTCAAAATTCGAAAAGTGTAAAAAGTTACGGTCAAAAGACCGTTTTTTCCTGTAGAAAAAAAAATAGAGGGCGACTTACTCGTAGCGCACCACCACCTAGTGCGCCACGGATAAGCTTGGGCGGGATTCAAATTTCGAATCCTCACCCCGCCCACCTACCTTTCCCTTCCCCCTTTTCCCTCCCCCTTTTCCCTCTTCCTTTTCCTTTCCCTTCTCCTTCTTCCTTCTTCCTTCTCTTTCTTCCTTCTCCTTCTCCTTCTTCCTTCTTCCTTCTCCTCCTTCCCCTTCTCATCTCCTTGAAGTGACGGTGCGACGACGGCCTCCTCCTCTCCTTGCAGTGACGGTGGCGCGGCGGCGGCCCAACGGCGGCCTCCTCCTCTCCTTGCAGTGACGGCGGCGTCTGACCTCCCTTCCTCCCTCTCTTCCTCCATCTCTTCCTCCCTCTCTTCCTCCCTCTCTTCCTCCATCTCTTCCTTCCTCCCTCTCTTCCTCCACCTCGACGCCAGCGAGGACTAGAGCGGCCACGACCCCTCCCGCACCTCCCTGCCACGGCCATGCTCCGACGAGGTGACACGACTGCGGCGGCGATGCACGGACCCGATTGCTTTTGCAATTCAAAACGAGGGTATTTTTTGCATTTTTTTTTGTTTTTTTGAAAAACACATCTGTGGCGCACCCTGTACCCCTACCCGTGGCGCACCTGGTAGTGCGCCACGACTATCTCGATATAACCGTGGCGCACCATGCAGTGCGCCACGGCTACGAGATAGCCGTAGCGCGAGGCCTGTGGCGCACTTCTAGTGCGCCACGGAAGGCCTTTTCAGGTGCGCCACGAATAGGCGTTTTTCTAGTAGTGAAGCGTTTGGCCAAAGATGGGCGGTTGGTTAGGGTATGCCACAGGTCGTCGGGCTGGCGTGCGCGCCAGCTCTGGTTATTGATGATGTGGGTGCGGGCGTCGACGGGCTGACCGTTGGCGGCGACGAAGTTGGTCGCCGGCCGGGGTCGTTGGTGGAGAGTGCCGCGTTCGCGGGTCGTGTTGGAGCTGCAGTGGTTCGGGTGGCGGGCAGTTGAGGGTGTTCGCCGCCATGGGGCAGCCGCTTGAGGCCGCTCTGCTGCCCGATGAACGTGAGTACATCCGACCCTGTGAGTCGACGCCTGCGTTTTGTTGCTCGACTGCTGTTGCGAGTAGCACCGTCTTGAGGTCGCGGAGCGCATCATCCGCCTCCTTGTGCCACTGGAAGGTGGGGTTCTTGCGCATCAGGCGATATAGGGGCATCGCCTTTTCGCCCAATCGGGGATGAAGCGACTGAGAGCCGCTACTCGCCCGGCCAGCTTCTGGACTTCGCGCAGGCACTCGGGTTTGCCGAGTCGGGCGATCGTGTCGATCTTGGTGGGGTTCGCCTCGATCCCGCGCTTGGAGACGACGTATCCCAGTAGCTGCCCTGCTGGTACACCGAAGGTGCATTTGCCTGGATTTAGCTTTATCTTGTATTTCCGCAGGTTGGCGAATGTTTCTGCCAGGTCAGCGAGTAGGTCGCTCTGGCGAGCGGACTTCACTACCACGTCGTCGATGTAGACGTGGATATTGCGGCCAATTTGGCTCGCAAGGCACTCCTGCATACACCGCTGGTAGGTCGCCCCGGCGTTCTTGAGGACGAAGGTCATGGCAGTGTAGCAGAAGGCTCCGAATGGCGTGATGAATGTCGTCTCCTCTTCGTCCTCAACGGCCATTTTGATCTGGTTGTACCCAGAGTAGGCGTCGAGGAAGCATAGCGACTCCGAGCCCGCGGTGGAATCGATTATTTGGTCGATCCGCGGGAGGACGAATTGCTCCTTCGGGCAGGCGTTGTTTAAGTTTGTGTAATCGATACACATCCTCCAGGTCCCATTTTTCTTCTCGACCAGGACTGGGTTTGCCAGCCACTTGGAGTATTTGATTGACCGGATGAAGCCTGCAGCGAGTAGACGCTGCACCTCCTCGGTGATTACTCGGCGGCGCTCTTCATTGAAGGGCCGCAGGGACTGCTTGATAGGTCGCACTTTGGGGTCGGCGTTGAGTTTGTGCTTAGCGAGTTCCCTAGGGACACCAGGCATGTCAGAGGGCTTCCATGCGAAGATGTCCCTGTTCTCACGGAGGAACTCGATGAGCGCACCTTCCTATGCTGGGCTCATGCCCGTCCCGATCGTCAGCGTCTGGCTGGAGTCGCCTGGGACCAGTTCGACGGTGCGGGTATGCGTAGTTGCCTCGAAGGCTGAGGTGTTGCCGCCCTCCGAGTTGGGCTTCTTGAGTATGGTGGGGTCGTTGTTGTTGACCCCACTCGCGTATTTGGAGAGCTCGTCGGCGTGGTTGGCCTCTGCCGCGATGACGGCGTCGGCGAGTTCGGATCCTTTGGCCTCGCACTCGGCGGCCATGTCGGGGTCGCCGTGGATGGTGATGACGCCACGCGGACCGGGGAGCTTCATCGCGTTGTACGCGTAGTGGGGCGCCGCCATGAACTTGGCGAACACCTGGCGCCCCAAGACGCAGTGGTAGGGACTGTCGAAGGGCACCAGCTTGAAGCCGATCCGCTCGGTGCGGAAGTTTGCCGGTGTGCCAAAGGTGACCGGCAGCGTGACCTTGCCGATCGGGTACGCCTTCCAACCGGGGACGATGCCGTGGAACGTGGTGTAGGTCGTCTCGACCATCGACTGCGGGAGCAGCAGTCGCCTGAAGGTGTCCAGGTACAGGATGTTGATGGAGGTGCCGCCGTCCATCAATGTCTTGGGGAGCCAGTAATCTCCCACCTTTGGCTTTACCACCAGGGCGACTCGTCCTGGGTAGTCGATTCGTGGCGAGTGGTCCTGGCGGCTCCAAGTGATTGGTTGCTCAGACCAGTTGAGGAACTAGGGGACGTCCACCTGGGCCACCGCGTTGACGGCGATGGCACGGGCGATGACCTTCTTCTCGCGCTTCGTGTTGAAGCCTGTGAAGGTGTGGAGCGAGCCGGCCACGCTGCCGAATTTTTTGCCGTTTGGCGGGTTGTTGTCGGGGTCTTCCTATGCTCGGCGTGCCTAATCGATCTCCTTGAGGGAGTGGCAGTCGGTGGTCCTGTGCGTAGCGGGTTTTCCTTCCCTGCTGTGGAATACACAAGGTTGGTTAAGAAGGGCCGCGGGGTCAAACCTTGGCTTCGCCTTGTAGTTGCCGCCGTCGCGGCGTTGCCCCCCGTCGCGGCGGAAGCTCTTGGGCTCGCGCTGCGCGTATCCAGCGTTGGCGACGAAGTCGACTCGCCATTCACTGTGGCGCTTGCCGGTGAGGCGAGTGTTGCTGTAGCGTAGATCGGATCGTCGTCCGTTGTCGTTGCCGCTCGTGCGGCGTTGTCCTCCCGACTCGTCGTCGGTTTCTTGGTTTGGGTCTTCCTCCACATATCTTTTGGCGATCTCCAGGAGATCCGGTATGTTGTCGAGTGTGCGGTATGCTCGTTTGAGCTTGGCGACCAGGGGCTCGTAGCGGCACGAGGTCTTGAAGCAGTGGATTGCGGTGTCTGGGTGGATACCGACCGCGTTGTACCACAGTTCTTGCCACCGTTGGACCCAGCTGCGGGTCGACTCGCGAGGTCCCTGGACGCACCGTTCCAGGTCCTCGATGGTGGTGGCGCGGGTGTATGAACCCTCGAAGTGCCTGACAAAGGCATCGTGCATCTCTTCCCAGGAGTCGATGCTATCAGCGGGGAGAGTGTTGATCCACTGCCTGCATGCCCCCTGCATCATCAGGGGGAGGTAGCGGGCGGATAGTAGATCGGTGTGGCCGGCGATCCCCATCGCCATGAGGTAGGTATCCAGCCACACAGAGGGATCGTATGAGGGGTCGTATTTCTCTATTTCCTTCGGCGCTTTGAAGTTCGCCGGGTATCTTTCGCCTCGGATCATCGGTCCGAAGCACCAGGGCCCGAGTCGGCTTAGCGACCCCCTCAGCTCGCCGTCGCGGCGGTTGGTTAGGGTATGCCACAGGTCGTCGGGCTGGCGTGCGCGCCAGCTCTGGTTATTGATGATGTGGGTGCGGGCGTCGACGGGCTGACCGTTGGCGGCGACGAAGTTGGTCGCCGGCCGGGGTCGTTGGTGGAGAGTGCCGCGTTCGCGGGTCGGTGTTGGAGCTGCAGTGGTTCGGGTGGCGGGCAGTTGAGGGTGTTTGCCGCCATGGGGCAGCCGCTTGAGGCCGCTCTGCTGCCCGATGAACGTGAGTACATCCGACCCTGTGAGTTGACGCCTGCGTTTTGTTGCTCGACTACGTCACCGGTGGCCGCGATGTTGTCGACTGCTACTTGGCCCGCGACGAGGTTGTCCATCAGGGTGGAGAACAGCGGTAGGATGTTCGCGTCTCGCTCCTGTGAGGAGACCATGATCCTCGGCTGGTTCCTGGGTGGTGCGCGGTTGGGTGGTGGTGGGGCGCCATTGGCTGTCGACCTTGGTGGGGGCCGAGCGCTTCCTCCTGGCGGCGCGTTCTCGCAGATCGCGCGCTCGGCCGCATGGGCCGGGTCGCTCTCGTCATTGAAGTTCAGGGTGCGCCCCTGGACGGTGGGGTTCAGGCACGACCTGATTCGGAGCTGGTGGTAGCACGACAGCTCCTGCGCCGTCACCTGCTCGAGGCGAAATTTTTCGCGCTCAGCTTGTTCCTTGCGAACTGCTTTCGCCAGCTTCAGGCGGAGTTCCTCGACCTCCGTTGCTGTCGCATTGGGAGGGATCGGAGTGGAGAATGGATCCTCCGGTAGGTCGGCGCCAGTCGCCATGTAGGTCGCGGCGTGGCGGCCGGTTCCGTCGCGGAGGTCGGCGGAGTTCTCCGACCTGGAGTCGAAGTTGAAGATCCCAAGGATAGAGGGATCCTCGAAGTCTCCGATGTTGGAGACCTGGGTGATGGAGCCCGCGGGCGACGCGGCGACAATGGATCCGGCGAGTGACACCAGGGTCGCCGAGTCGGCGTCGTCGTTGAGGGCCACATCTTCCGCGGCTGTGGTGGTTTCAGCCACGTCGTTGTGGGTTGAGTTGTACTCGGAGGCGAGGCGGTGGATTGTACAGACCTGACTCTCGGAGAGCCGGTCGCGTGGCGGCGACTCGCGGATGCGAGCCGAGTCCTCCGAGACGATGACGTCGGTGAGGCCGACGAAGAGGCTGATCATGCCGACCGGCAGGATCATGCTATGCGTGACGGGTCGCGCCGTCGGGACGTAGCTGCTCGGCAAGATCTGGAGCATCTCGCCGATCACTATCATGCGGCCGGTGGCGATCGACTCGTTGATGGGTAGATTGGATCTCGCCGCAAAACACCAGCCTGACCGGCCAGGCCCCACGGTGGGCGCCACTGTCGTGGGAATGACCACGGCAGATGCTGCAATCGGCAGCGAGTAGTAGAACATGGGGCAAGGGCGGCCAGCCATCTGCGGTGCGAGATGAGGGCGGAGACACAAGGATTTACCCAGGTTCGCCCCCCCGGAGGGTAAATACCTACTCATGCTAGATTGTATTATGGTGAGAGTACAATGGGGCGAGCTCGGCGGCTAGGCAGCGAGTCGCTTGGGTGTATGATGGAACGTATCCTCTACACGCCCTCTAGGGGGGTTTCTATAGACTCACCCCCCTAGGGTTTACAGATCTCAACCGAATCAGTTAAGGTTTCAGCAATCGTTTAACCTAATCCGACTGGGCCTATCTACACTTCTGGGCCTTCAGCTTCCAGTCTCTTGAGTCCACACCAGGTCTTGATCCAGTCGCCGTCCCGCAGGCCCACTCGCCAGCACCTGGGCCAGTCGGAAACGTCCTGCTAGGTATACCCTGGTAGGCATATCCCCATCAAGCTCAGTCTTTTGGAGCTTAACATTGTAGTCCGTATCTCAAGAATCTAGTAACCTTATCTTCATGGTAAATGTTGCATTCTTTCTATTCAGACATGCTGAGTCTAAAATATCATCTCACCTAACCAAAGTTGAATCTCAAGCAACAATGATGGTTGGTGTTCCTCAAGGTTTTGACATAGGTATCTTTGTAAATCTGGCAATATTGATGTAATGGTTGATACACTTAGCCGGAAAGACCTTTTGTCATATTTCCTTGATTCAGCAATAATAACCACTCTTTATGAGGATCCTTATATAAGTTATAATAGGAGTTGTTCTTATGGTTTCCTTTGTCTACGAAGCCTGACCTTTACTTGATATTTCGTGTCCCGAACATCAAGGAGAACCTTTAAAGTAGTGTTGCTAAATGTCTCTCGGTTGATCCTCCAGACCCTTTCACGTTGGCAAGCATTTTGTTGTGCCAAGTAATTGAAGTCTGAGAATGAAGTTTCTTTCTTCTCGTGTCATCAGGAATCTTCTTAACTATTCATCTTAGAGTTGCAAAGTGATATCACGATCCTTGGCAAAGATTTTGATGAACCTGGATGAATAAAGAGTGTCCTTTGTGTTCTCAACCATGTTTTAAGAATGACTATGATTTTGGTAATCAGAAGTTTCTCTTGATACATGTTCTTTGTGACTCTTATGAGTCCTCACCATAAACACCTTTCTGTCTTAAGCCTTCTATTGAATGAAAAAATGAACCTTCGGTTTCAAAAGTAGTTCAACAGCTTGGTTTTGTTGATATATATCTCTGAAACCCAAAATCTCTACTTAAGCCATTTAGTAGAGGTTCATTTCTTGAAGTCTATGGTCATGTTCTTTCTTCTGGAACCTTCCTCTTTAGAAGCTTCAAAACCATCTGTAAGCTCCATGGTCTCAATTCTTATGAAGACCAGCTATCTAACAACTTGAAACCATCTCCTCTTGTTTCCTCTGTTACCATGGCGTGTTTCATGTCGTGATCACAGAGTAGTTTATGAACAGTCCATCCATGAGTTGACCATGAGATACTCAATGTGTTGTTTAGTGTGTTCCCTCTTATGCTTACTATGACCATGTTTCTTTCTCTCTCTGTCTCTTTTCCTACCTTAGGAATATTAGGTCGAGATTCTCGTAAGGGGGGTAGAGCTGTAACACCCCAGTTTTAGTTAATCTTGTATTATGGTTTGTTTGTGCATCATGAGCATCATCCTCTGAAAATGCAACTAAGAAACATATTCAAAAACCCTAATTTCTCCCTCTCTCTGTTTAAAAACAATTCAAATGGTTTTGAATATTTTGGAAAATTACCAAAATATTGGAGCCCAAATGGACTAAAAGGGCCCCATACTATTTTATATAGTTTTATAAAACCTTTGGTAATTTTTGAAAATAAAAACAGTTTGAAATTGAAACTACAAAGAGAAATGCAAAACAAAAAAAGGAAAAAGGGTTTTCTAAGAAAAATATAGAGCCAGCAAGCCAGCAGGCCGCAACCTAGCATCCCATCTCTTTCCCCTTCTCTCTCTGCCGCCCAGCGCGCAACACCTGCGGCCCGCCTTGGCCCAATGGAAGCCCAACAGAGGCTCGATACCCCTTTGTCCTCTGTTTCGCCGTCTTCCTCGAGGAGGCAAGCTCTTGCGTGTCACCGCCGGCGCCACCCGATGCGGTCGCGACGTCGCGATCCCCACTGTCGCTCCTAGACGTGGATAAGACCACGACGTGCAGGTCTCTCCTCCCTCATCCTCATCCTCTCCCCCTCACGTGATCTCTCTCCCTCTCTGTTCCATGCAAGCCCGAACCCTAGCCAGGTGCCACCGACGAATAGCCGCCGCTCTGACCGTCCCCGAGCTCCGCTGAGCACACTTGGAGAACCGCCTCGCTGCCATATTCGTGTCTGCCTTGTTGTGCTGGTTCGAGTAGGCTAGGTCTCGCAAACCCGCGTGCCCTCCCTCAACATCTCCGGCGACCATCTGGTGGTGGCCGCCGAGCTGATGTCACCATGGCGTCACGCCGACGTGGCCCTGGGTCCCCTTTGACCGTTGACCGCCAGCATGGCTGTTGAGGTGGCCTCGGGCCCCTCTGTCAGCCTCAGTGGCTAGGTTCATTCCGGGTGTAAAAAGTATATGGTGCATATGCTGATGTCAGCTTTGCGCAATAAATGATTTAAAATGATTTAATAATTCCAGAAAATGTAATAATCTTGTAAATTCAATAAGTAATTCATTTTAAGTCGAAAAAATACAAATAATATATCAAAATGTTCAGAAAAATGAGCTCTATCACTTTAAGATACAATCATGCATTGTTCAACAACTTATATGACAAGTATAATTAAAAGAACAAACCAACCCCTCTCATATACATCCGAAGTTTTCCCAAGTTAGGGCTTGTACCCCTCGAAACCCCGATTAAATTGTCGAGCATGTTTTAGGGTTTCAATTCAATACAACTCAACTTGTCATATCATCATTCTTGTTTGAGCATTGCATCGATGCCATGTGTTGATTGTTTCCCTTTCTTTCCGGTATTTGGTTCTTCTTCGGTAGAATACGATATCGAGATCGAGATCAAAGACCGAGATCAAGACCATCGAAGATCGATAAACGATACTTGACCAACTGTAACAAGTCAAGTACAAGGCTCCCGAAGATCTGCTTATTGGTTATCAACATGCAAAGGCAAGCATAGCCCCATCATGATATAATCCTATGATTTCGAAAGCATTTCAATTCTTGCCATGATGCATATGATTCTACTGTGGTCTTTTATCGATAGATAGAGCATTACTCCCTTTGAGCTTATATTACCTGATCCAATGCTCCTAGCATAACTAGGTTTGGCTTGTGTACACTGCTAGAGCTTATATCTGTATCCTGCTTAGCCATGCATAGTTGTTGTGTCTGGTTCATCCAGATGATGTATCAGATGTAGATAATCTAGTATGAAAGGATAACGTGATGAGATGAGATCAGAGGTGATATGAGATTAAACATGCTAAGGCTTGTATGGGAGGCCACGGTGGGATGTGGTTTTTCTAGTCCCATGCTCGCCACCACTAGGACCCGAGTTCTTGCCTCTTGAACCAAGACGAGCGTACAACCACACGGGGTCTGGACAACCTCATGACTAACTAACTTGCCTAGTAGATTCCATGAGTCACATAGTTCGGGCGTTCCATTCGACATATGCATAGAAAACCTTTTGAAAGATTTCGCGGGTGAAGGTGCATCATAACAGGTAGGTAAGCGTGGCCGGGGTTGCTTGGGGTCGATGGAGCCCCTGGTGAACCAACCTCGCCTCACATCTCTTGGGACCGGCTTCGAGATTTGACCCATTATGGCGGAACCATCCTTAGGGCGTGACTCATGGTCTCGGCGAAAGCAAGGTAAAGGTCGTGTCTAACCACCCTATGTCGGCCTTCCAAGGAAGAGGGCTAATGATTCTGGCATTAAGAGTCAGTTAGTACGTGTGGGTAAAGTTGTACACCCCTGCATGGTAATAATCTTTTTGAAAAGCCGTGTTCATGGTTATGAATGACTTGGGAACGGACGTGATGATCATAGAGAACTTTAACCTAATCGTAAAATGTGGCAGTTCAACCTGTGATGAGGTTTGATCTCGTCAATGCCCATTGTTATGAGCTTGGGTTTTGGAGAAGATGGGGATGCTGGAGATCGCGTAACGGTTAGCAAACAAGCAACACGGGGACACGAGGTTTACCCAGGTTCAGGCCCCCGGAGGGAAAACCCTACTCCTGCTTGTCTGCTCTTGATTACGGCGGAACCGAAAAGTACAGGGGGGCGCAGATGCAATCTGTCGTGGAGGTGTGTATGCGGTAGTATTAAGTGCCCTCCTCGTCGTGCCCTCCTCGTCGTGCCCTCCTAGCCTTTATATAGAGATAGGAAGGTCCTAGGCATAGATCGAGTCGGTTACAGGTTTTAGGGTTTGCCCCTTTGAATATTCTATCTATTCTAGTCTTGCTCTCCAAGGATCCGAAGGCGTCATGGGCCCTGGCCACCCGAAAGTCTTCATGGGCTGGCGCATATTCTTGTGGGCCTTCCTTGGGCTGGACCAGGTATGCTAAGGTCGTGTACCCGTAGGGTATAACCATCTCAGTAGCCCCCGAGTGTTCAATCGAATCATAGATTCAGCTGAAGACTTTTCAATCCTTCGGGTACAGCTATCTCTGTTTGTCTAGAGAATGATTTGAGTGTGTAGGGATTGTTGATGCGTGTGCCTGACTCTCTCGACAGATCAGGGTCAGTTAAATCTCTTAGGACAAAACAACACAATCTTCTTCAGATTCGAGTCCTTCGACTCAAATCCGGAACATATGCTGGCGTAATTTGAATCAGGCCGCGGAGGACTTACATGAGTGGAATTCTAGTAAATTTTAAATGATGTACCCAACGCGTCCGTCGGGATTTTTCATCGCGCCTGCTGGCATGGATTTTTACTAGCAGAGCGCAATCATGTGCGTTACCAGGCCATCAGATGGTATCTATAGGTCTTATCTTTGCGTCGCAAACGCAGCATCCGAATGTTTATCACCGCGGAGGTTCTTCGGGTGGCCAAGGAGGACATTGCTCACTTACCGTTAATTGGGGCAGAGTTGCCGAAAAGTTTTTGCATACTGATCCGCAGGATCACAGTCGAAGAATTCATAGGGTGCGCGACCAGCGCTCCTTATGGGAGTAGCCCCCGAGTGTCTGTTCGAGTCGTACACTCGAGAAGAGACTTTAATTTAGTCTTTGTTGACTTTTAGGTCCGTAGGACACAAATTTTTTGGATGCTTGAATCCACCCTCCCTGGGGGAGTAGCCCCCGAGTCCGTAGTGCAGTCGTAGACTCGACGTAGGACTCGAAGAATAGTTCAATGGTGTAGTATTTTGATTGTTTTTCGGATGCGCGACCAGCGCTGCTGATAGGAGTATCCCCCGAGTAGTTAGTCGAATCGTATATTCGAGTGAGTACTTTTAGCTGTGTAGCCGAAGAATTGTAACCGTTGCTAGTATAGCTTGGATGACGTCAGTGCTAACGATCGGTGACCTCAAGCGTCTGCGGCGCTAGAGATGACATGACTGGGCGAACATGGGTCCCACCTTCTGACTTTGAGTTGACTGGTCACGCGCGCCATGGAGATAATTACGACATCGCCTCGATTTCCGTGCGTAGTGGACGGCGTGTGAGCGACAGTTCGCTGCTGTGCCAACACGTGGACGGTTGGATTTGGATGTTGGCTTTAGGTCTTCCCGATGAATGGTTATCGTGCATCGTCCTCGTCATTATAATCACTAGGGGAAAAGTTAGTTTGTTTTTCACCGCATCCATTCTTGTTTCACTGCTCCCATCTTCTTTGAGCTTTTCTCGCTGCGCGCTAGAATTTCTTCGAACCTTTCCATCTTTGTTTCTGCGTTTGTGTCATCATCGCTGCACTGCGATGGGGAAGTCCAAGAAGGCCTCCACCGCAGTTGGTACCAGTGCTGCCGCCAACGGCAAGAAGGGTTCCGCCACTACTCGCGTCACTGATGGTGGCTGGCGATGATCAAAGACGCGCGAGGGCGATCTCCGCAAGCTCCATGATCGGGGTATGATCCCGCAGGATAGGGAGGCCGTCAGGGTTCCCGGTGACGAGGTAATTCCCCGTCCTCCCGCTGGGTTTCGGGTCATGTTCATCGCTTTTGTCCTTTGGGGCCTTTCTTTCCCGATCCATGATTTTATCCGTGGATTGCTTTTCTTTTATGGCATCCAGCTCCATCATCTTTTACTGAACTCTCTTCTTCATATCGCCTACTTCATCACCTTCTGCGAGTGCTGGCTCGGTGTCGAGCCGCACTTTGGCCTCTTCCATCATCTCTATTCCATGAAGAGGAAATCTGGCTCTGATGGCGTTTATCCCATCGGCGGCTGCATCATTTCCCTAAAATCCAACTTTCTCTTTTTCTCCTTTTCTATGTCTGAATCTGTCCAGTACTGGTGGAGGCGATGGTTTTACATCCGCGACTCCATAGTGGCTGGGCAGAACTTTGGCCTTGCTCCTTTCGACCCCTCCCAGAAAATCCAGCCGAAGAGGTCCTGGAAGAACCACATCTTGGATGGTGAGGTGGCGGAGATAGAGGGGCTCTATCGCCAGGTGAAGGATCTCTAGTTGATTCCGAATAAAGAGGTGAACAGTGTGGATATCATCCGCACCTTCCTCAAACGTCGGGTGCAGCCGCTCCAGGCTAGGGCGCACCTGATGTTCTTTTATTCTGGTCACCACGATCCGACTAGGGTTTCAGCTGAGGAGTTCTCCAGGGGATCTCGACAGGATTCTTCGGTCGCTGCTGAAGTTCAAAGCTAAATAGGATCTCCCGGGGAAGTCGCTGACTCCTCCGTTCGCCGCCTCTCATCTGGTTCCGTAGGTGTAGATCTGGGGCGTGCGTGTAGCGCGTTTTTTCGACTGCGTTTTTCTTGCACTTGCTTGTGTTCTGAAAGTTTGTTTCTTTTGTGCAGGAATTCAAGGTACCGGGCATGTCGCCTCCACTACCCGAACTGATTCCGGATGCACCGGACAATGATGTAGTGGATTCCATGTCTGAGCTTCCCTCGGCGCGATCACCAGCGGAAGGAACTTTTGAGTCTAGCGAGGAGCATACTCGAAAGCGGATACGGACCTCGAGCGAAGCGTCAGATGCTTCGACTCCACCGACCCCTAGGAACCCGTCGTGCCTTGAGCGTCACAGTGGGGGTCATGGCGGCTCTTCCTCTCCTATTCCGGTCGTTCCCGTGCGGGCTATAGCACCACAGCCATCAGCGAAGCGGAAGAAGGAAGAGAAGAAGGATGAGAAGAAAGGCAGGAGGGCCCCTCATGTCTTCGACTTGAGCGATTTCGACTCGTAAGTATCTGCCATTGCTTTTGCTCTCTCTCGTCTTCTTGCTTGTACTTGTCTGATTTTTTTCTTTTATAGCCACTCCCCCGATGGCTCCTTCAGCGATGGCGCTCGGGAGATGGTGGGGGAGTCAAAGGTTGCTCCTCCTCCTCCTCAGACGGTGGCCACCTTTGAGGGCGCTGCTCCGAACCCTTCTCCGCAGGAGGTTCGGGTGGTTGTCCCCCAGAAGACTACAGCCGGACCTTCGGAGTCGCCGTCTGACCACATAAGTGTTTTCGTTCTTGCCGCGGGGGGATCCCCCAAGCATTTTTTGGATGATCTGTTGATCATTTTTATTTTGTGTCTCGGGGGGAGCCCCCGAGCATCTGTCGGATGATCTGCTGATCATGCCATTTTTTTAACGTATATCGGGGGAGCCCCCGAGCATTTTCGTATGCGTGATTTTATTTTCTCGTTTTCTTGGGCGCGGCCCCCGAGTCTTTTTCCTGACAAGTTGCGTCTTCTCGCAGCCTTTTGTTCAGGTGTCAATCAGCTGGTGAAGCAGCATCTGGCATTGGAGGCCAGCCTTCAGCAGCTCCAAGGTTCGTGTTTTTTTATCAATCTTATCCTTCTTTGGCTGCTTGCTTACTCACTAATCTCATGCTTGTTCTTTGTTGTAGAGGATAACAACACTGCCCTCCGTGATCTTGATGCTCTCAAAAAGAGCCTCGGGCGAGCAGAGAAAAAAGCTGAAGATGTCGTTGGCGCTAAGGAGCGCCTTGAGCAGGAGTTAGCCGAGGAGGCTACGGCCAAGGAGCGCCTGCAGCAGGAGGCCATGGATCGCGAGGAGCAGCTTGACACCGTCGCGGCCTCGAGCGAGAAAGAGGTAGCCGGCAAGCTGATGGCCGCCGCGAAGGCTATTTCGGGTGAGTGGTTTCGTCTATTCCCTTTCGGCTTCCTTGTCTTCCTGGCTTTGTTTTGGTTTTCACTTTGCTTCTTCCATTTATCTAGATGCCGCAGGTATCGAGTTTGACCGTGGTGCCCTGGAGCACGGAAGTGCCCTGGATGACGCCACTGCGGTGGTTGAAGACCGCTGCAGTATCGTGGTCGGCTCGTTTACCAAGGCCAAGGTGGTTCTCGGGCGCTTCTACAAGGAGCTCGTCCCCAAGGGCGTCGCCCTCGAGGATGTCGAATTGTTGGCGGACGCGCTGTCAGCCGAGGCTCCCGCGGTGTACAAGCGCAAGCAGAAGGGTATCGGCGTGTCCATGGGGCTGGCGATGGCCATGGCGTCTGGAGCGGAGCTGGATATTCATCAGGTCACCTCCCAGATGCCTACAGCTGCCGACGGATCCGAGATAGCCTTTGCACTCTACGCTGCCTGTTGTAAATGCTATGGGCCAAAGCTGATTGACTTGCTGGCGGAGTACGCGGTGAGGCAGCAGGGAGAGGCCAAGAGCAGGTAGTCCGGCTCCGAGGCTACCCAGGATGCAGCTTCTTAGGTCTTGTAGTTGTAGGATAGCTTTTTTTTGTAATGTATCTATGAACACTCCTTGTGCCATGCAGTGGCTTTTGCTGTATATAATGAATCTCCGAGTTGTTTGCTTATTCGTGTGTTTCTTCATATCCTTGCCTTCTTTTCCTCTAGGTACCTTTGGGTGATGATCCCGTTGATACTCCGCCTGCGCTGCAGCTGCGACCATCCTTGGATGGTGCGTCGCAGCTTGTATTTCTTCGTGACCGCATCCGTAGTCTTGAGGAAGAGTTGGTTGGCGTTCGACGCCACGCGGATGTTTGGAAGTCGAAGGGGGAGCGGGGCACCTCCAGGGAGGACTATCTGATGGGGAGTTGTGGCGTTTGGCCGAACATCTTCAATGTGAGTTTCTTCGAGCTGCTGCTCATTCTTCGGATGCGCCTGTTGGCTTGTCATCTTACTTTGCAGTTGTTGCAGGTGCTAACCTTGTTCCCAGGGAGGAAAAGGAGTGTGTTGCTGTTCGAATCAACTGCCTGACCCAACAGGACATGGAGGCCGGCGGCTTTTTCTAGATGGATCGTGATCGTGCTATGGTTCTTGTGACTGTGCAGGATCATGTTCACTAGGTGTCGCGGGTGCTGCGGCAAGCGAAGACTTCCTTGGCGTCAATTCTGCATGTGATGTTTCCCCTGTATGAGGCACCATCAACTCTATGGGGCCTGCTGGCGAAGTTTCGGGATGTGTATCATGTCAGGGAGTTGGTGCAGCATCAGCTGGATGCAGGGATGAAGGTTGCGCTTTCCCTTGTGCGGTTGCATCGCACTGATGTAGATCTTGCTGCTGTGGCGTCTAGGCCGCCTCTTCGTCCGGATGGTGGCATGTGAGATATACGTCCACATTATGCGGCTGTAAGGCAGTATGCCGAACAAATTGTAGATCTCTTTGAGCAGCGTGCGCAGGTGATTCTTCATAATAGGTAGGACCTGTTAAAAGATAGATGTAAAATTTGTATGTATTCGACTGGGCGTATTATGCCCTTTGCTGTAAAGGTTGATTGTTGTTAGCACGTGGTGCTTTGTTTATATGCGTGCCCTTTTCGTTAGCCTGACGTGGTCAGCTTCTCAGGTGTACACGCGTTATCCTCAGTCGACGAAGTTGTGAGGTGAGGGGAGCCCTCGAGTGTGTTGTAACATGAAGAAAATGCGAATAATAGACAAGTTTTTGGAGCAAGACACTTAGCTTTATTCATATCGTAAGGAGGAGGTACATCGTTCAGCTGAGTAGCCTTGGCTGAATAGCCTTATTGAAAGTAAAAGGAGGGGGTAGCTAGGGGTAGAAGCGTCGCAGTTGTGCGACGTTCCATGGGTTGGAGTATGCTACTCCAGACTCCACATGCTTGAGGCGATAGGCGCCACCTGGAATAACTTCGGTGACGACGTAGGGTCCTTCCCAGGGCGACTCGAGCTTTTTCGATCGCTCTTGCTTGTGTCGTAAGACTAGGTCTCCTTCAATGAAGGACCTTTGGCGCAGCCGACGGCTGTGGTAGTTGCGGAGGCTCTGTTGATAGACCGCTGATGGAGCCACGACGATGTCACGTGCCTCGTCGAGTGTGTCGACGCCGTCTTCAAGTGCGGTCGTCGATTCGGCTTCGCTGTAGGCAACGACCCGTGGGGCCTTGTGGCGTACCTCTACAGGTAGCACGGCGTCGGCTCCGTGCACCATGAAGAAGGGCATGTAGCCAGTTGAGTTGTTTGGCGTCGTGCGCAAGCTCCAGAGGACGGAGGGTAGCTCTTGTGTCCAGGCTCCTGCGAGTCGCTAGAGTGGTCTCGTTAGGCGCTTCTTGATGCCGCCACCGACGAGGCCGTTGGCCTTTTCGACCTGCCTGTTTGTTTGCGGGTGCGCCACGGAGGCGTATGAGATGTTGATTCCGAGGTCTTCGCAGAAGTCCTGGAATTCCTTGGAGATGAAGTTCGACCCATTATCGGTGATGATGTTGTGTGGCACGCCGAACCTGTAAACAATGGATTCGAAGAACTTGACGACTGTTTCGCCCTTTTGGTTAGTAACGGGCATGGCCTCGATCCACCTGGTGAATTTTTCGACTGTGACCAGGAGGTAGACGTGGCCTCCTTTCGAGGACTTGGGCAGTTTGCCGATCATGTAGAGGCCCCATTGGGCGAAGGGCCAGGCCAGGGGTATGGGCCTGAGCTCCGATCCTGGTGCGTGTGGTTTATCTGCGAACCTCTGGCACCCGTTGCACCTTCGGACGATGTCCTTGGCGTCGTTCATGGCCGTTGGCCAGTAGAACCCAGCTCGTAGAGCTTTGGCGACAAGGGCGCGGCTGCCTGCGTGATGGCCGCAGATACCCTCGTGGATATCTTGGAGGATGGTTTTGCCGTCACCATTGGTGACGCACCTTTGGAGTACACCCAAAATGTTGCGCTTGTACAGCTCGCCATTGATGATGGTGAAGGCCTTGGACCGGCTGGATATGCGCCAGGCATCTGTCGGGCTGTCAGGCAGCCTCCCGTCTATCAGATATCGAAGGTATGGTTGTGTCCATGTTTCTTCGACTGCCATGACCTGCATCAGGTTGACCACTACGACCTCTGTGTCGAGATTTTCTGGTCCTTCATGTCCTTCAGGTAGCGCAGCCCCCGAGTGTTCTGCTTCTTTGGGTGATCCCTTTGGGAATTTCCTTTTGATGGATGGAACGCAGATCTGTTCGAGGAACACACCTGGTGGCACCCGTGCGCAGGTGGAGCCGATGTTGGCGAGTCTGTCGGCCTCTTCGTTGATTTCTCTCCCAACGTGCCGAATCTCATAGCCGTCGAAGTTTCCTTCGAGTGCGTTGTAGAGTGCACGGTACGCAATCATGTTCACGGCGTGTGCGTCGCACTCGTTCATCGTCTGCTGGACGATGAGGTTCGAGTCTCCATAGATGACCAGGCGCGTCGCACCGCAGATCTTGGCCATCCTCATGTCGTGGATGAGGGCCTCATACTCGGCCTCATTGTTGGAATCCCGGAATTTCATCCGGAGACGTACTTCATCTTGTTGCCCTACGTGGAGGTCAGTATGGCCCCGGCTCCTGCTCCGGCCTCGCGCTTGGAGCCGCCGAAGTGAATTGTCCATGAATGGGTCATGTCCGGTGTGTCTGGCAGCTGCAGTTCCATCCAGTGGACGAGGAAGTCCGGAAGGACCTGAGACTTGATCGCGTGGCGTCTCTCATAGACGATGTCTAGAGGTGACAGCTCGATGCCCCATAGGGCCACACGTCATGTGGCCCCCGGGTTGTTCAGGATGCTATTCAGGGGTGCTTCATTGACGACCATCACCTGATGCTCCTGGAAGTAGTGGCTCATCCGACGAGCCGTCATGAATACACCGTAGGCGAGTTTCTGGTAGTGAGGGTACCTCTGCTTTGTCGGCGTCAATACCTTGCTGAGGTAGTAGATTGGGCGTTCGACCCCATGGGTCTTGCCATCTTCGGGTCTTTCAACCACAAGCATGGTGCTTACCACCTGGTGTGTATCTGCTATGTATAGCAGTAGAGGCTTGCGCTCTTTTGGCGTGACCAAGATGGGCGAGGTAGAGAGTAGCCGCTTCAGATCTTCGAATACGTCATCTGCTTCAGGAGTCCACTCGAATTTGTCTGCTTTGCGTAGCAGCTGATAGAAAGGCAGGGCCTTTTCGCCCATGCGGCTGATGAACCTGCTCAACGCCGCGATTCGCCCAGCAAGCTGCTGGACGCCCTTGAGGTTCTTCGGCTTCTCCATGGGCATTATGGCCCAGATTTTCTTCGGGTTCGCTTCGATCCCTCGCTAGGAGATGAAGTAGCCTAGCAGCTGACCAGATGGGACGCCAAAGGTGCACTTTTCTGGGTTTAGCTTGATCTTGTATTGATCAAGGTTGTCGAACGTCTCGCGGAGATCGTCGATGAGTGTCTTGGCCTCCCTTGTTCTGATTACTATGTCGTCGACATAGACTTGGATGTTGCGGCCGATCTGGTCCTTCAGGCATGCCTGCATGCACCGTTGGTACGTGGCGCCTGCGTTCTTCGGGTGGACCTGCACTCACGGAGGAATTCGACGAGCGCGCTTTCCTATGCGAAGCTGAGGTCGTTCGCGATCAGCGCTGTCTTGGAGGCGTTCGTCGGGTGGACCTGCACCTTTTTTGTGTTGACGGTGGAGTCGAAGGACATGTCTGGTGTGTTCTGTCTTGCGACTGGGGGTGCCCCGTCGTCTGTCACCTCTCGGAGCCTTAAGAGCTCCTCCTACATGCCGAATAACTAGGAGATTCTATTGAAGTCCATGTCGCAGTGGTCCGATCGGGTGAAGCTCCCGTGAACCGTGATGACGCCCTTAGGTCCTGGCATCTTGAGTAGCAGGTACGCGTAGTGCGGTACTGCCACGAATCGTGTGAATGCCACACGCCCGAGGATGGCATGGTATTGTGATGGCCAGTCCACCACTTCGAAATCGAGTCGCTCGCACCGGAAGTTATCGGGCTTGCCGAAGATGACGTCAAGACATATCTTTCCCAGGGGGAATACGCCCTTCCCTGGGACGATGTCGTGGAACATTGTATCGGATTGTTCCAGGCTTCACAGTGGGATCCGCATTGCTGCTAAGGTACTGGCGAACATCATATTGATGCCGCTGCCGCCGTCCATGAAGACGCAGCTCATGTCGAACCCTCCGATCTGCGCCTCAAGCACCAGGGCATCATGACCTGGGCGAGGGACCTGGCAAGGGTGATCCGAATGGCTGAATGTGATGCAGGACTCCGATCCGCTGAGGTACTCAGGGATGGCGGGTGGAGCGGTCATAGCCAGATTGATCTGACGGGTGATTTTCTTTTGCACCCTGTTTGTTGGGCGCCCTTTTTGGATCATCAGTGATCCTTTCAGCGCGGGGTACCCATGCCTACGTTATTCTGCGCGGGTGCGATTGGGTGGTTCGAAGGTCCCGCGGGTGGTGGTGGAGGAGCTCCGTGTGCGATCTCACCTGGTGCGGGTGTGTTCCCGTACCCAGGGTTCGGGGCTTGTTGCCTCATCTGAGACATGCTCTCGCTGAGTTTCTGGAACTCGCGGCAGTCCTTGAGCATGTGGCTTGCCTTCTTTTTACCATCCTGCTTGTCGATGTAGAAGTGGGTGGTGCATGGACCCGACAGTTTTTCGTATGCTGAGGGTCCGTCGTCGTGGCCGCGACGTTGCCATGACTGCGCTGGGCGTCCTCCGTCGCGGAAGTTGTTTTCGCGGTATCCGCCGATGCTGCAGTTGCCATCGCTGCGGCGGTCGGCATAGTCAGTCGCGACCATGTCGGGTCCGTCGCGATCGTCGTAGACGCGCGATCTTCTCTTGCTACGGCGTTCACGTCACCGGCCGTAGTCATCTTCCTCCTCCAAGTGTGCTCGGTGGACGGAGTCCTCACCGTCTGCCCACCTGTTGGCGATGTCCATGAGGTGGTCGAGTGTCTTGGGCTTGACGCGCCCAAGTTCTTCCTTGAAGTCCTGGCGCTTGACGCCATCCTTGAAAGCGTCGATCGCTCTCTCCTCAGAGATGTGCGCCGTAGAGTTCTTGGTGTTGGACCAGCGTAATATGTACGAGCGAATGGATTCGCCCGTTCGTTGGGTGCAGGCCTGTAGCTCCTCGATCGAGGCTGGCCTTTTGCTGGTGCCTTTGAAGTTTCGGATGAAACTGTACGTCAGTTCCTCCCAGCTTCGGATGGATCCCGAGGATAGGCTGCTGAGCCGGATCCGGGCTGCGCCTGTGAGCTGCAGCTGAAGGCATTGTAGGACGGTGTCCTTGTTTCCGCCGTGTAGTTTGACAGACGACAGGTGGTCGCTGAGCCACGCCTTGGGGTCCTGTGTACCGTTGAACTTCAGAGTGTCCGAAGGAAGCTTGAAGTTCCACGACATCCGTGTCTGCCGGATGGATCTGCTAAAGCATCGGGCTCCGTAGAGTTCCCCTTCATCGTCGTCCTCCTCGGATTTGGACGAGCATACGCTCTTGGCGCGCGCTTTGTCGATCTTGCGCTAGGTGAGCTTGCTTCGAGCGTCATAATCACAGCTACGGTGGCGCGAGCTCTTGTGCCTTCAAGGTAGGTCATGCTCTTCATCGTCGGATGAGGGCGTGGGGCTACTATTGAATCTGACCGCAGCCTTCTTCTTTGGCTCCGCAGGAGCTTCTCCGTGGAGCGCAGCTCCAATGAGTCCGAGTCCGGTAAGTGCAGACTTGTGCATGGCCCTTTTCGGGTCCCCCACCGGAGGTGGATGGGACGCGAGGTATGTGGTGGCTTCCATGATCGCAGCTTGCGGTGTCTTCGGGATGACGTTGCCGTCGGCATACATCTCCATGAAGGACGTGTTGAGGGTCCGAGTCACCTCGCGACGTGCCTTGGGGTCCATGTTCTCCGTGCGAGAACGGTGCTTATTGCCATGGTTGTCGTGCGAGCTGGAGTCGCCCATGGCGGAGAGTGCAGCTCGCCGCGCACTGGACTCCGAGGCTGCTTGCTTGCGCTTGTCAAGCACTTCTTGCATCTCCACCTGCTTCTTGTGCTCTTCGACTAGGAGCAGGTGGTACGCCATCAGTAGGTCTCGTGAGGAACCCACAAGCAGGATCTTGTTGCCTGCCACGTCTTCGCGTGCTTGAGCCCATCCTTCATCGCTGAGGTGGATGATCTGATTGGGATCGGTGTCCTCCTCATTGGGCGGGGGCTGGTTTCTCCTGTTCTCGCCGTTTCTACCCTGCGGGTTGGGTGGCGGGTTGTGCTCCTGATCTACGTCTCTCTGGATGACTGCGGCACATTGGTAGTGCTCGTAGATTGGATCGCTGCTGCCGCAGCTTTTGGATCCGGAACCGTAGGTCCCTTCCTCCGATGGTGGTTCGCACAGATCTGAGTTGTAGATGCTGTTGTCATAGGACTCATCTGTCAATGGCAATGTGCGTAGCACGGGGTGTGGAGCCCATGAAGCAGGCCTGGTCGATGGAAGGGGCACCCACTCTAGGAGACGGAGAGTGCCGGTCTGCCCCACCTGGAAGCAGAAGCTCCCAAACAGGATCTCGAGCCCGTCGCCAACGGGCTCGAAGTCCTTCAGGGTGGCTGGCGAGTGGGCGGTAAACTCGAAAGCGCCAAAGAGGAGATGACTCTCCGTCGCTGCGGGGTTGTAGATCGCTTTGGTTGGGACCGTCACGATCGCACAATCAGCTTCTCTAGTTCCCACAGACGACACCAATTGACGAGGTTCGATCTCGTCAATGCTCATTGTTATGAGCTTGGGTTTTGGAGAAGATGGGGATGCTGGAGATCACGGAACGGTTAGCAAACAAGAAACACGGGGACACAAGGTTTACCCAGGTTCAGGCCCCCGAAGGGAAAACCCTACTCCTGTTTGTCTGCTCTTGATTACGGCGGAACCGAAAAGTACAGGGGGGCGCAGATGCAATATGGCGTGGAGGTGTGTATGTGGTAGTATGAAGTGCCCTCCTCGTCGTGCCCTCCTAGCCTTTATATAGAGATAGGCAGGGCCCAGGCACAGATCGAGTCGGTTATAGGTTTTAGGGTTTGCCCCTTTGAATATTCTATCTATTCTAGTCTTGCTCTCCAAGGATCCGAAGGCGTCATGGGCCCTGGCCACCCGAAAGTCTTCATGGGCTGGCGCATATTCTTGTGGGCCTTTCTTGGGCTGGAACAGGTATGCTAAGGTCGTGTACCCGTAGGGTATAACCATGTCAACGTGTGCTTAAGGATGCTTCCTCATGGGTACGAGGGGGTGATCCTAGTTCAGGTGATGATGATGATTTGGTGGATATCAAAACATGATGATCAATACTTCGGAGATGTCGCTCTCTTATCCCCTTTTAAAATACTCTGATTAGACGAGCTTCTTCTCCCTCTTGTTTTATAAACAAAGATGGCTTTATGCAAATCAACTCCACCAACCATAAGTCTTGCGGAGTACACCCTGTACTCACCCTTGCTTTGTTGATATTTTGTAGCAGAGTAAGTGTTTTCATGAAGACGAGTTCTGTACTACATCGACATCGACGAGTAGCTTGGGGTTCCCGGCCGGCAGCCTGGAATCTATGGGCTGGGACGTGATCGCTATGCTTCAGGCCTCTTAGGCCATTTGTTAAGTTTGCTATACTTAATAGCATAATTTGCCTTCCGTTGTTTGATGTTTGTGGTCAGTGACCTTTGCTTGTAATAATTTGGCTCTTCGCTCAGTTATGAGCTTGCTATAATAATTTTTGTATCGTAGGGTCACTGATGTGTTACCGATTCTTTACTGGATATCCTCGAGCTCAAGGTTAAGCTTATGGCAGACGGAGGTCTGGGATTTGTTTAGCTCTGATCTCGGGGTGTCACATGGATAAACGGGAGGAGTCCTAGCTGCTGGATGTACGGAGTGTACCGCTCATCATAATGCATCTTGTCGGACGAGATCTCGTGGTACCTAAGTCGAAGGGGTAGAAGCTCCTGCAAACATACAATGTCAAAGGTTAGATTTCCATCTAAACAAACATGGCATCTTGTTCGACTTGCATGGAAGTTTTTAGTACATGTCTCTTCTCCGACATCTTGTAGGCACGGTGTTGAACATCATAGTGAGCATTATTTAGAAGGGGGTTTAGAGACATCCTACATATTCAAAACAATAGAGAGAATAAGAACAATTACGAAATGTCCATCTTATTCCAACTATAGTTCTAACATATACTCCATCTTACTCTAGCCTTAGTTATAAAATGACAAAAATCCTACCCTACTCTACCTATAATTGTAACATGAACAAAAATAGTTCTAGCATCTTACTCTAGCATTTCATCCTACTCTACCTATAGTTCTAGCATCTAGAGTTGGTAATATATATTGGCAATAGTTCTAACATGAACAAAAATTTCATACTACATGAACAAAAATCAACACACCTAGATGTAACCATACAATTTCTCACATAGAACCTAGGTTTTAACTATCCCATAATAACTAGGGTTTCACTATCCATCTTACAAGCATTCCTAAACCTAAAGATCAAGTAAACATGGCAATGATTCATACAATCTAGGGTTTGACCCAAAATTGCAAATAAGGGACAAAAAGGGAGAAATGTGTGGATGGAATTGAGAGGATTAGAGAGAATACCTAGGGGAGGGGATTGAGAGCACGATTCTTGGAAGAAATCCCTAGATCTGGCCGAATTCATGAGGTGCATTAGGTGGAGAGCCGAGCCGCCGCCATGCTCCCTTCTTTGTTCATGGGCTAGGAGAGGAATGAGGGTCGGGGGAGGGCTGGCTCGCGCGCTGGTACAAGACCTAATGTGCGGCGCCACGCGCGCTGCCGTTGTACTACACAGTGCGGCTCACACGGTGTGGCGCCGCACTAACAGGACCGGGGCCCACGAGGCCACGGTCGAGCCATGCTGGCAGGTGCGCGGCACCATGCCTCATGGCGTTGCTCTTCAGGGTGCGGCACTAGCGTGTATGGCGTTGCAAAAAGGGTTAGTCAAGTAAATTTATTTTCGCCGGAGTTCATTTCGTGAATTTCTTTTTTATATAATTGACCTCTACATCAGATTGTCCTGCCTAAGGAATTACTATTAAGTACATTCTTACTATAGCAATATCTTTTTTTCTAAACCTACAAGATGTGTTTACTAGTACCAGCAAGATAATTGTTTCGTTCTTAAGTTTGTTAGAACCAGGGTGAAATTTTAACATCTGGACAAAATTCAAAATTCATACTAGTTCATTATGTACCTTGTTAAGCACCCTACACAAACCATATTATTCAGCACCGCGCATACCATGTTAAGCACCCTATACAAACCATATTATTCAGCACCGCGAAATACCTTGTTAAACATCTTACACAAACCATTTGATTTAGCACCACGCCATACCCTGTTCGGCTCCATGACACCAGGCTAGCAAATCGGCACCTCGTGAAAATACATTCAGTACTCGAAGTCTCAGGGTCACATATGAAAATCTGTTAAGTTATGTGGCCTCAAGTCTGCAAGTCTCTAAGAAGTAACCACACAAATATCAAAAAGGAAATGGAAGCCTACACTAAAACTAAAGCCCGTAGCATCAGGTTAGGAGACTGCCAATTTTGCATCAAACAAGACAATTATTTGCAGAAATTTTACATCAGAATATGTTAGGTATTCTCATAGCTCCCTTCATTTTTGTGTGCAGCTCTAAAAGCTGAACTGAAAAGAAGAGAAAGAAGAAGCTCTCTAAGAAGTAGTAGAAGCACACTAGTCGTACTTTTTTGAAGAACCAATTGGTCTTTCTTGGCAACACATGTACGCACAACAAACTTTCTAAATAGAATTCTCTCTAGATTTCATCTAGCATCAGTTATAAACAAAACAAAAGGAAATATCAGTCAGTACCAGAAGCCTGATGGTTAAGTATCTTCATACATACGTAGAAATACACTCGGCACCCCACTCGGCACCACATCCTGCCTAGTAAGAACCCTTATATGCATCAGGCATCTCGGGCGACAATGTTAAGTACCTAAAATTTACTCTGATTATCAAGAACCACACCACAATATACAACAGGTAGTGCATGCTGCAACTTCCAGTACTAGGCTACAACTTATGTCAGCAGCATGGATCCAACAGGTAGTACATGGATGTGATATCCCCGGGATCAGGACTAAACAAATCCCAGATCTCCGTCTAACATAGGCTTAACCTTGAGCTCGAGGATATCCAATGAGGAATCGATAACACAACAGTGACCCTATGACACAAAATTATTACAGCAAGCTCATAATTGAGCAAAGAACCAAAATATTACAAGCAGAGGTCACTGACCACAAATATCAAACAACGGAAGGCAAATTATGCTATTAAGTATAGCAAACTTAACAAATGGCCTAAGAGGCCTGAAGCATAACGATGACATCCCAGCCCATAGATTCCAGGTTGCCGCCCGGGAACCCCAAGCTACTCGTCGGTGTCGATGTAGTATGCAACTCGTCTTCAAGGGAACATTTACTCTGCCAAAAGTATCAACAAAGCAAGGGTGAGTACAGGGTGTACTCTGCAAGACTTATGGCTGGTGGAGTTGTTTTGCATAAATCCATCTTTGTTTATAAAACAAGAGAGAGAGAAGAAGCTCGTCTAATCAGAGTATTTTAAAAGGGGATAAGAGAGCGACATCTCCAAAATATTGATCATCATCTTCTGATATCCACCAAATCATCTTCATCTGAAACCTAACTAGGATCACCCCCTCGTACCCATGAGGAAGCATCCTTAAGCACACGTTGATCTGCCAAGTTTTACGATTAGGTTATAGTTCTCTATGATCTTAGAATCTGGTCACCAAGCGTTCATAACCGTGAACACGACTTTTCGAAAAGATTTAACCCTACAGGGGTGTACAAATTTACCCACATGTACCAACCGACTCTTAATGCCAACGTTTTAGCCCTCTTCCTTGGAAGGCCGACAGAGGGTGGTTGGCCACGACCTTTACCTTGCTTTCGCCGAGACCATGAGTCACGCAATAAAGATGGTTCCACCATAACAGGTCAAATCCCGAAGCCGGTCCTTAAAGATGTGAGGCGAGGTTGGTTTACCAGGGGCGCTATCAACCCCAAGCAACCCGGTTCACGCTTCCCTACCTGTTATGAATGCACCTTCACCGGCAAATCTTTCAAAAGGTTTTCTATCCATATGTCGAATGGAACGCCGAACTATGTGACTCATGGAATCTACTAGGCAAGTTAATCAGGCGAGGGGTTCCCAAGCCCCGTGTGGCTGTATGCTCATCTCGGTTCCAAAGGCAAGAACTCGGGTCCTAGTGGTGGCGAGCATGAGACTAAAAAAACCACATCCCACCGTGGCCTTCCATACAAGCCTTAACATATTTAATCTCGTATCACCTCTGAAAATATCTCATCACGTTCTCCTGTCATACTAGATTATCTGCATCTAATACATCATCTGGATGGACCAGAACTGTCAGCTATGCATGGCTAAGCAGGACACGGATATTAGCTCTAGCAGTGAACACAAGCCAAACCTAGTTGTGCTAGGAGCAGTGGATTAGGTAATATAAGCTCAAAGGGATAATGCAATAGATAGGACACTCTATCTATCGATAAAAGACCACATTAGAATCGTATGCATCATGACAGGAATTGAAATGCTTTCAAAATCATAGGATTATTTCATGGTGGGGCTATGCTTGCCTTTGCCAGTTGATAGTAGATAAATAGATCTTCGGAAGCCTTGTACTTTAATTGGTTATAGTTGGTCAAGTATTGTTCTTCGATCTTCAACGGTCTTGATCTCGGTCTTCGATCTTGATCTCGATATCGTATTCTCCTAGGAAGAAGCAAACACCGGAAATAAAGGGGAAACAATCAACACATGGCATCGATGCAATGCTCAAACAAGAATGATGATATGACTAGTTAATTTGCATTGAAATGTAACCCTAAGGCATGCTTGGCAATTTAATCGGGGTTCCGAGGGGTGAAAACCCTAACTCGGGGAAACTCCGGATGTATATGAGAGGGGTTGGTTTGTTCTTCTCATTAAACTTGTCATGAAAGTTGATTAACAATGCATGATTATATCGCTAATAGATAGATCTCATTTTTCTGAACATTTTGATAAATTATTCACATTTTTCTGAGTTAATATGAATAAGTTATTAATTTTACAATAGTTAAACAGATTCTGAAATTATTAAAACAATTGGTTAAACTTTTTACACTCAGGCAGAGGCTACCCACACTGACTGACTGGTGGGCCTATGCCACCTCAGCTGCCACATATGCAAGGTGGGTCCCGAGGCTAGTTTGACCGGGTCTAACCCGCGCCCGATGACATCAGGACATAGTCACGATGACGTCAGTCGGGGTTTAGGGATTGGGGTGAATAGGGACGCGCTGTTGTTATGGATCGAAGCAGCACATCATAGGGAGACTAACTACGGTGGCATCACCAGTTTTTGGTCACCGGAACAAGGTCCACAGCGGCGAGGGATGGCGCTAGGGGGGATCTAGGGACTGAGGAAGCGCGCGTTCAAACCAGCGCAACGACGCGAACCTAAAAGAGGCACCGCCGCTACCTAGAGGTCAACAGAGCTCGGCCGGCGACGAGGCCGAGCGGCAGCGCTTGCAGAGCATTGGCATGTGATGGCTACGGTGCATGAGGAAGGCAAAGAAGAGGTCCAGGAGGACCAGGGGCTCACCGCGAGTGCAGAGGAGGGCTCGGCAAGGCCGAGAGAGGTCGGACGTGGCCGGAATCGACGACGGAGACGATTGGCGGAGTTCGGGAAGGAGATTCAGATTGGGACGCCTCGGAGCATGCCGGCTCACGCGAGTAGAGGCTAACAAATGAGTAAGATTAGGCGGTCATGGTGGTGGTCTCAGAACAGCGAGGGGAGGCCGGGAACGACGGCGAAGGGCGGCTACTACGCGGCTAGGGTTCGTCCCAGAGGGGGTACGCGAGGAAGAGAGCCATGGGGATAGTGAGAGGGACCAGGGAAGAGGAGCACGACACGGCCGGGTCTTATCCTCGTCCAGGGGCGGCGCGACGGTGGCGAGCATCTTGGCGCGCGGCGGCCGGCGAGGAGGCGACACGCAGCTGCTTCGCCGGACAGAGGTTAACAATAACACCGACAAGAGCTAAAGCGGTACGGGCTAGGGACGGGCTGCTCCTGGGCCGAGCTGGCCTTCTGCGTGCGGGCAGGAGCTGGGCTGCGGCAGCTGCTGTTTGCTGCGGGTGGGCAGCAAAGAGGAAGACGAGAGAGATGGAAGGTTGCTGGGCTGCGGCCTGGCTGCTCTCTGGTTCCATTTTTTTACTAAAACCCTTTTTCTTTTTCCTGTTTTCTGTTTCTCTTTGTAATTCATTTGAAATTGTTTTGAATTATTTCAAAAATACAAGAGGCTTTGTAAAATATCTAAAATACTCAAGAGCCCTTTTATTCAATTTGGGCTCCAATATTTTTGGTAGTTTTCAAATACAAAACCATTTTGAATTGATTTGAAATAGAGGGAGAGGGGAGGATTTAGATTTTTTCATTATGTTCTTTAATGCACAATTTAAAACATGATGCTCATGATGCACAAACAAACCCTAAATAATGTTTATCTAAAAGTGGGATGTTACAGCTCTATCCCCCTTACGAGAATCTCGACCCGAGATTCCAAAGGTAGGAAAAGAGACAGAGAGAGAAGAAATAGATTCACTCTAAGGATAAGAGGGAAACACACTAAGCAACATAGTGAGTATCTCATGGTCAACTCATGGATGGAGTGTTTAAAAACTACTCTGAGATGACAAACATGAAGCACGTCAAGGTAACGGAGGAACAAGAGGAGAAGGTTTCAAGTTGTTAGATAGCTGGTCTTCATAAGGATTGAGACCATGGAACTTATAGGAGGTTTTGAAGCTTCTGAAGAAGAAGGTTCCAACAGGAAGAACATGACTGCAGACTTCGATAAATGAACCTCTACTGATTGGCTAAAGTAGAGATTTCGGGTTTCAGAGATATGGATCAAAAACCAAGCTGTTGAACTACTTTTTACACAAAAGGATCACTCTTTCATCCAATATAAGGCCAAGACAAAAAAGGGTTCTTTGGTGGAGAGGACTCATAAGAGTTACAAAGAACATGTAGCAAGAGAAACTATTGATTGCCAAAATCATAGTCACTCTTAAAACATGGTTGAGAAAATGAAGGAAACTCTTTATTCATCCAGGTCTATCAAAATCTTTGCCAAAATCATGATATCACTTTGCACCACTAAGTTGAATAGTTAAGAAGATTCCTGATGACACGAGAAGAAAGAAACTTCATTCTCAGACTTCAATTATTTGGCACAACAAAACGCTTGCCAGCATAAAGGGTCTGGAGGATCGACCGAGAGACATTGAGCAACACTACTTTAAATGTTCTCCTTGATGCTCAAGAAATCAAACATCAAGTAAAGATCGGACTTCGGATACAAGGGAAATCATAAGCACAACTCCTATAATAATTCATAGAAGATGCCTCATGAGGAGTGGTTGATATTGCTGAATTAAGAGAATATGACGAGAGGTCTTTCCGGCTAAGTGTGTCAATCATTGCATCAATCTTACCATATTTTCAAATAGACCTATGTCAAAACCTTGAGGAACACCAACCATCATTGCTGCTTGAGATTCAGATTTGGTTAGGTGATATGATACTTTAGACTCAGCATGTCTGAATAGAAATTTTGCAATATTTACCGCGAAGGTAAAGTTACTAGATTCTCAAGATGTGGACTACAGTGTAAATCTCCAAAAGACAAGCTAAATTGTTGGACCAATTTATTTTGCATCTTGTCAAAAGACAACTGCATACACATAGAGTACTAACAATAAAACACACATGTGTCCTTAAGGAAAGAGAGATAACTCTCCTTGAATCCACGGCGACATCTTTCAATAATTGCACGTGAATTGGAGAAGGTCACTTCTAACATCCATAATACAAAATTTGAGATGACTCGAGGATGGTTCTCAAAAGTTTCCAACATTGATGCCTGATGTTCCATATGAATCTTGTCTAGCATGGAGAAGGTAAGAATGTCATTGATGGGCTCAACAACTAACTTATCGAGACACTCCAAGAAGATGGACTCATATGTCGTATGAACAAGGCGAGAGTATTGGTCAGACCAAAGACATGAGGATGTACTCAAGTGAAACATCACAAAAAGAAACACCATCAAGATAGTCCTTGGAAATGAGTTTAACTTGACGATAACCCAAATCAAATCAAATGTGGGGGAAGATAACATATCCTCAAAGGAGATACTATCTTTCTTCAACACGGACAAAACTAGACATCCCTCTAAGAAGGAACAAAGTCAGATAAAACTTTTGTCTTACAACTCTCCAAGTTGTTCTTTAGGCTCAACCAACTAGTTCAAGGGTATCCAGTACGGATCCTTGGAGAAAGAAGTAGTTCGAAGAACTAACTTGCTCAAGAACTTGACATCATGGTCATGCGGCAACATGGTGATACTTCTAGGAAGACATCTAGAATATCACGAACCACCGATATGTCACCTAGTTCGAGAGGGAACTTGCTTGGTAAGGCAAGAGGACATAGTCTCAGAGCTTCGGCACAAGCCTAATCTTTGACCGAAGAGAGCGTACCAGAATATCGTACTTAGTAGCACAATCATCCTTTGATTAGTAATAGGGTTAATCAATCACGCTAAGAATGACACAAATGTCCTTAGAGTTCAAAACAATAAAGATTGCTAGAATCTCAGATGGCCACACTATTACTCACATGCATATCTCACGAGCGCGAAAGCTCGAGGAAGGGTGGATAAAGATGTGTAGAAGAATCACTTCATTAAGGGTTCACGAAACTTAGCATGACCTCTTAGTATAAAAGGGAGTGATACTTTAAAATAGAACATATGGGAGACAATCAATGCCTCTTGATCTACGGATTACAACACTTTGACCTGGTCCTAGAAATGACAGGTACTAGAGTTTGTTTTTTCCTGACATCCCGAAATGGTTTGTCATGACGTACCACAAGAGTATCTTGCATCGGAAGACACCAATGCACATTTACTACTTGGCTACCAACTGGTAGACAAAGGTCGGAAAACAACAAGGGGAAAAGAACATGCTCAAGATAGAATCCCGAGATGTGGATGCATGGATTATCAATCTTCCGAAAACCAATGCATAGAAGAGGTAAGGTGTGGCAGAGTCACGAGTGTAGATGCGAGACTCTCGAGGAGAACTCGTGTCATGATCTATTTGGTTCCATTAAAGAACGTCTGCCATAGCATGTGGTAGGGGAAGTCCTTAATTTTCACAACTCAATCGTGACAAGAACCACAAGCTTGAAGTCTAGAATTGTAGTACCAGCCATCCTGATGTAATGTATGAACATTAACGCTAGGGGTCAAAGGAATGGATCTTGGGTTAAAGATCAGCTTCATATACAAGATTCACAACACCAGAATCCAGCACAATCGGGATCTTAGGTTCAAGTCCAAGGGTTAAAACCCAAAGAAAGGAGTAACTACTACTTGAGTGACATTACGTACATTGCAATATAGTGATCATGAGGTAACTTCCAAGAGAAGAAATGCTGAAGTACCCAAACAAATAAAAAGGAGGCACACGAGGCAAAAGGAAACCTCGAAGCCTAGAACAGAACATTGTGGAAACAAAAATTTAGTATTGTGGGTCCAAAGGATAGAGAGATCATGATAGAAAGGATTATCTCGGCTGAATAAGAGCAAAGGGAAACAAGGGGTTCACAACACACACACACAACTCTAGAGAACTCAACACTAGGTCAACTAGCTTAGAAACGACATGCCCAGAAGACACCTAAGATTTGAAAGAATAGAAGAGATATCAAAACTTTTCGAAGTCAACACAAGATAAGATGAACCAGAGTAATAGCAAAACAAGATAAGAAGAAAAAGAATCATAGTAGAGTTTTCGCAAATACTTTTTAGCTTTTAAAATAGTTTTCACAAACACTAGACTCAACATCGTCCAATAGCAAGGTTTTCCTACGGTCGGTACTGCTCTGATACCAAAACCTGTGACACCCCCGGGATCAGGGGTAAACAAATCCTAGACCTCCGTCTGACATAAGCTTAACATTGAGCTCGAGGATATCCAGTGAGGAATCGATAACACAGTAGTGACCCTATGACACAAAATTATTACAGCAAGCTCATAATTGAGCAAAGAACCAAAATATTACAAGCAGAGGTCACTGACCACAAATATCAAATAACGGAAGGCAAATTATGCTATTAAGTATAGCAAACTTAACAAATGGCCTAAGAGGCCTAAAGCATAACGATGACGTCCCAGCCCATAGATTCCAGGCTGTCGGCCGGGAACCCCAAGCTACCCGTCGGTGTCGATGTAGTATGGAACTCGTCTTCAAGGGAACACTTACTCTCCCAAAAGTATCAACAAAGCAAGGGTGAGTACAGGGTGTACTCCGCAAGACTTATGGCTGGTGAAGTTGTTTTGCATCAAGCCATCTTTTTTTATAAAACAAGAGAGAGAGAGAGAGAGAGAGAGAGAGAGAGAGAAGAAGCTCGTCTAATCAGAGTATTTTAAAAGGGGATAAGAGAGCGACATCTCCGAAATATTGATCATCATCTTCTGATATCCACCAAATCATCTTCATATGAAACCTAACTAGGATCACCCCCTCGTACCCATGAGGAAGCATCCTTAAGCACACGTTGATCTGCCAAGTTTATGATTAGGTTATAGTTCTCTATGATCTTCGAATCTGGTCACCAAGCGTTCATAACCGTGAACACGACTTTTCGAAAAGATTTAACCCTGCATGGGTGTACAACTTTACCCACACGTACCAACCGACTCTTAATGCCAACATTTTAGCCCTCTTCCTTGGAAGGCCGACAGAGGGTGGTTGGCCACGACCTTTACCTTGCTTTCGCCGAGACCATGAGTCACGCAATAAGGATGGTTCCACCATAACGGGTCAAATCCCGAAGCCGGTCCTTAAAGATGTGAGGCGAGGTTGGTTTACCAGGGGCGCTATCAACCCCAAGCAACCCAGCCCATGCTTCCCTACCTGTTATGAATGCACCTTCACCCGGCAAATCTTTCAAAAGGTTTTCTATGCATATGTTGAATGGAACGCCGAACTATGTGACTCATGAAATCTACTAGGCAAGTTAATCAGGCGAGGGGTTCCCAAGCCCCATGTGGCTATACGCTCATCTCGGTTCCAAAGGCAAGAACTCGGGTCCTAGTGGTGGCGAGCATGGGACTAGAAACACCACATCCCACCGTGGCCTCCCATACAAGCCTTAACATATTTAATCTCGTATCACCTCTGATATTATCTCATCATGTTCTCCTGTCATACTAGATTATCTGCATCTGATACATCATCTGGATGGACCAAAACTGACATCTATGCATGGCTAAGCAGGACACGGATATTAGCTCTAGCAGTGCACACAAGCCAAACCTAGTTATGGTAGGAGCAGTGGATCAGGTAATATAAGCTCAAAGGGATAATGCAATAGATAGGACACTCTATCTATCGATAAAATACCACATTAGAATCGTATGCATTATGGCAGGAATTGAAATGCTTTCAAAATCATAGGATTATTTCATGGTGGGGTTATGCTTGCCTTTGCTAGTTGATAGCAGATAAATAGATCTTTGGAAGCCTTGTACTTGACTTGGTTACAGTTGGTCAAGTATTGTTCTTCGATCTTCGACGGTCTTGATCTCGGTCTTCGATCTTGATCTCGATATCGTATTCTACCGGGAAGAAGCAAACACCGGAAATAAAGGGGAAACAATCAACACATGGCATCGATGCAATGCTCAAACAAGAATGATAATATGACATGTTAATTTGCATTGAAATGTAACCCTAAGGCATGCTTGACAATTTAATTGGGGTTCCGAGGGGTGAAAACCCTAACTCGGGGAAACTCCGGATGTATATGAGAGGGGTTGGTTTATTCTTCTAATTAAACTTGTCATGAAAGTTGATTAACAATGCATGATTATATCTCTAATAGATATATCTCATTTTTTGAATATTTTGATATATTATTCACATTTTTCTGAGTTAATATGAATAAGTTATTGATTTTATAATAGTTAAACAGATTCTGAAATTATTAAAACAACTGGTTAAACTTTTTACACTCAGGCAGAGGCTACCCACACTAGCTGACTGGTGGGCCTATGCCACCTCAGCTGCCACATACGCAAGGTGGGGCCCGAGGCTGGTTTGACCAGGTCTGACCCGCGCCGTCGTCACGATGACGTCAGCCGGCGGGGCTCTCCCCGGATCGACGGCGGTGGTGGCGTTTTGGGGCGAACGGGGACGCGCTGTTGTTATGGATCAAAGCAGCACATCACAGGGAGACTAACTACGGTGGCAACACTAGTTTTTGGTCACCGGAGCAAGGTCCACGGTGGCGAGGGATGGCGCTAGGAGGGCTAGGGGCCGAGGAAGCGCGCGTTCGAACCAGCGTAACAACGCAAACCTAAAATAGGCGGCGCCGCTACCTGGAGGTTAACAGAACTCGGCCGACGATGAGGCCGAGCGGCGGCGCTTGCAAAGCATCAGCATGCGATGGCTACGGTGCACGAGGGAGGCAACCGAGAGGTCCAGGAGGACCAGGGGCTCACCGCGAGTGCAGACGAGGGCTCGGCGAGGCCGGGCGAGGTCGGATGCGACCGGAATCGATGACGGAGACGATGGACGGAGTTCGGGAAGGAGCTTCCGATTGGGATGCCTCGGAGCATGCCGGCTCACGCGAGTAGGGGCTAACAAACGAGTAAGACTAGGCGGTCGTGGTTGTGGTCTCAGAACAGCGAGGGAAGGCCAGGAACGACGGCGACGGGCGGCTACTAAGCGGCTAGGGTTCGTCCCAGAGGGGGTACGCGAGGAAGGGAGCCATAGGGAGAGTGAGAGGGAGGCAGGGAAGAGGAGCACGACACGACCGTGTCTTATCCTCGTCCAGGGGCGGCGCGACGGTGGCGAGCATCTTGGCGCGCGGCGGCCGGCGAGGAGACGACACGCTGCTGCTTCGGCGGACAGAGGTTAACGATAACACCGACAAGAGCTAAAGCGGTACAGGCCAGGGACGGGCTGCTCTTGGGCCAAGCTGGGCTTCTGCGCACGGGCAGGAGCTAGGCTGCGGTTGTTTGCTGCGGGTGGGCAGTAGAGAGGAAGAGGAGAGAGATGGAAGGTTGCTGGGCTGCGGCCTGGCTGCTCTTTGGTTTCATTTTTTTTACTAAAACCCTTTTTCTTTTTCCTGTTTTCTGTTTTCTCTTTGTAATTCATTTGAAACTGTTTTGAATTATTTCAAAAATACAAGAGGCTTTGTAAAATATCTAAAATACTCAAGAGCCCTTTTATTCAATTTGGGCTCCAATATTTTTGGTAGTTTTCAAATACAAAACCATTTTGAATTGATTTCAAATAGAGGGAGAGGGTAGGGTTTAGAGTTTTTCATTATGTTCTTTAATACACAATTTAAAACATGATGCTCATGATGCACAAACAAACCTAAATAATGTTTATCTAAAACTGGGGTGTTACAATGGATTCATTATCAAACCAAGACGAAAAGAGAAAGAAAAACCCAACACACAAGGAGGTTTATTTCCACGAATGAATACTCAATAAATATATACCTTCTGAACACCTAGTACAAAGATCACGCACTTGCACTAACTGGGTCGAACAGCTGACATGCACTAAAAGTCTGCCAAATGAACGGGATAATAGAAAGAGTAAGCTCCAAGATAACAATATTCATCTCTATAGTTTTGACTATAATAGACTAACACCACACAAAGAGGAATCTGCTCTAAAATGAGGTCTGCTGGTAAACTCCTTCAGAAATAGCACCAGGACAAAATAAAAAGAACATCATGCTCCAAATGGATTGTACATTTCTATCCACACAAACAACATCGAAATTGGTGGAATTTCTATGTGATATAAGAATTCGCATAAAAGTATATGGCATAATCATTATCCAGGCACAACGAAGCTACCTAGCTTGAGATGACATCTCCAACTCGCATCTACCAGAAAAAAACACTAAATCCTAGACTGATAACACTACCAACACTATCAGTCTACCAGCAGACAACCAAATAGTTTCTCAAAACATCTCAATGTAAAGGAACCAAATTACATGCTAAGATTTTCATCGCCTGGTAGATGAGCGCATTCATTATCAAAACCAAATTAGCATATTTATTAGAAAGAGTGTAGGGAGTGTGCTTACAGGAAGAAAAGTTCTGAGGTTGCACGCATGTTGCAAGCAACCTAAATTATTTGGTGAAACTTCTCTGTGCACGAACAGATACTGTGCACGAACTCACAAGCAAGTCAAATAACCTAGAAAATTCTTAGGCTTCTCTACGCTAAACTGGAACAATTATTGAAATCAGTGAGACTTGAGAGGAATTTAATGGCGACCGCTGAGGCATCGGCCTTGTGCTGCTGCTGATGTGCAAACCCAGGTCATCTGCACCTCCCTGGGTGAGCAGCGCCAGCTGCCACAGCTCCCTGACTACGGCTCCCTCGCCAGCCAGATGCTAGGTCGTGGCCAGCAGATCCTCCCAAGTGCGCCTAAAGCCTGAAAGGAAATAGCCCGAATAGATCAGAAAAAGGAGAACATGCACAAGTGATTTGAAAATTGGGACTCACCATGGTCTTTCTGCACTTCAAAAGGCGCCTGCCCCGGATGTGCTCGTTAATTAAACGGGGCAGTGGCCGTTCGATTTTCGGCAACGGCTCACGATAGGAGGTGAAGGCCGCCGGATTTAGCTAGGCGGTGGGTGGGTGATTTGGGGGAAAGATGTGGTGATTGAGGCCCAAAGCTGGTGGTGCTGGAACCCGGGGGAGTGGATGGCGGCGACGAAGACGGTACCCGGCACGCAGGACGGGGGGATTGAGGCCCAGAGGTGGTGCCGGAAACTGGGGCAGTGGACGGCGGCGATGAAGATGGTACCGGCCACGCTGATCTGGGTACCACGGTGACACATTGGTGTGGAATCTGGCGTGGCGGTGTCGTGGAGTTCTGGCGTGGAGGCGGCGATGATGTTGTTGGATCTGTCGGTGTGGTGGAGATGGTATTTGATGTTGTTGGAGCAGGCCTGTGATCTCTGCAGCGGTGGAAGGCGGTCATGGCCGGTGTCGGAAGATTCAGTGCTCCGGCGCGCGTTGCAGAGCGGCAGGCAATAGGCAACGAAAAATTTCAACCGATATACTCCCTCCGTTTGTAAATATAAGATGTTTTAGGTTTATAAAGGAGACGTATCTAGACACGTTTTAGTGTATAGGTTCAATCTATATACTAAAAGGTTTCTAGATACATATCATTTATAAACTTAAAACATCTTATATTTTTAAACGGAGGGAGTACCTCTTTACGATATTATTGCTATATATAGCACGTAAAGACCAGATTCTATTCACACACATGGATCTTGAAGCAGCCAACGGTAAGAGATGCTTCCTTCACGGCATATAGCATACCATGTGTTTCCCCCCTCTCTCTCTCTCTCTCTCTCTCTCTATATATATATATATATATATATATATATATATATATATATATATATATATATATATATATATATATATATATATATATCCTGAACCCTAAACCCTAAACGGAAAGAAATCCATGGATCATTCAGGCTGTGGTGATCATAATGTGATGATGTATCGGTTGGCCTTGCAGTCGTTGAGGGGAGGCATCGTCAAAGGGAAGGGAGTTCATATTCCTTTAAAAAAAACAAAATGTCAACGGCACACATTTATTTTAGGCAGTTAGTGCCCTTGCTTATTTACTTGGGCAAAATTCAGTAAAGTTGTTCCAACTTGCAATTATTAAATATCATTTTTGGGACATTCTTTCTATCCACATTTACTTGATGTTTTCTATGTAGTTTTGAGTTTTGATGCTATGCCCAATTTTCTATTTCCTATTCATTTTTAACCCTTTCACAATCATTAGTCAATAAATTTACTTATACTATTTATATCATGTAGTGAAAAGAAGTGTTCCGTTATTAAAAAAGAGTACATAATAGTCAGGATGATACTTAGATACAACCCTATTTGTAGTGGCACAATTTGAGAATAAGTTCTTTTATTTTCTTATGTCTGGAGGTCCAAACTTCAGAGGATATGATCTGCGGAGAAGATATTTTCTTATTTATCAATTTATTTGTACTACATGTTATTCAGTACATTTCAGAATCTTCTTTGCTTTAGATGAAAAATAGTGCTTGTTTCAGTCGTACACACAAGACTCAACACTTGATTTTTTTAAGAAATTTGGTTTTATGTTGCGCGGTTTTGTGTGCCATGGTTTTCAATCTCAAGCGATTTCACTGTTTTAGTTGATAATAATACATGAACAGAAAATTTCATACTGAGAAGTTTTTTCTGCATCAGATTTACTGTGATTGCACCGAACATCATTGGAACATTTTAATATCTGATACTATGTCATAGATCTACTTACATGTTCCATTCTTATGTTCAAAGACCTGTTTGCTTACAATGATGCAATATTGGTAAGAAACAAGTAACAAAGTAATTATATTTCTCTAATACTTTTAAATAAAGAGTGTCAAGTAATAAATAAGAATATTAACTATACGTGCGAAGAAGATTATATTTATCTGATACTTTCAAATAAAGAGTGTCAAGTAATCACTAAGACTATTATCACTAAGAACACAAACAATATATACGATCATGAATAAAATAATCACTAAATATACGTTCTCATATATATGCACTTTCTTTGTGATTTTGTATTTCTTATCCAGTAATAATTTTTATTAATGATAAGTGGTTGTGAAGAGTTTATGGTAAACACAAACTGAACAACTTTAGTTATGAAGTCCCATTATTTTTTTCAATCTAATAGGGTAGTGGTCACTTTGGTGAACTTTTGTATGGCAAGAGCACAAAAATCATGCACGATCGAACAACAAGTACATTCAAAAGTACACAACGGGTCTACAAAGAACGGATTGTAACACCCTAGTTTTAGTTAACTATTAATTAGGGTTGTTTGTGCATTATCATGAGCATCATTTATTTTTCTAAGACAAAAATGCATGCAAGAAAAAGAGGAACCAAACCCTAACCCTAATTCCCTCTCTCTCAAAGCAACTCGGAATATTTTGAATTTTGAAAACTACCAAAATGTATGGAGCCCAAAATGGACTAAAAGGGCCCCACAATATTTCTACAGTTTTGCAAACCCTCTGGTATTTTTGAAATACTCAAAAACCTATTTGAAATGGTTTTACAAAAGGAAAAGGAAAATCAGAAAATAAAAAGGGTTTTAGAGGAAAAAATAGCCAGACCAGAACCAGGCCACAGCCCAACTCCCCTCGCCTAGGTGCAACCTTTCCCGTGGCCCAGTTCAGCCCAGTCCAGCCCAAACGCAGCCCGATGTGGCCCATACCCCTTCGTTGTCTTTTCCTCGTCGTCCTCCTCACCGGTGGATCGAGAAATCAGCTCGCTAGCCACGCCTCCGCCGGGGGCGTGCGGCAAGATGCTTTGCGGTGTTTTTCTTCTTCCTAGTAGAATGCGAGATCAATTCCGAGACCAAAGCCAGAGATCAACACCATCGAAGTTCGGAGATCAATACTTGACTAACTTTAATCAAGTCAAGAACAAGGCTTATGGAGATTTGTTTATCTGTTATCAACGAGCAAAGGCAAGCATAGCCCCACCATTATACAATCCTATGCTTTAAAAGTATTTCAATTCTTGCAATGATGCATATTGTTATATTGTGGTCTCTTATCGATAGATAGGATATCCGTTGCATTACTCCCTTTGAGATTATATTACCTGATCCACTACTCCTAGCATAACTAGGTTTGAGTTGTGTGCACTGCTAGAGCTTATATATGTCCTGCTTAGCCATGCATAGATGTCACTGCTGGTTCATCCAGACAATGTATCATTGCAGAGAATCTAGTATGACAGGAGAACGTGATATGTTGAGAACAGTGGTAAAGTGAGGTAAACATGCTAAGGCTTGTATGGGAGGCTACGGTGGGATGTGGTTTTTGCAGTCCCATGCTCGCCACCAATAGGACCCGAGTTCTTGCCTTTGGAACCGAGACGAGCGTACAACCACATGGGGACTGGAAAACCCCACGAGTAACTAACTTGCCTAGTTGATTCATGAGTCACATAGTTTGGGATTTCCATTTGGCATACGCATTGAAAACATTTTAAAAATAGGAGGAGAAGGAGGTGCATCATAATAGGTAGGGAAGCGTGGTCGAGTTGCTTGGGGTCGATAGAGATCCTAGTGAACCAACCTCGCCTCACATCTTTGGGAACCGGCTTTGGGATTTGATCCGTTATGGCGGAACCATCCTTAGGGCGTGAGTCATGGTCTCGGCGAAAGCAAGGTAAAGGTCGTGGTCAACCACCCTCTCCCGGCACACCAAGGAAGTGTGTCAAGTGGCATTAAGAGAAGGTTGGTACATGTGGGTAAAGTTGTACACCCCTGTAGGATTAAATCTTTTCAAAAAGTTGTGTTCACGGTTATGAACGCTTGGTGACCATATTCTAAGCTCATAGAGAATATTAACCTAATCGTAAAATGTCACATCCCAAAATTTTCCAAATTTTGAAATGTGAAAAATAAATAAACAAAATAAACAATTGTTGATTTTTAGGGTGAGAAGAAACTTTTTGATTCCAATTGGAAATATCAAAACCTATTTTGATCAAATAAAATCCTAAAAGGATTTAAAAATATAAACAAACAATAAATAAAGTTGTCCAAGTGTTAAACAAATGCTAAAAGGATTTAAAGTAAAGGCTTTTCCATTTTAAATAAACACTAAAACTTGTTAATTTATTTTAAATAAGTTTTCCAAATGTTTGATTTATTCAAATAAAACCTACTGAAATGATTTTGGTATTCTTTTAGATTTCAAATAGAATTTTAAAATAAATCAAATCCTATTTGAATTAATAACCAAGGTCTATTTATTTAATTATTAATGGATCCTAAAAGGAATAAAAATTATTCTATTTTTGGTCTTTGGATTATGTGGTTAATCAGAATTAAAATAAATACAAAGTTTGGCAAAGGTTTGAATTCATTTATTGTTTGAATTGTTTGTTTGAAAATCAAAATAGAAAATCAAATAGAAAAAGAAAAAGCAATTTGTATAAAAAAAATGAAACAGACACAGCCCAACCCAGCAGGGCCCAGCAAGCCCAGCTCCAGCCCAACTAGACTCCCCGCAGTGAAACGTTTTCTACCCAAACCTACACCCGCGCAGTCACAGACGAGTGGACCCCGCTCCCCCTCTCCCTCTCTCACTGTCAACAGGCCCCACGCCACCTCACCGTCGTCTTCAACCCCACGACCACGCCCCTGCCGTTGCTGCCGATTGAATGCGGCGATGAATACGCGTTGATGGCTGAGTGATTCCTCCCAGTAAATATGCTCCTTTAAACGCCACGCTCTCCTCTACCTTTCCCCTCACTTGCCCGCTCCTCTCTGCCCCAGGGCTGTCCTAATTTTGAACCACACTCTACTGTCTCCGGCGAGCTTCTAACATTGATTCCGGCGAGAACACCCACTTCCACTGCCCCTGGTTGTCACTAGGGTACTAGCCAGCACCAGGCGCATCCACCGGTACCTCCAGCTCGGCCGCGCTCGTTCCAGAACGTCGGCAACTTCTCCAAAATGTGCGCCACCGATGTTTGCCATTTCTCCGTCGAGCTTCCTAGGTGAACTCTGACCGCCCCAAGCTCTCACGATGATGCTCACGTGAACCCCATGTTCGCCCGCATCTAACCATGCCCCTATCTTGCCTTAGGGTGATCTGCAGCCTCGCCCTCGACGACCTCCAGAGACACCCGCCGCTCGCAGAAACTCCGGCGAGCAATTTCTTTCGTCCCGTGCGTCCCCTGCCTCCTCGTGAACAGGTTGAGCATCAGCACGTCAAGGCGAACACGGTGAGCCCTCTCCCATTCTTTCTCGCGTCATGCATCGTCGGTGACGACCACGCCAGAGCGGTGCCGCCAGAGCGCCGCCGCCAGCGCCGCTCGACTTAGGTCAAATAGTTTTACACCGTTAGATGTTAATCCAGTGGATGAGAATAGAACTTAGACGAAGGGGTATGTGTGCATCTGTGCTGCTCGATCTTAGTTAAATCCTACGGTCCAGAGAGCTCGATCTGCACGAAGCGATACCGGCCAATAAGATTACGCCACGTGGACAAAGTTTAGTTTAAAAACAGAAATAGAATCTGATTGAATTGCAAACTTGTAAAATTCATAACTTTAATTCTACACGTCCAAATTTTGCAAATTTTATATAAATGGATTCATCAAGACAATTACTTTTCAACCATGCACTTTGTTTAATGATTTGCTTCTGGAAAATTGGTTGAAATTGCAGAAACATGTGTAGGCTTATTATGAATATAAAAATTATTCTAGATATAATTTTAATGTGAAATCTTTGCAAAATGATTTGTTGTGAACCTACTGACCCTAGGAACCAACTTATGGATTTAAAAATGAATTTTGTGAAGTTAGGGAATAAATAATTGAATTAACTCATTTCTAGTCAAATAAAAATATTGATTTTATTTTAGAAATGATTTTTGAGTAAAATCTTGGGAAATGATTTGATTCAAACCTTCTGACCCTGAACACCAAGTTTTGAGAATTAAAATATATTTGGTGAACTCTTTAAAGAATATTGCTTTGCTAAAAGCATTTTCAACCACATAAAATAATGATTTGATTTAAAAATGGTTTATAGATAAAACCTTTTGCAAATGGTTTTACCACTTTAGTAAATGACCACTTTGAACTTTATAATGTTTAGAGCCTGGTAGAAACCACTTTTGCAAATAAAACTATCTTTTGCATGCTTGCATGCATTACCTTGTTTCTATTATTTTATGTGTGATAAATTGGTTGGAATGCTAGTTGAAATTGTGTTTGTTGATTGAATTGTAGTGAAGTTAGAAGAGTGTGATATTTGCAAGATCAAGAAGTGAACCAACATTCTCTACTAAAAAGGCAAGTGACACTATCATCCATGTCCTACTATTTTCATTACACTTAGTGGATTTTGTAACATGCATGGAGAGGTTTACTATATTTTATGCTATGCTAAATCCTAATAGGATACCCTTATATATCCCTTAGTGGAAACAATGTAGTCGTAGTATGCTTAGCCCAGCTATATATTTGGGATGGGATACATGATATAATTATATGAAGTATTGAAAAGATATATGTTTTATATAATAAAACAAGTACTCAATGAACCACCTGGGTGGACAAGGATACTCAAGGTTGGACAAGGTGGCAACAAAAGGAACCATGTTTATATGGCTATCTCTTTTTGTATGTGCACTAGAAGAAAACCACCCAGGGACTTAGAGATTGAACATGTTTCTCGTACAGTGGCTTCCGTGTACAGCCACATGCTAAATGGGCTCTGGCTTAGTCAACTACATAGTGGAAGACCCATGCATTGGCATCTTCAGGTTAACTAGAATTGTGTAAGGGAACTTGAAACCCTACATTGGTGTCTGGATGAAAAGCTAGCATTGTGTATTGGGAGGACTTATATGGAAAGACTTTGTCACATTCTCAATCTGCCAGTACTCCATCTTGGTGAGTATTTATCCAGTAGCCACTGGTGGCATCAAGATGAGATTGTGTCATGTGGGTAAAGTGTACAACTTCTGCAGAAGATCAAATTCTAAGTACTTAGCCGTGTCCCCGATTATGGACAATACTGAGCAACTAAGGCCTGAAGCTATGGAAGATCTCGACATTCCAATTTCTCAAAGTAAAACTTGATGGTGACAACAAGGGATTTTGAAGCACTTGGAGTTTCCAAGAAGTTGAGAAAGATTTGACAAAGATCAAAAACCATTTTGAAAAGATAGGATAAAACTATATTGCTTTCTGCAAAAGAGCCTAAACCCTACTTAGCCAAATATGCATGTAAATGATAGGATCCACATATTTCTACATATTAGTGAAACTTGCCAATACAATTCAAATGTATTGACCCTTGTGGCTCTAACTTATTATGTTGCAGGTTTGTTTGATGTTAGAGAAGTTTATTGATTTAGGATTACAAGTCTACAACCAACATGTCTGCCTGTGGCACTTTGAAGATGAAGGACCCCATGCTATTGTTATATTCTGCTGTATTGTAATGAGATAGCCAAATGAGCTATGTAAGATGTAATAAATTATTTTATTCCTGGTTATAAATTTGTATTATGACCTTTGTTTCTTGATATTACATCTTAACTGTGGATGCTAGCTATTGATCCATGGACTAGCATTGTAAACACAGGGATCTCTACCTTATTAAAGGTTGGGAACCTTACATAAAACTTGGCAGATCAATGTGTGCTTAAGGATGCTTCCTCGTGGGTACAAGGGGGTGATCCTAGATGAGGTTTGGATGATGATGATTTGGTGGATATCAGAGATGCTGATCAATACTTTGGAGATGTCACTCGCTTATCCTCTTTTAAAATGTTCTAATTATAGAATCTTCTACTCCCTCTTGTTTTACAAACAAAAATAGCTCCACCAGCCAGAAGTCGTACGGAGTACGCCATGTACTCACCCTTGCTTTGTTGATACTTTTGTAGTAGAGTAAGTGTTCCTGGAGATGAGTTTGGTACGACATCGACACCGATGAGTAGCTTGGGGTTCCCAGCCGATAGACTATAATCTATGGGCTAGAACGTCATCGTTATGCTCTAGGCCTCTTAGGCCATTTGTTAAGTTTGTTATACTTAATAGCATAGTTTGCCTTCCATTGTTTGATGTTTGCGGTCAGTGGACTATGCTTGTAATATTTTGGTTCTCTACTCAGTTATGAACTTGCTATAATAATTTTTGTGTCACAGGGTTACTTTTGTGTTACCGATTCTCTCACTGGATATTCTTGAGCCCTAGGTTAGGCTTATGTCAGATTAAGATCTAGGATTTGTCTAGCCCTGATCCGGGGGGTGTCACACGGATGTCTCAAATTATTAATTGTTTCTTCTTGCGGTTTTACCCCAAAATTAGGGAGAAGGTCACCGTACCATTGGACACCTTAGTTGGGGTTGTGTACCACTACCTCGGCGACAGGTCACCATGATGCTTAACTATTGGACCCATGACTATTGTGCAGTGTATGCTCCGGACCATCCCTAACTAGGTACCTCGATGACTTCCTTTATGTTTGTTGCACTTTGTTTGACTCTCTACATCATAGATTTTCTAGGATGGTTACCAAGTACTGCGATTTGAGTCAAAGAATTGGTCCATCTGTTATACTAATCCCAAATACTATCTAAGAAACTTTTAAAACCATGAGTCTGCACTTGGGTTGAAATTAATTGAACTTTGATGGAAATCTGGTATCTTCCCCTTGATTTCTTTTCATGATAAAATACTTTTTCTTGGGTGTGGGCATGAAACTTATGCGAATTAAAACCAAAAAAGAGAACTAAAATTCTTTTATTTTAGCATTAAAGATTTGGATCAGCAAAAAATATAATATTATAGTCTTGCAATGGATAAAGTTTACAACATATACATCGCACCTGCATACTATGGGTTCCAATTTATTTACCATAGAATGGATGATGGATATATGTATCTAAATAAATTGTTGCAACACTTTAAAGGGTTGTAGTGTGTGTTGCTATAGGGGTTCCTCTTATAGTTACCTACTACAGATCATATGATCATTGAATCTAATTAATCCTAAGAGAGCAATTGATTATCACTTGAGAAGCGCATATCATAACTTTGGTGCGCCCCTTTGGTAAATACTAGGTCTAACATTGCTATCATATTGCATTATAACCAACATGACACTTGTTGTTTATACTTCTTTATTCTAATCGGCGGTTATACCCTTCTAAGGTACAAGCTAGATGTGGTTGACATGGTCTTCTTTGGTGATGTCACCAAGGATTGGGCTGGAAAACCAACATATGTACTCGTGAATGAGTTCTTGGTGAACAATGTCATCATTCCTTCAGACATTTTGAGGCTGTTTGGAAGAAGCTATGTTGTTGAGGTGGCGGTCTTGAGCTTTTTTTCCTACAAAACATAGATTACCGTGTTCTCGAGTCCTATACGGAAAGAGGGTTAGGTCGAAGGGTTCGTATTTGAGTGCGGACAATCAGACTGCCATGCGTCCGTCGTAATGTCTCGTGATCACACCTCTGGCGTTGGGAGTTCGGTACTTGCTTATAGTATTGTTTAATAGCAGAGCACGGGTCACTAGTAGAAAACATTATTTTATGTGTTGTCCATGTGTTAACTGTCGGAATTAGAAGGATTACTCTTCCTCGAGAACCCTTTACACCCACCTGCTTGAGCACGGTTTCATGCCTAGCTACAATTGTTGGACCAAGCACGAACAAAGAGGGGTTATGATGGAAGCCAATCAAGAAGAAGAGGATGATGACAAATATCATCATATGTTTCCTGAATACAGTGCTACACAGAGAGAACACGGTGATACAACTGGTGAAGCGGAAGATGAAGAGGCGCCAGATGAGCTTGTTGATGATCTTCATTGGGCCATTTTCGATGCATAGAGAGAATGCGAATGCGAATGTGAAAATGAGAAGTTGAAGTTGAAGCACATGTTAGAGGATCACAAAAAATTGTTGTACCCAAATTGCGAAGATGACAATACAAAGCTCGGTACCACACTGGAATTGCTGCGATGGAAGGCAAAGAATGGTTTATCTGATAAGCAAGCTTTTGTAAGAATGATACGTCGGAAACGTATCTATAATTTTTGATGCTCCATGCTTGTTTACTATCTAATTTTCTTTGATTTGTCTACACTTTGAGGTGTTTTTATATATTTTCTGGAACTAACCTATTAACAAGTTGCCACAGTGCCAGTTGCCTGTTTTCTTCTGTTTTTGGTTCCAAAAAGGCAGAAAATCAGTATTATCGGAATTGGACAGGACAAAAGCTAAAGTCAATATTTTACCATGGGCGCCACGAAGTCTAGAGGAGAGACGGAGAGGCGAGCCGGGGCCGCCACACCCCCCTAGGCGCGGGTGGGCCCACCTCGCGCCTGGGTAGGGTGTGGGCCCTCCGGGCGCCTCCCAGCCTCGCCTCTTCGCCTATAAAAAGCCCCCGATGCAGAAACCCTAGGCACCCGATCAAAACTCCACGAAACCTTCTATAGCCGCCACCACCATCCTGGAGGCCTTCTTCTCCGGTATGAAGCGTTAGTAGTTCCACCTTGGACTACGGGTCCATGTGATAGCTAGATGGTTGTATCTCCTCCTTGTGCTTTCACGTATAGATCTTGTGAGCTCCGTTCATGATCAAGATCTAATCTATTTGTAATCATGCATGTTGTGTTTGCAGGGATCCGATGGATATTGAGATTACTATGTCAGATTGATTAATGGTTTTGTCTATTTGATACTATCATCTCTGTGTTGTTTGTGATCTTGCATGCTCTCCGTTGTTAGTAGCTATCTTGGCCAAGTAGTTGCTAGTGACTCCAAGAGGGGGTATTTATGCTCGATAGTGGGTTCATGCCTCTAGTTTCCAAGCGAAGTGATAGAAATCTCTTCGGTTGTAGATGTGCTATTGCCATTAGAGATAAAACAACGGTCTCTTGTTCGTAGAACAAGTGGATTGTTTACCTTACACACTTTGATTAAAGCAGTTGTCTGTTGCTTGCAACTTAATACTAGAGGGGATTCAGATGATAACCTAAAGGTGGACTTCTAGTCATAAATGCAGTTGGATGGCGGTCTATCTATATTGTTGTATTGCCCAATCGAATCTTGATACGTCGGAAACGTATCTATATTTTTTGATGTTCCATGCTTGTTTAGTATCTACTTTGCTTTACTTTGTATTTCTTTGAGGTGTTTTTATATCTTTTCTGGAACTAACCTATTAACAAGTTGACACAGTGCCAGTTGCCTGTTTTCTTCTATTTTTGGTTCCAGAAAGGCAAAAAATCAATATTCTCGGAATTGGACGGGACAAAATCCAAAGTCAAAAACTTTCTGTGGGGAACACGAAGTCCATAGGGGAGACGGAGAGGCAAGCCAGGGTGGCCACACCCCTCCTAGGCGCGGGCAGGGGTGGGCCCGCGCCTAGGCAGGGGTGGGCCCACGCCTAGGCAGGGGTGGGCCCGCGCCTAGGCAGGGTGTGGGCCCCCGGGTCGCCTCCTCGTCCTCCCCCTTCGCCTATAAGAATCCCCTGATACAGAAACCCTAATTACCCGATCAAATCTCCATGAAACCGTCTGTAGCCGCCGCCACCATCATCCCTAGATCAGGGGGATCTGAAGTTCTTCCTAGCATCCTGTCGGAGGGAAGATCATCCCAGAGGCCTTCTTCTCCGGTATGATGCGTGAGTAGTTCCACCTTGGACTATGGGTCCATGTAGTAGCTAGATGGTTGTATCTCCTCCTTTGTGCTTTCATGTATAGATCTTGTGAGCTCCGTTCATGATCAAGATCTAATCTATTTGTAATCATGCATGTTGTGTTTGCGGGGATTCGATGGATATTGAGATTATTATGTTGGATTGATTAATGGTTTTGTCTTTATGATTCTATCATGTATGTGTTGTTTGTGATCTTGCATTCTCTCCGTTGTTAGTAGCTATCTTGGCCAAGTAGTTGCTAGTGACTCCAAGAGGGTGTATTTATGCTCGATAGTGGGTTCATGCCTCTAGTTTCCAAGGGAGGTGACAGAAATCTCTTCGGTTGTAGATGTGCTATTTCCACTAGGGAGAAAACAATGGTCTCTTGTTCATGGAACATGTGGACTATTTACCTTACAAACTTTGCTTAAAGCAGTTGTCTGATGTTTGAAACTTAATAGTGGAGGGGGTTCGGATGAAAACCTGAAGGTGGACTTCTAGTCATAGATGCAGTTGGATGGAGGTCTATGTATCTTGTTGTATTTCCCATTACCTTCCACCCCGTACGTTTAATCCTTTGTTACAGCAAATCGGTGAGCTTGACAACCTCACAGTCTAGTTGGGACAAAGTCTTGAGTTTGTGTTATGCAGGTCTCCGTGTTGCTTGCAACACCTGTGTGACGTTTCCTTCCTCCTACTAGTTCGATAACCTTGGTTTCTTACTGATGGAAAACTGTTGTTGTGCTGCTTCACACTTTCCTCTTGGGGTTCCCAACGAAGTGCTAACCAGCACCATCAAGCTATTTTCTAGCGCCATTGCCGGGGAACATATATAGAACAGCTTCAACCTTGTCCTCCCCGTCAAGCACCAACATATTCTCTGGCGCCGTTGTCGGGGAGGCTAAGGACGTCTTCACAAGGGGAGTCCTCCACTTCCTTTCTATTTACTTTGTTTTTAGTTTGCTTAGTTTCTTTTGCTTGGTTTTGTTTGCCTCTTTTCAAAAAACCCAAAAAAATAGTCTAGTTTGGTTTGTTTTCTTTATTCAAAAACACAAAAAAATTACTTCCTACTCTGTATGCTGGTCTATTATTTCCTTGCTTGGGCATGCTTTCTATCAATGGATGGTTTCTTTGAAACTAGTTCTTATTGGCAAGGTGGGTTCACGAAAGAACAAAGGTACTATTATACGGAACACCGTTTGTCACAAAAAGTGAAACACTTATGGGAACAAATTGATAAGTTGAATACTATTGCTAGAGACGTGTAGGGATGGAATTATAACTCGAAACTCACGAGCTAAATGAGTAACTCGTGACACAACTCGACTCGACTCGACCTCGGTATCTAATGGGTCAAGCCAAGTTTTTGATTTGCGCTTGTTTGTTCACCCAAGCTAAATGAGCTACTCGCGAGCTACTCATTTAGACCGTTAAACTCGTTCAAATATAGAGTTTAAAATTTTTCATAGATAAGTGCCATACTATGAATGTTCCTTGAACCTGTAATGGTGTAGAGCTACTATATTTTTCATTGATATTCCTTCGTGTTATTATGGAAGTACTATTGTTGTTCTAGTTTCAAATTAGTAGGATAATTACTAATTTTTCTTGTATGTGCTCATATTCATAACTTATAACAATCTAAACGAGCTACTCGCGAGCTACTCATGAGTTTACCGAGTCGAGCCGAGTTTCAAATATGATCTCATTTTGTAAACGAGCCGAGTCGAGCTAACTCATTAGTTGAACGAGCTTTAGCGAGTCGAGCCGAGTTGGCTCGGCTTGGCTCGAATTCCAGCGCTAGAGACATGTGCTCTACTTATAATGTTACATATTGCTTTGATAAGTCTTGTTGCTATAGGAGGTATAAACACCTTCCTTTTCAGTGTGATTATAATGATAATGTTACCATATCTTCTTATGTTAAGGGAAATTATGAATTTTATGATGTGGAACAAATTGAAGAATTTATTTCTTTCAAGGGTGCATTTGAACTTGCTAGTTTGCTTGAAAATACTGATGATGCACCTTATGAATATGAGGTTTATGAGATACTTAAATTCTGCTTTGATAATTACAAGGAAGCAAATGGCTATATTCTTGAATATTTTAATAGATGCTTTCCACAAATGGAAGAGACTGATTCCTTGCAGGAGCCTATGGAAGAAGAAATTGTTGAAACTGGAAACTTATTAGATGAAAAAGAGGAGGGGAGTGATGAACAAAAGGAGGATGAATGGATTATATATCCATGCCTACCTTCTAATGAGAGTAACTCCGTATCCCTTATATTATTTGATTGTCCCCCATGCTTACCAAAGGAGGATGAATGTTATGTTCCTGTGGATCCTTTTGAAATGTCTACTTTGGGTAAAACATGTGAAGGTTTTAATCCCACTATTTTTGAGCTTGATAGAAATATGTGTTTGTAGATCATGAAAAGCCTGCTTTATTTGATAGTTATATTGTTGAGTTTATTCATGATGCTACTAAAAGTTCTTATGAGAGAGGGAAACATTGTCATATGTATCTCAACAATATTAAGTTTCCCCTCTTTATGTTGAAAATCTTGAAGTTGCACTTGTTTTTTTCCTATGCTTGTTTATGTGTGCTTCTTTGTTTTATTTTCTTACAAGATTCCTATGCATAGGAAGTGGGTTAGACTTAAATGTGTTTTGAATTTTCTTCTTGATGCTCTCTTTTACTTCAATTCATATTTCTTTTGTGAGCACCTTCTCAAACTATCATGCCTAACTTAAAGGCGTTAAAGAAAAGTACTTGTTGGGAGATAACCGAAGAGTTTCCTTGAGTCTTGGAAGTTATTACTTCTGTAATAAACTCTCCTTATCCTTTTTGTTTGCTTTTTGTGCTAAAAATGACCTCTAATGAGAGGGAAGTAAGATTTGGGGAGTTGATGTCCCGAAACAGATTTTTGTCCTCTACCAAAAAAATTCGTGAGGAGTCTATGTAACTCAGATTGAGCTCAAAATTTACGAATAAATCCCCCAGTATGTTAGTTAACTCTAGTTAGTTCAACACTTTTTGATTTGAGCAACAGAAGATGTTCGAATTTATCGGTTTCTACCTGCTGGTCTATTTTGACAGATTTCTGACATTATTTGCATTTGCTTCTTATTGATTCCTTTTTGAGTTCTATTTTGGGGAATTGAACTTTTTGAAGGATTTACTACAGTAGCTTGTGTTTTTAGTAAAAAGTTTTGTTGTTCCAAAGCTTTGCCAGAGGTCTAATATCTTTTGAATAAACTAATGTTGCTAATGAAGATTGTGTGAAGTTTGTATGAAGGAAAAATTTCAGGTGTAGAGAGAGAATGATTCAATGAGATGAAGAATGGACAAAAGCTCAAGATTGGGGATGCCACCATGGTGTCACCCCAAGAAATATCCAAGAGGTACAAGCGGCAAAGCTTGGGGATGCCCAAGGAATCCCCTTCCTCATCAATAAAAAGCTCAGGTCTGTCTAGACACTTCGTTTTTATTGTTTCATGCATAGTTGTGTTGTTCTTGGAGCGTCTTAGTTTTCGTTTGCTTTGCTTAGGTTGTTTAGTTTGCTTGAATAAAGTAGTTTGGACCCCTGCTTTCGATGTGTTTTGTTGCAAATAATTTGCTTGGTGTTGGACAGGAGTAGGAAGTTCCTTCCTGAAAGTGCAAGAGGAGCTTGCATTGACTGTGACTTAGACTTTATCATGCCATTCTAGGTGTTGTTTTGACTTTATGTTTAGTAATTATTTCTGTAGCATGGCTTGCTCCAAGTCATTGGGATTGCTTAGTGTGACTTGAAGAAATTATGCGTTGTTTTAGCATGCAAAAGCATAGTATCGTGGTATTCTCCTTTGAGGTTTGTTTGGGTTGACTTGGCACATGATCACACCATGTTATGACTATGAACAAGTAACCATAGCCTCTATGATCATTTAGTCCTTGACTTGTAGTACCACTCTATGCTTTGATTAGTAATGTTTTGTCGCTCTACATGATTATGGCCACTATTGCTCTTTTATTTGGTTGCTCCCAGTCTTTTGCTAGCCTTCACTTGTATGAGTAAGCTCTACTCATGCTTCCAACTCCCAAGAAACCAAGTTATTCCAAAGTGTCCACTATAAATCCCTATGCAAGGTGTGTTACACCATTCCAAGTATATTCTTGTTTTCAGCTATCTTCCAATTAAAAACTATTTTGTTATGTGAAAACTTAGTGATTAAAGCCCTCACAAACTTGATGGCACACTTTATATTGTTTGCCCCTAATAAACTTGAACCATTGTTTGGTCTATGTTGTATATGCTTGCACTTATACGTTGGAATTAGCAGAACCGTGCTGTCACGGTGAACATTTTTAACATTGCGCTTGTACTTTGTACTCAGTTGATATCATGCTCTTTTGTCTATGGATGTCACCCGTGTGAAATAAAGAGGGAACTTGTAAGTCCATGGAGTTTGTATTCTATGTTAGAGAAACGCCTGGGCTGCTAGACTAAGCCATGCACAATCTTGGTGGAAACTTGCAGCATCACCATAGTGAGATATCTATGAAGCATCCTCGATAAAAAAGCTATGCATATAGTAAATAAAAATATCACCGAGATGCTCATTGTCTGCTTTCCTTGTCATTTTGGTTATGGGAAAGCTCATGTACCATGTGCAAGGGGTACCCTGCTGGCGGTTCTCTATGATATGCAAATACTTACAATGAAAAGAACTTACAGGTGACTGAAGTTGAGTAGCATGAGGTGTGGCCCTCGTATTCAAGGGACTTGAGATTGCCAACTTATACTTTGTCAACCATATACTCCATAGTTTGTTCACTTTAACCTTAATCACTTCAAGATGCTTATGATAGGGGCAATGAGGGATGAAAGCTAACAAGTACCATAATTTTTGGAAGCTCCTTTTGAAACTTGAAATCCCTGCTTCATTTTTAAAAGGCCCTTCTTCCACCACTATTGAGTCTCCACCTTCTACCTTTAGGCACCATTAAGAGAGCATAGTTGTCGTTCTTAGTTCTATGTGCAGTGTCCCAAAACTTATTGATTGATGCATATTTTGATATTACTTGTTCTTGTGCTTTTTGTTCCTAGTCACCCTTGTGAACTTTGAAGGTGTCCTATACATCTACTTGCTACTCTATGAGGGACAATCCGATTGCCACTATGCTATGTTTTCTATATGTAAAACAAACAAACGTTTTTCAATGCATGGTATTCATGATCTTTGTTTGTATCTTGTCATGTTGCAACAATAGTTGCTTTATCCTATTGTTAGAACTCCATCTTTCATGTTCATGTTTAGAGTTCTTTGATCCCAGCTTTCAATGCTTGCAAATGGTTAGATCTTCATTGTGAAGGTGCATGTGACCTAAAAAATTATTCTTTTTATCACTTACCTACTCAGGGATGAGCAGGAGTTAAGCTTGGGGATGCTTGATACATCGAAAACGTATCTATAATTTTTTATGTTCCATGCTTGTTTAGTATTTACTTTGCTTTTCTTTGTGTTTCTTTGAGGTGTTTTTATATATTTTCTGGAAACTAACCTATTAACAAGTTACCACAGTGCCAGTTGCATGTTTTCTTCTTTTTTGGTTCCACAAAGGCAGAAAATCAATATTCTCGGAATTGGACGGGACAAAATCCAAAGTGAATAACTTTCCGTGGGGAACACGAAGTCCAGAGGGGAGACGGGGAGGCAAGCCAGGGCGGCCACACCCTCCTAGGCGCGGCCAGGGGTGGGCCCGCGCCTAGGCTGGGTGTGGGCCCCCTGGTCGCCTCCTTGGCCTCCCCTTCGCCTATAAGAAGCCCCCGATGCAGAAACCCTAAGTACCCGATCAAATTTCCATGAAACCGTCTGTAGCCGCCACCATCATCCCTAGATCGGGGGGGATCTAAAGTTCTTCTCGGCACCCTGCCGGAGGGAGGATCATCCCGGAGGCCTTCTTCTCCGGTATGATGCATGAGTAGTTCCACCTTGGACTATGGGTCCATATATTAACTAGGTGGTTGTATCTCCTCCTTTGTGCTTTCATGTATAGATCTTATGAGCTTCGTTCATGATCAAGATCTAATCTATTTGTAATCATGCATGTTGTGTTTGCGGGGATCCGATGGATATTGAGATTACTATGTCAGATTGGTTAATGGTTTTGTCTATTTGATACTATCATGTCTGTGTTGTTTGTGATCTTGCATGCTCTCCGTTGTTAGTAGCTATCTTGTCCAAGTAGTTGCTACTGACTCCAAGAGGGGGTATTTATGCTCGATAGTGGGTTCATGCCTCTAGTTTCCAAGGGAAGTGACAGAAATCTCTTCGGTTGTAGATGTGCTATTGTCACTAGGGAGCAAACAACGGTCTCTTGTTCATGGAACATGGGGACTGTTTACCTTACACACTTTGCTTAAAGCAGTTGTCTGTTGCTTGCAACTTAATACTGGAGGGGGTTCGGATGATAACCTGAAGGTGGACTTCTAGTCATAGATGCAGTTGGATGGCGGTCTATGTATCTTGTTGTATTGACCAATCGAATATCATAGGATCTTTCTGACTAGTATTGCATTGTTATACCTTGCTCAGTTCCTGTCAATTAACCTGCTGTAATTTGTTTACCCTTCATGCCATGTTGTTTATCTAAGGAGAGCACCTCTAGTGAACTATGGACCCCGGTCCAATCTTTACCATTGATACATATTCCACTGTTACATGTTTACTTGATGCAAACCACCATTACCTTCCACACGGTATGTTTAATCCTTTGTTATAGCAAACCGGTGAGCTTGACAACCTCACAGTCTAGTTGGGGCAAAGTCTTGAGTTTGTGTTGTGCAGGTCTCCGTGTTGCTTGCAACACCTATGTGTCGTTTCCTTTCTCCTACTGGTTCGATAACCTTGGGTTCTTACTGAGGGAAAACTGTTGTTGTGCTGCTTCACACCTTCCTCTTGGGGTGCCCAACGAAGTGCTAACCAGCACCATCAAATCTCATAGGATGTTTTTGTCTGGTGACGAGGCTTGATCTCATCAATGCCCATTGTTATGGACTTGGGTTTTGGAGAAGATGGGGATGCTGGAGATCGCAGAACGGTTAGCAAACAAGCAATATGGGACACAAGGTTTACCCAGGTTCAGGCCCCCAGAGGGAAAACCCTACTCCTGCTTGTCTGCTCTTGATTACAGCGGAACCGGTGATTACAGGGGTGCGCGGATGCAATCTAGCATGGAGGTGTGTATCCGAAAGTATGAGTCGATAGATCTAGGTCGTGCCCTCCTGGCCTTTATATAGACTTAGGAAGGTCTCAGGCATAGACCTAGTCGGTTACAAGATCTAGGGTTTTACCCCTTTGAATTTCCTATCTACTCTAGTCTTGCTCTCCAAGGATCCGAAGGCGTCATGGGCCTGGGCCACCCGAAAGTCTTCATGGGCCGGTGTATATTTGCCGTGGACCTTCCTTGGGCTAGACCAGGTATGCTGAGATCATGTACCCGCGGGGTATAACCATGTCATCTGGTATTGCATTGTTATGCCTTGCTCAGTTCCTGTCAATTGCACTGTTGTAATTTGTTTACCCTTCATGCTGTGTTGTTTATCTAAGGAGAGCACCTCTATTGAACTATGGACCCCGGTACAATCTTTACCATTGATACATCTTCCACTGTTACTTGTTTACTTGCTGCAAACCATTACCTTCCACACCATACATTTAATCCTTTGTTACAGCAAACCGGTGAGCTTAACAACCTCACTGATTCGTTGGGGCAAAGTCTTGAGTTTGTGTTGTGCAGGTTTCCCCGTTGCTTGCAACACCTGTGTGACGTTTCCTTCCTCCTACTGGTTCGATAACCTCAGTTTCTTACTGAGGGAAATCTTGCTGATGTGCTGCATCACACCTTGCTCTTGGGGTTTCCCGACGAAGCACTACACGTTGACGCCGCCATCAAGCTCTTTTTGGCGCCGTTGCCAGGGAGGCTAAGGACGTCTTCACAAGGGGAGTCCTCCTCAACCTTTCTCTTTACTTTGTTTTTAGTTTGCTTAGTTTCTTTTGTTTGGTTTTGTTTGCCTCTTTTAAAAAACTCCAAAAAAATTAGTTTAGTTTGGTTTGCTTTCTCTTATAAAAACACACAAAAAATAGTTCCTTCTCTAGTGGCCACCATTTTCTATCTCACCATGTTGCTTCCCAAGTTGACCCTGAAGGACCTTTCTATAGGTAGTGGCTCCATAATTGGGAAAATTAATATTGAAGAATTATTTAATCATGTTAGCAAGCATGAGGATATTGAGGATAAATCTATAACAGAACTTGCTCCTAATTATGAAATTACTCCAGCTTCTTTAGTTCATATAATGGAGGCTAGGTTTGTTAGCCTTAACCCCATGATGCAAATTTTGTTCCTAAAACTAAAAGAAGAGAAGAATGCTGAAAAGAGAGAATTTATTCTTGGAACTTTACTCAAAGAATTCCATGATGTTGCTAGCGAAGCCAAAAAGGTCTTTGAGCATTTTAATATGCTAGGTTCATGTGTAGATGTTGTGGGTACTTCTGATAAAACTAAGCCTAGAGAGGAATTTAAGATACCCATACCCTTTAAGCTTGTTGGGATGCATGAGGCTTTTTACAAGAATTTTGATTGGATTGTTCCTGAAAATCCTTTTGATGAAAGTAGTAAACCAAAGAGAGATGAGAAGGGATCCTCCAAAACTCATTTGGATGAGATACCTCTCATAGTTGAAGACTTTGCAATTATTGATCTCAGTTCCTCATTTGAAAATACTTGATTTCTCGCTTCTTGTGCCTAACATAAAGGCGTTAAACAAAAGTACTTGTTGGGAGATAACCCAAGAGTTTCCTTGAGTATTGGAAGTTATTACTTCAGTAGTGACCTCTCTTTATCCTTTTTGTTTGCTTTTTGTGCCAAGAATGACCTCTAATGAGAGGGAAGTAAGATTTGGGGAGTTGCTGTCCCGAAACAGATTTCTGTCATCCACCATAAAAACTCGTGAGGAGTCTCTGTAAGTCGGATTGAGCTGAACATTTACAAATAAATCCCCCAGTATGTTAGCTAACTTTCGTTAGCTCAACACTTTTTGATTTGAGAAACAGAAGAGTTTTGAAAAAATCGGTTTCTACCTGCTGGTCTATTTTGACAGATTTCTGCCATTATTTGCATTTGCTTCTTATTGATTCCTTTTTGAGTTCTCTTTTGGGGAATTGAACTTTTTGAAGGAGTTGCTACAGTATCATGTGTTTTTAGTGAAATTTTTTGCTGTTCCAAAGCTTAGCCTAAAGGTCTATTATGTTTTGAATACACTAATATTGCTAGTGAAGATTGTGTGAAGTTTTGTATGAATGAAAATTTTTAGGTGTAAAGAGAGAATGATGTAATGAGATGAAGAATGGACAAAAGCTCAAGCTTGGGGATTCCACCCCAGTGTCACCCCAAGAAATATCCAAGAGGTACAAGCGTCAAAGCTTGGGGATGCGCAAGGCATCCCCTTCTTCATCAATAAAAAAGCTCAGGTCTGTCTAGACACTTCGTTTTTTATTGATTCATGCACTGTTGTGTTATTCTTGGAGCGTCCTAGTTTTCATTTGGCTTGCTTCGTTGTTTAGTTTACTTTAATAAAGTAGTTTGGACCCCCATTCTCGCTGTGTTGTTTCAAATAAGTTGCTTGGTGTTGGAAAGGAGTAGGAAGTTCCTGCTTGAAAGTGCAAGAGGAGCTTGCATTGACTGTGACTTAAACTTTAGCATGACATGATAGGTGTTGTTTTAACCTTGTGCTTAGTGATTATTGATGTAGCATGTCTTGTTCCAAACAGTTGGGATTGGTTAGTGTGCCTTGAAAGAATCATGTGTTTTTTAGCATGCAAAAGCATAGTATTGTGGTATTCTCCTTTGATGCTTTGTTTGGGTTGATTTGGCACATGCTCACACCATGTTATGACTATGAACAAGTCACCATAGCCTCTATGATCATTTAGTCCTTGACTTGTAGTACCACTCAATGCTTTGATTAGTAATGTTTTGTTGCTCGGCATGATTATGGCCATTATTGCTCTCTTAGTTGGTTGCTCCCAGTCTTTTGCTAGCCTCCACTTGTATGAGTAAGATCTACTCATGCTTCCAACTCCCAAGAAATCAAGTTATTCCAAAGTGTCCACTATAAATCCCTATGCATGGTGTGTTACACCATTCCAGGTATATTCTTGTTTTCAGCTATCTTCCAATTAAAAGTATTTTGTTATGTGAAAACTTAGTGATTAAAGCCCTCACAAACTTGATGGCACACTTTATATTCTTTGACCCTGATAAACTTGAACCATTGTGTCATCTATGTTGTATATGCTTGCATTTATACGTTGGAATTAGTAGAACCGTGCTTTCGTCGGGAACGTTTTCAACATTGCACTTGTACCTTGTACACCGTTGATATCATGCTATTTTGTCTATGGATGTCACCGGTGTGAAATAAAGAGGGAGCTTGTAAGTCCATGGAGTTATGTATTTTGTGTTAGAGAAACACCTAGGCCGCTAGCCTAAGCCATGCCTAATCATGGTGGAAACTTGCAGCATCACCATAATGAGCTATCTATGAAGCATACTCAATAAAAATCTATGCACATAGTAAATAAAAAGATCGATGAGGTGCTCATTGTCTGCTTGCCTTGTCATTTTGGTTATGGGATAGCTCCTGTACCATGTGCAAGGGGTACCCCGTTGGCGGTTCTCTATGATACGCATGTACTTACTATGAAAAGAACTTACAGGTGACTAAAGTTGAGTAGCATGAGGTGTGGCCCTCGTATTCAAGGGACTTGAGATTGCCAACTTATACTTTGCAAGCATATACTCCATAGTTTGTTCACTTTAACCTTAGTCACTTCAAGATGCTTATGATAGGGGCAATGATGACTCAAATCTAACAAGTACCATAACTTTTGGGAGCTCTTTTTGAAACTTGAAATCCCTGCTTCCCTTTGTGAAGGGCCTTTCTTCCACTATTATACTGAGTCTCCACCATCTACCTTTAGGCACCATTAAGAGAGCATAGTTGCCATTCTTTGTGTAGTGTCCCAAAACTTATTGATTGATGCATATTGTGATATTACTTGTTCTTGTTCTATTTGTATCTAGTCACTCTTATGAACTTTGAAGGTGTCGTATGCATCTATTTGCTACTCTATGAGGGACAAGCTGTATGCCACTATGCCATGTTTTCTATATGTGAACCAAACAAACGTTTTTCAATGCATGTTATTCATGATCTTTGTTTGTAGCCTTTCATGTTGCATGCATAGTTACAATGTCCTACTGTTATAAATCCATCTTTCATGCACATGTTTAGAGTTCTTTGATCCCAGCTTTCAATGCTTGCAAATGGTTTGATCTTGATTTGATGGTGCATGTCACCTCAAAAATTATTCTTTTATCACTTACCTACTCGAGGATGAGCAGGAGTTAATCTTGGGGATGCTTGATACGTCGAAAATGTATCTATAATTTTTGATGCTCCATGCTTGTTTACTATCTACTTTGCTTTGCTTTGCTTTATCTACACATCGAGGTGTTTTTATATCTTTTGTGGAACTAACCTATTAACAAGTTGCCACGGTGCCAGTTGCATGTTTTCTTTTGTTTTTGGTTCTAGAAAGGCAAAAAATCAATATTCTCGGAATTGGATGGGACAAAAGATAAAGTTAATATTTTACCGTGGGTGTCACGAAGTCCAGAGGAGAGACGGAGAGGCGAGCCGAGGCTGCCACACCACCCTAGGCGCGGGTGGGCCCACCCCACGCCTGGGTAGGGTGTGGGCCCTCTGGCTGTCTCCCAGCCTCGCCTCTTCGCCTATAAGAAGCCCCTGATGCAGAAACCCTAGGCACCCGATCAAAACTCCATGAAACCTTCTATAGTTGCCGCCACCATCGTCCCTAGATCGGGGGATCTGAAGTTCTTCCCAACACCCTGCCGGAGGGGAGATCATTCATGAGGCCTTCTTATCCAGTATGAAGCGTGAGTAGTTCCACCTTGGACTACGGGTCCATGTGGTAGCTAGATGGTTGCATCTCCTCCTTGTGCTTTCATGTATAGATCTTGTGAGCTCCGTTCATGATCAAGATCTAATCTATTTGTAATCATGCATGTTGTGTTTGCGAGGATCCGATGGATATTGAGATTACTATGTCATATTGATTAATGGTTTTGTCTATTTGATACTATCATGTATGTGTTGTTTGTGATCTTGCATGCTCTCCGTTGTTAGTAGCTATCTTGGACAAGTAGTTGCTAGTGACTCCAAGAGGGGGTATTTATGCTCGATAGTGGGTTCATGCCTCTAGTTTCCAAGGGAAGTGATAGAAATATCTTCGGTTGTAGATGTGTTGTTTCCACTAGGGAGAAAACAACGGTCTCTTGTTCATATAACAAGTGGATTGTTTACCTTACACACTTTGCTTAAAGCAGTTGTCTGTTGCTTGCAACTTAATACTGGAGGGGGTTCAGATGATAACCTGAAGGTGGACTTCTAGTCATAGATGCAGTTGGATGGTGGTCTATGTATATTGTTGTATTGCCCAATCGAATCTCATAGGATCTTTTTGTATGGTATTGCATTGTTATGCCTTGCTCAGTTCCTGTCAACTGCCCTGTTGTATTTGTTTACCCTTCATGCCATGTTGTTTATCTAAGGAGAGCACCTCTAGTGAACTATGGACCCCGGTCCAATCTTTACCATTGATACATCTTCCACTGTTACATGTTTACTTGCTGCAAACCATTACCTTCCACACCATACGTTTAATCCTTTGTTACAGCAAACCGGTGAGCTTGACAACCTCACTGATTCGTTGGGGAAAAGTCTTGAGTTTGTGTTGTGCAGGTTTCCCCGTTGCTTGCAACACCTATGTGACGTTTCCTTCCTCCTACTGGTTCGATAACCTCGGTTTCTTAGTGAGGGAAAACTTGCTGCTGTGATGCATCACACCTTGCTCTTAGGGTTTCCCGACGAAGCACTGCATGTTAACGCAGTGCCATCAAAGAACATAATTACTTCAGAAATATTGCAACCATCAAGATCAAGATCAAAATCAAAATTATCATTCCAAGTAGTAGAACTATTGTTTCCATTTTTTGAAAAAATTTAGCATTTTTATTGGAAAAAGTCATGGGGACTTTAGGTGGTTTGCTAGCATCAACATTACTAGTGGTGGTAACAGTATAAATTTCAGTCATATTACTATTTCTAGCAATTTCATCTTGTCTTTCCCACCTAGCATGCAATTCAGCTAACATTTTCATCAATTCTAACGTGTATGGCATTAGTAGCAGCAAAGGGGTTTTCCATAGTTTCAGGTTTAGCAGCCATTTTATTAATCAAAGAAGATTGTGCTTCACAAAGATGAAATATTTTTTTAGCACTCGAAAGCTTTTCTCAACAGTTTTATTGAAGGCAGTTTGTTTACTAATAAAATCCTTAAGCATGACTTCAAGTTCAGAGGGTGCACTTCTATTGTTGTTGTAGGAATTTCTGTAAGCATTACCATTATTAGGAGGATATGGCCTATAATTATTATTACCAAAATTATTCCTATAGGCATCATTGCTAAAATTATTACTTCTAATGAAGTTCACATCAACTTGCTCTTATTGAGCAACCAAAGAGGCTAAATGAACATTATTTGGATCAATATGAGCATTTACACTAACAAGCATAGACATAATAACATCAATTTTATCACTCAAGGAGGAGGTTTCTTCAACAGAATTTACCTTCTTGCCTTGTGAAGCTCTCTCATTGTGCCATTCAGAATAATTAATCATCATATTATTAAGGAGCCTTGTTGATGCACCCAAATATATGGTCATAAAGGTACCTCCAGCAGCTGAATCCAATAGGTTTCTAGAAGAAAATTTTAATCCTGCATAAAAGGTTTGGATAATCATCGAGGCAGTAAGTCCATGAGTGGGGCAATTATTCACTAAAGATTTCATTCTTTCCCAAGCTTGAGCAACATGTTCATTATCAAATTGTCTAAACTTCATTATGTCACTTCTCATTGATATAATCTTAGCAGGAGGATAATATTTTCCAATGAAAGCATATTTGCATTTAATCCAAGAATCAATACTATTTTTAGGCAAAGATAGCAACCAATCTTTAGCTCTTCCTCTTAAGGAGAAAGGAAACAATTTAAGCTTAATAATATCTCCATCTACATCCTTATATTTTTTGCATCTCACAAAGTTCAACAAAATTATTAAGGTGAGCAGCAGCAGCATCAGAACTAGTGCCAGAAAATTGCTCTTTCATAACAATATTTAGCAAAGCAGGTTTAATTTAATTCAAAGTAGCTTTAGGAGCAGGTGGAGCAATAGGTGTGCAAAAGGAAATCATTGTTGTTGGTGCTAGTGAAGTCACACAACTTAGTGTTTTCAGGAGTAGTCATTTTTGCAAGATTAAAGCAAGCCAACAAAAATAGCAACTAAAGTAGGAACTAACCAAACTAAACTAAAGAAACAAAGAAAAGGAAAAAAAAGTAAAGAGATTGGTAGTGATAGACTGTTGGAATTATGCCCTAGAGGCAATAATAAAGATGTTATTATTATAATTCTTGTTCATGATAAAGTTTATATTCCATGCTAGAATTGTATTAAGCGGAAACATTAATACTTGTGTGGTTTGTGAACAACACCGTGTCCCTAGTACGCCTCTATGGACTAGCTCATTGATCAATGATGGTTAAGGTTTCCTAACCATAGACATGAGTTGTCAATTGATAATGAGATCATATCATTGGGAGAATGATATGGTGGACAGACCCAAACTAAGCGAAGCAATTGGATCGTGTCTTTGTGTTCATCTTTGCGAAGCTTTTCCTATGTCAAATATTGTATTCCTTAGACCATGAGATAATACAACTCCCTGGTATCGGAAGAAAGCTTTGAGGTCATCAAACGTCATCCTATGAGAGGGTGATCATAAAGGTGTCTCTCAGGTAATCGGAAAGTATCTGTTGGGTTGTATGTATCGAGATGGGATTTGTCCCTCCCAAGTCGGAGAGATATACTTCGGGCCCACTCGGTAATCGATATCAACACCGCTTGCAAGCATGTGGTTAAGGAGTTAATCACAAAGTGATATCGGATTACAGAATGAGTAAAGTAATTGCTGTGAACGAGATTGAACTAGGTATGACGATACCGACGATCGAATCTCGGGCAAGTAAAATATCGCGAGACGAAGGGAATATATATATGGGATTGATTGAATCCTGGCATCGTGGTTCATCCGATATGATCATCGATGAATGTGTGGGAGTCAATATGGGTGCCCAGACCCCGCTGTTGATTATTGATAGAAGATCATGTCTGCATATTCTCGAACCCGCAGGGTCACACACTTAACGTGTCTCGACGCTAGGATAGATTGGATACTTGGTTTATGAATTTTTTTTTGGAGTCTCGGATGGGATCCGGGACATCACGAGAGGTTCCGGAATGGTCCGGAGAATAAGATTCATATAAGGCAGTGCAGTTTTTGGAGTTCGGAATTGTTCCGGGTTAATCGGTATTGTACCGGAAGCTTCTAGAACCTTCCGGAAGGGGCCCAACGTGGTCCCACCTTCCGGGAGGGGGCATGGGCCTATGAGGGAGTGTCCTGGCCGCATTGGGCCAGGGGAACAAGGCCCCATAGGGCCCAGCCGATCCTAGAGAGTTTAAATCGTTTAAACTAGAGATAAGATAGGGTTTCTAGAAGGGAGAGTTTAAATCGTTTAAACTAGAGATAGGCTTGGAGGATGGGCAAGGGCTGGCCGCACCCCCCCCCCTCTATATATAGAGGGCTGGTGCGCCCCCTCCCCCCTGCTACACATCTCCCTCCAAGCCCTAGTAGCCCTGCTGCCTTCCTCTCTCCCTCCCGACTGTTTGCAGGCGAAGCCCTGCTGCAGAAATTCTCCACCATATACACCACGCCGTCGTGTTGTAGATCCAATCCATCTCTCCACCATACTTTCTGGTCCAAGGAAGGAGGAGACGTCGAGGTGCTGCACATGTGCATCTCACGGAGGCACCGCCACTTGTGGTGCTAGATCGGATCGGATCGCGAGGAGGAGAAGCGAGTACGACTACATCACCCACGTTCCGACGAACGTTCCGCTGTGCGAATCTTCAAGGGTATGAAGATCTAATCCAATCTCTCTTGTTGTTTGCATCTCCTAGATTAGATCTTGGCTTTCCCTCTGTTTGCTTCCGTAGAAAATTTTGATTTACTATGCTGCGAAACCCTTCAGTGGTATCAGAGCTAGATCTATGCGTAGATGTGTTTCACGAGTAGAACGCAACATGGTTGTTGCGGGCGTTGATGTTTTCTGTTGCAAGCCTCTTGTTTGTGTTCTTCTTATGACGCGGGATAGTGAGATTGAAGCGGTCCAGGCCAACCTTACGCGACGTCGTTCGCGAGACCGGCTCCGCACTTGACGTGTGGCTTGTACCACACATGCGGCTGGTGGATGTCAGTTTCTCTCACTATAGTTGTCATGGGATTAACACCGGAGTTTGGCAACCATAATATCACCGTTGTGGCTTTCCGTAGGTAAGAATCGTTCTTAGCATCTACTCCCATAAGCCACGTAAAACATGCAACAACAAAGTAGAGGCGTCTAACTTGTTTTTGCAGGGAGTGTTTTCTGTGATATGGTATGGCCCAAGATGTGATGTGTGTAATGTATGCGATGATCATGTTTTGTAATGTTTCACGACTTGCATGTCGATGAGTACACAACCGGCAGGAGCCATATGGTTGTCTTATAATTGTGTATGACCTGCGAGTCAACTTCTTATACGCCATGTAATAGCTTTACTTTATCGCTAAGTAGTTAGCAATAGTTGTAGTTGCTATTCGTGGTGGAGGCAATCATGGTGGAGTGATGGAGATCATGCCGGAACACACAATATGGAGATCATTGCGCGAAGATTGGCTATACCATGTCACATGAAATTATATGCATGTGATGTTTATCCCTTTATGTATCTTATCATGCTTAGATCGCGATGGTAGCATTATAAGATGATTCCTCACTTAAAGATCAAGATAAAAACTGTGTTCTCCCCAAGTATGCACCGTTGCGAAAGTTCGTCGTATCCAAGCATCACGTGATGATCGGGTGCTATAGACTCTACGCTCACATACAACGGGTGCAAGCCAATTTTGCACACGCGGAAATACTTGGGTCTAACTTGACGAGCCTAGCATGTACAGACATGGCCTCGGAACACAAGAACCGAAAGGTTAAGCATGAGTCATATGAATGATATGATCGACACTTCGTTGTCCACCATTGAAACCACATCTCTTCTCGTGATGATCGGATTAGGTGTGGTGAATTTGGATCGTGTTCACTAAAAAACTTGAGGGATGTTGAATTTAGTGGGAGTTCATCTAGTAATTTGATTAAGTTGAACTATTTATCATGAACATAGTCTAAATTGTACTTGCAAATACTGTAGATCACATGGCTAAGTCCAACTTCAACTTCAACGTTTTTGCTGAGAAAGAAAAGCTTAAGAACAATGGGTCTAACTTCACCAATTGGTTCCGCAATCTGAGAATCATTCTGTCTGGAGGACAAAAGGACTATGTCCTTGAGAAAGCGTTAGGTAACCCCCCTGCTGTAACTGCGCCGGCTGATGAGAAAGCTGTCTATCAGTCGCGCAAAGATGATTATAGTGTGATTAAGAGCACCATGTTGTTTGCTATGGAACCGGAACTTCAAAATCGTTTTGAAAACTATCCCGGGCCCTTTGAGATTCTCGAAGAGTTGAAAACCATGTTTCAGACTCAGGCCCGTTCTGAGAGATATGAGATCTCTGAGAAGTTCTTTAACTGCAAGATGGAGGAAGGGAGTTCTGTTAGTGAGCACGCCATTAAGATGTCGGGCTACACTCAACGCCTTGAGCAACTGGACTGCAAGATTCCATAGGAGCTCAAGATTGACAGGGTTCTGCAATCACTCCCTCCCAGCTACAAAAGTTTTGTAGTGACTCATAATCAGATTGGTTCCACTGATACGATCACCGAGCTCTTCGCAAAGCTGAAGGCTGCGGAGGTGGACATCAAGAAGGATAATCATGTGTTGATGGTCAACAAGCCCTCCTTTAAGAAAGGTAAAGGTGCAAAGAAGCCCTTCAAGAAGGGTGGCAGCAAGCGCAATGCCCCTGCTGAGAAGAAGCTCAGGTCTGGTCCCAAGCCGGAAACTGAGTGCTTCTATTGCAAGGACAAGGGTCACTGGAAGCGCAACTGTTCGAAGTACTTAGCGGACAAGAAGGCTGGCACCATCAAAGGTATATTTGATATACATGTTATTGATGTTTTCCTTACTATCCCTCGTTGTAGTGCCTGGGTATTTGATACCTGTTCAGTTGCTAATATTTGTAACTCGAAACAGGAGCTGCGGAATAGACGGCGGCTTGCGAGGGATGAGGTGACGATGCGCGTTGGCAACGGATCAAGAGTTGATGTGATGGCCGTCGGCACGCTCTCCTTAGTTTTACCTTCGGGATTAGTTTTAAACCTTAATAAATGTTATTATGTGCCTGCGTTGAGCATGAACATTATTTCTGGATCGTGTTTATTGCAAGACGGTTATTCATTTAAATCGGAGAATAATGGTTGTTCTATTTATATGAGTAACATCTTTTATGGTCATGCACCTCTTGTGAGTGGTTTATTTCTTCTAAATCTTGAAAGGGATGAAACACACATCCATAACATTGAGGCTAAGAGATGCAAAGTAGATAGTGATAATACTACTTATTTGTGGCACTGTCGTCTAGGTCATATTGGTGTAAAGCGCATGAAGAAACTCCATTCTGATGGACTTTTGGAGTCTCTTGATTTTGAATCATTTGACACATGCGAACCATGCCTCATGGGCAAGATGATCAAAACCCCGTTCTCCGGTATGATGGAGCGAGCAACGGACTTGTTGGAAATCATACATACCGATGTATGCGGACCGATGAGTGTTTCGACGCACGGTGGATATCGCTATTTTCTCACTTTTACCGATGACTTAAGTAGATATGGGTATATCTATTTAATGAAACATAAATCTGAAACGTTTGAAAAGTTCAAAGAATTTCAGAATGAAGTGGAGAACCATCGTAACAGAAAGATTAAGTTTCTACGATCCGATCGTGGGGGCGAATATTTGAGTTATGATTTTCTCACGCATCTTAAAGCAAGCGGAATCGTTTCGCAACTCACGCCACCCGGAACACCACAGCGCAATGGTGTGTCTGAACGCCGGAATCGAACCCTATTAGATATGGTCTGATCGATGATGTCTCTTACTGATTTGCCGTTATCATTTTGGGGTTATGCATTAGAAACCGCTGCATTCACTTTAAATAGGGCTCCATCTAAATCCGTTGCGACGACACCGTATGAACTGTGGTTTGGTGCTAAACCTAAGTTGTCGTTTCTTAAAGTTTGGGGATGCGAAGCTTACGTCAAGAAGTTGATGCCGGACAAGCTCGAACCCAAAGCGGAGAAATGCGTCTTCATAGGATACCCTAAGGAAACTATTGGGTATACCTTCTATCACAGAACCGAAGGCAAAGTGTTTGTCGCAAAGAACGGTTCCTTTCTTGAGAAGGAGTTTCTCTCGAAAGAAGTGAGTGGTAGGAAAGTAGAGCTAGACGAGGTTATTGAACCTTCTCTTGAATTGGAGAGTAGCGCAGCACCTGAAATTGTTCCAGTGCCGCCTGAACCAACAATAGAGGAAGCTAATGACAAGGATCATGAAGCTTCGGACGATGCTGCTACTGAACATCGCAGGTCGACAAGGTCGCGTGCCCCTCCTGAGTGGTACGGCAACCCTGCCTTGACTGTCTTGTTAGTAGAAGACAGTGAACCTACGAACTATGAGGAAGCGATGATGAGCCCAGACTCTCAGAAATGGCTAGAAGCCATGAAATCCGAATTGGGATCCATGAGCGAAAACCAAGTATGGACTTTGGTGGACCCTCCTAGCGAGCGAAAGGCCGTTGAGTGCAAATGGATCTTCAAGAAGAAAACGAACGCAGATGGTAATGTTACCGTCTATAAAGCACGGCTTGTTGCGAAAGGTTTTTGACAAGTTCAAGGTGTTGACTACGATGAGACTTTCTCTCCCGTAGCGATGTTTAAGTCCATTCGGATTTTATTAGCAATTGCTGCGTTTCATGATTATGAAATATGGCAAATGGATGTCAAGACTGCTTTCCTCAATGGCAACATTGAGGAAGAGTTGTATATGATGCAACCCGAAGGTTTTGTCGATCCTAAGGATGCTGATAAAGTATGCAAACTTCAGCATTCCATTTATGGACTGAAGCAAGCATCTCGGAGTTGGAACCTTCGTTTTGATCAAGTGATCAAGAGCTTTGGATTTGTTCCAAATTGCTACGAAGCTTGCATCTACAAGAAAGTGAGTGGGAGCTCGGTGATGTTTCTGGTACTATATGTGGATGACATATTGATTATTGGAAATGACATCAACATGCTTAACGACGTGAAGATTTATTTGAACAAGTGTTTTTCAATGAAAGACCTAGGTGAAGCTGCTTATATATTGGGCATCAAAATCTATAGAGATAGACAAAGACGCCTGATAGCTTTAAGCCAAAGTACATACCTAGACAAAGTTCTGAAAAGGTTCAGAATGGATAAGGCATTGAAAGGTTCAGTGCCTATGGTGTCAGGTAAGATATTGAGCAAGGCTTAGTGTCCAGCTACGGTAAATGATAGGGAAGCTATGAGCAAAGTGCCTTATGCCTCGGCCATAGGTTCCATCATGTATGCCATGCTGTGTACTAGACCGGATGTGTCCAATTCTCTTAGTTTGACGAGCAGATATCAAAGTGATCCAGGAGTGGAACACTGGACAGCCGTGAAGAACATCCTAAGGTACCTAAATAGGACTAAAGAAATGTTCTTAGTCTATGGGGGTGATGAACAGCTCGTCGTAAAAGGTTACGTCGATGCTAGTTTCGACACTGACAAGGATGATTGTAAATCTCAGACAGGATACGTGTATATTTTGAATGGAGGATCTATGAGCTGGAGAAGCTGCAAGCAAAGCGTGATCGCGGGATCTACAGTAGAAGCGGAATACATGGCTGCTGCAGAAGCGTCAAGTGAAGGAGTTTGGATCAGGAACTTCATCACTGAGCTTGGCGTGGTTCCAAGTGCATTGGACCCACTGGAGATATTGTGTGACAACACTGGCGCCATAGCACTCGCTAAGGAACCAAGATATCATCCAAATACCAAGCATATCAACCGCAAGTTTCATATAATTCGAGATTATATAGCAGATGGATATCTGAAGATTAGCAAAGTACATACAGATTTGAATGTCGCAGATCCATTGACTAAACCTCTTCCACGTGTAAAACATGATCATCACCTCAGTGCCATGGGTGTGAGATTGTTGCCAGATGTAAACTAGATTATTGACTCTAGTGCAAGTGGGAGACTGTTGGAATTATGCCCTAGAGGCAATAATAAAGATGTTATTATTATAATTCTTGTTCATGATAAAGTTTATATTCCATGCTAGAATTGTATTAAGCGGAAACATTAATACTTGTGTGGTTTGTGAACAACACCGTGTCCCTAGTACGCCTCTATGGACTAGCTCATTGATCAATGATGGTTAAGGTTTCCTAACCATAGACATGAGTTGTCAATTGATAATGAGATCATATCATCGGGAGAATGATATGGTGGACAGACCCAAACTAAGCGAAGCAATTGGATCGTGTCTTTGTGTTCATCTTTGCGAAGCTTTTCCTATGTCAAATATTGTATTCCTTAGACCATGATATAATACAACTCCCTGGTATCGGAAGAAAGCTTTGAGGTCATCAAACGTCATCCTATGAGAGGGTGATCATAAAGGTGTCTCTCAGGTAATCGGAAAGTATCTGTTGGGTTGTATGTATCGAGATGGGATTTGTCCCTCCCAAGTCGGAGAGATATACTTCGGGCCCACTCGGTAATCGATATCAACACCGCTTGCAAGCATGTGGTTAAGGAGTTAATCACAAAGTGATATCGGATTACGGAACGAGTAAAGTACTTGTTGTGAACGAGATTGAACTAGGTATGATGATACCGACGATCAAATCTCGGGCAAGTAAAATATCGCGAGACGAAGGGAATATATATATGGGATTGATTGAATCCTGGCATCGTGGTTCATCCGATATGATCATCGATGAATGTGTGGGAGTCAATATGGGTGCCCAGACCCCGCTGTTGATTATTGATAGAAGATCATGTCTGCATATTCTCGAACCCGCAGGGTCACACACTTAACGTGTCTCGACGCTAGGATAGATTGGATACTTGGTTTATGAATTTTTTTTTGGAGTCTCGGATGGGATCCGGGACATCATGAGAGGTTCCGGAATGGTCCGGAGAATAAGATTCATATAAGGCAGTGCAGTTTTTGGAGTTCGGAATTGTTCCGGGTTAATCGGTATTGTACCGGAAGCTTCTAGAACCTTCCGGAAGGGGGCCAACGTGGTCCCACCTTCCGGGAGGGGGCATGGGCCTATGAGGGAGTGTCCTGGCCGCATTGGGCCAGGGGCACAAGGCCCCATAGGGCCCAGCCGATCCTAGAGAGTTTAAATCGTTTAAACTAGAGATAAGATAGGGTTTCTAGAAGGGAGAGTTTAAATCGTTTAAACTAGAGATAGGCTTGGAGGATGGGCAAGGGCTGGCCGCACCCCCCCCCTCTATATATAGAGGGCTGGTGCGCCCCCTCCCCCCTGCTACACATCTCCCTCCAAGCCCTAGTAGCCCTGCTGCCTTCCTCTCTCCCTCCCGACTGTTTGCAGGCGAAGCCCTGCTGCAGAAATTCTCCACCATATACACCACGCCGTCGTGTTGTAGATCCAATCCATCTCTCCACCATACTTGCTGGTCCAAGGAAGGAGGAGATGTCGAGGTGCTGCACGTGTGCATCTCACGGAGGCACCGCCACTTGTGGTGCTAGATCGGATCGGATCGCGAGGAGGAGAAGCGAGTACGACTACATCACCCACGTTCCGACAAACGTTCCGCTGTGCGAATCTTCAAGGGTATGAAGATCTAATCCAATCTCTCTCGTTGTTTGCATCTCCTAGATTAGATCTTGGCTTTCCCTCTGTTCGCTTTCGTAGAAAATTTTGATTTACTATGCTGCGAAACCCTTCATAGACTCCCCTTGCAGAAGTATTCTTTGTCCCGGCAATGGTGCCAGAAATTAGCTTGATGGCTCAAATGATGTAGAGCTCGTTGGGAACCCCAAGTGGAAGGTATGATGAGCACAGCAAAAAAATTCCCTCAGTTATGAAACCAAGGGTATCGAAACAGTAGGAGAAAGGAAATACTTCTGAAGGTGTTGCTAGCAACGTGGAACCTACACAACACAACCACAATACTTTGCCCCAACTTACAGTGAGGTTGTCAATCTCACTGGTTTTGCTGAAAACAAAGGATTAAAAGTATAGTGTGAAAGATAGTGATTGCTTGAAAGTAATTGCAGAAAGTAAACAACAAATAGTAGATGGAATATTAGTGGAAAGGAATGGACCAGGGTCCATAGTTCACTAGAGGTGTTTCTCCATAAGATAAATGGCATGTTGGGTGAACAAATTACAGTTGGGCAATTGACAGATTGAAAAATGCACAACAATGAATGTACATGTCTTGAATGATTTCTATGAGATTCGTTTGGGCATTACAACATAATACATAGACCGTAATCCAACTGCATCTATGACTAATAATCCACCTTCAGGTTATCATCCAAACCCCTTCTAGTATTAAGTCGCAAGCAACAGATAATTGCATTAAGCAAAGTGTGTAAATTAAACAATACAATTACCCTTGGGCAAAGGATTGTTGTTTTCTCACTAGTAGCAACATCACATCTACAACCTTAGAGATTTCTGTCACATCCCTAGATTACTAGAGGCATGAACCTACTATTGAGCATAAATACTCCCTCTTGGAGTTACAAGCAACTACTTGGCCAGAGTAACCACTGGCAACAGAGAGCATGCAAGATCACAAATAACACAGACATGATAGAATCAATAATCAATCTTGACGTAGTACTCAATATCCATCAGATCTCAACAAACACAACATGTAGGATAACAAATAGATGATCTTGATCATGGACGGAGCTCACAAAATCTAAACATGGTAGCACAAAGAGGAGAAACAACCATCTAGCTACTGCTATGGACCCATAGTCTAAGGATGAACTACTCACGCATAACTCCGGATGCTGGCATGGTGATTAAGAAGGCCTCCGGGATGATTCCCCTCTCCGTCAGGGTGCCGGAAAGAGCTTCGGATCCCTCCTGATCTAGGGACGGAGATGGCGGCGGCTACAGACTGTTTCGTAGATTTCTGATCGGGTACTTAGGGTTTCTGCCTCGGGGTGTTTATATAGGCGAAGGGGCAAGGAAGGTTGAGGACCAGGGGCCCACACCATGCCCTGGCGCGGCCCAGGGTGGACCCGTGCCATGGGGTGGTGTGTTCGCCCTGTGGCCCCTCTTTGTCCCCCCTCTGGACACCATTTTCACTAAGGTAAAATATTGACTTCGGCTTTTGTTTCGTCCAATTCCGAGAATATTTCTTTATTAGATTTTCTGAAACCAAAAACAGCAGAAAACTGGCAACTGGCACTATGGCATCTTGTTAATAGGTTAGTTCCAGAAAATGTATAAAAATGCCTCGAAGTGTAGACAAAACATAAGATAGTGTCACATCCCAAGATTTTGGAAATTGGGACTGGAAAAAAATTGCTTTTACATGTCATTCATGATCATTGCATCGCATCCATGCAAAAATTTGCAATAATTGAATTCGACAACCCTAACCCTCCTAGGTTTAACAAATATTATTCCTATAAGGAATAAATAGGGATTCTATAAATCCAATATGTTTGAACTAAATAAAAGGATACAAAAATGATCCTATACTGATCTACAGGATTTTAGAAAATTTTAGGAACAAATTTCAAGTTATTTGGAGTTCACATGAAAAAGTTATGAGGAAAAGAAATAAAATGGAAAAAGGAAAAGAATAAAAAAACTAACTAACCTAGCCAACCGAACCACCCAATGGCCCGGCCCACCTAGTCCCGTGCCTACCCACCGCCCGCGCGCAGCTCACACCAGCAACCAGCCTAGCCCTATCTGCCGCCGCAAGCGAGCAACGCTTGCAGCACCGCAGCAGTCCCAACAGCGCAGCCTGCGTCCCCTCTCCCGCTGACAAGCGGACCCTACCTGTCATCGCCACCCCTCCTTCTTCCTTGCGATGACAGAGACTGTGAAGAACTCGACCCAACTGCCTCCAAAAATCCTCATCGAGTTCGCTTGTTTCCGTTCGGGATTTTGCCCCCTCCCTCACGAAATCCCCTCTATATAAACTTCCCCAACCGATCCCTCTTATTTTTCGCGTTTTGGCGAACCCTAGCCCCAGATCGTTCTACTCTGATTCGCCGCCACCATTGCCAAACCTGGGAGCTCAGGTCGACCTCGAGCCCGACGAATCCCGTCGTAGCTCTCACTGGTGTTCCTCCTATTCTCTTCCCCATACTCAACCGCGTCTCCTCATGCAATTTTCCCCTTGCGCAGATCGCCGGACCACCCTCGTAGCTCTCCCTGGTGTTCCTCCTATTCTCTTCCCCATACCCACGTGCTTGAGCATGGTTTCATGCCTAGCTACAATTGTTGGACCAAGCACGAACAAAGAGGGGTTATGATGGAAGACAATCAAGAAGAAGAGGATGATGACAAACATCATCATATGTTTCCTAAATACAGTGATACACAGAGAGAATACGGTGATACAACTGGTGAAGCGGAAGATGAAGAGGCGCCAGATGAGCTCGTTGATGATCTTCATTGGGCCATTTTTGATGCATAGAGATAATGCGAATGCGAATGTGAAAATGAGAAGTTGAAGTTGAAGCGCATGTTAGAGGATCACAAAAAATTGTTGTACCCAAATTGCAAAGATGGCAATACAAAGCTCGGTACCACACTGGAATTGCTGCAATGGAAGGCAAAGAATGGTTTATCTGATAAGCAAGCTTTTGTAAGAATGATACGTCGGAAACGTATCTATAATTTTTGATGCTCCATGCTTATTTACTATCTACTTTGCTTTGATTTGTCTACACTTTGAGGTGTTTTTATATATTTTCTGGAACTAACCTATTAACAAGTTGCCACAGTGCCAGTTGCCTGTTTTCTTCTGTTTTTGGTTCCAGAAAGGCAGAAAATCAATATTATCGGAATTGGACAGGACAAAAGCTAAAGTCAATATTTTACCATGGGCGTCACGAAGTCCAGAGGAGAGACGGAGAGGCGAGCCGGGGCCGCCACACCCCCTAGGCGCGGGTGGGCCCACCTCGCGCCTGGGTAGGGTGTGGGCCCTCCGGGCGCCTCCCAGCCTCGCCTCTTCGCCTATAAGAAGCCCCCGATGCAGAAACCCTAGGCACCCGATCAAAACTCCACGAAACCTTCTATAGCCGCCACCACCATCCTGGAGGCCTTCTTCTCCGGTATGAAGCATTAGTAGTTCCACCTTGGACTACGGGTCCATGTGATAGCTAGATGGTTGTATCTCCTCCTTGTGCTTTCATGTATAGATCTTGTGAGCTCCGTTCATGATCAAGATCTAATCTATTTGTAATCATGCATGTTGTGTTTGCAGGGATCCGATGGATATTGAGATTACTATGTTAGATTGATTAATGGTTTTGTCTATTTGATACTATCATGTCTGTGTTGTTTGTGATCTTGCATGCTCTCCGTTGTTAGTAGCTATCTTGGCCAAGTAGTTGCTAGTGACTCCAAGAGGGGGTATTTATGCTCGATAGTGGGTTCATGCCTCTAGTTTCCAAGCGAAGTGATAGAAATCTCTTCGGTTGTAGAAGTGCCATTGGCACTAGGGAGAAAACAACGGTCTCTTGTTCATAGAACAAGTGGATTGTTTACCTTACACACTTTGATTAAAGCAGTTGTCTGTTGCTTGCAACTTAATACTAGAGGGGATTCAGATGATAACCTGAAGGTGGACTTCTAGTCATAAATGCAGTTGGATGGCGGTCTATGTATATTGTTGTATTGCCCAATCGAATCTTGATACGTCGGAAACGTATCTATATTTTTTGATGTTCCATGCTTGTTTAGTATCTACTTTGATTTGCTTTGTATTTCTTTGAGGTGTTTTTATATCTTTTCTGGAACTAACCTATTAACAAGTTGACACAGTGCCAGTTGCCTGTTTTCTTCTATTTTTGGTTCCAGAAAGGCAAAAAATCAATATTCTCGGAATTGGACGGGACAAAATCCAAAGTCAATAACTTTCTGTGGGGAACACGAAGTCCATAGGGGAGACGGAGAGGCAATCCAGGGCGGCCACACCCCTCCTAGCCGCGGGCAGGGGTGGGCCCACGCCTAGGCAGGGTGTGGGCCCCCTGGTCGCCTCCTCGTCCTCCCCCTTGCCTATAAGAAGCCCCCGATACAGAAACCCTAATTACCCGATCAAATCTCCATGAAACCGTCTGTAGCCGCCGCCACCATCGTCCCTAGACCAGGGGGATCTAAAGTTCTTCCTAGCACCCTGCCGGAGGGAAGATCATCCCAGAGGCCTTCTTCTCCGGTATGATGCGTGAGTAGTTCCACCTTGGACTATGGGTCCATGTAGTAGCTAGATGGTTGTATCTCCTCCTTTGTGCTTTCATGTATAGATCTTGTGAGCTCCGTTCATGATCAAGATCTAATCTATTTGTAATCATGCATGTTGTGTTTGCGGGGATTCGATGGATATTGAGATTATTATGTTGGATTGATTAATGGTTTTGTCTTTATGATTCTATCATGTCTGTGGTGTTTGTGATCTTGCATGCTCTCCGTTGTTAGTAGCTATCTTGGCCAAGTAGTTGCTAGTGACTCCAAGAGGGTGTATTTATGCTCGATAGTGGGTTCATGCCTCTAGTTTCCAAGGGAGGTGACAGAAATCTCTTCGGTTGTAGATGTGCTATTTCCACTAGGGAGAAAACAACGGTCTCTTGTTCATGGAACATGTGGACTGTTTACCTTACACACTTTGCTTAAAGCAGTTGTCTGTTGTTCGAAACTTAATAGTGGAGGGGGGTCAGATGATAACCTGAAGGTGGACTTCTAGTCATAGATGCAGTTGGATGGAGGTCTATGTATCTTGTTGTATTTCCCAATCGAAACTCATAGGATCTTTCTGACTAGTATTGCATTGTTATGCCTTGCTCAGTTCCTGTCAATTGTCCTGCTGTAATTTGTTTACCCTTCATTCCATGTTGTTTATCTAAGGAGAGCACCTCTAGTGAACTATGGACCCCGGTCCAATCTTTACCATTGATACATCTTCCATTGTTACCTGTTTACTTGCTGCAAACCACCATTACCTTCCACACCGTACGTTTAATCCTTTGTTACAGCAAACCGGTGAGCTTGACAACCTCACAGTCTAGTTGGGACAAAGTCTTGAGTTTGTGTTGTGCAGGTCTCCGCGTTGCTTGCAACACCTGTGTGACGTTTCCTTCCTCCTACTAGTTCGATAACCTTGGTTTCTTACTGATGGAAAACTGTTGTTGTGCTGCTTCACACTTTCCTCTTGGGGTTCCCAACGAAGTGCTAACCAGCACCATCAAGCTATTTTCTAGCGCCATTGCCGGGGAACATATATAGAACAGCTTCAACCTTTTCCTCCCCGTCAAGCACCAACATATTCTCTGGCGCCGTTGTCGGGGAGGCTAAGGACGTCTTCACAAGGGAGTCCTCCACTTCCTTTCTATTTACTTTGTTTTTAGTTTGCTTAGTTTCTTTTGCTTGGTTTTGTTTGCCTCTTTTCAAAAAACCCAAAAAAATAGTCTAGTTTGGTTTGCTTTCTTTATTCAAAAACACAAAAAAAATTAGTTCCTACTCTGGTTGCTGGTCTGTTATTTCCTTGCTTGGTCATGCTTTCTATCAATGGATGGTTTCTTTGAAACTAGTTCTTATTGGCAAGGTGGGTTCACGAAAGAACAAAGGTACTATTATAAGGAACACCGTTTGTCACAAAAAGTGAAACACTTATGGGAACAAATTGATAAGTTGAATACTATTGCTAGAGACGTGTAGGGATGGAATTATAACTCGAAACTCGCGAGCTAAATGAGTAACTCGTGACACAACTCGACTCGGCTCGACCTCGGTGTCTAATGAGTCGAGCCAAGTTTTTGATTTGAGCTTGTTTGTTCACCCAAGCTAAATGAGCTACTCGCGAGCTACTCATTTAGCTCGTTAAACTCGTTCAAATATAGAGTTTAAAATTTTTCACAGATAAGTGCCATACTATGAATGTTCCTTGAACCTGTAATGGTGTAGAGCTACTATATTTTTCATTGATATTCCTTCGTGTTATTATGGAAGTACTATTGTTGTTCTAGTTTCAAATTAGTAGTATAATTACTATTTTTTCTTATATGTGGTCATATTCATAACTTATAACAATCTAAACGAGCTACTCGCGAGCTACTCATGAGTTTACCGAGTCGAGCCAAGTTTCAAATATGATCTCATTTTGTAAACGAGCCGAGTCGAGCTAACTCGTTAGTTGAACGAGCTTTAGCGAGTCGAGCCGAGTTGGCTCGGCTTGGCTCGAATTCCAGCGCTAGAGACGTGTGCTCTACTTATAATGTTACTTATTGCTTTGATAAGTCTTATTGCTATAGGAGGTATAAACACCTTCCTTTTTAGTGTGATTATAATGATAATGTTACCATATCTTCTTATGTTAAGGGAAATTATGAATTTTATGATGTGGAACAAATTGAAGAATTTATTGCTTTCAAGGGTGCATTTGAACTTGCTAGTTTGCTTGAAAATACTGATGATGCACCTTATGAATATGAGGTTTATGAGATACTTAAATTCTGCTTTGATAATTACAAGGAAGCAAATGGATATATTCTTGAATATTTTAATAGATGCTTTCCAAAAATGTAAGAGACTGATTCCTTGCAGGAGCCTATGGAAGAAGAAATTGTTGAAACTGGAAACTTATTAGATGAAAAAGAGGAGGGGAGTGATGAACAAAAGGAGGATGAATGGATTATCTATCCATGCCTACCTTCTAATGAGAGTAACTCCGTATCCCTTATATTATTTGATTGTCCCCCATGCTTACCAAAGGAGGATGAATGTTATGTTCCTGTGGATCCTTTTGAAATGTCTACTTTGGGTAAAACATGTGAAGGTTTTAATCCCACTATTTTTGAGCTTGATAGAAATTATGTGTTTGTAGATCATGAAAAGCCTACTTTATTTGATAGTTATATTGTTGAGTTTATTCATGATGCTACTAAAAGTTATTATGAGAGAGGGAAACATGGTCATATGTATCTCAACAATATTAAGTTTCCCCTCTTTATGTTGAAAATCTTGAAGTTGCACTTGTTTTTTTCCTATGCTTGTTTATTTGTGCTTCTTTGTTTTATTTTCTTACAAGATTCCTATGCATAGGAAGTGGGTTAGACTTAAATGTGTTTTGAATTTTCTTCTTGATTCTCTCTTTTACTTCAATTCATATTTCTTTTGTGAGCATCTTCTCAAACTATCATGCCTAACTTAAAGGCGTTAAAGAAAAGTACTTGTTGGGAGATAACCCAAGAGTTTCCTTGAGTCTTGGAAGTTATTACTTCAGTAATAACCTCTCCTTATCCTTTTTGTTTGCTTTTTGTGCCAAAAATGACCTCTAATGAGAGGGAAGTAAGATTTGGGGAGTTGATGTCCCGAAACAGATTTTTGTCCTCCACCAAAACAATTCGTGAGGAGTCTATGTAACTTAGATTGAGCTCAAAATTTACGAATAAATCCCCCAGTATGTTAGCTAACTCTAGTTAGTTCAACACTTTTTTATTTGAGCAACAGAAGATGTTCGAAAATATCGGTTTCTACCTGCTGGTCTATTTTGACAGATTTCTGCCATTATTTGCATTTGCTTCTTATTGATTCCTTTTTGAGTTCTATTTTGGGGAACTGAACTTTTTGAAGGATTTACTACAGTAGCTTGTGTTTTTAGTAAATTTTTTTGTTGTTCCAAAGCTTTGCCAGAGGTCTAATTTCTTTTGAATAAACTAATGTTGCTAATAAAGATTGTGTGAAGTTTGTATGAAGGAAAAATTTCAGGTGTAGAGAGAGAATGATTCAATGAGATGAAGAATGGACAAAAGCTCAATATTGGGGATGCCACCATGGTGTCACCCCAAGAAATATCCAAAAGGTACAAGCGGCAAAGCTTGGGGATGCCCAAGGAATCCCCTTCTTCATCAATAAAAAGCTCAGGTCTGTCTAGACACTTCGTTTTTATTGTTTCATGCATAGTTGTGTTGTTCTTGGAGCGTCTTAGTTTTCGTTTGCTTTGCTTAGGTTGTTTAGTTTGCTTGAATAAAGTAGTTTGGACCCCCGCTTTCGCTGTGTTTTGTTGCAAATAAGTTGCTTGGTGTTGGACAGGAGTAGGAAGTTCCTTCCTGAAAGTGCAAGAGGAGCTTGCATTGACTGTGACTTAGACTTTATAATTCCATGCTAGGTGTTGTTTTGACTTTATGTTTAGTAATTATTGATGTAGCATGGCTTGCTCCAAGTCATTGGGATTGCTTAGTGTGACTTGAAGAAATTATGCGTTGTTTTAGCATGCAAAAGCATAGTATTGTTGTATTCTCCTTTGAGGTTTGTTTGGGTTGACTTGGCACATGCTCACACCATGTTATGACTATGAACAAGTAACCATAGCCTCTATGATCATTTAGTCCTTGACTTGTTGTACCACTCTATGCTTTGATTAGTAATGTTTTGTCGCTCTGCATGATTATGGCCACTATTGCTCTTTTATTTGGTTGCTCCCAGTCTTTTGCTAGCCTTCACTTGTATGAGTAAGCTCTACTCATGCTTCAAACTCCCAAGAAACCAAGTTATTCCAAAGTGTCCACTATAAATCCCTATGCATGGTGTGTTACACCATTCCAAGTATATTCTTGTTTTCAGCTATCTTCCAATTAAAAACTATTTTGTTATGTGAAAACTTTGTGATTAAAGCCCTCACAAACTTGATGGAACACTTTAGATTCTTTGCCCCTAATAAACTTGAACCATTGTTTCGTCTATGTTGTATATGCTTGCACTTATACATTGGAATTAGCAGAACCGTGCTGTCACGGTGAACGTTTTTAACATTGCGCTTGTACTTTGTACTCAGTTGATATCATGCTCTTTTGTCTATGGATGTCACCCGTGTGAAATAAAGAGGGAACTTGTAAGTCCATGGAGTTTGTATTCTGTGTTAGAGAAACGCCTGGGCTGCTAGCGTAAGCCATGCACAATCATGGTGGAAACTTGCAGCATCACCATAGTGAGATATCTATGAAGCATCCTCGATAAAAAAAGCTATGCATATAGTAAATAAAAAGATCACTGAGATGCTCATTGTCTGCTTGCCTTGTCATTTTGGTTATGGGAAAGCTCATGTACAATGTGCAAGGGGTACCCTGTTGGCGGTTCTCTATGATATGCAAATACTTCCAATGAAAAGAACTTACAGGTGACTGAAGTTGAGTAGCATGAGGTGTGGCCCTCGTATTCAAGGGACTTGAGATTGCCAACTTATACTTTGTCAACCATATACTCCATAGTTTGTTCGCTTTAACCTTAATCACTTCAAGATGCTTATGATAGGGGCAATGAGGGTTGAAAGCTAACAAGTACCATAATTTTTGGAAGTTCCTTTTGAAATTTGAAATCCCTGCTTTATTTTTAAAAGGCCCTTCTTCCACCACTATCGAGTCTCCACCTTCTACCTTTAGGCACCATTAAGAGAGCATAGTTGTCGTTCTTAGTTCTATGTGCAGTGTCCCAAAACTTATTGATTGATGCATATTGTGATATTACTTGTTCTTGTGCTTTTTGTTCCTAGTCACCCCTGTGAACTTTGAAGGTGTCCTATGCATCTACTTGCTACTCTATGAGGGACAATCCGATTGCCACTATGCTATGTTTTCTGTATGTGAAACAAACAAACGTTTTTCAATGCATGTTATTCATGACCTTTGTTTGTATCTTGTCATGTTGCAACAATAGTTGCTTTGTCCTATTGTTAGAACTCCATCTTTCATGTTCATGTTTAGAGTTATTTGATCCTAGCTTTCAATGCTTGCAAATGGTTAGGTCTTCATTGTGAAGGTGCATGTGACCTCAAAAATTATTCTTTTTTATCACTTACCTACTCGGGGATGAGCAGGAGTTAAGCTTGGGGATGCTTGATACATCTAAAACGTATCTATAATTTGTTATGTTCCATGCTTGTTTAGTATCTACTTTGCTTTTCTTTGTGTTTCTTTGAGGTGTTTTTATATCTTTTCTGGAAACTAACCTATTAACAAGTTGCCACAGTGCCAGTTGCATGTTTTCTTCTTTTTTGGTTCCACAAAGGCAGAAAATCAATATTCTCGGAATTGGACGGGACAAAAGCCAAAGTCAATAACTTTCCGTGGGGAACACGAAGTCCATAGGGGAGACTGAGAGGCAAGCCAGGGCAGCCGCACCCCCCTAGGCGCGGCCAGGGGTGGGCCCGCGCCTAGGCAGGGTGTGGGCCCCCTGGTCGCCTCCTCGGCCTCCCCCTTCGCCTATAAGAAGCCCCCGATGCAGAAACCCTAAGTACCCGATCAAATTTCCATGAAACCGTCTGTAGCCGCCGCCACCATCATCCCTAGATCGGGGGGATCTGAAGTTCTTCCCGGCACCCTGCCAGAGGGGAGATCATCCCGGAGGCCTTCTTCTCCGGTATGATGCATGAGTAGTTCCACCTTGGCCTATGGGTCCATGTAGTAACTAGATGGTTGTATCTCCTCCTTTGTGCTTTCATGTATAGATCTTGTGAGCTCCGTTCATGATCAAGATCTAATCTATTTGTAATAATGCATGTTGTGTTTGCGGGGATCCGATGGATATTGAGATTACTATGTCAGATTGGTTAATGGTTTTGTCTATTTGATACTATCATGTCTGTGTTGTTTGTGATCTTGCATGCTCTCCGTTGTTAGTAGCTATCTTGTCCAAGTAGTTGCTACTGACTCCAAGAGGGGGTATTTATGCTCGATAGTGGGTTCATGCCTCTAGTTTCCTTTGGTTGTAGATGTGATATTGCCACTAGGGAGCAAACAACGGTCTCTTGTTCATGGAACATGGGGACTGTTTACCTTACACACTTTGCTTAAAGCAGTTGTCTGTTGCTTGCAACTTAATACTGGGGGGGGGGTTCGGATGATAACCTGAAGGTGGACTTCTAGTCATAGATGCAGTTCGATGGCGGTCTATGTATCTTGTTGTATTGCCCAATCGAATATCATAGGATCTTTCCGACTAGTATTGCATTGTTATGCCTTGCTCAGTTCCTGTCAATTAACCTGCTGTAATTTGTTTACCCTTCATGCCATGTTGTTTATCTAAGGAGAGCACCTCTAGTGAACTATGGACCGGTCCAATCTTTACCATTGATACATCTTCCACTGTTACATGTTTACTTGATGCAAACCACCATTACCTTCCCACACGGTATGTTTAATCCTTTGTTATAGCAAACCGGTGAGCTTGACAACCTCACAGTCTAGTTGGGGCAAAGTCTTGAGTTTGTGTTGTGCAGGTATTCGCGTTGCTTGCAACACCTATGTGTCGTTTCCTTTCTCCTACTAGTTCGATAACCTTGGTTTCTTACTGAGGGAAAACTGCTGCTGTGCTGCTTCACACCTTCCTCTTGGGGTTCCCAACGAAGTGCTAACCAGCACCATCAAATCTCATAGGATGTTTTTGTCTGGTGACGAGGTTTGATCTCATCAATGCCCATTGTTATGGACTTGGGTTTTGGAGAAGATGGGGATGCTGGAGATCACGGAACGGTTAGCAAACAAGCAATACGGGACACGAGGTTTACCCAGGTTCAGGCCCCCGGAGGGAAAACCCTACTCCTGCTTGTCTGCTCTTGATTACGGCGGAACCGGTGATTACAGGGGTGCGCGGATGCAATCTGGCGTGGAGGTGTGTATGCGAAAGTATGAGTCGATAGATCTAGGTCGTGCCCTCCTGGCCTTTATATAGACTTAGGCAGGTCTCCGGCATAGACCTAGTCGGTTACAAGTTCTAGGGTTTTACCCCTTTGAATTTCCTATCTACTCTAGTCTTGCTCTCCAAGGATCTGAAGGCGTCATGGGCCTGGGCCACCCGAAAGTCTTCATGGGCTGGTGTATATTTGCCGTGGGCCTTCCTTGGGCTAGACCAGGTATGCTGAGATCATGTACCCGCGGGGTATAACCATGTCATCTGGTATTGCATTGTTATGCCTTGCTCAGTTCCTGTCAATTGCACTATTGTAATTTGTTTACCCTTCATGCTGTGTTGTTTATCTAAGGAGAGCACCTCTAGTGAACTACGGACCCCGGTACAATCTTTACCATTGATATATCTTCCACTGTTACTTGTTTACTTGCTGCAAACCATTACCTTCCACACCATACGTTTAATCCTTTGTTACAGCAAACCAGTGAGCTTGACAACCTCACTGATTCGTTGGGGCAAAGTCTTGAGTTTGTGTTGTGCAGGTTTCCCCGTTGCTTGCAACACCTGTGTGACGTTTCCTTCCTCCTACTGGTTCGATAACCTCAGTTTCTTACTGAGGGAAATCTTGCTGCTGTGCTGCATCACACCTTGCTCTTGGGGTTTCCCGACGAAGCACTACATGTTGACGCCGCCATCAAGCTCTTTTTGGCGTCGTTGCCGGGGTGGCTAAGGACGTCTTCACAAGGGGAGTCCTCCTCAACCTTTCTCTTTACTTTGTTTTTAGTTTGCTTAGTTTCTTTTGTTTGGTTTTGTTTGCCTCTTTTAAAAAACTCCAAAAAAATTAGTTTAGTTTGGTTTGCTTTCTCTTATAAAAAACACAAAAAAATAGTTTCTTCTCTAGTTGCCACCATTTCTATCTCACCATGTTGCTTCCCATGTTGACCCTGAAGGACCTTTCTATAGGTAGTGGCTCCATAATTGGGAAAATTAATATTGAAGAATTATTTAATCATGTTAGAAAGCATGAGGATATTGAGGATAAATCTATAACAGAACTTGCTCCTAATTATGAAATTACTCCAGCTTCTTTAGTTCATATGCTGGAGGCTAGGTTTGTTAGCCTTAACCCCATGATGCAAATTTTGTTCCTAAAACTAAAAGAAGCGAAGAATGCTGAAAAGAGAGAATTTATTCTTGGAACTTTACTCAAAGAATTCCATGATGTTGCTAGCGAAGCCAAAAAGGTCTTTGAGAATTTTAATATGCTAGGTTCATGTGTAGATGTTGTGGGTACTTCTGATAAAACTAAGCCTAGAGAGGAATTTAAGATACCCATACCCTTTAAGCTTGTTGGGATGCATGAGGCTTTTTACAAGAATTTTGATTGGATTGTTCCTGAAAATCCTTTTGATGAAAGTACTAAACCAAAGAGAGATGAGAAGGGATCCTCCAAAACTCATTTGGATGAGAAACCTCTCATAGTTGAAGACTTTGCAATTATTGATCTCAGTTCCTCATTTGAAAATACTTGATTTCTCGCTTCTTGTGCCTAACATAAAGGCGTTAAACAAAAGTACTTGTTGGGAGATAACCCAAGAGTTTCCTTGAGTCTTGGAAGTTATTACTTCAGTAGTGACCTCTCTTTATCCTTTTTGTTTGCTTTTTGTGCCAAGAATGACCTCTAATGAGAGGGAAGTAAGATTTGGGGAGTTGCGGTCCTGAAACAGATTTCTGTCATCCACCATAAAAAATCGTGAGGAGTCTCTGTAAGTCGTATTGAGCTGAACATATACAAATAAATCCTCCAGTATGTTAGCTAACTTTCGTTAGTTCAAAACTTTTTGATTTGACCAACAGAAGATTTTTGAAAAAATCGGTTTCTACCTGCTGGTCTATTTTGACAGATTTCTGCCATTATTTGCATTTGCTTCTTATTGATTCCTTTTTGAGTTCTCTTTTGGGGAATTGAACTTTTTGAAGGAGTTGCTACAGTATCATGTGTTTTTAGTGAAATTGTTTGCTGTTCCAAAGCTTAGCCTAAAGGTCTATTATCTTTTGAATACACTAATATTGCTAGTGAAGATTGTGTGAAGTTTTGTATGAATGAAAATTTTCAGGTGTAAAGAGAGAATGATGTATTGAGATGAAGAATGGACAAAAGCTCAAACTTGGGGATGCCGCCCCAGTGTCACCCCAAGAAATATCCAAGAGGTACAAGCGTCAAAGCTTGGGGATGCGCAAGGCATCCCCTTCTTCATCAATAAAAAAGCTCAGGTCTGTCTAGACACTTCGTTATTTATTGATTCATGCACTGTTGTGTTATTCTTGGAGCGTCCTAGTTTTCATTTGGCTTGCTTCGTTGTTTAGTTTACTTTAATAAAGTAGTTTGGACCCCCATTCTCGCTGTGTTGTTTCAAATAAGTTGCTTGGTGTTGGAAAGGAGTAGGAAGTTCCTGCTTGAAAGTGCAAGAGGAGCTTGCATTGACTGTGACTTAAACTTTAGCATGACATGCTAGGTGTTGTTTTAACCTTGTGCTTAGTGATTATTGCTGTAGCATGTCTTGTTCCAAACAGTTGGGATTGGTTAGTGTGCCTTGAAAGAATCATGTGTTTTTTTAGCATGCAAAAGCATAGTATTGTGGTATTCTCCTTTGATGCTTTGTTTGGGTTGATTTGGCACATGCTCACACCATTTTATGACTATGAACAAGTCACCATAGCCTCTATGATCATTTAGTACTTGACTTGTAGTACCACTCTATGCTTTGATTAGTAATGTTTTGTTGCTCAGCATGATTATGGCCAATATTGCTCTCTTAGTTGGTTGCTCCCAGTCTTTTGCTAGCCTCCACTTGTATGAGTAAGCTCTACTCATGCTTCCAACTCCCAAGAAATCAAGTTATTCCAAAGTGTCCACTATAAATCCCTATGCATGGTGTGTTACACCATTCCAGGTATATTCTTGTTTTCAGCTATCTTCCAATTAAAAGTATTTTGTTATGTGAAAACTTAGTGATTAAAGCCCTCACAAACTTGATGGCACACTTTATATTCTTTGACCCTGATAAACTTGAACCATTGTGTCATCTATGTTGTATATGCTTGCATTTATACGTTGGAATTAGCAGAACCGTGCTTTCATGGGGAACGTTTTCAACATTGCACTTGTACCTTGTACACAGTTGATATCATGCTCTTTTGTCTATGGATGTCACCGGTGTGAAATAAAGAGGGAGATTGTAAGTCCATGGAGTTATGTATTTTGTGTTAGAGAAGCGCCTGGGCCGCTAGCCTAAGCCATGCCTAATCATGGTGGAAACTTGCAGCATCACCATAATGAGCTATCTATGAAGCATACTCAATAAAAATATATGCACATTGTCTGCTTGCCTTGTCATTTTGGTTATGGGATAGCTCCTGTACCATGTGCAAGGGGTACCCCGTTGGCGGTTCTCTATGATACGCATGTACTTACTATGACAAGAACTTACAGGTGACTAAAGTTGAGTAGCATGAGGTGTGGCCCTCATATTCATGGGACTTAAGATTCCCAACTTATACTTTACAAGCATATACTCCATAGTTTGTTCACTTTAACCTTAGTCACTTCAAGATGATTATGATAGGGGCAATGATGGCTCAAATCTAACAAGTACCATAGTTTTTGGGAGCTCTTTTTGAAACTTGAAATCCCTGCTTCCCTTTGTGAAGGGCCTTTCTTCCACCATTATATTGAGTCTCCACCTTCTACCTTTAGGCACCATTAAGAGAGCATAGTTGCCATTCTTTGTGTAGTGTCCCAAAACTTATTGATTGATGCATATTGTGATATTACTTGTTCTTGTGCTATTTGTATCTAGTCACTCTTATGAACCTTGAAGGTGTCGTACGCATCTATTTGCTACTCTATGAGGGACAAGCTGTATGCCACTATGCCATGTTTTCTGTATGTGAACCAAACAAACATTTTTCAATGTATGTTATTCATGATCTTTGGTTGTAGCCTTTCATGTTGCATGCATAGTTACTATGTCCTATTGTTAGAACTCCATCTTTCATGCACATGTTTAGAGTTCTTTGATCCCATCTTTCAATGCTTGCAAATGGTTTGATCTTGATTTGATGGTGCATGTCACCTCAAAAATTATTATTTTATCACTTACCTACTCGAGGATGAGCAGGAGTTAAGCTTGGGGACGCTTGATACGTCGGAAATGTATCTATAATTTTTGATGCTCCATGCTTGTTTACTATCTACTTTGCTTTGCTTTGCTTTGTCTACACATTGAGGTGTTTTTATATCTTTTGTGGAACTAACCTATTAACAAGTTGCCACGGTGCCAGTTGCATGTTTTCTTCTGTTTTTGGTTCCAGAAAGGCAAAAAAATCAATATTCTCGGAATTGGATGGGACAAAAGCTAAAGTCAATATTTTACCGTGGGTGTCACGAAGTCCAGAGGAGAGACGGAGAGGCGAGCCGGGGCTGCCACACCACCCTAGGCGCGGGTGGGCCCACCCCACGCCTAGGTAGGGTGTGGGCCCTCTGGCTGTCTCCCAGCCTCGCCTCTTCGCCTATAAGAAGCCCCCGATGCAGAAACCCTAGGCACCCGATCAAAACTCCATGAAACCTTCTATAGTTGCCGCCACCATCGTCCCTAGATCGGGGGATCTGAAGTTCTCCCAGCACCCTGCCAGAGGGGAGATCATTCCTGAGGCCTTCTTCTCCGGTATGAAGCGTGAGTAGTTCCACCTTGGACTACGGGTCCATGTGGTAGCTAGATGGTTGTATCTCCTCCTTGTGCTTTCATGTATAGATCTTGTGAGCTCCGTTCATGATCAAGATCTAATCTATTTGTAATCATGCATGTTGTGTTTGCGGGGATCCGATGTATATTGAGATTACTATGTCATATTGATTAATGGTTTTGTCTATTTGATACTATCATGTATGTGTTGTTTGTGATCTTGCATGCTCTCCGTTGTTAGTAGCTATCTTGGCCAAGTAGTTGCTAGTGACTCCAAGAGGGGGTATTTATGCTCGATAGTGGGTTCATGCCTCTAGTTTCCAAGGGAAGTGATAGAAATATCTTCAGTTGTAGATGTGTTGTTGCCACTAGGGAGAAAACAACGGTCTCTTGTTCATATAACAAGTGGATTGTTTACCTTACACACTTTGCTTAAAGCAGTTGTCTGTTGCTTGCAACTTAATACTGGAGGGGGTTCAGATGATAACCTGAAGGTGGACTTCTAGTCATAGATGCAGTTGGATGGTGGTCTATGTATATTGTTGTATTGCCCAATCGAATCTCATAGGATCTTTTTGTCTGGTATTGCATTGTTATGCCTTGCTCAGTTCCTGTCAATTGCCCTGTTGTAATTTGTTTACCCTTCATGCCATGTTGTTTATCTAAGGAGAGCACCTCTAGTGAACTATGGACCCCGGTCCAATCTTTACCATTGATACATCTTCCACTGTTACATGTTTACTTGCTGCAAACCATTACCTTCCACACCATACGTTTAATCCTTTGTTACAGCAAACCGGTGAGCTTGACAACCTCACTGATTCGTTGGGGAAAAGTCTTGAGTTTGTGTTGTGCAGGTTTCCCCGTTGCTTGCAACACCTATGTGACGTTTCCTTCCTCCTACTGGTTCGATAACCTCGGTTTCTTAGTGAGGGAAAACTTGCTGCTGTGATGCATCACACCTTGCTCTTAGGGTTTCCCGACGAAGCACTGCATGTTAACGCAGTGCCATCAAAGAACATAATTACTTCAGAAATATTGCAACCATCAAGATCAAGATCAAAATCAAAATTATCATTCAAAGTAGTAGAACTATTGTTTCCATTTTTTGAAAAATTTCAGCATTTTTATTGGAAAAAGTCATGGGGACTTTAGGTGGTTTGCTAGCATCAACATTACTAGTGGTGGTAATAGTATAAATTTCAGTCATATTACTATTTCTAGCAATTTCATCTTGTCTTTCCCACCTAGCATGCAATTCAGCTAACATTTTCATCAATTCTAACTTGTATGGCATTAGTAGCAGAAAAGGGGTTTTCCATAGTTTCAGGTTTAGCAGCCATTTTATTAATCAAAGAAGATTGTGCTTCAGACAAAGATGAAATATTTTTTTCAGCACTCGAAAGCTTTTCCTCAACAGTTTTATTGAAGGCAGTTTGTTTACTAATAAAATCCTTAAGCATGACTTCAAGTTCAGAGGGTGCACTTCTATTGTTGTTATAGGAATTTCTGTAAGCATTACCATTATTAGGAGGATATGGCCTGTAATTATTATTACCAAAATTATTCCTATAGGCATCATTGCTAAAATTATTACTTCTAATGAAGTTCACATCAACTTGCTCTTCTTGAGCAACCAAAGAGGCTAAATGAACATTATTTGGATCAATATGAGATTTTCCACTAACAAGCATAGACATAATAACATCAATTTTATCACTCAAGGAGGAGGTTTCTTCAACAGAATTTACCTTCTTACCTTGTGAAGCTCTCTCAGTGTGCCATTCAGAATAATTAATCATCATATTATTAAGGAGCCTTGTTGCAGCTGTCACATCCCAAGATTTTCTAAATCTTGTTATGTGAAAAATAAATGAATAAAATAAAACTTTGTTGATTTTTAGGGTGAGAAGAAACTCTTGATTCCAATTGGAAACCTTCAAACCTATTTTTTATCAAACAAATCCTAAAGGGATTTGAAAAGATAAACAATTAATAAAGAAAATATTAAATATGTGAAATTACTATTTTTGGATCTTTTAATAAAAAGATTTGGTTTTCAAAAAAAAACAAAGGAAGAAATATAAAAGGAGTATTTTATAGAGCCAAATTAAACCTTGTCCAAGCTTTTAGAAATAAGTATTTCTATTTGATGAAAAGAGTAAAGGTTTGTTTAAATAAAATAATGAGGATTTATTAATATCCATTTTTATTAAAGTAAAAGACTTTTCCCATTTTAATTAAACACCAAAACTTGTTATTTTATTTTAAATAAATGATCCAAGTGTTTTGTATTTTCAAATAAAACCTACTGAATTGGTTTGGATATTATTTAGCTTTCAAAATGGAGATTTTAATAAAACAAATCCTATTTGAATTAATAACTAAGGTCTATTATTTAATTATTTAAATAGATCCTAAAAGAATAAAAACATTATTTTATTTTGGACTTTGGTTTGTGTTAGTTAACAGAACTAAAATCAATACAAAGCTTGGAAAAAGTTTGAATCCATTTGTTGTTTGAATTGTTGGAATGAATTTCAAAACAGAAAACCAAACAGAAAAAGAAAAAGACATTCAGAACAAAAAAAGAATCAAACTCAACCCAACCCATCTGGCCCAGCAGCCCAGTCACAACCCAACTCCCCCCCCCACGCGCGAAGCGTTTCACCCACACACGCACCCGCGCAGTCCCAGACAGGCAGGCCCCACTTCCCCTCTCTTCCTCACGCTGACAGACAGGTCCCACCGCCACCTCACCGTCGTCTTCAACCCCAAACCGCGCCCCTGCTGTTGCAGCCGAGTAACTCCGGCGTTGATTACGCGTTGATGGCGGCCTAGATTCCTCCAGTGACTACGCCCATTTAACCGCCTGTGTCTACTCGCCATTTCCCCTCGCTCGCCTCTTCCTCTCTGCCCCTAGGCTACCCCGATTTCTTCCTGCTCCGCCACTGCTCCGACGGGCGTTCCAGAGAAATTCCTGCCACACCCTGCCACCCCTCGCCTCACTCTGCACGCGAGCATGCTCTCCAGCACCTTGCGCGTCTTCCCATAGCCTCAGCTAGCTCCCGCGCGCTCTGGAAGCTCGGCTTCGTCATCAACTGAGCGCCGCCGCGTCTGTTTCTTTTTCCGGCGACCTCCCCTGGTAAGTCTCGACCTCCCCAGCACCTCTCAGTGATGTTCCCTTACACGCGACCCTTGTGCGCATCTAACCGTGCCTCTCCTCTGGCTTAGCATGGTCCCAAACGATGCCAGCGACGATGACCCGAGAGCACCGCCGCCCGCAGCAACTCCGACGAGCGATTACTCCCGCCCCCGTGCGCCCCTTGCCACCTCGCGACCACCTTGAGCTTCACCTCGACCTCGCGATCACGGTGAGACCCTCCTCTGTCTTCCTTGCTTCCTGGTTCATCGACTAGCACACCGTCTGACCGTGCGCCGCCGCCAGCCACCGTCGGCGCCGCTCGTATTTGGTTAGGTCGTTTTGCACCGTTAGATCTCCATCTGGCGGCTTAGATAGATTCATTAAACGAAGAGGTACGGGTGCCTCTGCGCCACATGATCCAACTTAGATCCAACGCCTCCTAGAGCCTGATCCAACCGAAACGGTACCAGCGAATGAAAACATGACACGTGGCTCAGCTCGTTTGATTTAGAACAGAATAGATCTATTAGATGTTCAAATTTGAATAATCCATAACTTTCAAACCACACGTCAAAAATTTGCAAACTTTATATCAATGGATTCAGAAAAACCATCCCTATCCGACCATGCCCTTTGTTTAGTAAAAAGCTTCTGATAAAATGATTGTTTTGCAGAAACTTGTGTAGGCTTGTTATGATAAGAAAATTGTTCTAGTTTTGATTTGGAGATGAAGTCTTTGCAAAATGGTTGGCTGTGAACCTACTGACCCTAGGAACCAACTTATGGATTTAAAAATGTATTTTGTGAAGATTAGGATTGAATAATTGAATTAGCTCATTTCTAGTCAAATAAAAATATTGATTTTGATATGGAAATGATTTTTGAGAAAAACCTTTGGAAAATGTTTTGATTCAAACCTACTGACCCTAAACACCAAGCTTTGTGAATTAACAACTTATTTGTTGAAAAAAATAAAATTGTTGCTTTGCTAAAAACATTTTCCACCACATGAAATAATGGTTTGATTTAAAAAATGGTTTATAGATAAAACCCTTTTGCAAATGGGTTTGACACTTTAGAAAATGACCACTTTGAACCTTACAATGTATAGAGCCTAGTAGAAACCACCTTTGCAAATAAAACTATCTTTTGCATGCTTGCATGCATGACCTTGTTTCTATTATTTTATGTGTGCTAAATTGATTGAATATTGGTTCGAATGCTAGTTGAATATATGTTTGCTTGATTGATTTGTAGTGAAGTTAGAAGAGTGTGATATTAGCAAGATCAAGAAGTGAACCAACATCCTCTACCAAAAAGGCAAGTGACACTATCATCCAAGTCCTACTATTTTTCATTACACTTAGTGGATTTTTGAAACATGCATGACAAGGAATACTATATTTTGCTATGCTAAATCCTATTAGGATACCCTTATATATTCCTTAGTGAAAACAATGTAGTTGTAATATGCTTAGCCCTGCTATATATATTGAGAAGGGATACATGTTGAGATTATGGAGTATTGAGAAGACTTGTGTTTTATATAACAAAACAAGTACTTAATGAACCACCTGGGTGGACAAGGATACTCAAGTTTTGGACAAGGTGGCAACAAGAGGAACCATGTTTATATTGCAATATCTTTTTGTTGTGCACTGGAAGAAAACCACCTAGGGACTTAGAGATTTAACATGTTTCTCGTACAGTGGCTTACGTGTATAGCCACATGCTAAATGGGCACTGGCTTAGTCAACTACATAGTGGAAGACCCATGCATTGGCCTCTTCAGGTTAACTAGAATGAGGGAACTTGAAACCCTACATTGGTGCCTGATAGACAAGCTAGCATTGTGTATTGGGAGGACTCCTATGGAAAGACTTCGTCACATTCTCAATCTGCCAGTACTCCATCTTGGTGAGTATTTATCCAGCGGCCACTGGTGGCAACAAGATGAGATTGTGTCATGTGGGTAAAGTGTACAACTTCTGCAGAAGATAAAAAATCTAAGTACTTAGCCGTGTCCCCGGTTATGGACAATACTGAGCAACTAAGGCCTGAAGCTATGGGAAATCTCGACATTCCAATTTCTAAAAGTAAAACTTGAAAGAGACAACAAGAGACTTGAAGCACTTGGAGGTTTCCAAGGAGTTCAGAAAGATTTGACAAAAGATCAAAACTATTTTGAAAAGATAGGATAAATTATACTGCTTTCTGCAAATGAGCCTAAAACCCTACTTAGCCAAATATGCATGTAATGTTAGGATCCATTTATTTCTACATAGTAGTGAAACTTGCCAATACAACTCAAATGTATTGACCCTTATGGTTGTAACTTGTAATGTTGCAGGTTGGTTTGGTGTTAGTGAAGTTTATTGATTAGGATTACAAGTCTACAACCAACATGTTTGCCTGTGGCACTTTGAAGATGAAGGACCCCATGCTTATAGATATTCTGCTACAAATGTAATGTGATAGCCAAATGAGCTATGTAAGATGTAATGAATTATTTTATTCCTGGTTATAAAGTTGTATTATGACCTTTGTTTCTTGATATTGCATCTTAACTGTGGATGCTAGCTATTGATCCAGGGACTAGCATTGTAAACACAGGGATCTCTACCTTATTAAAGGTTGGGACCTCTACAGATGGTATCAGAGCATTGTGTTGCCTGTAGGATTTGTAACCCTAGGATTGGACAAAAACCCTTAGAAAAATAGGAGTTATATTTGTTCCAAAACTTATTTACAAACAATCTTGTAAACTCTTTCCTCAACCATTTTGGTTTTGATTCTACATCTCTTCTATTTCTACTTGAAGGATAAAGCCTTTCCCTGGCCAAAGACTTCACCATGTGCAAAAGACATCTTCAACTCTAATGACTTCAACATCTTCAACTTTAATGACTTCAACACCTTCAGCATTTTCACCAAGGACTTCAACCTTGGATATCACTAAGGACTACAAGTGAGACAAGAAATCCTGCCCAAAGAACTTGAAAACTAAGGAAATACAACTTGGAAGGAACCATGATCACCTTTGAAGTTTTGTGACCAAGGATTTTCTCAAGAATAAAAGATCTCATTCAAGAAGAATCAACCAAGAAGGATGGAAAGATCACAAGTGAACCATATAGATGGACCACCATATTTTGTTTAAGTCAAACCCACCAACTTATGTGGTGTAACAAAAATATTTTTGGATTGCCTAAGAATATGCTTGGAAACTTGTGTTTGAAAGGAGTGTTTGTTTGTGATTGCTTGCACATTGCTTGTGTGAATTGTGAAGTGTATGATTAGAATTATTTCCTTAGAGATATTTTGCCTATTCTAATCTCAATTCAACCCAAACAGATGACTACTCAAAGAGACTCCAACATCAAGGTTGATGACAACAACAACAACCAAGAGGACAACATGAGAGGACTCATAGCAACCCAAAACCAGTTGAACCAAGTGACAGCTCAATTCATAGCCAACACCAGTGGGGAAGATCCAACCATGCAAAGGTTTTTTGAAACCCAAGCCCAATTGTTGCATAAGGTGACAGATCAAATGATCAACATGGGAAGCAACTCTTCCAAAGGAGTTTGTGACAACAAGGATGACAAAGATGTTATTCTAGAAGGAGCCCAAGCTTGCAATATTTGTGGAGACAAGGATCACACTTCCAAGGAGCATGGAGATCAATGCCCCAACTGTGAAGAGAAACATCCAGTTGGCCAATGTCCCACCTCTCAAGCTACTTGTTACCTATGTGAAGGAAATAATCATGTCCCCATCCAATGCCCCATCTATTCCATAGTTGAACAAAGGAAACAAGGTGGAGTGCAACAACTGATTGCAGACTACCAAGAGGGAGCAAAGTCTACCAAGAAGGATGAGGACAAAGGAAAATCTCCACTTGTACCTCCATGCAATACGACCCAATTTAAAGGACCAAAGAAGAAGCATATGAATTATCCAAGGAGCAATAGAAGGTCAAAGAAACCAGTAGACATTCCTACCTATGAGATAACATATGAAGAACATGAACTAGAAGCACTCCTAGCTTTGGAGAAACCCAAGAGAAAGAAGGACAAAAGCCATGTGCAATGTAATCATTGTAAAGAAATGTGACACTATGCCAGTGAATGTCCAGAGAAGAATAAGTATAAGGAGATTGGCCAAGTATGGTGCAACAACTGCAAAGAGCTAGGCCATTATGTAGCAACCTGTCCACAAGAGATACGTGAAGAACTCAATCTTATCACATGTTACAATTGTGGTAACCAAGGGCATTATGCAAGCAACTGTCCAGAAAAGATGAAGCACAAGATAAAAAAGCCTATGAAGGATCTCAGCCTTGTCACATGTTTCAAGTGTGGAAACAAAGGACACTATGCAGATGTTTGCCCAGAGAAGTTTTCCCAGGATCCCAAGCAGGCCAAAATGTAAGTTAGTTGGAAATTTTTTAAGGGTGGTAGTACCCTAGATGCTTTGAGCCTACTTGTAACCCTACCCTTCCCAAATCTCGGGACGAGATTTATTTTAAGGGTGGTAGCCTGTCACATCCTAAGATTTTCCAAATCTTGTTATGTGAAAAATAAATGAATAAAATAAAACTTTGTTGATTTTCAGGGTGAGAAGAAACTCTTGATTCCAATTGGAAACCTTCAAACCTATTTTTGATCAAACAAATCCTAAAGGGATTTGAAAAGATAAACAATTAATAAAGAAAATATTAAATATGTGAAATTACTATTTTTGGATCTTTTAATAAAAAGATTTGGTTTTCAAAAAAAACAAAGGAAGAAATATAAAAGGAGTATTTTATAGAGCCAAATTAAACCTTGTCCAAGATTTTAGAAATAAGTATTTCTATTTGATGAAAAGAGTAAAGGTTTGTTTAAATAAAATAATGAGGATTTATTAATATCCAATTTTATTAAAGTAAAAGACTTTTCCCATATTAATTAAACACCAAAACTTGTTATTTTATTTTAATTAAATGATCCAAGTGTTTTGTATTTTCAAATAAAACCTACTGATTTAGTTTGGATATTTTTTAGCTTTCGAAATGGAGATTTTAATAAAACAAATCCTATTTCAATTAATAACTAAGGTCTATTATTTAATTATTTAAATAGATCCTAAAAGAATAAAAACATTATTTTATTTTGGACTTTGGTTTGTGTTAGTTAACATAACTAAAATCAATACAAAGCTTGGCAAAAGTTTGAATCCATTTGTTGTTTGAACTGTTGGAATGAATTTCAAAACAGAAAACCAAACAGAAAAAGAAAAAGACATTCAGAACAATAAAAAAGAATCAAACTCAACCCAACCCATCTGGCCCAGCAGCCCAGTCATAGCCCAACTTCCCCCCCCCCCCCCCCACGCGCGAAGCGTTTCACCCACACACGCACCCGCGCAGTCCAGACAGGCAGGCCCCACTTCCCCTCTCTTCCTCATGCTGACAGACAGGTCCCACCGCCACCTCACCGTCGTCTTCAACCCCAAACCGCGCCCCTGCCGTTGCAGCCGAGTAACTCCGGTGTTGATTACGCGTTGATGGTGGCCTTGATTCCTCCAGTGACTACGCCCATTTAACCGCCTGTGTCTACTCGCCATTTCCCCTCGCTCGCCTCTTCCTCTCTGCCCCTAGGCTGCCCCGATTTCTTCCTGCTCCGCCACTGCTCCGAGAGCGTTCCAGAGAAATTCTGGCCACACCCCGCCACCCCTCGCCTCACTCTGCACGCGAGCATGCTCTCCAGCACCTTGCGCATCTGCCCATAGCCTCAGCTAGCTCCCGCGTGCTCTGGAAGCTCGGCTTCGTCATTAACTCAGCGCTGCCGCGTCTGTTTCTTTTTCCGGCAACCTCCCCTGGTAAGTCTCGACCTCCCCAGCACCTCTCAGTGATGCTCCCTTACACGCGATCCTTGTGCGCATCTAACCGTGCCTCTCCTCTGGCTTAGTGTGGTCCCAAATGACGCCAGCGACGACGACCCGAGAGCACCGCCGCCCGCAGCAACTCCGACGAGCGATTACTCCCGCCCCCGTGCGCCCCTTGCCACCTCGCGACCACCTTGAGCTTCACCTCGACCTCGCGAGCACGGTGAGACCCTCCTCTGTATTCCTTGCTTCCTGGTTCATCGACTAGCACGCCGTCTGACCGTGCGCCGCCGCCAGCCACCGTCGGCGCCGCTCGTATTTGGTCAGGTCGTTTCGCACCGTTAGATCTCCATCTGGCGGCTTAGATAGATTCATTAAATGAAGAGGTACGGGTGCCTCTGCGCCACACGATCCAACTTAGATCCAACGCCTCTCAGAGCCTGATCTAACCGAAACGGTACCAGCGAATGAAAACATGACACGTGGCTCAGCTCGTTTGATTTAGAACAGAATAGATCTATTAGATGTTCAAATTTGAATAATCCATAACTTTCAAACCACACGTCCAAATTTTGCAAACTTTATATCAATGGATTCAGAAAAACCAGCCCTAGCCAACCATGCACTTTTTTTTAGTAAAAGGCTTCTGGTAAAATGATTGTTTTTGCAGAAACTTGTGTAGGCTTGTTATGAATAAGAAAATTGTTCTAGTTTTGATTTGGAGATGAAATCTTTGCAAAATGGTTGGCTGTGAACCTATTGATCCTAGGAACCAACTTATGGATTTAAAATGTATTTTGTGAAGATTAGGATTGAATAATTGAATTAGCTCATTTCTAGTAAAATAAAAATATTGATTTTGACATGGAAATGATTTTTGAGAAAAACCTTTGAAAAATGTTTTGATTCAAACCTACTGACCCTAAACACCAAGCTTTGTGAATTAACAACTTATTTGTTGAACAAAATAAAATTGTTGCTTTGCTAAAAACATTTTCCACCACATGAAATAATGGTTTGATTTAAAAAATGGTTTATAGATAAAACCCTTTTGCAAATGGGTTTGACACTTTAGAAAATTACCACTTTGAACCTTACAATGTATAGAGCCTAGTAGAAACCACCTTTGCAAATAAAAATATCTTTTGCATGCTTGCATGCATGACCTTGTTTCTATTATTTTATGTGTGCTAAATTGATTGAATATTGGTTGGAATGCTAGTTGAATCTATGTTTGCTTGATTGATTTGTAGTGAAGTTAGAAGAGTGTGATATTAGCAAGATCAAGAAGTGAACCAACATCCTCTACCAAAAAGGCAAGTGACACTATCATCCAAGTCCTACTATTTTTCATTACACTTAGTGGATTTTTGAAACATGCATGACAAGGACTACTATATTTTGCTATGCTAAATCCTATTAGGATACCCTTATATATTCCTTAGTGAAAACAATGTAGTTGTAATATGCTTAGCCCTGCTATATATATTGAGAAGGGATACATGTTGAGATTATGGAGTATTGAAAAGACTTGTGTTTTATATAACAAAACAAGTACTTAATGAACCACCTGGGTGGACAAGGATACTCAAGTTTTGGACAATGTGGCAACAAGAGGAACCATGTTTATATGGCAATCTCTTTTTGTTTTGCACTAGAAGAAAACCACCCAGGGACTTAGAGATTTAACATGTTTCTCGTACAGTGGTTTCCGTGTACAGCCACATGCTAAATGGGCACTGGCTTAGTCAACTACATAGTGGAAGACCCATGCATTGGCCTCTTCAGGTTAACTAGAATGAGGGAACTTGAAACCCTACATTGGTGCATGATAGACAAGCTAGCATTGTGTATTGGGAGGACTCCTATGGAAAGACTTCGTCACATTCTCAATCTGCCAGTACTCCATCTTGGTGAGTATTTATCCAGCGGCCACTGGTGGCAACAAGATGAGATTGTGTCATGTGGGTAAAGTGTACAACTTCCGCAGAAGATAAAAAAATCTAAGTACTTAGCCGTGTCCCCGGTTATGGACAATACTGAGCAACTAAGGCCTGAAGCTATGGGAAATCTCGACATTCCAATTTCTAAAAGTAAAACTTGAAAGAGACAACAAGAGACTTGAAGCACTTGGAGGTTTCCAAGGAGTTCAGAAAGATTTGACAAAAGATCAAAACTATTTTGAAAAGATAGGATAAATTATACTGCTTTCTGCAAATGAGCCTAAAACCCTACTTAGCCAAATATGCATGTAATGTTAGGATCCATTTATTTCTACATAGTAGTAAAACTTGCCAATACAACTCAAATGTATTGACCCTTATGGCTGTAACTTGTAATGTTGCAGGTTGGTTTGGTGTTAGTGAAGTTTATTGATTAGGATTACAAGTCTACCACCAACATGTTTTCCTGTGGCACTTTGAAGATGAAGGACCCCATGCTTATAGATATTCTGCTGCAAATGTAATGTGATAGCCAAATGAGCTATGTAAGATGTAATGAATTATTTTATTCCTGGTTATAAAGTTGTATTATGACCTTTGTTTCTTGATATTACATCTTAACTGTGGATGCTAGCTATTGATCCAGGGACTAGCATTGTAAACACAGGGATCTCTACCTTATTAAAGGTTGGGACCTCTACAGCAGCACCCAAAGATATGGTCATAAAGGTACCTCCAGCAGCTGAATCCAATAGGTTTCTAGAAGAAAATTTCAATCCTGCATAAAAGGTTTGGATAATCATCGAGGCAGTAAGTCCATGAGTGGGGCAATTATTCACTAAAGATTTCATTCTTTCCCAAGCTTGAGCAACATGTTCATTATCAAATTGTCTAAACTTCATTATGTCACTTCTCATTGATATAATCTTAGCAGGAGGATAATATTTTCCAATGAAAGCATATTTGCATTTAATCCAAGAATCAATACTATTTTTAGGCAAAGATAGCAATCAATCTTTAGCTCTTCCTCTTAAGGAGAAAGGGAACAATTTAAGCTTAATAATATCTCCATCTACATCCTTATATTTTTGCATCTCACAAAGTTCAACAAAATTATTAAGGTGAGCAGCAGCATCATCAGAACTAGTGCCAGAAAATTGCTCTTTCATAACAATATTTAGCAAAGCAGGTTTAATTTAATACAAAGTAGCTTCAGGAGCAGGTGGAGCAATAGGTGTGCAAAAGGAAATCATTGTTGTTGGTGCTAGTGAAGTCACACAACTTAGTGTTTTCAGGAGTAGTCATTTTTGCAAGATTAAAGCAAGCCAAAAAAAATAGCAACTAAAGTAGGAACTAATTTTTTGTGTTTTTGATAAAAAGAAGCAAACCAAACTAAACTAAAGAAACAAAGAAAAATAAAAAAAGTAAAGAGATTGGTAGTGAGAGACTCCCCTTGCAGAAGTATTCTTTCTCCCGGCAATGGTGCCAGAAATTAGCTTGATGGCTCAAATGATGTAGAGCTCGTTGGGAACCCCAAGTGGAAGGTATGATGAGCACAGCAAAAAATTTCCCTCAGTTATGAAACCAAGGGTATCGAAACAGTAGGATAAAGGAAATACTTCTGAAGGTGTTGCTAGCAACGTGGAACCTACACAACACAACCACAATACTTTGCCCCAACTTACAGTGAGGTTGTCAATCTCACTGGTTTTGCTGAAAACAAAGGATTAAAAGTATAGTGTGGAAGATAGTCATTGCTTGAAAGTAATTGCAGAAAGTAAACAGCAAATAGTAGATGGAATATTAGTGGAAAGGAATGGACCAGGGTCCACAGTTCACTAGAGTTGTTTCTCCATAAGATAAATGGCATGTTGGGTGAACAAATTACAGTTGGGCAATTGACAGATTGAAAATGCACAACAATGCATGTACATGTCTTGAATGATTTCTATGAGATTCGTTTGGGCATTACAACATAATACATAGACCGTAATCCAACTGCATCTATGACTAATAATCCACCTTCAGGTTATCATCCAAAGCCCTTCTAGTATTAAGTCGCAAGCAACAGATAATTGCATTAAGAAAAGTGTGTAAAGTAAACAATACAATTACCCTTGGGCAAAGGATTGTTGTTTTCTCACTAGTAGCAACATCACATCTACAAACTTAGAGATTTCTGTCACATCCCTAGATTACTAGAGGCATGAACCTACTATTGAGCATAAATACTCCCTCTTGGAGTTACAAGCAACTACTTGGCCAGAGTAACCACTAACAACAGAGAGCATGCAAGATCACAAATAACATAGACATGATAGAATCAATAATCAATCTTGACGTAGTACTCAATATCCATCAGATCTCAACAAACACAACATGTAGGATAACAAATAGATGATCTTGATCATGGACGGAGCTCACAAAATCTAAACATGATAGCACAAAGAGGAGAAACAACCATCTAGCTACTGCTATGGACCCATAGTCCAAGGATGAACTACTCACGCATAACTCCGGATGCTGGCATGGTGATGAAGAAGGCCTCCAGGATGATTCCCCTCTCCGGCAGGGTGCCGGAAAGAGCTTCGGATCCCTCCCGATCTAGGGACAGAGATGGCGGCGGCTACAGACTGTTTCGTAGATTTTTGATCGGGTACTTAGGGTTTCTGCCTCGGGGTGTTTATATAGGCGAAGGGCAAGGTAGGTTGAGGACCAGGGGCCCACACCATGCCCTGGCGCGGCCCGGGGTGGACCTGCGCCATGGGGTGGTGTGTCCGCCCTGTGGCGCCTCTTCGTCCCCCCTCTGGACACCGTTTTCGCTAAGGTAAAATATTGACTTCGGCTTTTGTTCCGTCCAATTCTGAGAATATTTCTTTATTAGATTTTCTGAAACCAAAAACAACAGAAAACTGGCAACTGGCACTATGGCATCTTGCTAATAGGTTAGTTCCAGAAAATGTATAAAAATGCCTCATAGTGTAGACAAAACATAAGATAGTGTCACATCCCAAGATTTTGGAAATTGGGACTGGAAAAAAATTGTTTTTACATGTCATTCATGATCATTGCATTGCATCCATGCAAAAATTTGCAATAATTGAATTCGAAAACCCTAACCCTACTAGGTTTAAAAATATTATTCATATAAGTAATAAATAGGGATTCTATAAATACAATATGTTTGAAATAAATAAAAGGATACAAAAATAATCCTATACTGATCTATAGAATTTTAGAAAATTTTAGGAACAAATTTCAATTTATTTGGAGTTCACATGAAAAAGTTATGAGGAAAAGAAATAAAATGGAAAAAGGAAAAGAATAAAAAAACTAACTAACCTAGCCAACCGAACCACCCAACGGCCCGGCCCACCTAGTCCCGTGCCTACCCACCGCCTGCGCGCAGCTCACACGAGTAACCAGCCTAGCCCTATCTGCCGCCACAAGCGAGCAACGCGTGCAGCACAGCAGCAGGCCCAACAGCGCAGCCCGCGTCCCCTCTCCCGCTGACAAGCGGACCCCACCTGTCATCGCCACCCCTCCTTCTTCCTTGCGATGACAGAGACCGTGAAGAACTCGACCCAACTGCCTCCGAAAATCCTCACCGAGTTCGCTTGTTTCCGTTCGGGATTTTGCCCCCTCCCTCATGGAATCCCCTCTATATAAACTTCCCCAACCGATCCCTCTTATTTTTCGCGTTTTGGCAAACCCTAGCCCTAGATCGTTCTACTCCGATTCGCCGCCACCATTGCCAAACCTGGGAGCTCAGGTCGACCTCGAGCCCGACGAATCCCGTCGTAGCTCTCCCTGGTGTTCCTCCTATTCTCTTCCCCATACTCAACCGCGTCTGCTCATGCAATTTTCATCTTGCACAGATCGTCAGACCACCCTCGATTGCTTGCCGGAGAAACACCATCGACCGGCGCCTCCATCCGAAGCGTGTCGTCGTTCCAGGAAGCCACCAGCGACGACGTTCTCACCAATGATCCCTCCGTACTCGCCCGGTCGCTGTCTGCCCTCTTCCCGATCTCGCCGACCCCTAGAGCGCACTCCACCATGCACCATCCGAGCGCCACCACTGTCGGTTGACTGCCATCACCGCTGTTGACCGCCACCGTCGCCCGGATCAAGATCGGCCATCCGATCCACCTTCAATGGCTTAGATTAGAACGGCCCTCCGAACATGTACCGTCCAATGAAGCGTTGTCGCGTGCCCGTGTCGTCACCTGCTACTGCTGCGTCAGCTACTACGTCACTTGCCAGATCAGCAACGGAGCCCAGTCAACGTCGGTTAATTGAATTTAATATTTTAAAAAAGCCCGAAAATAGAGGAAACTTGTAAAAATCATAAGAAATTGTCTACATGTCCAAAATTAGTAAATAATATACTTATGGATTCATAAAAATATATGATCAGATCTAATGTTTACAGTATAGTTTTAATGTAATAAATTAAATAGTTTAATGGATAATTTGGACTATATAAATCATAGAAAATTATCTGTAGATTGAAAAATACAAATAAGATATCTACTGATTAATAATTTCATATAAAACATTAATATGCTGTTAGATCCAAATTTTGCAGTGTAGAATTGCTGTAGTAATTTAAATAGTTTTAGTGGCTTTTTAGAGCATTAAATTTATAGTAAATAATTTATAGGTCAGAAAAATATGAATAATATGTCACTGGAATCACAATCTCGTGTATATTACAGATGTGATTTTATTTTTAATTTTAGACAAGGTAAATTATTTAAGTGAATTAAACTCTATTAAATAGTAATTAAATCATAGAAAAAGATTTACAGCTCCGATTAAGATGAATCCAATTGCTACTGGTTCGAATTAACATTACCTATCTAGTACACTCTAGAACTAAATTTAATACAACAATTAGAACAAAAGTTGCAACAGAACTATTAAAACCCTTATATTGGCAATCAAGAATTAATAAAATACTCTATTGCGTTAAATGATCTCCTACATGCATCATATTATCTAATAATGTTTAGAGAACTAATTTCAACCATTGTGACTTATTAAATCATCATGCATTCATTTGTTCATCATTGTTTTGTTGTATTGTGCATAATTGCTATGTTTTGAATTGTGTGTTTGTTGTGCACTTGTTTTAATCGATAGATTGCGAGAAGTGTAATGTTTGTGATTCTGACGAGTGCAACGATTATAATTGTGAGGATTGTTTGAACGGCTACATCAACTAAAGGCAAGTGGCACTATCATAAATGTCCTATTATTTTTCCTATGCATTGTAGTTGTTTTTAGTAGAAGTGCATGTGTAGGAATATTTTGCACTATGTGCTATGCTATGCTATGTCCTATTAAGGATATCCTTTTGTATCTTGCTTAGTGGAAACATCGTAGTTGTAGTATGCTTAGCCCTGCTATAAATTTGGGATGGAATATCATGTTATGAGTATTGTGAGTTATTGGAAAAGCTATGTTTTTATATAATAAAACAAGTACTTAATGAATCACCTGGGTGGAATATTATTGTTGTTGAGTTTTGGAGAAGTGGCAATGAAGAGGACCGTATCTTTGGCTACCTCTCACGTGTGTGCACTAGAAGAAGACCACCTAGGCATCATAGAGATTGACATGTTTCTCATACAGTAGCTTCCGTGTACAGCCACATGCTAATATGGGCTCTGACTTAGTTAATTACATAGCGGAAAACCCTTTGTATTGGTATATCTTCAGGTTAACTAGAATTATGTATTGGAGGTTATATCCTTGCATTGGTGCCTGTTAGACGTGCTAGCATTGTGTTTTGGGAGGACTTCTATGGAAAGACTTCATCACATTCTCGATCTTCCGGTATACCAATTGGTGTGTACTAAACCAGCGGCCACTGGTGGCGCCAAGATGAGATTGTGTCGTGTGGGTAAAGTTTACAATTTCTGCAGAAGATATAAATCTAATCGATTAGCCGTGTCCCCGGTTATGGACAATATTGAGCAACTAAGGCTTGAAGCTTATGGATGATCTTGACATTCCAATTTTTTAATAAAATTTGTTGGTTTGAAAAAGGGATTATGAGCACTTGGTGTGGCCAATGTGTTCATACAGTTTTCAGAAAGGATTAAAACTATTTGGAAATGTTAGGATAAAATTAATGCTTTATGCAAATCAGCCTGAACTCCACTTAGCCAAATATTCATGTAATTGATAGGTTCCATTTATATCCACATACTAGTGACACTTGCCAATACATTCAAAGTATTGACCATTCATAGCTGCAACCTTTCATGTTGCAGGTTATATCGTTTCTAAGTGATCGTTATAGGTCGCGAGACTTCACTCAACGATTGTTCGCCTCTGGCATATTTGAAGGATGGAGATCTACCCTCTATTGCTTTCTGTTGTGATATAATGTAAATTCTGGATCATATTCATTGTATTTATGATGCACAGTTATATTTGGTATTCATTTTGTACTGTGTGTGCCAGTGAACCGATCCAGGGATTGACACTATACACATGAATTCAGCCTTATCAGGCGAGGGTGTTACAGATAGTTGGTACAAAAAAAAGCATGGAGCATCAAAAATTATAGAAACGTTTGAGACGTATCAACGATCATTTTGGTATATTAAACTTTTTTTCCGACTTCGTATGCAAAAGTTACGGTCATTTTACCGTGCCATGACCTTTTTTTAGCAAAATACATTGAAATTCATGTTTTTCAATTTTCCCTACAACTATACCCTAAAATATAACTATATCTCAAAGGAATTTATATTTGAATTTTTAATCATTTTTGTTTATTTTTTACAAAATTTAAAAGGCGATCCACAGGGGGTGTCTGTTTTCAACATTCTGTGGCGCATACATCTATATGCGCCATAGAAACATCACTTTTTGTATGCATGTAGACATATGCGCCACAGATGGTTGGTCAACAATATTCTATGGTGGGGCCTACCCTCACTTTATGTGGCACATATAGACATATGCGCCACATAAAGTGAGGAGCCCAACCCCGGTGGCGGGTCCCACCAAACTTCTGTAGCGCATTGTTTCCCTATATGCGCCATAGAAGTGTGAAGATTTCTGTGGCGCATTGCCTGAAATGCGCCACCGGAGTTTATCTGTGGCGCATGGTCACACATATGCACCACAAAAGATCCTTCTATCTATAGCTGATTTCCTAGTAGTGATTCAACCAAAAACCTTTCCAAACACCCTTTAGTTGAAATCAAAGGTAGCTTACAAGTATCCTTTGGTAGACAGTGACGAGGGGCATAAAGACCTTAACCAAATAGCTCTTTGTGGGTTCGGTACTCTTATTTTGAAACTAGCTACAACTGATTTGTGCACTTGCAATCATCAGGCGATGATCCATAACTTTGGCGATGATCTTAGGGACCGCATGAATGAGGCTGATGGGCCTGAAATCACCGATGGACTCTGCTTCATACTTTTTTGGGAGCAACATGATGTTTGTTGTGTTAACAATGTGGAAGTTTGCAACCGAAAGTTTCAAAAAACACATTAATGACCCTCAGGAGATCTCCCTTGATGACGTCCCAACAAGATAGAATGAAGGAGATGGAAAAACCGTTATGACCCGGGGCCTTATTTGTGGACATATCGTCAATTTCCTTTTTGATCTCAAGTTCGTAAAAAGGTAGGCCAAGATCATCCAAGGCATGCACATTGGGGTTTAAAACCGCCCAATTGAGATCTACTTGGCGGGAGTAGGGCGGCCTAAATCTTCAGAAAAATGAATGAAAACGATTTCCTCCTTGTCCTCATGCGTTGTAGACCAGCCCTCGTTATGCTTGAGTCTCATAATGTGATTTTTGCATTTCCTTGAATTGACCCACGGGTGAAAGAACATAGTGTTGGCATCACCCTCACGTAAGTAGTTGACTCTAGCAGCCTGTCGTTTCCAAGATCTTTCAAGGGAAGCCAAACCCATAACACGTCTCTTAAGCCTGGCACAAAGGGACCTTTCTTCCTAAGAGAGGGTCTAGGATTCTTGAGCCACATCTAATTGGAGAATGACATCCAGGGCCATAAGAAGTTGAAGCTTGCAGTCGGAGAAGAGGTCTTTGCTCCACGATCTCAGACTAGATGCTATGGACCTCAGCTTGTGATTGATGACGTGGACCGCTTAGGTGTGGTTTTAAGGAGCCGCCCAAGTCCTTTGAACCGTATCTTGGAACCCTGGCATCTTCGTCCAGAAAGATTCAAAGCGGAAGGAAGGCGGTTTCCGAGGGACAGTCTGATTGGAGAGCAGAAGAGGGAGATGATCCGAGAGGGAGGAAGATAGATCATGAAAGCACGTGGTTTTTCAAATGTCATATCCCAACTCGTGTTTCATAAATCACGATCAAGCATCGCTAGGGCGGGAGTTTATCTCTCATTTCTCCACGTGTACTTTCTGTTCTGAAGCTTGATTTCCTTCAGCCGGGAGGTGGTAAGGGCCTATCTGAATTGCTTCATGAGGCAAAAAAAATTAATTGTCAGTGTTCTTATCCTCGGCTTGGTAGATGAGGTTGAAATCTCCAATGATAAACCATCTCGAATCATCAATAGGGATGCGTAGATAGCTTCCGCAAGGAAAGAGCCCTTCCCCGCATCGACACTAGGACTGTAGGCCGTGGTAAGATTGAAGGAAGTGCTACAAGCACGGATGCTGACATCCATGGAGATCAGGTGGGTGCCGATGTGGATGTTGGAGATGTTGACATGGTCTTCATTCCAAAGCAAGAGTATGGGTGTGTTTGGTTTGTGCCCAAGATTGCCCTACCAAAAATTTGGCTAGCCAAAATTTTGGTTAAGCCTTTGCTTGCCCATAAGTTGGCCAACATTGGTTAAAAAATTGAACTAGAGTTGGTAGTGGAGCATTGGTATGCCAAAAAGTTGGCAACAATCCAAACAAGAGCCAACCTTTTGGTCATGACTAAAATATTGGTATGGTACACTTTGGCTATAATCCAAGCACACCCTATGCCTCCGTGTGTGCCAATAGCCGGGCGATGGGCAAAGTACCTAAGCCTGAAGCCACCAATGTAAGTCACGGTTTGATGGTCTATGAAGTCTGGATTGGTCTCGTGAATGCAGGCGATATGGCAAGGGGTGTACACAAGGAAGGCATAAACAGTGTCCTTGTGGCCCTGGTCGTTTAGTCCTCAGGTGTTCCAGTCCGCAATGCTGAGGTTTGGTCCAATCATGGAGGCGAGGAGTGGATCGAAGAAGAAGTTGCAACTCAAAGCCGTTTAAAGGGAAAGAGGGTGACAGACCCACCCACAACAACTGATACAAGGGACGATGTAGCACAATATACAAAGCGACTAGGAAGTAAAAACAGGTATGATGCACAACTAATCATCAACATCCTGGGCTTCTGGTTTGATTCCTCCCGGCCCTCCCATCGCAATGAGGGCTTCGTCCACTTCTGTAATGCTACGAATGTTGAGCTTGAAGAGCATGGCTAACGCGTCGATTGCATTGTGAGACACGTGGGACTTGAAACACTTGATATATTCCTTTCTAGCTTGCATCAGCCGGACTCCATCAGAGACCACCTCCATCTTGGAATTCAGGACATGGATCGCCTTGTCCATAGCACACAGCTTTGGTTTGATTCTCAATCATTGTAGCACCCCCCGGGGTTAGGGTTAAACTAACCTCAGATCACCATCTAAGATAAGTTCAACTCCCAAACACGGAAGATCACAGTATGATTCGGTAACTTTACAGAACACAGAGATCCAACAACATAAGTTTAAACTCTTATCAGAGTAAGATATTAGAGTTATTACAAACCAGAGGTCATAGACCCAACATTACATCACACAGTGAAAGCAAATTATGTTGTTCTACACAACAACTTAGCAAAAGGCCTAAGAGGCCATAAACAAAAGCGACGTCCATCCCATAGTCCTCAGGCTGCTACCTGGGACCCCCAACTACTCGTCGATGTCAACGTAGAAGCCACCTTCAGTTGCAACCAGATCCTCTGTAGAAAAACAGCAATGGCGCAAGCCTGAGTACGAGAATGTACTCCGCAAGACTTAGATAACCTAGTATCTATATGCTCTGGTTAGAAAGCTTTCTCTGGATTTTCTTTTGCGGAAAGCAATCTTCATTTGTAAACAAGAGAGAGAAGAGGCTTGTCTACTCAGAATCTTTTAAAAGGGATAAGATAGCGACTTCTTCATCTTGTTCATCACATCTTGGTAACCACCAGCTTCATCAGAACCTCCTATCTAGGATCACCCCCTCTACCCAAAGGAAGCATCCTTAAGCACACGTGGATCAACAAGTTTTATAGTGGTTAAAGTTATCTATGATCTTAAGTCCGGTCGCCAAGTCGTTCATAACCGTGAACACGGCTTTCGAAAAGATTTAACCCTGCAGGGGTGTACAACTTTACCCACACGCACCAACCAACTCTTAATGCCAAATTATTAGCCCTCTTCCTTGGAAGGCCGGCAGAGGGTGGTTGACCACGACCTTTACCTTGCTTTTGCCGAGAGCATGAGTCACGCAATAAGTATGGTTCTGCCGTAAGGGGTCAAATCCCGAAGCCGATACTTAAAGATGTGAGGCAAGGTTGGTTTACCAGGGGCGCTATCTACCCTAAGCAACCCGGTCCACGCTTCCCTACCTGTTATGAATGCACCAACTTCACCCGGAAAATCTTTCAAAAGATTTTCTATGCATATGTCGAATGGAACGCCCAAACTATGTGACTCATGGAATCTACTAGGCAAGCTAGTCAGTCATGAGGTTGTCCAGGCCCCGTGTGGTTGCACGCTCGTCTTGGTTCCAAAGGTAAGAACTCAGTTCCTAGTGGTGGCGAGCATGGAACTACAAAAACCACACCCAACATGGCCTCCCATGCAAGCCTTAGCATATTTAGTTATCTCCTTCGAGAACGTCACCAACTCCTACCTTTCTAGATTCTCTGACACCTCTGATTCATTGTTCGGATAGATCATACGTTGATACTATGCATGGCTAAGCTGTCAATCTCAGAAGCTCTAGCAACGCTCAGATGCCAAACCTAGGTATGCTAGGAGCAGTGGATCAGGAATATAAGGCTACAACAGGGAAACTATGCAGCAGATAGGTAACCCTAACTACTGACAAAAGACCACATTGGAATCGTGTGCATCATAGCGAGAAAGTAATATACTTTGTAAAAGTAGGTTCAGAATGAGAGGCCACGCTTGCCTTGTCCGTCAGTAAACAGGTATGGATCTTCGGTGTTGTTGACCTCAACTTCGGGTTCGGATCCTATCGCGAAGAACCAAATACCGGAAAGGAAGAAGCAACATTCAATACATGGCATGTGCAATTCTCAATCAATATGGATGATATGACAAGTTAACTTGCATTGAAATGAAACCCTAAGACATGCTTGACAGCTTGAACAGGGTTCCGAGGGTTGAAAACCCTAATTCGGGGAAACTCCGGAATCACCTGTGAGGGGTTACTATGTTCTTCTAATTAAACTTGTCATGTAAGTTGCTTAACAATGCATGATTATAGCTCTATTGGATTGCTCTCATTTTTCTGAACATTTTTATATATTATTTGTATTTTTTTGATTTAAAATGAATTAGTTATGAATTTCTCAAATTTTAATTCATTTTAAATTATTTTTAGAATATTTAAATTATTTTCAAACTTGGGCCCACATGTCAGACTTTTATTAATTTCAGAAATGATTTACAAAATTAACAAAAATAAAATAAAAAGGAATATGACGCTAGCATGATGCATGGCTGACGTCATCAATGGAGAAGCCCCCCAGGTCAAGCACGGATCTCTCGAACCCGTGCGCGCCTGGACGCGTGCTTGGCGGCGTTCCAAAGAGGAGGCCGAGGCGGACGTTATAGTGGCGGCGCCGCCTCGGTATGGTCAACGGAGCTACGCCGGCGACAAGGAACAGCGCCGGCGGCGTCGGGTGCTCGTCGGGCCAGGGACACAGCGCGAGAGGGGGAAAACGAAGAGGTCCAGGAGGACCGCTGGCTCACCACGATCGCGTCGGCGAGGTCGTTGAAGCAAGGGAAGGCCGGAGACGAGGAATTCCACGGCGGCGATGGTCGTCGGTGACGAATAAGAACAAGTCGAGGGCGACGATTTTCTGCGCCCCCCATCGATTCCTTCGGCGGGAAGGATCCTCAGGGCATGGCGGAGCTCAAGGCATCATCGGCGAGGCACGGGGAGGCCGGAGACGCGGGATCGTCGGAACTAGGGCTTCGTACTAGCGCGGTCTAGAGGAAGAGAGAGAGCGCGAGGGAAGGGAGAGGATAGGGTTGAGAGGAGGGCATGCGCGCGGTTCTTATCCTCCACCAGGGCGGCGGCGATGATCTTGGCGCGCGGCGGCATCGGGTGGCCGGCGGCGAGCCACCGAGCTGCTTCGCATCACGAGGAAGACGATGACGTCGAAGGGGTACGGGCCGGCTCCTGGGCCCCGGGTGGGCTGACCTGGGCCACGGGAGAGGAAGAGAGGAGAGGGAGCTGCTGGGCTGCGGCCTGGCAAGGCTCTCTGGCCCTATTTTTTTAACAAAACATTTTTCTTTTCCTGTTTTATATTTTTGTTTGTATTTTGAATTCAAATACTAGTTTAAACATTCCAAAAGTACCAGGAGGATTACAAAATAGATAGGAAATAATTAGGGTCCCTTTTAATCCATTTGGGATCCATATTTTTTGATACTTTTCAAATATTTCAAAACCATTTGAGTTGATTTTCAAATAAAGAGGGAAAATTTAGGGTTTTGAATATTATATTTATTTTAACACCTTCTCACATGCAAAGGTTGTATTAATTTGAACTGATGCATGCCATGCTTAAGTACTGATTACACATTACAAACTTGGGTTGTTACAACTCTACCCCCCTTACAAGAATCTCGACCCGAGATTCCTAAATTTTAGAAAAGAAGGCAGGGTACTCAGATCTAAGACGATCTTCTGGTTCCCAGGTTGCTTCATCCTCAGAGTGATGAGACCACTGAACTTTCAGGAACTTGATGTTTTGACGACAAGTCTTGCGCTCGGTTTCATCAAGGATACGAACAGGATACTCATGATAAGTCAGATCCTTTTGGAGATCAAGAGTTTGGTGATAAACACCGCGGACAGGATCTTTGAAACAACTCTTGATTTGCGACACATGGAAGACGTCGTGCACCTCAGGGAAGTATGCAGGCAACTCCAACTTGTATGCGAGGTTACCTTGCTTGGATAGAACACGAAAAGGACCAACGTAGCGAGGAGCTAGTTTGCCTTTGATACCGAAACGATGGACACCCTTCAAAGGAGTGACCCTGAGATAAGCTTGATCACCGACTTCATATTCGATATGTTGATGGTGACGATCATGATAACTTTTCTGGCGAGACTGAGCAGTTTTCAAACGATCTCGAATGATACGAACTTGATCTTCTGCTTCCTGAATCATATCCAGACCAAAGAACTTTCTTTCGCCGGTTTCTGACCAGTTCAAAGGAGTACGGCAGGTTCTTCCATATAGAAATTGGAATGGTGCCATACCAATACTAGATTGGAAACTGTTGTTGTAGGAGAATTCAGCAAAAGGAAGGCATTTCTCCCAGTTCTTGCCAAAAGATATGACACGCGCTCTCAGCATGTCTTCAAGAATTTGATTCACTCTCTCGGTTTGACCACCGGTGCTAGGATGATAGGCTATGATGAAGGAGAGGCGAGTTCCCATAGCAGCTTGGAAGGTTGTCCAGAACCTTGAGGTGAACAAACTCCCTCGGTCAGAGACAATTTTCTTCGGAATTCCATGAAGAACAACTATTCGAGAGATATAAAGATCTGCTAGCTGACTAGCATTGATACTCTCACGAACAGGTAGAAAGTGAGCAACCTTAGACAGATAGTCAACGATTACCCTGATGTCATCATTTCCTTTCTGAGTCTTAGGAAGACCATTGATGAAATCCATACCAACTTCATCCCATTTCCACTCAGGTATCTTATGCGGTTGCAGGAGACCAGCGGGTCTTTGGTGCTCCGCTTTGACGCGACGGCATACGTCACATTCAGCAACAAAACGAGCGATATCGTTCTTCATACTAGACCACCAGAATCTTTTACGAAGATCCCGATACATCTTGGTACCTCCAGGGTGGATAGAAAGAGGTGATTCATGAGCCTCTTGGAGAATTAGATCCCTCAATTTTGTTCTCTTCGGCACTACCAGACGGTTACCAAAGTAGACAGTACCTTGTGTATCAGCAGAGAAACACTTAGCAACTCCATTAGCAATGTTCCCTTTGATCTCAGCAATTTCAGAATCATGTTTCTGAGCAAGCTTGATTTCATCCTCTATAGAAGACTTCACTTCAAGGGTAGAGAGGAATCCACGAGGAACTACTTCAAGATTCAATCGAGCAAATTCCTCATGAAGAGAAGGTTGAGATTGTTTGATCAGCAGGGTGTTGCAATAAGATTTATGGCTCAGTGCATCAGCAACGACATTGGCTTTGCCAGGTTGATAGTTGAGACCCAAATCATAGTCCTTGATGAGTTCCAACCATCTTCTTTGCCTGAGATTCAGATCAGGTTGTGTGAAAAGGTACTTCAGACTCTGATGATCCGAGTATAACTCGCAACGACTACCGAGAAGGTAATGTCGCCATTGCTTAAGAGCATGAACAACAGCTGCAAGCTCAAGATCATGAGTTGGGTAGTTATTCTCATGTGGTTTTAGGTGACGGGAGGCATAAGCCACCACATATCCATCTTGCATCAGCACACATCCGAGACCTTGGCGGGAAGCGTCGCAGAAGACAACAAAGTCTTTGCTAGAGTCCGGAAGAACTAGCACGGGTGCAGTGGTTAACTTGGTTTTCAACATCTGGAAGCTCTCTTCAGCCTTATCAGACCATTCAAACTTCTTCTCCTTCTTAAGAAGATCAGTCATCGGCTTTGCAATCCTGGAGAAGTTCTCAATGAACCGACAGTAATAAACAGCCATCCCGAGAAAACTTAGAACATCCTTCACGGATTTAGGAGACTCCCAGTCGAGGATAGTTTGAACCTTATCGGGGATAACAGCAACCCCTTTTGCGGAAACAACATGACCAAGAAATACGAGCTCTTGTAACCAGAACTCACATTTGGAAAACTTGGCGTAGAGACGATGTTCTCGGAGTTTGGTTAACACCAAATGAAGATGTTCAGCGTGCTCTTCTCCAGTCTTGGAATAAACAAGAATATCATCGATGTAGACCACGACGAACTTTTCAAGGTACTCCATGAAGACAGAGTTCATGAGCCGCATGAAAGTGGCTGGAGCATTGGTAAGACCAAAAGACATGACTGTGTGTTCATAAAGACCATAACGAGTGGTGAAAGCAGTCTTTGGAATATCTTCCTTACTGATCTTTATCTGGTGATACCCTGACCTTAAATCCATTTTGGAAAAGACAGTGGCACCACTTAACTGATCAAAGAGATCGTTGATCCTAGGGAGAGGACACTTGTTCTTGATAGTCACAGCATTGAGTGGGCTATAATCCACAACCAGACGCGGTATATTGGTATCCCGCTTCTTAACAAAGATGGTAGGACATCCCCAAGAAGATGTGTTGGGCTGAATGTATCCTTTTCCTTCTAACTCCTCTAATTGCTTTTTCAACTCCACAAGCTCATGAGGAGGCATACGATCGGGTCTTTTGGAAACAGGAGCAGTTCCAGGAACTAGCTCTATGACAAACTCCACACTTCAATCAGGTGGCATGCCAGGTAACTCCTCAGGAAAGACATCCGGGAATTCATAGACCACAGAAACATCTTGGATCTCTAACGGAGGTACAACTTCAAGAGCATACAACTCGGCTTCCAGAATAGAAACAGTTGAAGGAGATAGTGACCCTACGGTCCAGTACTTGACTGTTATGCCAGCAGGACTAGTCAGAGTCACAGACTTGGTTGTACAATCGAGAATGGCTTGATAATGGTTCAACCATTCCATGCCCAAAATGATGTCAATATCAGTTGACTTGAGGGCGATCAAAGAAGTGGGGAAAAGTTGAAATGCAACTTCGATTAAATTCCCATGACTAACCATGGTAGAACACCACCTAGAACCAGGAGACTGAACTAGCAGAGGAACGGATAACCCCTCAAAACTTCTCTCATGCATTTGAGCAAAAGCTTGTGACAGGAATGAATGTGATGCTCCAGAATCAAGCAAAACTTTAGCTGGAATTTGATTGATACGAAGCGTACCCATAATGACGCTTGGATCTTCCTGAGCCTCCTCGGCAGAGATGTGGTTTAGGCGTCCTTTTCCAGCACCTGGATACTTATCATTCTTCTTTGGGGGTTGTGCCTTCTCAGCAGCACTCTTTTGAGGACAGTCTCTTGCATAGTGGCCAGGCTGGCGACAATTGAAACATATAAGACCTGATCCAGTACCAGCAGTAGGATAATTTGATCCACCAGCATTGCTTGAAGTAGCATTCGGACGAGGTGCATATCCAGAAGTCCTTGGGGTATAAGGAGCACGTGGCACATCACTGTAAGGCACGAAGACACGATGCTTCTTATTACCAGAACCAGCCTTGTTGTACCCCTCCTGTGGACGCTTACGAGTTTCTTCATACTCCACCTTCCCACTCTCGGCTTTCATAGCCTTATTAACAAGACCTTGGAAGTTAACAAAGTCCATGAGATGGAGATCACGACGAACCTCAGGATCCAGTCCCTTGCGGAACATAGCTTGCTTCTTAACATTAGTGGAGACCTCTTCAGTAGCGTAGCAGGCAAGACGATTAAAGTTGCGCTGGTAATCACACATGGAACCAGTGCCCTGCTTAAGCTTGAGGAACTCCTCCCTCTTTTGATCCATGAGGCCCTCCGGAATATGGTAAGCTCGGAAGGCTTCAGTAAACTCTTGCCATGTAACAACATGTTGAGCTTCTTGCATAGCCAAGAAATTTTCCCACCAGGAATTAGTTGCTCCCTCCAGATGGTAGGCATCAAAAGTCACCCAATCAGCTTGAGCAACATGACCAACCTGAAGTTTGAGCTCCATGGTGCAAAGCTAGTAGTTCGCATCAAGTGGCTCAGTGGAATAGCTGAAAACTGGTGGAATGAGACGTGTGAAGTCCTTGATTCCAACTTGATTGTTCTGGCGTTGAGCAGTGTTGCGCTCAATCCTTTCAAGGAGCCTCATGTTGTCAGCACGGTTGGTTTCGTACATGGCCATGAGTTGAACCATGGACGGTGGTGGAGGAAGGTTGGAATATTCACCCTCATTTGCAGCACCACGTGCATGGGCACGGGTAAGGGCACGAGAAGTGTCACCCATCCTGAAAGAACAAGAGGAAGGTTAGACAAGGGATCCAAAGGAACAAGACGGAAAGATGAACAAAGAGTACTTGATATAAAGGTATCATCTTATCAGGCATGGTAGTACCAAAGCATACTAAAGTATACACTAACCAGCTGACTTACAAACCATGTCAATGGAATGCTAAGATGTTACATACCAAGCAAAACTGAGATATCTTGGAACTCTGAGAATAGCAACCAAGTATGGAGTACTTTATAAGACCAACCCCAAAACCACGATCCTAAAAGTTTTGAATTATAAGGTAAGGAATGAAAACCTTTTCAAACCAAATAAGGTAAGAGAAACTCCAGCAACAGAAACACACCAGAGAAGGAGTAAAAAGAATCCTAGTCAGGGTTTCTGCAAATAGTTTTAACTTTCAAATAGTTTTGTCAACTTCTAGACTCAACATCGACCAATAAAAGGGTTTCCTATAGGCAGTCCTGCTCTGATACCAAAACCTGTAGCACCCCCCGGGGTTAGGGTTAAACTAACCTCAGATCACCATCTAAGATAAGTTCAACTCCCAAACACGGAAGATCACAATATGATTCGGTAACTTTACAGAACACAGAGATCCAACAACATAAGTTTAAACTCTTATCAGAGTAAGATATTAGAGTTATTACAAACCAGAGGTCATAGACCCAACATTACATCACACAGTGAAAGCAAATTATGTTGTTCTACACAACAACTTAGCAAAAGGCCTAAGAGGCCATAAACAAAAGCGACGTCCATCCCATAGTCCTCAGGCTGCTACCTGGGACCCCCAACTACTCGTCGATGTCAACGTAGAAGCCACCTTCAGTTGCAACCAGATCCTCTGTAGAAAAACAGCAATGGCGCAAGCCTGAGTACGAGAATGTACTCCGCAAGACTTAGATAACCTAGTATCTATATGCTCTGGTTAGAAAGCTTTCTCTGGATTTTCTTTTGCGGAAAGCAATCTTCATTTGTAAACAAGAGAGAGAAGAGGCTTGCCTACTCAGAATCTTTTAAAAGGGATAAGATAGCGACTTCTTCATCTTGTTCATCAAATCTTGATAACCACCAGCTTCATCAGAACCTCCTATCTAGGATCACCCCCTCGACCCAGAGAAAGCATCCTTAAGCACACGTGGATCAACAAGTTTTATAGTGGTTAAAGTTATCTATGATCTTAAGTCCGGTCGCCAAGTCGTTCATAACCTTGAACATGGCTTTTCGAAAAGATTTAACCCTGTAGGGGTGTAAAACTTTACCCACACGCACCAACCGACTCTTAATGCCAAATTATTAGCCCTCTTCCTTGGAAGGCCGGCAGAGGGTGGTTGACCACGACCTTTACCTTGCTTTCGCCGAGACCATGAGTAACGCAATAAGTATGGTTCCGCCGTAACGGGTCAAATCCCGAAGCGGTACTTAAAGATGTGAGGCGAGGTTGGTTTACCAGGGGCGCTATCTACCCCAAGCAACCCGGTCCATGCTTCCCTACCTGTTATGAATACACCAACTTCACCCGGCAAATCTTTCAAAAGATTTTCTATGCATATGTCAAATGGAACGCCCGAACTATGTGACTCATGGATATCTACTAGGCAAGTTTGTCAGTCATGAGGTTGTCCAGGCCCCGTGTGGTTGCACTCTCATCTTGGTTCCAAAGGTAAGAACTCAGTTCCTAGTGGTGGCGAGCATGGAACTACAAAAACCACACCCAACATGGCCTCCCATGCAAGCCTTAGCATATTTAGTTATCTCCTTCGAGAATGTCACCAACTCCTACCTTTCTAGATTCTTCGGCACCTCTGATTCATTGTTCGGATAGATCAGACATTGATACTATGCATGGCTAAGCTGTCGATCTCAGAAGCTCTAGCAATGCTCAGATGCCAAACCTAGGTATGCTAGGAGCAGTGGATCAGGAATATAAGGCTACAACAGGGAAACTATGCAGCAGATAGGTAACCCTAACTACTGACAAAAGACCACACTGTAATCATGTGCATCATAGCGAGAAAGTAATATACTTTGTAAAAGTAGATTCAGAATGAGAGGCTACGCTTGCCTTGTCCGTCAGTAAACAGGTATGGATCTTCGGTGTTGTTGACCTCAACTTCGGGTTCGGATCCTATCGCGAAGAACCAAATACCGGAAAGGAAGAAGCAACATTCAATACATGGCATGTGCAATGCTCAATCAATATGGATGATATGACAAGTTAACTTGCGTTGAAATGAAACCCTAAGCCATGCTTGACAGCTTGAACGGGGTTCCGAGGGTTGAAAACCCTAATTCGGGGAAACTCCGGAATCACCTGTGAGGGGTTACTATGTTCTTCTAATTAAACTTGTCATGTAAGTTTCTTAACAATGCATGATCATAGCTCTATTGGATTGCTCTCATTTTTCTGAACATTTTGATATATTATTTGTATTTTTTTGATTTAAAATGAATTATTTATGAATTTCTCAAATTTTAATTCATTTTAAATTATTTTTGGAAAATTTAAATTATTTTCCAACTTGGGCCCACATGTCAGACTTTTATTAATTTCAGAAATGATTTACAAAATTAAAAAAAACATGACGCCAGCATGATGCATGGCTGATGTCATCAATGGAGAAGCCCCCCCCCCAGGTCGAGCACGGATCTCTCGATCCCGTGCGCGCCTGGATGCGTGCTTGGCGGCATTCGAAAGAGGAGGCCAAGGCGGACGTTATAGTGGCGGCGCCGCCTCGGTATGGTCAACGGAGCTACGCCGGCGACAAGGAACAGCTGCAGCGGCAGCGGGTGCTCGTCGGGCCAGCGACACAGCGCGAGAGGGGGAAAACGAAGAGGTCCAGGAGGACCGCTGGATCACCACGATCACGTCGGCGAGGTCGTTGAAGCAAGGGAAGACCGGATACGAGGAATTCCACGGCGGCGATGGTCGTCGGTGACGAAGAAGAACGAGTCGAGGGCGACGATTTGCTGCGCCCCCCTTCGATTTCTTCGGCGGGAAGGATCCTCAGGGCACGGCGGAGCTCAAGGCATCATCGGCGAGGCACGGGGAGGCCGGAGATGCGGGATCGTCGAAACTAGGGTTTCGTAATAGCGCGGTCTAGAGGAAGAGAGAGAGCGCGCGAGGGAAGGGAGAGGATAGGGTTGAGAGGAGGGCGTGCGCGCGGTTCTTATCCTCCACCGGGGGCGGCGGCGATGATCTTAGCGCGCGGCGGCATCGGGTGGCCGGCGGCGAGCTACCGAGCTGCTTCGCGTCACAAGGAAGACGATGACGTCGAAGGGGTACGGGCCGGCTCCTGGGCCCCGAGTGGGCTGACCTGGGCCGCGAGAGAGGAAGAGAGGAGAGGGAGCTACTGGGCTGCGGCCTGGCAAGGCTCTCTGGCTCTATTTTTTTTAACAAAACATTTTTCTTTTCCTGTTTTCTATTTCTGTTTGTATTTTGAATTCAAATACTAGTTTAAACATTCCAAAAATACCAAGAGGTTTACAAAATAGATAGGAAATAATTAGGGTCCCTTTTAATCCATTTGGGATCCATATTTTTTTGATGCTTTTCAAATATTTCAAAACCATTTGAGTTGATTTTCAAATAAAGAGGGAAAATTTAGGGTTTTGAATATTGTATTTATTTTAACACCTTCTCACATGCAAAGGTTGTATTAATTTGAACAGATGCATGCCATGCTTAAGTACTGATTACACATTACAAACTTGGGTTGTTACAGCTCTACCCCCCTTACAAGAATCTCGACCCGACATTCCTAAGTTTTAGAAAAGAAGGCAGGGTACTCAGATCTAAGACGATCTTCTGGTTCCCAGGTTGCTTCATCCTCAGAGTGATGAGACCACTGAACTTTAAGGAACTTGATGTTTTGACGACGAGTCTTGCGCTCGGTTTCATCAAGGATACGAACAGGATACTCAAGATCCTTTTGGAGATCAAGAGTTTGGTGATCAACACCACGGACAGGATCTTTGAAACAACGCTTGAGTTGCGACACATGGAAGACGTCATGCACCTCAGGGAAGTTTGCAGGCAACTCCAAATTGTATGTGAGGTTACCTTGCTTGGATAGAACACGAAAAGGACCAACGTAGCGAGGAGCTAGTTTGCCTTTGATACCGAAACGATGGACACCCTTCAAAGGAGTGACCCTGAGATAAGCTTGATCACCGACTTCATATTCGATATGTTGATGGTGACGATCATGATAACTTTTCTGGCGAGACTGAGCAGTTTTCAAACGATCTCGAATGATACGAACTTGATCTTCTGCTTCCTGAATCATATCCGGACCAAAGAACTTTCTTTCGCCGGTTTCTGACCAGTTCAAAGGAGTACGGCAGGTTCTTCCATATAGAAATTGGAATATGGTGCCATACCAATACTGGATTGGAAACTTTTGTTGTAGGAGAATTCAGCAAAAGGAAGGTATTTCTCCCAGTTCTTGCCAAAAGATATGACACACGCTCTTAGCATGTTTCCAAGAATTTGATTCACTCTCTTGGTTGGACCACCGGTGCTAGGATGATAGGCTGTGCTGAAGGAGAGGCGAGTTCCCATAGCAGCTTGGAAGGTTGTCCAGAACCTTGAGGTGAACAAACTCCCTCGGTCAGAGACGATTTTCTTCGGAATTCCATGAAGAACAACTATTCGAGAGATATAAAGATCTGCTAGCTGACTAGCATTGATACTCTCACGAACAGGTAGAAAGTGAGCAACCTTGGACAGATAGTCAACGATTACCCAGATGCCATCATTTCCTTTCTGAGTCTTAGGAAGACCAGTGATGAAATCCATACCAACTTCATCCCATTTCCACTCAGGTATCTTATGTGGTTGCAGGAGACCAGCGGGTCTTTTGTGCTCAGCTTTGACGCGACGGCATACGTCACATTCAGCAACAAAACGAGCGATATCATTCTTCATACCAAACCACCAGAATCTTTGACGAAGATCCCGATACATCTTGGTACCTCCAGGGTGGATAGAAAGAGGTGATTCATGAGCCTCTTGGAGAATTAGATCCCTCAATGTTGTTCTCTTCGGCACTACCAGACGGTTACCAAAGTAGACAGTACCTTCTGTATCAGTAGAGAAACACTTAGCAACTCCGTTAGCAATGTTCCCTTTGATCTCAGCAATTTCAGAATCATGTTTCTGAGCAAGCTTGATTTCATCCTCTATAGAAGACTTCACTTCAAGGGTAGAGAGGAATCCACGAGGAACTACTTCAAGATTCAATCGAGCAAATTCCTCATGAAGAGAAGGTTGAGATTGTTTGATCAGCAGGGTGTTGCAATAAGATTTACGGCTTAGCGCGTCAGCAACGACATTGGCTTTGCCAGGTTGATAGTTGAGACCCAAATCATAGTCCTTGATGAGTTCCAACCATCTTCTTTGCCTGAGATTCAGATCAGGTTGTGTGAGAAGGTACTTCAGACTCTGATGATCCGAGTATAACTCGCAACGACTACCGAGAAGGTAATGTCGCCATTGCTTAAGAGCATGAACAACAACTGCAAGCTCAAGATCATGAGTTGGGTAGTTATTCTCATGTGGTTTTAGCTGACGGGAGGCATAAGCCACCACATGTCCATCTTGCATCAGCACACATCCGAGACCTTTGTGGGAAGCATCACGGAAGACAACAAAGTCTTTGCTAGTGTCCGGAAGAACCAGCACGGGTGCAGTGGTTAACTTGGTTTTCAACATCTGGAAGCTCTCTTCAGCCTTATCAGACCATTCAAACTTCTTCTCCTTCTTAAGAAGATCAGTCATCGGCTTTGCAATCCTGGAGAAGTTCTCAATGAACTGACGGTAATAACCAGCCATCCCGAGAAAACTTAGAACATCCTTCACGGATTTAGGAAACTCCCAGTCGAGGATAATTTGAACCTTATCGGGGATAACAGCAACCGCTTTTGCGGAAACAACATGACCAAGAAATACGAGCTCTTGTAACCAGAACTCACATTTGGAAAACTTGGCGTAGAGACAATGTTCTTGGAGTTTGGTTAACACCAAACGAAGATGTTCAGCGTGCTCTTCTCCAGTCTTGGAATAAACAAGAATATCATCGATGTAGACCACGACGAACTTGTCAAGGTACTCCATGAAGACAGAGTTCATGAGCCGCATGAAAGTGGCTGGAGAATTGGTAAGACCAAGAGACATGACTGTGTATTCATAAAGACCATAACAAGTGGTGAAAGCAGTCTTTGGAATATCTTCCTTACTGATCTTTATCTGGTGATACCCTGACCTTAAATCCATTTTGGAAAAGACAGTGGCACCACTTAACTGATCAAAGAGATCATTGATCCTAGGGAGAGGATACTTGTTCTTGATAGCCACAACATTGAGTGGGCGATAATCCACAACCAGACGCGGTATATTGGTATCCCGCTTCTTAACAAAGATGGTAGGACATCCCCAAGAAGATGTGTTGGGCTGAATGTATCCTTTTCCTTCTAACTCCTCTAATTGCTTTTTCAACTCCACAAGCTCATGAGGAGGCATATGATAGGGTCTTTTGGAAACAGGAGCAGTTCCAGGAACTAGCTCTATGACAAACTCCACACTTCGATCAGGTGGCATGCCAGGCAAATTCTCAGGAAAGACATTCGGGAATTCACAGACCACGGAAACATCTTGGATCTCTAACGGAGGTACAACTTCAAGAGCATACAACTCGGCTTCCGGAATAGAAACAGGTGAAGGAGATAGTGACCCTACGGTCCAATACTTTACTGTTATGCCAGCAGGACTAGTCAGAGTCACAGACTTGGTTGTACAATCGAGAATGTCTTGATAACGGGTCAACCAGTCCATGCCCAAAATGATGTCAATATCAGTTGACTTGAGGGGGATCAAAGAAGTGGGGAAAAGTTGAAATGCAACTTCGATTAAATTCCCATGACTAACCATGGTAGAACACCACCTAGAACCAGGATACTGAACTAGTAGAGGAACGGATAACCCCTCAAAACTTATCCCATGCATTTGAGCAAAAGCTTGTGACAGGAATGAATGCGATGCTCCAGAATCAAACAAAACTTCAGCTGGAATTTGATTGATATGAAGCGTACCCATAATGACGCTTGGATCTTCCTGAGCCTCCTCAGCAGAGATGTGGTTCAGGCGTCCTTTTCCAGCACCTGTATACTTATCATTCTTCTTTGGGGGTTGTGGCTTCTCAGCAGCACTCTTTTCAGGACAGTCTCTTGCAGAGTGGCCAGGCTGGCGACAATTGAAACATATAAGACCTGATCCAGTACCAGCAGCAGGATAATTTGATCCACCAGCATTGCTTGAAGTAGCATTCGGACGAGGTGCATATCCAGAAGTCCTTGGGGTATAAGGAGCACGTGGAACAACACTGTAAGGCACGAAGACACGATGCTTCTTATTACCAGAACCAGCCTTGTTTTACCCCTCCTATGGACGCTTACGATTTGCTGCGCCCCCCTTTGATTCCTTCAGCGGGAAGGACCCTCAGGGCATGGCGGAGCTCAAGGCATCATCGGCGAGGCACGGGGAGGCCGGAGACGCGGGATCGTCGGAACTAGGGTTTCCTACTGGCGCGGTCTAGAGGAAGAGAGAGAGCGCGCGAGGGAAGGGAGAGGATAGGGTTGAGAGGAGGGCGTGCGCGTGGTTCTTATCCTCCACCGGGGGCGCTGGCGATGATCTTGCCGCGCGGCGGCATCGGGTGGTCGGCGGCGAGCCACCGTGCTGCTTCGCGTCACGAGGAAGACGATGATGTCGAAGGGGTACGGTGTAGCACACCGGGTAAAACCACTACTAGAATCGCTTGTTGTTTATATTTTGTGCATCATCATGACATCATGCATAAATTTTGCATAAAACTGTATCAAGAAAAACCCTATTTTGTTTTCTACAAAAAGCCTCCTCTTTATTTCAAATGTCAAAGCCAGGTCCCCTTAATTATTTTGTTTGTCTAAATCTATTTACAAAACGATATTTAAAAAAAATGGTTTTATTAAAACCAGGGGGAGGCAGCCAGCCTCTAGGCCCAAAAGGCCCATCAGCTAGCCACCTACAACCCCTCCTGGAAACCCTAAATCTACCCCATCCTTCCACCCCACCCGCCGCCGCCAGGAACCCACCGACGCACGGCACCCCGCTCCTCTCTGTCAAACCTGACCCGCTCTGCTGCCACCTCTCGCATTCGCACGCACACACCAGAACCATCCCACCACCCAGCGCCCCGCTTCCCTGGCCCCACCCTGCAGCTTCCCAGGTTTCTCTCCTGTTTGCTCGATCTCCGTCCCTCTCTCGCTTGGCCCGTCCCCAACCCAGCGCCCCCCTTGTGGCTTCATCCCTACCCCGGCGGGAATCCCCACCGACCCCAGACCCTATCGCGCCCAAGAGCAGCGGCCGGCCTCCCTCGGCAGTTGCGCCCGGAGCAGAGCCCTCGCCGCCCCTGGCCGCTCTCTCCCATCCTGCGCGTCGCCGGCCTGCCACTGCGCCCAGGCTCTTTGACTGTCCCCTCGCAGAGCTCCTGTCTGAGCTCCGATGTGCCCGGGCTTCTTCCTCCCCGCGAACCGCCGCGAGCTTCCTCCTCCTACCGCCCTCCTCCTCGAGCAGGCCCCGCGGCTCTGTGCCCCGCCTCCATCCTGGTTGCCTCGCACCGCCGCCTCCGGCTAGTGCCCGGGCCCGGCCCCACGCGTCTCTAGAGCCCGATCTCCTCCGCCCACCCTCGCTGCGCCCGGCCTCGCCAAGGCCTCCTTCTATCGCCTCTACAACCCCGTCCTGCCGTGGCCTCCCGCCGTCCTTTGCGCCTCCTCACTCTCCGTCACCCGTGTGCATGAAGCAACCACCGTCCCCGATGTCGTCCGCCCGCTGGCCGGCCCATCCTCGCTGCAGAGCCGCCAGCTCGTCCGCCATCGCCCGCGTCTATCGTCGCCCCGTCCACTCTGGAGCACCGCCTGCAACCGTAGCTCCTGTGCTTGCAGTAGTGTGCCGAGTCGTTGCTCTGCCGTCCCGCGGCCATCAAGTGAAGTCTCTGCTTGTTATGTGGCGTGGTGTTATATCGTTGTGTGTTTTTGAACACTAGAATTAGATCGAGCTTTATTTTGTCTCAGGTTCGGATCCCCTATTCTGGCGTTCCTTTATTCCTCGCCAATTGCTCGCGTGCTCCTGAACTGCCTTTTAACCATCGACAAGATCGTCTCGAAGCGGCCGTCCATTCGACCAAGATCGACGCCTTGTCAAGTCCGAACCGGAGTCCTGTCGTGATGCCCAAAGGCACCAGCGCAAGTTCACCATCGATCCCGAAGCCAGAACCCGAAGGCGATGGTGTCGGAACCCCAAGACCTCCTTCACGGACCGCAAAGATCAAACCCCGAAGACCGATCCCGCTGACACCGATCATGTCGAACCCTAAGACCTTCGCCCCACCATGTGTGACCCTCTTTCTCGAGACCCTATTTTTATAAATGATATATCTTGTTGCATTAAATCACTCATGTTGCATATATATTTGTGTGGTTTGGGGGCCTTATGCCGATTCACCTAATTAAATATAGAGGCCATATGCGGGCGAATCTAGTCTAATATTGGCTCCATTTAAATTTGTGTAGCGAACCGGTAACTTATCTTGTCCTGTTAATACAACATTTAAATTGCGGGGTATCTAAACAACATGAACCATCTAAATAATTGTCGGGACCCCGGTTCCGCTTAATATTGCCTAATTGCATCGCATCCTTGCCATGTCATACATCATACATGCATCATGCCGATCTTCTGCTGTAGTATTAAATAGTGCATCCGGTGTTTCTTCTAGTGCTTTGCTTCTTCACGGATTAGGCCGGTGAGTTGATGCGAGTGTCGACCCGATCTTCGGATGAACCTTCGGCAATGTTTTCAGGCGAGCAATCTCCCCCTTTCTACCTATCTTACTTTTATAGTATTTATTCCCTCCTGTTGATCTATTGCTATCTGTGTTGCGATGCTCTAGTTTTCGTACCCAAGATATCCCTTGCAGCCTTACATTGCCTTGGACACATCCTATTACCTGTTGGTTGGTAGATAGCTGGACTTGCGCGTCGTAGACGCTTGCTCAAGTGTTGTTGCGTGTCATCGAGTACCACAGTTGTTGGAGAAATGCCTTATGCTTTATGTTGGAGATGATCATGGATTTAATTACCGTTTAATAACTAAAATTGAAAGTAGGTAAATGCAGAGGCACCGGTGGGTAATAGACAATATTTGGATTTTAACCGCTCACTGGTGTCCCGTAGGACCCCGAGTTCTTGACACCTGTTCCGAGATCGAGCGCGCTAACCACAGGTGGGGTGTGTGGGCACCCCCATCGATTTAGTACCTGATTTCAAGTAATGTACTAGGGGCCACAAAGTAGTTTGGGGCTTTATTACTATCCTGTACTTATGCCATGCTTTACTGCTTTATTTATGATTGCACGTGGAGCGCCTGTACTGTTTAGGAACCCCGTGATACGTTTTCGCTGTATCGACAAGCCCAGTCACACTTTCGGGTTCCCAGTCGTTTACAGCCGTCGACACAAACCCTGGGTCCGTCTCGGAGACCGGCCAACTTCGTTACGGGTAGCTTAGTGGGGTGGCCCCCCGTGCTTGCTTTGGGTCTGGGAAACATCGTGTCCGAAACCCCATCGACATACCGTTGGGTGTATGTTTTGTGATCTTGTACCTACCTGATCTGACAACAAGGGTGTAGGTGCGTGTGGAAACTTTGGTGCACCCCTGCAGGGTTAAATCTTTTCGAGAAGCCGTGTCCGCGGTTATGGACGACTTGGAGCACAGTTCTCGATCATAGACAACTATAACTAAAGTTTACTGTTATAATTTGACTTGTATCCGATATGACTAGTAATCAGCTTCACTACAACGGAATGGCTAAATAAAAGTACCAACAACTGCGGGGTTTGGGATATCTCATGCTTATTGTATCTGACTAGTAAGTGTTGCAACTACAACGGAATGGTTAACTAAAACTGCCCACTGCTTATTATATCAGGATGACTATCTATACCTGACTAGTAATTGCTGCAACGATAACTGAATAAATAAAACTGCCAACGGTGTGAGTTCCTCGGTTGACTTCCTCGTTTGGTCTCGAGGGGGAAACACCAGGATGGGTATGTTTGGTGGTAGTATCAGGTTGGTTCCGAATAGGTCTTTCTTACCCCTCTCTGATAGCCACTAGTTGTATCGAGTCTCTATAGGTTGTTTAGTGCATGCAGCGCTGCCGCTTCAGTCCACCATACCTATGTAGGCGAGGACCGCCGAATTCTAGTCTCGCCGTGTACTGGCCTCAGTACTGACCTCTCTCTCTTTTTCCTTTGCCCTTTGTCGGCACCCCTTTTGTTTAAGCAGGTTTTGAGATCGACGTCGTTAGCAGGGTTACCCTTCCGGCTTGGCCTGGGCAGGGGTATGGATGCCATTGGTTATTCTTCAGGGCTCTTAGCTCAATTTGCATCTTGTCCGTACTCGGACGCTATATCGTTTTAAAGGTGATTTGGATCTTTGTATTGTATATCTGTATTCTTGACTCTTTGAGTCGTTGTTGTATATATCTGTTCTGTGGGTTCCATCGTGGACTATTGTGTAATGGTATTACTTCGTTTTCCACCCGCACGAAAGTGCCTGGTGGGCACCTTTGAATCGTTTCTATGCGGGTTTGGCGGGAATCGCTGAAACTTGCACAGGGCCGATTCTGAGGGTGTTACAGAGTGGTATCAGAGCTCAGCAGTTACGATACCCCACTGGTCCAGCCTGTAGGATAACCTAGCTAACGGACGTTATAGAGTGTCAAAACTATTTTGGAAAAATCGGTTGGATAGATCTGATTAGGTCTGCTTTTACTCCTTACCCCTCTGCTATTCTCTTCTTACCTCTGCGTGTTTTGAATCTACTCTCTTATCTTTCTTCATGTCTAGGATTTCTCGCGGTTGGGTTTTCGTCGTACCTTTAGGGTTTCGCTTTCTCCCTTTTATAATGGTGGTGCTACGATCATCAAATCTGCATCTTGTCTGGTGTACCCTTCATCCAATCTTTTGTTCTTGAACTCTTTATCTATATGTGTACCTTGTTGGGTATCCGTATCGTTGAAAAACATATGAGAAGGACGAGCATTGGTGAAGTTGGAGTATACCTTGAGCATGTGTTGTTCATGCCAATGGAACCATTGCGAAACCTAATCGTTATGTATTTTCATAAAATTTCTTTTGTATCTTCCGGTGTTTTCCAACGTGATGACCTCATCTACATCAGATCCAATGCAGAGCTTGCATCATCCCTTTGTTCCGAATACCGCTTATGAAGATCTTCCATCTAAATTTCGAGAGTTGTGTGGCATGATTTTCCTATTCATGTATAGAGCTAATAGTTTGGGTACGGGATGGACTGATCACCCTACCCGACTCTTACTGTTCACTCTTGTACATCAAACTGGTGGATCAATGTAACTTTTCCTCTTCTCATGGAAGTTAGAGGTGGCCTTATCTTTTGATACCTCTACCTTCGTACTTTGTTTCTCCGGAGTGTTCTCTCGACGAACGTGAGCACCGACCCCTATTGGTGGTGTCGCCGATTTCAAGATGAAGAAGGAATCATTGTTAGTGGTGTCGCGATGATCTACACGAAGCAAGAAGATTCAGACCATCGGCCTTCTTCCCCGTACCAGGAGGCTGATCTCGAGGGCGAGATCCATTGTTAGTGGTGTCGAATTGTAGCACCCCGGGTAAAACCACTACTAGAATCGCTTGTTGTTTATATTTTGTGCATCATCATGACATCATGCATAAATTTTGCATAAAACTATATCAAGAAAAACCCTATTTTGTTTTCTACAAACAGCCTCCTCTTTATTTCAAATGTCAAAGCCAGGTCCCCTTAATTATTCTGTTTGTCTAAATCTATTTACAAAACGATATTTAAAAAAAATGGTTTTATTAAAACCCGGGGGAGGCAGCCAGCCTCCAGGCCCAAAAGGCCCATCAGCTAGCCACCTACAACCCCTCCTGGAAACCCTAAATCTACCCCATCCTTCCACCCCACCCGCCGCCGCCAGGAACCCACCGACGCACGGCACCCCGCTCCTCTCGTTCAAACCTGACCCGCTCTGCTGCCACCTCTCGCATTCGCACGCACACACCAGAACCATCCCACCACCCAGCGCCCCGCTTCCCTGGCCCCACCCTGCAGCTTCCCAGGTTTCTCTCCTGTTTGCTCGATCTCCGTCCCTCTCGCTCGGCCCGTCCCCAACCCAGTGCCCCCCTTGTGGCTTCGTCCCTACCCCGGCGGGAATCCCCACCGACCCCAGTCCCTATCGCGCCCAAGAGCAGTGGCCGACCTCCCTCGGCAGTTGCGCCCGGAGCAGAGCCCTCGCCGCCCCTGGCCGCTCTCTCCCATCCCGCGCGTCGCCGGCCTGCCACTGCGCCCGGGCTCTTTGACCGTCCCCTCGCAGAGCTCCTGTCTGAGATCCGGCGTGCCCGGGCTTCTTCCTCCCCGCGAACCGCCGCGAGCTTCCTCCTCCTGCCGCCCTCCTCCTCGAGCAGGCCCCGCGGCTCTGTGCCCCGCCTCCATCCTGGTTGCCTCGCACCGCCGCCTCCGGCCAGTGCCCGGGCCTGGCCCCACGCGTCGCCAGAGCCCGATCTCCTCCGCCCACCCTCGCTGCGCCCTGCCTCGCTAAGGCCTCCTTCTATCGCCTCTACAACCCCGTCTTGTCGTGGCCTCCCGCCGTCCTTTGCGCCTCCTCACTCTCCGTCGCCCGTGCGCATGAAGCAACCACCGTCCCCGATGTCGTCCGCCCGCTGGCCGGCCCATCCTCGCTGCAGAGCCGCCAGCTCGTCCGCCATCGCCCGCGTCTATCGTCGCCCCGGCCACTCTGGAGCACCGCCTGCACCCGTAGCTCCTGTGCTTGCAGTAGTGTGCCGAGTCATTGCTCTGCCGTCCCGCGGCCATCAAGTGAAGTCTCTGCTTGTTATGTGGCGTGGTGTTATATCGTTGTATGTTTTTGAACACTAGAATTAGATCGAGCTTTATTTTGTCTCAGGTTCGTATCCCCTATTCTGGCGTTCCTTTATTCCTCGCCAATTGCTCGCGTGCTCCTGAACTGCCTTTTAACCATCGACAAGATCGTCTCGAAGCGGCCGTCCATTCGACCAAGATCGACGCCTTGTCAAGTCCGAACTGGAGTCCTGTCGTGATGCCCAAAGGCACTAGCGCAAGTTCACCATCGATCCCGAAGCCAGAACCCGAAGGCGATGGTGTCGGAACCCCAAGACCTCCTTCACGGACCGCAAAGATCAAACCCCGAAGACCGATCCCGCTGACACCGATCCTGTCGAACCCTAAGACCATCGCCCCACCATGTGTGACCCTCTTTCTCGAGACCCTATTTTTATAAATGATATATCTTGTTGCATTAAATCACTCATGTCGCATATATATTTGTGTGGTTTGGGGGCCTTATGCCGATTCACCTAATTAAATATAGAGGCCATATGCGGGCGAATCTAGTCTAATATTGGCTCCATTTAAATTTGTATAGCGAACCGGTAACTTATCTTGTCCTGTTAATACAACATTTAAATTGCGGGGTATCTAAACAACATGAACCATCTAAATAATTGTCGGGACCCCGGTTCCGCTTAATATTGCCTAATTGCATCGCATCCTTGCCATGTCATACATCATACATGCATCATGCCGATCTTCTGCTGTAGTATTAAATAGTGCATCCGGTGTTTCTTCTAGTGCTTTGCTTCTTCACGGATTAGGCCGGTGAGTTGATGCGAGTGTCGACCCGATCTTCGGATGAACCTTCGGCAATGTTTTTAGGCGAGCAATCTCCCCCTTTCTACCTATCTTACTTTTATAGTATTTATTCCCTCCTGTTGATCTATTGCTATCTGTGTTGCGATGCTCTAGTTTTCGTACCCGAGATATCCCTTGCAACCTTACATTGCCTTGGACACATCCTATTACCTGTTGTTTGGTAGATAGCTGGACTTGCGCGTCGTAGAGGCTTGCTCAAGTGCTGTTGCGTGTCATCGAGTACCACAGTTGTTGGAGAAATGCCTTATGCTTTATGTTGGAGATGATCATGGATTTAATTACCGTTTAATAACTAAAATTGAAAGTAGGTAAATGCAGAGGCACCGGTGGGTAATAGACAATATTTGGATTTTAACCGCTCACTGGTGTCCCGTAGGACCCCGAGTTCTTGACACCTGTTCCGAGATCGAGCGCGCTAACCACAGGTGGGGTGTGTGGGCACCCCCATCGATTTAGTACCTGATTTCAAGTACTGTACTGGGGGCCACAAAGTAGTTTGGGGCTTTATTACTATCCTGTACTTATGCCATGCTTTACTGCTTTATTTACGATTGCGCGTGGAGCGCCTGTACTGTTTAGGAACCCCGTGATACGTTTTCGCTGTATCGACAAGCCTAGTCACACTTTCGGGTTCCCAGTCGTTTACAGCCGTCGACACAAACCCTGGGTCCGTCTCGGAGACCGGCCGACTTCGTTACGGGTAGCTTAGTGGGGTGGCCCCCCGTGCTTGCTTTGGGTCTAGGAAACGTCGTGTCCGAAACCCCGTCGACATACCGTTGGGTGCATGTTTTGTGATCTTGTACCTACCTGATCTGACAACAAGGGTGTAGGTGCGTGTGGAAACTTTGGTGCACCCCTGCAGGGTTAAATCTTTTCGAGAAGCTGTGTCCGCGGTTATGGACGACTTGGAGCACAGTTCTCGATCATAGACAACTATAACTAAAGTTTACTGTTATAATTTGACTTGTATCCGATATGACTAGTAATCAGCTTCACTACAACGGAATGGCTAAATAAAAGTACCAACAACTGCGGGGTTTGGGATATCTCATGCTTATTGTATCTGACTAGTAAGTGTTGCAACTACAACGGAATGGTTAACTAAAACTGCCCACTGCTTATTATATCAGGATGACTATCTATACCTGACTAGTAATTGCTGCAACGATAACTGAATAAATAAAACTGCCAACGGTGTGAGTTCCTCGGTTGACTTCCTCGTTTGGTCTCGAGGGGGAAACACCAGGATGGGTATGTTTGGTGGTAGTATCAGGTTGGTTCCGAATAGGTCTTTCTTACCCCTCTCTGATAGCCACTAGTTGTATCGAGTCTCTATAGGTTGTTTAGTGCATGCAGCGCTGCCGCTTCAGTCCACCATACCTATGTAGGCGAGGACCGCCGAATTCTAGTCTCGCCGTGTACTGGCCTCAGTACTGACCGCTCTCTCTTTTTCCTTTGCCCTTTGTCGGCACCCCTTTTGTTTAAGCAGGTTTTGAGATCGACGACGTTAGCAGGGTTACCCTTCCGGCTTGGCCTGGGCAGGGTTATGGACGCCATTGGTTATTCTTCAGGGCTCTTAGCTCAATTTGGATCTTGTCCATACTCGGACGCTATATCGTTTTAAAGGTGATTTGGATCTTTGTATTGTATATCTGTATTCTTGACTCTTTGAGTCGTTGTTGTATATATCTGTTCTGTGGGTTCCATCGTGGACTATTGTGTAATGGTATTACTTCGTTTTCCACCCGCACGAAAGTGCCTGGTGGGCACCTTTGAATCGTTTCTATGCGGGTTTGGCGGGAATCGCTGAAACTTGCATAGGGTCGATTCTGAGGGTGTTACATACGGGTCGGCTCCTGGGCCCCGGGTGGGCTGACCTGGGCCGCGGGAGAGGAAGAGAGGAGAGGGAGCTGCTGGGCTGCGGCCTGGCAAGGCTCTCTGGCTCTATTTTTTAACAAAACATTTTTCTTTTCCTGTTTTCTATTTATGTTTGTATTTTGAATTCAAATACTAGTTTAAACATTCCAAAAATACCAGGAGGATTACAAAATAGATAGGAAATAATTAGGGTCCCTTTTAATCCATTTGGGATCCATATTTTTTTGATGCTTTTCAAATATTTCAAAACCATTTGAGTTGATTTTCAAATAAAGAGGGAAAATTTAGGGTTTTGAATATTGTATTCACATGCAAAGGTTGTATTAATTTGAACTGATGCATGCCATGCTTAAGTACTGATTACACATTACAAACTTGGGTTGTTACAGTCATGCACTCCGCCTAGCCTCGGGGGCATGATGAGGCGTGATCTATCGGACACGCTGAAAAGACAGAGTAGGGCGCGGCAGGAGCGGCTCTTGTGGGAAGTCAAACAACTCTTTGACTGGATTCGGAACAGGATCTGTCCGACCATTGTGAAGGGAATATGCCCTGAGAGGCAATAATAAAATGTTTATTATGTGTATTCCAAGTATATGATAGATGTTTATTTTGCATGCTATAATTGTATTAATGCAGAAACGTTAATACATATGTGTCTAATAAACAAACAGAAAGTTCCTAGTTATGCCTCTTTCATAAACTAGCTCGTTGATTAACAAGATGATCAAGGTTTCCTGATCATGGACATTGGATGTTGTTAATAACGGGATCACAACATTAGTGTAATGGTGTGATGAACATTCATCCGAAGTATAGCATTACGATCAAAGTCATTGAGTTTATATTGCTATAACAACTTACGAAGTAATCCTAATCCTTAGACCATGAGATCATGTCAATCACTAAAACCGGAAGAGTTTCTTGATAACATCAAACGTCACACCGTAACAGGGTGATTATAAAGATGGATTCAGAACTAATAAAGTGTTATGTTGAGGCCCATGTATCGAGAGTGGAATTTGTTCATCCCGATGACGGATAGATATACTCTGGGCCCTCTCGTGATATCACATTAGTTAGCTTGCAAGCAAGTGATTTGATCACTAGAATGTTATATCACAGGAACGAGAAAAGAGTGCATGTCAGTAACGAGATCAAACTAGGTATGGAGATATCGATGATCGAATCTCGGACATGTAATATATCGTGAAACAAAGGGATTAAGATACTAGCGTAAAAGGTTCCGACGATCGCAAGAAAGTCATTGTTGAATGTGTGGGAGTCAGTATGGGTCTCCAGATCCCGCTTCTGATTATTGATCTGAGAGGGGTCTCGATCATGTCCGCATTATTCACGAACCGTAGGGTGACACACTTAAGAGACACCGACATCCAATTGGAGCAAAAGTTTCATGCCGAAAGAATGAACAAGCGCAGGAATTTATTTCACTAGATAGCGAAACAGGTTTTCGGGTGAAATTGCATAAAGTGGTTATGCATATGAAATAGAATTCTAGCAAGGGGTTATTTGTGAATGTTTTTCATTAAAGTAATTGACAAAATTCTTAATAAAATAAAAGAGTTTTATTTAATGAGAGTTTGCATTAAATTTGGTGGAAATTTAATGGCAAGTTTGACTGGGATTTTGAGTGGAGGGAATTTAAAGGATTTTTGTGAGTGGAGTGTCCACCCACATGAAGAGGGGAGGGCAAGGGGCAGCCCCCATGCGCCGGCCACCCCCTTGGGGTTCCCCCCTCTCCTATAAAAGGCACCCCTCTCCTCACTTCTCACTCACACCTCCTCGTGAAGGATCTCTCTCCCCCTCTAGAATTTATCCCCCATGGTCTCGGACTAGCGAGATACATGTTCCCGGTGGATATTCAGAAAGAAAGAGTTGTGCTTCCGCTGCATCGCTGGAGCGAGGAGGCGAAGGTTGCTCGGTGCCTCGAACGTGTGTGCGAGCACGGATGCGCTACTTATTTGCGGCGCTAGGACTTCCTCTCGATCTTGAGATCGGCAAGAGATCGTCTACATCAACCACGAGTCGAACTCGTTAAGCTTTGTCGGTCTTCAAGGGTATGTTCTCTACGGATATACATCCGCCTTTTGTTTGTATCTAGTAGATAGATCTTGGTACATAGTTCACATCGTAGGAAAAATTTTGTTTTCTATGCTGCGAACCCTACAGTGGTATCAGAGCCGGATCTATGCGTAGATGCTTTACACGGGTAGTACACATATGAATATGTGGGCGATGATGATCATGTTGTTGCTCCTTAGTTGTAATTTTGGATATTGGTGGCATAGTGGGATGAAGCGGCCCGGAAAAACGTTGCATGTCCTCGCACATGAGACTTGTTCCACGCTTGACATGCAACTAGTTTGCATAAGTGGCTAGCGGGTGTTTGTCTCTCCTACTATAGTCAATATCTATTTTGCAACGAGTTGTCAACAATTTGGTTATCCTCGTTGTGGTTCATGTTCGTAGGTAAGAACGGTTCTATCTCGAAATCCCTAAGCCACGTAAAACTTGCAATGGATAAATTAGAGGCGTCTAGTTTAGATTGTTGTTGGGCTAGTGTTATGATATGGTGATGTTGTAAGTAGAAGTATGAGATGATACTCTTACAACATACATAACGTGTAATCTCCATAGACCTTGGACTTACACATATATGTATGATAGTGATCATACCACGATGCACATGATAGAGATCATATGCGGGAATCATATCATTCCACTAATAAACATGTGATGTTTGATAGCATCTTATATTGCTTGTTTAGCGCTTTGTTAGCATAATAAGATGATCCCTCATTTAAATATCAAGATAAGAATGTGTTCTTCCTTTAGTATGCACCGATTATGTTTGCGTCGCTCCAAGACATCACATGACGATCGGGTGTTCTTGGATCCACGACCATAATTCGGGTGTAAAACAGTTACACACGCGAATACTAAGGTTCTAACTTGGCGAGCCTAGCATGTACAGACATGGCCTCGGAACACGGATCGAAAGGTTAAGCATGAGTCATATAGTAGATATGATACCCATTTGATGCTCGCGTTTGAAGCTATACCGACTCACGTGATGATCGGACTTGGTGTGGTGGATTTGGTTCATGTAATCACCAAAAAGGCACGAGGGATGTCATTTTTGAGTGGGAGTTCATTCGTAATATGGATTAGTTGAACTCAATCTATCATAAACTTAGTCTAAACTTTACAAATTCTGTTGTAGATGGCACCACCTGCTTTTAATTTCAATGTGTTCATGGATAAAGAGAAACTTGCAACGAACGGTAGCAACTTTACCGAATGGGACATGAATTTGAGGATTCTCCTCTCTGCTGCACAAAAGCAATATGTGCTAGAAGCGCCGCTAGGCCCCCCACCTTTTGAGGATGCCCCTGACGAGGAGAAGAATGTCTATCAGACTCGTCAGGAGGACCACAACTTAGTTCATTGCGGCATATTGTATGGGCTAGAGCCGGAACTTCGAAAGCGTTTCGAAAACGGCAATGCATTTGATACAATGGGTGAGTTGAAAATGATTTTCGACACACATGCTGCTATAGAGAGCTACAATGCTTCAGAAAAGTTCTTTAGCTGCATGATGGAAGAGCACAGCTCCGTTAGTGAGCATGTACTCAAGATGTCGGGTTACGCTGATAAGCTTGTGTCCTTGGGAATATCGATTCCCATTGACTTAGGCATCCATCGTGTTCTGCAGTCTCTGCCACCTAGCTATAAGAGCTTCGTGATGAACTATAATATGCAAGGCATGAAGAAGTCTCTCCTCGAGCTTCTGTCAATGCTTAAAACTGCAGAAGTGGAGATCAAAAAGGAACATCAAGTGTTGATGATCAATAGGAAAACTGGTTTCAAGAAAGACAAGAAGGGAAAACGGAAGGGAAGTAAGGGCGGCAAGCCGGTTGCCGTGCCTAAAAAGAAACCCCGAGTTGGACCTAAGTCTGATACCGAGTGCTACTATTGCAAGGGGACTGGCCACTGGAAGCGCAACAGCCCCAAGTATTTGGCAGACAAGAAGGCCGGCAAGGCAAACAAAGGTATATATGATATACATGTTATTGATGTGTACTTGACTAGTGCTCGCAGTAGCACCTGGGTATTTGATACCGGTTCAGTTGCTAACATTTGTAACTCGAATCAGGGGCTGCGGAACAAGCGACCGCTAGCAAGGGGTGAGTTCAAGATGCGTGTCGGCAATGGATCAAGTGTTGATGTGATCGCCGTCGGAACGCTACCTCTCCATTTGCCGTCGGGATTAGTTATAAACTTGAATAATTGTTATCTGGTGCCTGCACTGAGCATGAACATTGTATCTAGATCGTGTTTGATGCGAAGTGGTTATTCATTTAAATCCGAGAACAATGGTTGTTCTATTTATATGAATGAAATCTTTTATGGTCATCACCGATGATGAATGGTTTATTTCTATTAGATCTCGATGATAATGTTACACATATTCATAATGTTGATGCTAAAAGGATTAAACTTAATGATGATATACCCGCATATATGTGGCACTGCCGTCTAGGTCATATTGGCATTAAACGCATGAAGAAGCTCCATTCGGATGGACTTTTGGAATCACTTGATTTTGAATCATTTGATACATGTGAGCCATGCCTTATGGGCAACATGACTAGAACGTGTCGTTTTCCGGTTCAATGGAATGGGCGATAGATTTATTGGAAATCATACATTCTAATGTATGTGGTCCAATGAGTGTGTCGGCGCGAGGTGGATATCGTTATTTTGTTACTTTCATGGATGATTTGAGTATATATGGTTATATCTACTTGATGAAACACAAGTCTGAAACCTTTGAAAAGTTCAAGGAATTTCAGAATGAAGTGGAAAATCATCATAATAGAAAGATCAAATTTCTACGGTCCGACCATGGAGTTGAGTATCTAAGTTACGAGTTTAGCACTCACATGAAAGAGTGTGGAATTATTTCACAACTCACACCTGTCGGAACACCATAGCGAAATGGTGTGTCGGAACGTCGTAATCATACTTTATTAGATATGGTTCGATCTATGATGTCTCTGACGGGCTTGCCGTTGTCATTTTGGGGTTATGCACTAGAAACTGCTGCATTCACTTTAAATCGGGCACCATCTAAATCCATTGAAAAGACACCGTATGAATTGTGGTTTGGAAACAAACCTAAGCTGTCATTTCTTAAAGTTTGGGGATGCGATGTTTATGTGAAGAAACTTCAACCGGATAAACTCGAACCCAAAGCGGAAAAATGCGTCTTCATAGGATACCCTAAGGAAACTATTGGGTATTCCTTCTATCACAGATCCGAGGGCAAGGTTTTTGTTGCCAAGAATGGATCCTTTCTAGAGAAAGAGTTTCTCGCGAAAGGTGTGAGTAGTCGGAAGGTAGAACTCGAAGAGGTTATTGAACCTTCTCTTCAAAGTATGGCGAGTAGCGCAGCGCCAGAAGTTGTTCCGGAGTTGGCTTCACCTGTTGAAGAGGGAATTAATGATAATGATCATGAAACTCCGAAAGAGAGTACTACCGAACCTCGCAGGTCTACCAGGACGCGTACAACTCCCGAGCTATACGGAAATCCTGTCATGAATTTCATGGTTGATGAAAATGATGACCCTGCGACGTATGAAGAAGCGATGATGAGACCGGATTCCAACAAATGGTTAGAAGCCATGAAATCCGAGATGGAATCCATGTATGAAAATCAAGTTTGGAACTTGGTGGAATTACCTCATGACCGAAAGGCCGTGGAGAACAAATGGATTTTCAAAAGGAAAACTGATGCTGATGGTAATGTGACCGTCTATAAAGCTCGACTTGTCGCAAAGGGGTTTCGACAAATTCAAGGAGTTGACTACGATGAGACATTCTCTCCCATAGCGATGCTAAAGTCAGTTAGAATTATGTTAGCAATTGCTGCATATTTTGATTATGAGATATGGCAGATGGATGTCAAAACCGTGTTTCTCAATGGTAATATTGAAGAAGAGTTGTATATGATACAACCAAAGGGTTTTGTTGATCCTAAGGATGCTAACAAGGTGTGCAAGCTTCAACGATCCATCTATGGATTCAAGCAAGCATCACGAAGTTGGAATCTCCGCTTTGATGAGGTGATCAAAGAGTTTGGATTTGTCCAAACTTATGGAGAAGCTTGTATTTACAAAAAAGTAAGTGGGAGCAATGTGGCATTTCTGATATTATATGTGGATGACATATTATTGATCGGAAATGATATAGATCTTTTGAACAGTGTTAAAAGTTATCTAAACATCAAATTTTCAATGAAGGACCTAGGTGAAGCGTCATACATATTAGGCATAAAGATCTATAGAGATAGATCTAAGCGCCTAATAGGACTATTGCAAAGTACATACCTTGATAAGATTTTAAAGAATTTTAAAATGGACCTCTATAATGTACGCCATGCTATGTACAAGACCGGATGTGGCACATGCTATTAGTTTGACTAGTAGGTACCAATCGGATCCAGGTTCGGAACACTGGATAGCGGTCAAGAATATCCTTAAGTACTTACGAAGAACTAAGGATATGTTTCTTGTATACGGAGGTGAAGAAGAGCTCGTCGCTAAGTGTTATGTTGATGCTAGCTTTGACACCGATCTGGATGACTCTAAGTCTCAATCCGGATACGTATTTCTCATGAATGGCGGAGCGGTTAGTTGGAGGAGCTCCAAACAACCTGTGGTGGCGGGATCAACAACGGAGGCCGAATATGTTGCTGCTTCGGAAGCGGCTCAGGAAGCAGTTTGGATGAAGGAGTTCATATCCGAACTAGGAGTGGTTGCTAACGCGTTGGACCCAATGGTGATCTATTGTGACAACAATGGTGCCATTGCCAATGCCAAAGAGCCAAGGTCTCACAAGCATTCCAAGCATATTAAGCGCCGGTTTCACTCCATCCGCGAGCATGTCAAGGATAGAGATATAAAGATTTGTAAAGTACACACGGATCTTAATGTAGCAGATCCATTGACTAAAACTCTCCCTAGAGCAAAACATGATCAACACCAGAACTCAATGGGTGTTAGATTTATCACTATGTAACTAGATTATTGTCTCTAGTGCAAGTGGGAGACTGAAGGGAATATGCCCTGAGAGGAAATAATAAAGTGTTTATTATGTGTATTCCAAGTATATGATAGATGTTTATTTTGCATGCTATAATTGTATTAATGCGAAAACGTTAATACATGTGTGTTTAATAAACAAACAGAAAGTTCCTAGTTATGCCTCTTTCATAAACTAGCTTGTTGATTAACAAGATGATCAAGGTTTCCTGATCATGGACATTGGATGTTGTTAATAACGGGATCACAACATTAGTGTAATGGTGTGATGAACATTCATCCGAAGTATAGCATTACGATCAAAGTCATTGAGTTTATATTGCTATAACAACTTACGAAGTAATCCTAATCCTTAGACCATGAGATCATGTCAATCACTAACACCGGAAGAGTTTCTTGATAACATCAAACGTCACACCGTAACAGGGTGATTATAAAGATGGATTCAGAACTAATAAAGTGTTATGTTGAGGCCCATGGATCGAGAGTGGAATTTGTTCATCCCTATGATGGATAGATATACTCTGGGCCCTCTCGTGATATCACATTGGTTAGCTTGCAAGCAAGTGATTTGATCACTAGAATGTTATATCACGGGAACGAGAAAAGAGTGCATGTCAGTAACGAGATCAAACTAGGTATGGAGATACCGATGATCAAATCTCGGACATGTAATATATCGTGAAACAAAGGGATTAAGATACTAGCGTAAAAGGTTTCGACGATCGCAAGAAAGTCATCGTTGAATGTGTGGGAGTCAATATGGGTCTCCAGATCCCGCTTCTGATTATTGATCTGAGAGGGGTCTCGATCATGTCCGCATTATTCACGAACCGTAGGGTGACACACTTAAGAGACGCCGACATCCAATTGGAGCAAAAGTTTCATGCCGAAAGAATGAATAAGCGCATGAATTTATTTCACTAGATACCGAAACAGGTTTTCGGGTGAAATTGCATAAAGTGGTTATGCATGTGAAATAGAATTCTAGCAAGGGGTTATTTGTGAATGTTTTTCATTAAAGTAATTGACAAAATTCTGAATAAAATAAAAGAGTTTTATTTAATGAGAGTTTGCATTAAATTTGGTGGAAATTTAATGGCAAGTTTGAGTGGGATTTTGAGTGGAGGGAATTTAAAGGATTTTTCTGAGTGGAGTGTCCACCCACATGAAGAGGGGAGGGCAAGGGGCAGCCCTCATGCGCCGGCCACCCCCTTGGGCTCCCCCCCGCTCTCCTATAAAAGGCACCCCTCTCCTCACTTCTCACTCACACCTCCTCGTGAAGGATCTCTCTCCCCATCTAGAATTTATCCCCCATGGTCTCGGACTAGCGAGATTTATGTTCCCGGTGGCTATTCGGCAAGAAAGAGTTGTGCTTCGCTGCATCGTTGGAGCGAGGAGGCGGAGGTTGCTCGGTGCCTCGAACGTGTGTGCGAGCACGGATGCGCTGCTGATTTGCAGCGCTAGGACTTCCTCTCGATCTTGAGATCGGCAAGAGATCGTCTACATCAACCACGAGTCGAACTCGTTAAGCTTTGTCGGTCTTCAAGGGTATGTTCTTTATGGATATACATCCGCCCGTTGTTTGTATCTAGTAGATAGATCTTGGTACATAGTTCACATCGTAGGAAAAATTTTGTTTTCTATGCTGCGAACCCTACACATTGTTTGCAGCACCAGTCGCTAGAATCAGAGGGTGTGACTCCAGGGTGGAGGCATCAGCACCAGGCTGCGCAATAAGCGGAGTTGAAGTAGCGTTTCTATCAGTCGAAGTGACGGGGAAGGGCTCCTCGAGGCTGGCCTCCACTCTAGGAGCGGTCTCTCAATCCTCAGGAACCAGCACATGCGAATAGGCCATCAGAGAGTGAATAGCATGAATGGGAGAGTAGGGAGCCACTAGAGTGCCCTCCGGCCCAGCCTTCTCCCACGAACTAGGCAGCGCAGGGTGGACGACGCTGTCATACGGCGGTGATGCGAGCCGTGGCGAGCCCATTGTGAGTGCAAGAGGACCTTCTTGATGGCTACCATTTAGTAGCGGCAGGGCGATGCACAATGGGGGCGAGTCGGTGATGCACATCAGCGGTGGCGAGAGATCCACCAGGCCAGAAAGTAGATCCGTAGGCAAAAGACCGACGGGTGCCTCTAGCACCTCCATATGAATGACCTGAGGAGCGGCCCGCACCTCGGTGACCACGATGAGAGCCCGTCGGTGAATGGCCGATAGCGCGGGGAGCACGAGAACTATCCTGCCTAGGCAGATTGTGACAATCCTCCTTGTCATCATCCTCGTGGTGGTGGTGGTGACGTTGGGGCTCGCGGTAGCCGCAGCGAGGGCCGCTCCGCGAGCGACTGTGGAGGTGGTTGCCATGTTCCCTAGAGAGAGAATGATGGTACTCCAGACCCCGGGAGAGAGCGGCGGGAGATGTCACGCTCGGCGTGCCTGGAGCACGAACGAGCCTCGTTGCGTCGACCACCATCACGCATAACCATCTCCCAGTTGTGTCCTTTATCGTCATAGTGGCGAGGGAAGCGAGCCTCATTGCGGCGTCCACCATCGCGCTCCGAAAGCTCTAGACCGCAGACATCCTTGTCCTCATGGCGTGAGATGCGAGACCTGCTGCAGCGCCCGCCATCGCGTGTAGGGAGCTCTAGGCTGTGGTCGTCTTCATCATTGTGGGGAGAGTTGTGATCCGGACCCAGGGTGCCAAGCGGGGGTATGGGGCAAGCAGGACAGAGCCCGAGCCCCCACACACTATCATGCCATCGATAATGCTCAGGTGACAAGGCGGGAGGGTGTGCGAGGCCGGCCTAAAATCCGAGATAGTCTCGCCGCCGTCCAGCACTAGTGCACCAGTGAAATCCTCCACTTGGTCCACATGCAGCATAATCCTGAAGGAGATGTCGTTCTTCCACTGATCTGTCATGTCTTCCTCGATGCGAACCATGGATGAGAGGCCCACAGGTGCCTTGTTAATGGGGGTGTACCATAGTACCTTGGGGATGCGATGTGGTGACGGCATCCAGACCCACATGCCGAAAGAGGATGTATCCTCCATGGTGGTAAAGCCATCGTCGAGGCGTTGCACCGCGCACCGCCTACCCACCAGCTGGTCCACCACCTTCGGCCGCCAGGCGAAGGGGGCATCCCGTCGACGACAATGTGAACACGGAAGTGAAGATCAGCGTTGTAGGCATGAGAGACAGCGCGCCAAGGCCAGAAGTGGACATCAAGGCCGTCGACCTTGAAATTGCAGCGCTCAGTGATTCCAAAGCGGGGAGAGGGCATGTGGCCGAGGAGAACACGGGGAAGGCCTGCGGGTGCATGCTCGGGGCAGTAGGCGACGGTGTGCTCAGGGGATTTGCAGCGGAAGCAGGGGCATGAGGCCTTATTTGTAGGTTGGGGAGGGGAAGAGTCGGCACGCCGACGAGAGGAGTTGGAGCCGTGGCTCATCAAGGTGATGGCGACTCTTCGTGCTTCGCATCGCACGCGGTGTGACCCCTTCTCGGACAAATCCTCACTTGGAGTTGTTGTCGTCGGAACTGGCGAGAGGGGAGGAGTTAAAGCGATAAGGTGGCATGGTGTGGAATGGGCCTCCTCATCTTGAATGCGGGGGCTGACACATTGAAGCGCACGGAGTTGCGCACACGCCGTGGAGCAGGGATCCTAGCCATTGAAGGGGCACGGGGAATTCCAAGCCGGTGTAGCCGCAGCAAGCGTCGAGGATGGAGGGCATCACGCGCGCCGCCAAGCGGGCAGAGCCGCACATATGGAGGCGCAGTCTTGAGGGGGAGGCTCATCAAGGGAGGGCCGCCCGACGACCACACTCCGGAGGTATCGTTGAGCCTGCCCAGCATGCGCCTGCGGGGGAAGGCCGGCAAGGAGGCAGACACGGCCAATCTGGGGCTCCGAGGAACGGAGGTCGAAGACGTCGCGAAACCGAGGAAGGCTGAGGTGAATTTGGAGAGAGGGTAGGGGAGGTGGGGGAGGTGGCAGGGGCGGTGGGGGAGGCTGGTGACGGGCATAGGGGCACCGGGGAAGGAGGCGGCAATGGCCGGCCATGGCGGGCGGTCACGTCGCAGGAGCGGCGCTGGCTAACGGTCATATCTCGTGTGGCATCATATGGAAATTCTTTGAACGTTGTTCTCTTAGACTTCATCGTTAGATTAGTCAAATGGAGAGTATTATATAATATAATCATTGATATGATACAAGTATATTAGTATATGATATCATCTACAATGCATAATATTATGTAGTAATATCATAGTCTTAGTGTATTATTGTTTTTTAAAATCTTAATATGAAATTGTGTATAAGATTTATTTAAGATTTTTTTTTTAATTTTACATGCTATGATACATATCTACTTATGATATTAACATAATTTTTTATCATTAATTACAGTGATATATAAATATTTTGCACATACATATAATACATAATACGAGCTATGATAGCCATTGAGTAGTCTTAGCGAATCCTAAGACCACCTCTCCCTCTCCATTGGTCTCGATCAGTTACTCACACCGGCTTTGGGCCACGAGCTGTTCGGCTTATACATAATGGTTGTATCTTCACGTACCCACATGGGTCATCTTTTTTGGCAAGTGTCTCTTTTTGCTGAACAATTTTTTTTTTTTTTGAATCACAGCAGGTGAGCTGCTGTATTTCATTGCAATAGAAGGGGTAGCGAGATACATAAAAAAAATGAAGGTTGGCTTAGAGAGGAAGCCATCCCAAGTAAAAAAACAACACAAACAACGAAGCCTCGTGTCCACACAACGCTAGACCACCGCTGCAGTAAACACACGCCACCAAGTTCGGAGCCGTTGCTCCGACTCCCCCCGCTCGAAATCGAGCCGCAACGCCGCACGATCTAGACGCCTTGTAGCCCATGCTACACAAGACGACTGCTCGCAGACCACGAACGCTACGCCAAAGGTCCGGTGCCGCCGCACCGACATGCCAACTAGATCGATCCTCAGAGTTGGATCAGGTCATCCAGGTCGACGAACTCGCTACCCTTGCAGCACCAGCACGCCACCCATACCTTGCAAGGCCACGACCACGCCTCATATAGTCATTGCCGCAAAGCCATCCGAGGCCGCCACCTCGGCGCACGTCAGCCTCCCGGAGCCGCCGCCCCGGCATCCACTCCCCTCGACCACAAAGCAACCCACACAGCTGTCGCAACCTGTTGCACCACACGTCAAAGACTCCAAGACAACGCCTTCAAGAAGGTAGCGACATAGATGTCGTCATCGCCCGCTCCAAAGAGCTTGGGTTTTCACCCGGAGATCACATGACAATTGCAGCGGCAGGGATATCTCCACGATGACGCCTTCACAGAGGAATACGACTCCCGAGGGCACCGCCGCCATCGGCACTGGCCGGAGCCAGAGCAAAGCTTTCGCTTGGAGTAGTATCCGCGCCGTCGGGCCGTGCATGGGAGCCCGAAGAACATGAACGCAACCAGTTAAGCAAGACCTTGCAGTCAACACCAACACACCAACATGATACAGCAGCCAAGGCACCTCACGCCATATCATCCACGCCGTCATGGCCGATGGCCGTCCGCCCAAGCTACCATTTGGCTGAGATGCCGCTTGGTTGCTGGCCGTCCGTCCAAGCTGTTGTTTGGCCAAGATGCCGGTTGGCCGCTGCCCGCCCAACCACCCGAGCTGCCGTTTGGCCGCCGACCGCCCGAGTTGCCGTTTGGCCGCCGACCGCCTGAGTTGCCGTTTGTCCGCGGTCCTCGCCAGGTCAAGGAAGCCACGCACACGATGCGGCCGTCGCCATGGCCGAAGCCGCCGTCCCGGCCACCACCCACTGCCTCTAGAGCTTGCTGATGCGCCCGCAGCAGCCGCGGCCCGCCCAGCCCATCACAGGCCCAGACCGAACCCACCTCGTCGCACCACTGCCCTCAGCTCCGCCCCGCTGCGCCGCAGCGCGCCCTGGCAGTCGTCGCCCTTCAACACCCCCGCCTGGTCGTTGCGCCGCCGGAAACAACAGATCGGGCGCCGCCGATGGAGTCCCAGGAGCGCACGAGCTTGGAGCCCCGCCGCCGCCGTGCCGAACAGGCTTTGCCCGACGACGCCCAGGCGGCGGCGAGGAGGGGAGGGGGCGCGGGAGGTCCTGCGCAGCGAAGGTCGATGCTCCGGTGCGGATCGGACGCAGCCGCACGGGAGCGAGAGCTCAGGGTTTTCCCTACCCCTATACATGCCACGCTCGCCCGCAGGTTGCAGAAACCAGCTATTCGATGCGTCCGTTATAAAATATAAAATATTTTAGCTTTATGAAATAAATGTATCTAAATTGCTTTTAGTAAGATTTATTTATATTTATAGTAAATCTACACACTAAAACAAATTTAGGTATATCTTTACATAAAACATTTTATATTTTAAACGGAAGAGGTAGAAACGAGTAAAGTGTAAAGTAGATAGCCAGCTCAGTAGAAAAAAAAAATAGTTGAAGGTAGGTGAGGGCGGCACGCCGACCGCACGCGTGTCAGTCATGTGACTCTGTCTCACCGATGCAAATAGACGATGTGTGTGTGTGGTGGGGGGTGGGGGGGGGGGGGGGGGGAACAGTGCTACGCGACGGGCCGAGAGCGCCGATGCGTCTTTTGTTCTTTCTTTGCCCTCGCTCTTCGTTGTTATTTTCTTTCTCTCTGTAATCTTGGGGTTGATTTCGTGGCACAGTTAGTTCAGATATAAGGGGATCTGGCTGCCGAGCTTTCTTTCACCGGCCGCATCCATGGCGAAGCCTCATACAGCCTCCTCTTTCATTCAGGTACTTCTTCCTCCTCGCCTAATAAATGTTATCTTCGATTCATATTATTTGTCGCTGAAATAGATATATCTAGACATGTTTTATTGTTAGATGCATCTATTTCAACGATAAATACTCTCTCCGTTTTAAAATAGAGGTCTTAGATTTGTTATAATTAGATAAATCTAGACATTATTTAGTACTCCCTCTGACCCATATTAGTTGACTTGGATTTGTCAAAATTTGGATGAATATAAACACTATTTAGTATATAGGTTCATCCAAAATTTGACAAATCCAAGTCAATTAATATGGACCGAAGGGAGTATATAAATTCATCCAAATTTTGATAAATTTGAAACATCTATTTTAAGACGGGAGGAGTAATATGGATTGGAGAGAGTATATGTTTTACTCTCAAAGCATATGTCAGAAATTTGTTTAAATTTGAATATATTTATATTCGATTGAATCTAGACATAATTTATATTAGATTGATCCGGATCTCGACAAATTTGAGTTAACTAATTTGGATCGGAGTGAGTACTAAATAGTGTCTAGATTCATCTAAATTTTGATAAATCTACATTATCTATTTTAAGAGGAAAGGAGTATATATGTTGCACGAAGGAGATTCCAGCAAAACTAAGCACACAAATGCTCTTTGCAGGGACAAACTAAATCAAACAAAAGAGTACCAAAGTTCGGTTAATCAAACTTCCGTTGTTTGTTAAAACAGTTCCATGCTCTTCTGTCCCTGCAAACACAAGCTAAATCACGGAGAACAGTACTACCAGATTTGGGTCAATCAAACTTCCTTGTCTCTACTCCCTACCCGAAAGAGTTACATGCTCTTTGGTTTTCACGAACACAAAGGAGAACAGTACTACTACCGGAGTTGGGTCAATCAAACTTCCTTGTCTCTCTACTCTCCACCCAAATCAGTTCCATGCTCTTCAGTTTGACAAACACAGGCTAAATAAGGAGAATAGTACTACCGGGGTTGGGTCGATCAAACTTCCGTTATCTCCGACTAAATAGCCTCGGTGGCTGGCAAACTAAGCAGGAGCAGACATGTTTCAATAAGTTACATGTTACATCTGTTTGGTTCCAGCAAGTTCCATCTTAAACTTCTGATGTCTTTGCTTTATACATTGGCCAAAGCTTCAGAGTGTCAGGTGTCGCCAGCCGATTCCTTCACTTTCCTGTGAATCCTCTTTGTTTCCTGCAAGACATCCATGTAAATAGTCTCTTAAACATTCAACTAAACACAAGGTTCATCTGATTATGACGATTTCCTATTAGAACAGAAAAAACTAAAAACAAAAGGTAATAAGAAGACCAATCTAGTGCATAATTGTTGCTTATATTTGGGCCTCAGTTTTCTGTTTATAATGTTCTCCATCCTAAACGAAAAATCACTTTGGCTCCTGAGAAAGCGTTTCCTCCTAGTATTCCATCGCGTGACATACGCCTTAACTCTTTTTGGCAACGTTCGGCTCTAGCACTGTACTCTCAACTCATCTGCCAACTATTAAATTCAACTTTAATTGTTCCAACCTTGGTAAGGTTCTGCCTAGATAATTACAATGGAGTGAATTAATTAGTATCATTCTCATTTCTCACCATTTTAGTTCAGGATATTAATCGCTGCATACAAACTTCAGCATAATCATTTGAAAATGTTCAAAAGAGAATGTACCTTCTTCTTTTGAACGAACGACACGTTCACAAAAGTTGATATAAAATTTACTTGATTAATAAAGCATGACAATTTGGTCACTGATTGAGCGCTACATAATCAGACTGCCCAAAAAGTATCCTGAGATCCATCACTAAATGAGGAAAAGAATGCTACTGTTGAAGGTTCATTTAGATGAGCATGTACCGATAAAAGAGAGTAGCATTGAGCTTCTTGTCGTTACAATTTCAACAAATAGGAAAATCACCAGTACAACAACACATTCTGGAACAGAAAAGACATTGGTTCATGCACACTTGTTTATGTCTGCCTTTCTGTGGCTGGAACACATAAACAAAGCTACGGAAAATATGAAAACAAGAACAATACTGGATAAAGAACACATATTATTTCTGATCTAACCCAATTTCCAGTGAAAAACGATGGTCACCAGAAGTTGAGGAATGGTAGAAATTAACTAGATACTAGTGATAATGAGCAATAAGAAAGTGCAACTCATATCATCCATCAGTACCATGATGCGAGAGCGGCTACTGCAGAGTTGCACGCATGGACAGAGGCTACCACACCTGTTGTGGATTGCCTTCAGGCATCAGAGCTGCCTTCAGGCATCAGGCATCTACGGAGGCCACCCGCACACAGGACCACCTTAGCCAACACCGTAGCTACACTGGCTGGAACAAGAACCCGATTTACTCCCAGATCTTGGTGTCCAACCATTTTCTAGGCAGTGGTGCTATCACACAATTACAAGGCTGCTGGCTAACTGCACAACAACGGCGTAGCTGTACTAGCACCAGATTCAAGGGAGATGTGTGCTGTGGCGGAGAGAGCAACCTATGCCATTTATTTCCTTGGACTCTCCCGCAAGTGTATAGATAGTTGTATTCCATTTCAATGTTTCGAGCTTAAATTATTTTGTACAGTTCGCTGCATGTCAGTGTACGACTGGGATAACACACACAAAAGGAGGAACAACACTTACAAGCGAAGCCAACAGCGTTATATATGAGGCACCAAACACCCGGACACCACCTCTCAAGAGCACGCAATGCTCCTCCTCGGCTACCACCCAAGAGACTCTGTCATAAAATATTTTATTTGTGTTAACATATATTGATTCAAAATGTTCCTACATAATGTATCAAACTGTTTTACCTTGATGCGCGGCGGGTATTCATCATAATGTTTCCACAGGTTGCGGCAGAGCCTCACGAGATCATATGGAAAATTTGTATTTAGTTCCATATGAGATCTTTGACTTCGTTAGCTAAAGCGACCTTGCCTTCTTGTTTCAGTGAGCGCCTCAACGCCCGCCTTTCTCTGTTCTCATCTTGTATCAGTCTTTCGAGCATTTGCAGCTCCTCCAAGATATTGTCACGGGATTCATTTTGTGGCCAACTTATGCCACAATAGTTGATGTAAGGCCTCAGATCAGTGTTAGACGATATGAGATCAATCAGATAGGAGGCTTTTTGATCATCATTCCAGTTGAATGGATAAGATTTGACCATCAACCCAAGATTTTTCCCGATGAAAGTAGCAGCTCCCACTTCAAGAAAGCGGCAAAAGTAGGTAGTTTGTGCATTTAACACATATTCTAGTTTGACATAGACATGAAAAATGCCTCTGATGTCGGCACACAGATTTGTAAGTTGTTTCTCCTTATCTTTGTTTGTATTCGCCAATGGTTCGACTGCACATTAATGTACCCAATTTAATATTCGATACACTGTCAGCTAAAATAAAGTTTGCGCAGATAATCCAACATGCTAAATCATCAAATCACAGTGCAAATTGTTCATCTATTGTTGTCTAATGGTGGAACAAGTAGTGCTAAGAAAGAAATAACTTACCATTATTGAAGAGGACTTTCAGTTGATAAACGCCTTTCACCTTCTTCAGATATAAGTTGTGTTTGTTGAGCTTCTTTGGGCAGATGCCTTTTGCAATCAACTTATCAAGAACACCACAGAGTTCCCTGCAGAATCAAAGCACCGCATTGAGTTAGCATGGAAGCATTTCTTGTAAAGAAAATGAAACAGAGTGTTGTCTTAATTACGTCATCATCTTGATAAAGAACTCGGTAGGTGTTTTATCACTCGAGTTGAAAACAATGCCTGCGCCATTCTTTCTGACATAACCATCAAGAGTCCCATCGATCGAGTCTGCTAGCACTAGGCGCTGAGATGGACCACTCTTATAGAAATTCTCCATTCCGACGGAGTTTGGATGTTTGAAGTTTTTCATCAATTGAAAAGAAGCTAAATCCAGTGGAGTGTCTTTATCTTCCGTCTTTAGAAGGCAATCCATCTGCAGGGTTACTACTCCGTAGACTCCTTTGGTCATACCAACTTTCTGTCCATCATAATCCTTGAGGTGATTCTTCAAGTCAGTCACGTAGCAATTGCCATCTGTCTCTTGTTCTGAGAAAATTTTCTGGTAGTTGTCATCTTTCTGGTTCAGTCTGCATGAAGTGGTAACAGGTAGTCAACTTATTAAACTGAACGAAGTACTCTCTAAGTACAGGGTATAATTTGGTAAAAAATTCAATGCTTTCTAAGTTTGATCAAGTATATATAAAAACATATGAACTAAAATGCCAAATAAATATCATTAAATACACCATAAGATATCTATTTATTCATTATTGTAGCTCTTGACATTCCCTTCTAAATTTTGGTCAAATTGTGAAAGCGTTGACTTTTTGAGTAAACTGGGTGAAATACTCCTCCATTATAAAATATATGGTATATGAATTTAGTAAGCCAATGCTTCCTAAGTTCATCTGCAAAAATATGAAAATCTATAATGCCCAATAAATATCAATGGATCCATCCTAATATATATTTTCATAATGTATTTTTTAATATTAGAGTTGTTGATATCCCCTTCTACCAATTTTTTCAAAATTTTAAAGTATTGACTATTCTACTAAGTTTACACGTTATGTATTTGGGGCACAAGTGAGTACAAACATAATATATTGGGGGAGCGAAGAGGACAGAGAGAGGGGAGGTACTTACACAACGAGGTGGATGATATTGTTGGGAAGTGAAGATATCAGCCTGGTGTCATCATCCAGAGCGCCGCGGGTTGGCGTGTTATCCTTGAATTTTTGTCTTTTGATAGGTACCCCTTCCAGATCGTTCATGTTTTGCTTCAGATCACCAATGGTGGCAGTTGATGCCACCTGCATTGGATACGTGCTTCCACACCATATGACCGAGACATTAATTGGTGCACCCAGGGCCGCCATAATGAAAATATCTAATAAAATGCGGTATAAAATAGTCATGAAAGATGTACATTTAAAGTCCAACACTCGAAACGACGAGATCAAACTAATGACATAACTTCTCGATTTGGGCCAAAATATGTAAACTTAAAGACTAACAATCGAAATAGGAACTCCGATCAAACTAAGGATATAGCTTCTGGCACTAGGCCACTACTAATCTATATATGCATCATCAGGTAAAAAATAATATCTATCAAGCAGGAATTTAATTTATCAGAACAAATCTTTATTTTTTGGGTGCAGCATTACCGTTCAGGATCTAGCTTCACAGATCACTGCACAAATGTATAGTACATGTTCTGGTAAACTCTCAGAACCAGGAATCAACTCCCAACAGTGCACTTCTATATTTATTGATGAAGCATATGTTTAATGTAAAGAAACAGCTTCTGATCCTGAATCGCGTGCTTAAGTAAAGAAACAGGGGAGAAATGTCTGCCTTTTATGTTCAATTGCATGCCAACATCTAAAGGCATGGTCAGCTACGGATAAGCTGCAATTGGTTGACGAAATAGGGCCTGAGTAGATTCGATCATGTTATACAGAAGCCATATGCCCTAGCTTATCATTATACTAACAGAGGATGGGGCCCTGGAAAAAAACGAGACATTTTCCTCGGGATGGACTACGAAAAGGACTAGCAGAGGAAAACTGTTCCAAATCTAGCAAATTATTGGTTTGGAAAGTGCATTGATTTTGGTCCCTGTTGAGAAAAGCTGCTGAATGCTAGCTAGGGTTCCACCTCGTTACAGTACGAATGCCAGTTCTAATCAGTTGAGAAGATGGGGTACTCTAGAGGGCGAGGAAGATCCGGGGCAGGGTGGCTTACCAGTGCAATGCTACTCCCCTCTCGGCACCGTCGCCTCCGCAGCCGCCGCCGGCTTGCTCCGTACGGCAGCCCGTAACACTCGCGCCCTGTCCTCCGAACAGCAGAGCACGACGAAGCACTAGCTTTTGATAGTTTTGTTGGGGCGCTGGGCCACGGTCCAGTTCGGCTCACCTTTGTCGCCCATGCCATACTGTTCTGGATCTATCTTTCTGGAAAATGCTCGCTAGCGCCGGCAAATGCTGCGTTAATTGTTTCTTTTCTCTTTTTATTTTCTGTTTTTCTGTATTTCTTTTTTTTTCTGTTTTCTGAACAGTTTTCATATTTGAACATTTTTTCAATATGAACAATTTTCGAATTTGAATATTTTTCAATATGAACAATTTTTGAATTTGAACAGTTTTCTAATGTGAACAATTTTTTAATAAGAACAATTTTTTAATTTGAACAGTTTTCATGTAGGAACATATTTGAATTTGAACATTTTGCGAATTTGAACATTTTTAAAATTTTATTGATATTTGAATTTAAACATTTTCAAGTTTAAATAATTTTCCACTTTGAACAGAACTGCACCATGTACCAAACCAGCTGACAGCATTTATTTTTTGAGGGATAGCTGACAGCATTTAACTCATAAGAGAAAACAGAACGTGCGGAATCAGCCACGGACCAAAGAAGCGATTTGGGCCTGGCCCATGTAGGAGAGGTACACGCGCGGAGCGTATCCTCGCACGCGTTGAGCGTGAAATAGCAGCACCCGCTAGCGTCCGAGCGTCTGCTGCTGCCGTTTCGGGAGTTGGAGAGTGGGCCGGCCCATGTAGATCGATTCTCTGTTTATGTTTATGTTTATGTTCATGCCTTTTAATTCTTTTCCTTCCATCCTCACGTGAAGTTTCTTCCGTTTTTCTTTTACTAGCAAAAGTGTCCGTGCGTTGCACCGAGAGTAAAATGCCTTTTGAAGACGCATAAAATAATGTCTCGTTGTTATGTAGGGGTGCTTAGCTAGATGATGCATGGCATGATGATAAAGTGTGAATTTATATTATATCAACTCACTGTGTTATATAGTATATCATCCTAAGAGGAGATAGTTGATAGATTGTGCTTTAATGTCACTTTTCTCCTTGGTACCTATTAAGCACATATACGTTTCTTGTCCACATCAAAACTAAGAATGTCCATTATGCACCTATTAACTAAACACGACAAAATATATCCGATAATAACCAATAGGTGTTCTAAAAGCAGTCACATTTTTAGCTAAACAATCAAAAGGGAAGCTTCATCCTTAATTACCTCTAAACAACAGTAAAGATGCCTCTGTTAAATTTTCACCTAAAAAAACAGTAAGATGCCTCTAGCCGTGACATCATGTGTTCATCTAGTTTGAAAGCAACATTACAATATTTACTAATCTAAGAAGTGAGGAGTTAGATTAATTACATGGATCGGTGAAGTTGGTAGAGTGTTGATGGCTCCGTTGGATTGCGCTTGGCCAAAACTTCCTCCTGCATGGCTCCACGACCTTGACACCTATCACCCGTGTTGATAAAACTCTTAATCTGCCTAATTATGTGGAGGCAACGGGGATGCGGCCGGAGACTGTTGTTCCAACTTGTGCCTTCCCAACATGAAAGTCGAAGACGGGTTGGGACGTGGTGGCTGAATCAAACGCGTCACTGGACATTCGAGGAACATCGTTGCCGCCAGATTGGTCTAAGTCCTGCGTGGAACAAGCTCTCAGGTTCTCTGGAACACCATACCCTCTATATTTAGAGGTGAAGCTGGTTCGATCACTTCCGACAAATTCGGCAAGATGGCGAGAAGCAAGACTCTAGTCGCTATAGTTCCAACGTGCTTACCCGAAGAATGATATGACGCCGGTGTCGAGTCAGATGGAGAGTTTCAGCGAGTTCGGCAAAACGAACGGGGTGGTGAAAGACTCATGGTGATATGGCAAGGATCTGGCGAAATCGGCAGCATGACGAGATGGCAGCGGAGTCCTGCGAAGTCAGCAAACCAGTGAGACATCGGTAGACTCACAACGACATGGAGGCAGGCTCGCATTGTGGCCGGTTGCATACACATCGTAAATTACACTCATGGCACCCTTCATAAAGGCAGCCTGCTGAGACCTTGCACTTCCGTTGATTCATGGCACCCTCCATGAACACGGCCTGGACTTTGCACTTGTGCTGCTGTTGCTGCAGCGGTGCTTGCGATCTAGGCATTTAGATGGACTTCTTGTGATACCGATGTATGTGGGATAGTTTCGGAAGAGTTAGATGACCATCAGGGATTCAACCCGCGTTTTGCACGGCGGCTATTGGTGCCCATGGCAATAAAAACAATTAGGCTCGATAGTGCGATCGATGAGCGTGAGGTGCCCTCCTTTTCCTTGTCGAACAGGCCAGCGCCTGCTGCTACGCTAGGGTTTCCGATGGGGTTCAATTTGATTTTGAGATCGAGGTGGCCCTAGCTATATAGGTGGGAGGAAGAGGCAGCTGCAGCGTCTCGATTTGATTTGGAGATCGAGGTGGCCCTGGCTATATACGTGGTACTTGGCCCTGGTGTTTCAAACAGACCATTCCTAATACGTAGGCCAGCTCATCATATGGAACCGTAGAGATAGAATCTGATCGGGACATCGTAAGATAACCGACTGGCACAACCATAGGAACACGTAAATTAGGACGGACGACATATCGTGACCATTGAGGAAGGGAAGAGCGGCCAGGCTATTCGATGTAGGGATTTTTTCTTATTCTTATTATCGAACCGGTACTATGGCATTGAGAGGTTATATGTAATTTGGTGGGAGGGCAAATCGGTTTAGAAAAGTATTGGACCGGAAGAAACACTTCGTTCTTTATTATATACTAGCAAAATGCCCGCGCGTTGCGACGGAAGAAGTTAGTCCGTGTTGTACCGGTGGTGAGTTGAATATTTCCTTCTCCTCTTTTTTAACCTCTTTTTTAACGTGCTTCCCTTTCATATCCTTGTAAAATGTGCGCCGCCATCATGTTGGACGGTCGCTCCTGCCGCATGCTCTAACCACCAGGATTTAGCGTTTGCTCATGCGCCGGTCCCGACAGCATGCCGAGATCAATCCCGGTCAGCCCCACCGCCTAGCCAGCCGCCGATAACGGCCTACTCATGTGCAACGCCTTCACTTTCGCGGGATTAGGGCCTCCCAGCGGAAGCCACAGGGTGGAGCAGTTCAACATCAACATACGGAGCCTAGTCAGGCGGCACAAACCATTATTTGACTATAAAAGGGATATACATAAGCAATGGCAGGTAATACATGATTTTATGAGAGGGTAAAAAGGGAAAAAAAGTGTTGAAACACAAGAAACAATCCTTCCTTAAAATGTCCTTGCGTCACATATGACGCAAGAAAGGCTAGTATTTTTATCGGATATTGCTATACAGCCACCGCGTTCCCTTAATTAGATTTTTAGCCCAAATTCATCTTGTCTATGCACAAGGTCGTATTTTGTTTGTGATTCAATCGAGTCGAGCTCTCCACCTAGTACTTACTCTGCAGTTGGTCGCGCTTGTCCCTTTTTCTGCTCTTTCGTTGGAGGCATATGAGTTAGGGGTGGGTACTATGGATGGAAGCAGAGCGCGTATCGACGGTTCTTGACCGGCTCGCTCGCCAGCGTACCCCTTGACCTTCGCCAATGCTGCTCCTTCCTCTGCATGGCTCGACCCTCCTTGGCATGCTAGAAGCGATGGTGTTGGCCTGCAGCACGCTGCCTCCGCGCTTGCTTCTGCAGTGGGAAATTTGTCCTCATCACCGCCACCGCGCTACGAGCTCTGTCACACCCATTCCTATCATGGGATCCATATTTTTGTTGTTACGGGTACAATATCTATTTAATCATGATGCAATTTGCTAGTATCGTGTAAGAAAGGTTCAATTTAAGGTGGTAGATTTTTTACTAAATTTTTAAGGTGGGACTAAAAGCCAAACTAAAAGTCACCGAAACAACGGTTTGGGCTTAAAGAACCCTCGTCACCATGGGCCGTGACGTACTGGGCCAGGATTTGCAATCAAGATAAGCACGTACAAAGGCGGAAGGCCGAACTTGACTCGATATTTCTGGCCGGTTTTTATCGATCGATCGCGTGAGATGAGGTGAGTGGCACTGTACGTATTATGTGATTTAATGGGAGGTAAAACTGTCTATTAAAAAGTTGGAATATAATGTACACCTTTTTCTTACTTTTTGTTTCTATACATGTTTCGAATTCGAATCCCACATGATTAAATTCCTCTTTCTCTTCTCTCCCAGCTAGGCTGTTGTACTAATACTAAAAAAGCTTGGCCATAGAAGAAGAGATGCTAACGGTCGCACACACACATGACCCTCCGCCGTGGCCCCTTGACCATTCTCTCTACGATTTTGCGAGCAGCGGCCGCACATGACCCTCGCGACCTAACAGGGCCCGCCGTGGTCCCTTCCCTCTAGGATTTCGCGAGGGAGCAACAGCGCCGGCTGTGCCTATATACCTTCGCTGGCCCTTTTTGCCTCTTCCATATCTATTCATTCATCTCCAACAGCCGCTATCCCCATGGCCCTTTCCCGCCCCATGGCCCTTTCCCGCTCAAGATCTCATCAAAGCTTCGCCCAGGAAACCATAATCCCTCATGCGCTCGCTTCCTCGTCCGCCGAGACCCCATGGCTCTCTCCCGCTCAAGGAGGAGAGCTTCACCCAAGCATCCCATAATTCCTTGTGTCTACAAGGTCTGATTCCCAACTGATATTCCACACGAATTGCCAACTATATGAACCGGTGAGGCTCTCCCTAAACGAGCAGTATGGGACTGAATTACCAGGTTGTGGAAGCAACGAGATTCGATTGGCGTTGGTACGTGGCCATGACACACATGTGGCCTAGCCCATGGGCCGAGAGCACCATTGGATATAGTCTCGAATGTGTGAGAACGAAAAGCGTACCGCACAGGTAGAAAAATCCAATTGTTTTTTTTTTCGACTTATGGATGGCTTTAGTGGTAATATAAGGTTTGGTGGAAGGGCAAATCGGTTCAAAAAAGTGTTGGACCGGGAGAAACACTTCGTGCTTTATTATTAGGTATAGATATAGACTAGGAAACATGCCCGCGTGTTGCGACGGAAAAAAAATCTACTAATTCATGAATTCATAAAATCCACATGTCAAAAGAAATCCAGTAACAAGATTAATTGTGGATATTGTCTGAGAACGACAAATCAATGTATTTAGAGAAAAAAGTGACAGAATTTAGCTAGCAAAAAGACATGCAATGATTCAAAAGATTGGGTGGTATTAATGTAGAAAGTGGAGTTTCAGTAGCAGACCAAACAATTCATGTACCAGAAGAAAACCTAGCAAAGTCCAACTCCAAACCCATCCATGATCCCATGACGAGATTACCTAGCAAGGTAGCACGATTGCACTTTTGTATAGTAATAACATGGATCAGCCGCCCCGTGGGGAAGAAATTGCACAAACCACCAACTATTGTTGTCGTTATTGCGCAAAACACCAGCTTTACATGCTTTCTGCATAAACCACCAACTATTGGTGTAACATGTTGCACACAGGTCCAAAAATCATATTAAGTGAATTAACTATAAACCTAATGACCGGGCCCCATGGCGTGAGGATGTGGCATCCATGTGCCATTATCTAGTATTTTTTTCAAACTTTATACAAAAGAATATGAAAAAATTGCAACAACTAAAAGAAAATTCTTTCAAACATTTCTAGATTAGTTAGTTTGTAAGATAGTTTATACTGTTTTAATTACTAAATTTTTTTTATTTTTCTATTTTTTTAAAACGACACATTGGAGAAAGACACGTTGACCGTCACATCATCACTACCGCATGGACCCTGGTCATTATATTTGCAATTAATCAACCTAATATGTGATTTGGACCTACGTGCAACATATTACAACAATAGTTGGTGGTCTGTGCAAAAGTCATGTAAAGTTAGTGTTTTGCGCAACGACGACAGTAATAGTTGGTGGTTTATGTAATTTCCTCCCCCGTGGGGGTTGTCACCCCCGCTCTTTTCGTATTTCTTACAAGGCACTCAGAGCCATGTGCGGCTCAGGCCAAACCCATCCATGATCCCACGACGAGATTACCTAGCAAGGTAGCACGATTGCACTTTTGTATAGTATAATAACATGGATCAGCCGCCCCGTGGGGTCGTCACCCCCGCTCTTTTCGTATTTTTTACAAGGCACTTAGAGCCATGCGCGGCTCAGGCCATAGAGTCCTCTTTTTCGGTATTTCTTAGTAGCACTTAGCTATGCGATTCTCTTTTTTCATTCATAAAGACTCGCTGCCCATCATCTGCATACTGGGACTTCTATTCCTTCCTTATAATTAAGCTTTCTGACCTGATCCGAGACATATTTCAGCAGACATTTAAGCCTATATAAATTGGTGAGACGTTGTATAAAAGAGCGAGGTAGGACTAATTAGAATTCAACGGAAAATTAGCACCAGGCAGGGCATGGTGCTGAAGGAATTGGGCCAGGCCCCTACAGATAATGGATAAAATAAAAAATGAGGAAGTAGGTATCTGGTAGACGTGAGACGTAGACCGAACCAGTCCTGAGGCATGGTTTGAGAAAAGCAACGAACCGGTACGTAGACGGTGGCAATATACTAATATAGAATTTAGTGGAAGGACAAAACCATCTAAAAAAGTGTTGGACCGGAAGAAACACTTCGTGCTATATATATAGGTACAGGTATAGATGTTTCCTTTTTATTACTCCCTTCGATCCTTATTATTTGAAACAAAATTATCTAGATTTGGTTGAATCTAGACATTATTTAGTGTATAGATTCATTGAAATTTTGACAAATTTAAGTCAACTAATATGGATCGGAGGAAGTAACATTTTTTATGTTTCTCTTTATTTCTATTTTTGTATTCTTCCTTTTTATGTTTCCTTATTTTTATTAAACTAGTTCCGAAATTCTTGTTCCGCTTATTGTTGGGACGTGTTGCACGGTCGATGAATGTTTGTTCCTTTTTTCTAAACTTTTGTTTAACATGTAATTCCGACTTGTTTAGTGAGTTTTAAAGTTATTTTTCCATGTGAAGAGGAGATTTGTTCATTCGATGCTAATTTGTTTTTTGTTCTACATGTGATTTATGTTCCTCGAGCGCCTAAATTCTTTTTGAAGGAGTAGTTGTGATTTTATTCCTTCCGGGCTGCATATTTTGTTCCTCGCGTAGATGAGGTTTGTTTCTTGGAACTTATATTTTTGTTTCCTATATAGCTGAGAGTTGTTTCTCGGGAGGCTATATTTTTTATTTCATGTAGGCATGACTTGTTCCTCAGAAATTTCCCTGCGTGGACAAAGTTGTTCCTCGGGAGGCTATATTTTTTGTTCTATGTAGGCAAGATTTTGTTCTTCGAAAATTATATTTTTGTTCCATATGTATATAAGAGTTGTTAATTTTTTTGTTCCATGTAGACAAGTTATGTTCCTCGGAAGCTATATTTTTCCATCGAGGATTTTGTTCCCGGGTATTTGTACCTTGGTTCCATCGAGGATTTTGTTCCATATGTTCCCCGAGGATATTCTTGCATCCATCCCCGCGCAAAAGGTCAATTGTTTTGCTACAAGGTCTATGATGAGATCGGATTTGCTAAAATAGAATATTTTATTTGTTGCATATGTTTTGTTGTTTTGCTACAATAGCGTAAAGTTTTTGCTACGCGGTTGTCGGCAAGGTCTACCGCGAAAGACTCCGGCGAGATCGGATCTGCTACATTAGCATAATTTTTGCTACAGATTCTCCGGCGAGACTGTCTTTTATATTCTATATTTTAGAGCAAATCGTTTTTTTACTACATATAGCAAAAGCGGTATATTTTATAGAAAAACAGGATGATTATAGCAAAAGAGAGATTTACAGACTATTTTATTTTAGGGACTCGAGAATGTCACGCTAGGAAGATTATTCCCGGGAACACCTAGTACGATCCATGCAACTGATGTAAGACGCCACGCCACCTGTGGCTGAGAGCAAGACTAGCAGTCTCCTTAAAAGGCTCACACCTTATTAATAACTGTTTTTTACTGTTTTGAGCCCGTAAATGGTCCTGCCTGTAAAAAAAATTAGGGCCCAACCCAAATCCGAGCCGCAGCCTCTACTAGTGGGGGCTCAGAGCGTGAACTGAACCCAACCCCTATTCTCTTTTCCGTTGCGCGCGAGGAAGTATTCAGTTCCAGCCTTCATGCCGTCGACGACCCGATCTTCCCGCCCCCACAGTCTCCGACGACTACGTGACCGGTTTTTGCCGCCATAGACCTGTCCGGTGCTCCCCCAACCGCTGGAGACGTACCGGCGCCGCCGACGTCAACTGTGGTGTATGTCCTCGTCACCGTCGTGGCCTCCGCCATGGGGGCCCCCCCAACCAGCGCCGACATTGCGGTCATGATCACCGCCACCCACCTCATGAAGAAAACGAGGCGGGCGGGCTAGCACGTCGTTCCTCAAGCAACGGCCATCTCGGCGACGGCCCCCGTCGCGGCGCCGAAGTTGGATCCTTGTGTACGCACCAAGTCCACCTCCGCGGGGCCGAACCTGAATAGGTCGGCATGATGCAGCCCACCGCTGCCATCTGTGACCCGGCCACCCGTCGTTTGCTCGTCGCCTCTGGCACCTGACGCAGCCAACAACGTAGTCGACGAAATGCCGGCCATGTAAGCGTCGACGAAATTTTGACATTCGTTTGCTCATGGACGAATTTGACATTCGTTTCGATGTAGGAATAATGGTGAGGGCACATCAACGTTCACGGATCTCCTCAACGGTGCCGCGGTGGACAATGAGGCTCCTGAACTCCCTTTGTTCGACTTGGGCATGGACGACGACAATTAAGGGGGAAGTGTTTGAAGCCAGTCAAGGCGAAGGGAAAAAGAAGCGCTTGACCAAGTACACCGAGGTAGAGGATGTGCTTCTAGTTCGTGCTTGGTCGCAAGTTGAGATGGATGCGATAATTGGCACGAATCTAACCAGGAAACGATATTGGCAACGCATCTAATATAGATACTACCAACTCAAACCCAGAACTAGCATACTAGCCGCTCATTCCTACTGATCGCTTCAAGGCCGGCGGAACGTGATCAAACCTGCTTGTTCTCGATGGAGTGCGGCCATGGACCAAGTGAGGGGGAAACCACCAAGTGGATGCGTTGAGAGTGATTATGTGAGTACAAATGTGACATCTCACTCTTCTTTGATCATGTGTTCTTGTTGATCATCATTGGTATTCTTGTGATCATGCTTTGTTAGGAAAAACATGCCGAGAAGTGGTACAAGGACATGGACGGTTCCAACGAGGGACCCTTCGCATTTAAGCATTGCTTCACATTGCTTCAACATCTTGACAAATGGAAATTAAGGGATCAAGAGAAGGCACCGAAGAAATCGGAGATGCTTAAAATGGATGATAGTGATGAAGAAGGAACAATGGCAAGCCGGAGGAAACAAGAAGTCAAAGGAGAGGATGAAGATGGAAGCCAAGACATCAAGCTTGAGAGAGAAGATTGATCAAGGCAAAGGAGTCATTCACGATAAATACATTGGAGACAAATCTCCTCGTCGCCGAGAAGAAGAAGGAGGTGAAGCTTGCCAAGTTGAAAACTTAGCGAGAAGAAACCAAGCGCAAGGCCGACTTTGAGGAGAGGATGATCAAGCTCAAAGAAGCCAAAGCATGAAAGAAGCTCATGGCCGAGGAGAAGGAGCACATGATGATGTCTACCAAGGACATGGATGAAGACCAATTGAAGTGGTGGAAGGAGACCAAGGTGGACATCAACGAGAGGAGGCAGCGGTTGTGTGCTTCGTCCTCTAGTCTTCGAGGTGAGACTCCGAGGAGTGGTGGTGTGGATCACTCTACCGCTTAATGCTCCTTTTGCGTTCTCCATGATGACGTGCAGCTTTCTGGTCATTGGCGGTGATGAACATTGGTTTTGATTTCTAATTATTATGTGCTATGAAACTTGAGCTGTTCGAATTTGCACGTTGTTGTACTATCAAATTGAGTTTTATGTCCAGTTCTAAAGGTTCGGAATCTGCTCGCGCAGATCAGTCCCCCTACTCCCAACCCGTAAAACAGAAAGATCTGCACGATCAGATTCCGGCCCGCAAAACGCATTTTTCGCGACCTATACTCGAGTTATACGGGCCAGACATTTAAGGGGACTGATAGTCCTTCCCTTAGGCCTTTCACAATGAGGTGTATCTTAGCACATTATCCTATGAGAAATAAATTGTTAAGAGACAACTTCTCCAATGCATTGTTTTTTAAGTGGTGTATCTATATTTAATGATTTAGATGATATACATGCATTTGATTGGCCTAACCATGCCTTTTTGCCTATGGTTTTGTGCACGAGGTGTTTCTTAGCTAAGATACAACATCAATCTCTTTCCTTATTAACTATGGTGCCACATAGGCAAAGTGCCTTGGATACACCGCTAAGAACCACTCATTGTGAAATGCCTTACTACTCCTTTATATGATTTGACCTGGGTAAACATTTTAATCAGTCAATAAAGCTGAGCGAGTTGTTCTAAAAAAATATTTGCAACTTATGTTAGCATTTAATATTTATTATGCATATGCATGTTTAGTTTTATGTTTCACATATAGTTAAGTTGTTCATGTAGCCTATTGTAGTTCGGCAAGGTGTACGTGTGATGCGTATGAAGCCGATAAGTTTCCGCGAAGACATCGAGGTGGAAAGATGTTGAGCTGCCATGCGATGCGGCGAGCATGGCTAGATGCCAATGGCGGCGTGAAGCTGCAGTGCAAATGTTGATACCAATGAGATGTTCGTGAACTAGCTAAGGAATGCGAGTTGTTAGCTAGCTTTGTGTATGCATGTAGTTGGCTTGGTCACCAGTGGTGCCGAGTCCAGCGGATCATTGAGATAATTTAGGCCAGTTAATGCATGGTCAAATTATTTTTAGATAATAGGCCCACGACATTAAATTATTAACACCAACAACAGCGAAAGGGTACAAGATGTTGCACACAGCTTACACAAAACATTACACACACTCACACAAGATCGCCCTACCAAGGAGGCTGCCACCGGAAGCGGGGAACCAAGGACACGACACCTATAGAGACTAAGCCGGGGAGGGTGAGCATTGTTGGACGAGCAAACATGTTGGAATAGAGCTCACCCTAGAGCTTGGGCACACCAACCAACTATGCACACCGTCGCGAGCACCGCCGCCAGGAGTCGAGCACCATTTCCCATGCATCGCCACTGACAAGCACTAAGGGTAGAATCCAGCAGAGGGTATCATCATAAGCATAAAGCTTGAACAGTATTGAAAATTCCCTAAACCCTTAAACCCTTAAACGACCCTGACCATGCATGGGTATCATCCACTTGTAGATCAACATTTGAAATATACTTTCATTAAATTATGATAACACCATTATATTCCTCGAATATAATCCTAAAGTCTGAACATTATTGAAAATGCCCCAAAACCTAAACCCTAAACCTTAGAACCGTAAACCCTAAACCCTCAACCCCTAATCACTGACCAAGTAGGTATTGTGCAGTTATAGACACGTTATAATAAACTATGGCCATGATCTTGGTGAAAGCTTTCAAAATATAATGCTTATCAATTTTGGCAAATGTGTGGAAACTCATTTAAATGCTAGTAAGCATGATGTCGTTGTCGTGTGGGTCTAGATAGGGCCAGCACGTGAGGAGCGGCTTCGTCAGAGTAGTGTACGTCGGAAGCTTCAACCTCAAAATTTCCGCACAGCGCCGAAACATCCCGCGCATCTATTCAAAAATCCCGCCTAGTTTTTTGCGATGCAAAATTCATCTACTATCCCTTGCCCGAAAACAAGGACCAAAGGAGCACTACAATAATAGAGGGGTATAGGTGGTAAATTTGCATCATCCCACCTATATCCCCATCGCCTCTTCGCCGTTCACCCCCCTTCGACCTCGACCTTCCTCCAGCCCCTTCACTGCTAGCCCTCTCTTCCACACCAGAGCTCCTTCACTGTTGGCGCTCTCTTCTACATGGGAGCATCTTCATGGCCAGTGCTCTCTTCTGCATTAGAGATCCTTCCCTGTCGGTGCTCTCTTCCACTCGGGAACATCTTCACCACCCAACGCACCAGATCCACCTCGAAATGCCCAGCCAACGCCCCCGCTGATATGTCCAAAACGTATCTACTTCCCCGAACACTTTTCCTATTGTTTCTCCTCTAATTTATACGATTTGGATACAACTAATGCAGATGTAGAGGTCCCAACCTTTAATAAGGTAGAGATCCATGTGTTTACAATGCTAGTCCCTGGATCAATAGCTAGCATCCACAGTTAAGATGTAATATCAAGAAAAAAGGTCATTATACAACTTTATAACCAGGAATAAAATAATTTATTACATCTTACATAGCTCATTTGGCTATCTCATTACAATGCAGCATAATATAATAATAGCATGGGGTCCTTCATCTTCAAAGTGCCACAGGCAGTCATGCTGATTGTAGACTTGTAATCCTAATCAATAAACTTCACTAACATCAAACAAACCTGCAACATAATAAGTTACAGCCACAAGGGTCAATACATTTGAATTATATTGGCAAGTGATACTATGGTAGTATAGTGGAGTCTATCATCTATATGCATTTGGCTAAGTGGAGCTTACGCTTGCTTTGCTCAAAATAGTTTTTCCTTATCATTTGAAAACACTAAGTTTTTGTTTGTCAAAATCACCCAAGGCATCTCCCAGTAGAAATTGGTGATCCTTCAACCCTTGTTCAACCACAAGTTTTTAACTTAGAAATTGGTATGAGGAGATTCTTGATAGCTTCCATGTCTTGATGCTCAAATTGTCCTTTACCAGGGACATGGCTAAGTACTTAGATTTTACACTCTACAGAGGTGGTGCACTTTCCCCACAAGACTTGGTTTCACCAAGACAAGATCTTTCAGAAGCCTTCCCTTAGACCAGAATGGACGCGTTCCAACCTATCATCCCCTACCACCAACTGTCCATTTGGCTAAGTTATTGCAACCTATATGATCCAGGCAGAGCCCATATTGCCAAGTGGCTGCACTTGAAGCTTCTCAACATTTGACATCTCAAATCTCTTTGTTACTGGGTGGCCATCCACAAGTGAGATACACAAGGTAAACCATAGAAATGGGCCTTGTGTAACCACTCAACACAAACCATTCCTTCCATTCCACCCAGGTGATTCATTCACTTAGTTGTTTTATTAAACAAAACACAAGTCCTTGACTTAGAAATATTCTATAGTATGAATATATTCCACCCTTGTTTTCTACTAGCTAAGCTAAGCATGATAGTAGTAGGAATCTTAACTTAGGAAATTTATACTAAGGTTTCATCTACTAGGATTTCCCATGGCATAGTTTATACTTAGCAAAAATTCCATGCAAGTCCTACTTAGAAATATCACTAATGCATAGTGAAAATAATGGGACAAAAGTATGAAGCATCACTTGCCTTTTTGGTAGAGAATATAAGTTCACTCCTTGACCTTGCAATATTCACACTCTTCAAATCACTACAATTCAATCAAGCAAGGCACAATTTCAATCTACCATTCAAGCAAACATCACATAAAATAATAGAAACAAAGCAATGCATGCAAGCATGCCAAAGATTGTTTTATTTGGAAAAGTGGTTTCTAATAGGTTATAAACATTCTAAAACACCTATTGGTCATCTTATATAAGTGGCAAAATCATTTGCAAAAGATTTTACTTATAAATTATTTTTAAACCAATCAATATTTTATGTGGTTGAAAATGCTTTTAGCAAAGCAATAATATTTATAGGGTTTACCAAATACATTTTTAATTCTAAAACTTGGTGTTTGGGGTCAGAGAGTTTAAATCCAAAACATTTCCCAAAGATTTTTCCCCAAAAAGTATTTTCAACATATAAACAACATTTTTATTTGACTAGAAATGCTTTAAATCAAAGATTTATTCTTTTGCTTAAAAAAAATATGTTTTTGAATCCACAAGTTGGTTTCTATGGTCAGTAGGTTCAAAAAAATCCATTTGCTAAAGATTTTATCACAAAAATAGTTTTAGAATGATTTTTATATTCGAAATATGCCTACATAAGTTTCTGCAAAAACAACCAATTTAATAGAAGCAAATTACTAAACAAAGTGCATGGTTGGAAAGTACTTGTCTTGCTGATTCCATTGATATAAAATTTGCAAAATTTGGATGTGTGGTCTGAAAGTTATGAATTTTGCAAATTTGAGTATCTAATAGAATAGTTTCTGTTTTTAAAACAAAAGGCTGGCCACGTGGACTGTTCTGATTGGTTGAAAACGTTTCGCGCGGATCAAGCGATGCAGGCCGTAGGATCTAATGCAAATCGTGCGGTACAGAGACAGCCATACCCCTTCGCTTAAATGAATCTATCTAAGCCGCCAGATGGAGATCTAACGGTACGAAACGGTTTGACCTAAATCGAGCGATGCTGGCGGCGGCGACTGGAAGCACGCGGTCAGACGGTGCAGTCGCCGGTGATTTAGGAAGCAAGGGAGACAGAGGAGTAGCTCACCAGAATCGCCACGACGTACCGATGCTCAACGTGGTTGTTGCAGGGTAGGGGCGCACGGATGGGTCGGCAATCTCTCGCCAGAGTTGCTCCTGGCGACGAGTGCGCTCAGGCGTCATCGGGAATGTTGCTACAGAGCATGGGAGAGGGAACAGAGGTTGCGGTTAGCTTCGTACGCGAGTCATAGACATGTGTGCATCAAAAATAGGGCAAGAGGGGGTCTGTTCTTACCAGGAGGACTCGCCGGAGTCGAGGCAGACGGCGGCGATGCTCAGCTGTCGTCGTTGCCGAAGCTATGGGTCAAGCGCGGGCAAGCCGAGGGTGCAGAGAGAAGCGCCAGGGGATGGGGAGCATGCTCGTGTGGTCGAGGAGGAGAGGGGCGACGGCGACTAGCCGGAATTGCCGCCGGAGGGCGTCGGAGGCAGTGGAATTCGGGTGAGTAATTCGTGCAGCCTGGTGGCGGGAAGGGTGTGGCGACGGAGGGGAAAGAGAGAGGGCGTCGAGGCGCTTTAACGAGCGTGGTCGCAGGGGGTAAAGGTTGCGTCAATGCCGCGAATTAAATCGAGCTTTAACGGTCAAAAACCGCCGGCGAGGTTAGCGCGGGTGGGAAAGATGCTGAGGTGGCGATGGGGTCCGCTTGACAGCGAGAGAGGGAGAGGGGGAGTAGGGCCTGCTAGTCAGTGAGGGGCGGGTTTTATCTGTGGTGAGAAAGGGAACGGTTCGCTGGGGTGAGGGAGTGGGCTAGACTGGGCCTAGATGGGCTTTGCTGGCTGGGCTGCTTTCTATTTTTTTTGATCTGTTTCTTTTTCTTTTTCCATTTCTATTATTCTGTTTTGATTTTGATTAATCAATTCAAACAACTTTTGAATTTCAAACTTCAACCAAACTTTGAGTATATTTAAATATTGTTTAATAGTTCATTTTAGAGTCAAATTTAGAATAATTCATTTATTCTTTTTAGGGTATAATAGTTATTTAAAATAGTCCCTTGCATTAATTTAAATAAGATTTATTATTGTTTCAAAAACTCCATTTGAAAATCTTTTCAGTAGGTTTTATCTATTTATTTGGGTGTCAAACAATTCACCTTGAATTATTTGGAATGTTTTTAATGTGATTTATTAATCATTTAAAAATTGGGTATTTGTCTTTATTCCAATGAAATTAAATATAGTTTTAATTCCATAATTTTTATTTGGAAGATTTATTTGATGTTATTTAAGTTAATTAAACAACTTTTATTCCACTTGGGTAAATTCCAAAATATTATTTTCTCATGATTTAAATAATCATTCTTATTGGAGATTTGTCTTTATTCAAATAGAATAGGATTTGGTTAATGCCCTTTTATTTAATTTGAAAATTATTTATCCATTATTTTATTTGGATTTGGTTTATATTTATTCCATTTGCTTATGATTAGGTTAAGATTTAATTTGGCCTTTTAAATAATCCTCATTTAATATTTCTTTCTTTATCTTATAAAATCCATATTTTTTTATTTATAGATCCAAACTTGGTGATTTCAATTTGTAAAATCTTATTTAATATTTATTTATCCTTTTTAAATATCTTTAGGATTATTTGCTCACCTTTTGGTATGGATTTCTAGATAGGTGCTTTATTAGTTTTGGAAATTCAATTCCCTTATCTTATTAAATTCATAAGATTTTATTTATGGCTCAAAATTAAGTGAAACCAATTTCTATGGTTTTATAATATTTCTATTTTTTTTTCTTGATCATTTGTAAATGTTTGTTGACAAATTATTATATGGTTGAATCCATGGTCTTAGAGTTATCTTGGAAATGTTTTTCTTCCATTAGGGTTTTAGAGTTTTGGTTTCTTTTCGAAGTGTTTTAAATTTTCAAGATGCTTTTATGAAGGAGGCATTCCACTTGATTTGAATTTAGTTGGATTCAAACATTAATCAAAGTTTGTTCAAGATGGGATTTTAAGTTTCCATTTGGAATCAAAAAGTTTCTTTTCACCCTAAATCTCAACAATTATTTATTCTGTTTATTTATTTTTTTCACATTTCAAAATTTGGAAAGTTTTGGGATGTGACAGCAGACTAACGTTGTTTTCAGTAGTATTGCTTTGGTGTCTCGTTTTTGTGCAGAAAATCAACTTTCAGGAAAAATCCCAGAAAATATCGCAAAACTCCTATTTTACCAGAAGACTCAGAGAGCCAAAAGACGAGACGGAGAAGAGCCTTGAAGGGCCCACACCACCTGGTGGTGTGGGTCAGGCCTAGCCGCGACAGGGGGTGGTGTGGCCACCTCGGGCACCACCTCGACCTCTCCCTTCGCCTACATAAAGCCTCTAACCTAAAAACAGAGGGGGGTTCGATGTTTTTCCAGATAGAGTTCCGCTGCGCCGCCACCACCAGAAACCGCGATTTGGAACCAGAAACTCCATTCTAGCACCCTGCCGGGACAGGGTTTTGCAGGAGATCATCACTATCATCATCACCAATGCCTCTCCATCAACCATCCATGTTTCCCCATTCATGAGTGAGTAATCTACCGTAGTATGCTATGGGGATGGTAGGGATTGGATGATATCTCTCATGTAATTGCATAAGATTGTTAGGGCATGGTGCCTAGTATCTATTGTTAGTTCCTTTTGACATTGTTGCAACTTGTTATGCTTAATGCTTGTCTCTAGAGCGCGAGTGCCATGATCTCAGATCTGAACATGTTATTGATTCATGATGATATTATTGTTTATGGTCTTATCTGCAAGTTGTATACACATATTGTTGTCTGGAACACGAGGCCTCGAATTGACAAAAATCGGGATAACCGGAGGGGATGGCTGTGATGTGAGGATCACGTGTGTTTGATGGCCCACAAGTATAGGGAATCGCAATAGTCTTCGAGGGTAGTATTACCCAATTTATTGATTCAACACAAGGGGAGCCAAAGAATAATTATAAGCCTTAACAACTGAGTTGTCAATTCACCTGCACCTAGAAATAGTCTTGCTCATAGTAGTTTATCAGTAGCAATAGTTTTGTAGTAGCAATAGCAAAACAACAGCAACAGTAGAACAAGAGCAATAGTAACAATAGTAGCAAACGGTAGGATATGAGTGCGATAGGCATAGGGATGTATGGGCGTTGCATGGACGAGACTAAACATGTAAATTCAAAATCTAGGGCAATTGCAGATAAATAATATAAAGTATCCAAGTACTAAACAATCATATGCATGTGCTCCATATATAGTCATGCGTGCTCGCAATGAGAACTTGCACACCATCTTTTGTCCTGCCAGCCCGTTGCAATGGGGCCTCAAGGGAACTACTGGCAATTAAGGCACTCCATTTAATAGAGCACCGGAGCAAAGCATTAACACTCCGTGAACACATGTGATCCTCACATCATAGCCATCCCCTCTGGTTGTCCCAATTTCTGTCACTTCGGGGCCTTTGGATCCGGACAATGATATGTGTACACAACTTGCAGATAATATCACAAACAATACTATCATAATGAATCAATAATAAGTTCAGATCTGAGATCATGGCACTTGGGCCCTAGTGACAAGCATTAAGCACAACAAGTTGCAACAAAGTCAAATAGCACTAATAGAGATACTAGGCACCATGCCCTAACAATCTTATTCGATTACATGATAGAACTCATCCAATACCTACCATCCCCATAGCCTACATCAGGGGATTACTCACTCATTGTAACACCCTCAGAATCGACTATGCAAGTTTTAGCGATTCCCGCCAAAACCTGCATAGACACGATTCAAAGGTGCCCACCAGGCACTTGCGTGCGGGTGGAAAACGAAGTAATATCATTACACATTAGTCCACGATGGAACCCCACAGAACATATATATACAACACGACTCCATGAGTCAAGAATACAGATATACAATACAAAGATCCAAATCACCTTTAAAACGATACAGCGTCCGAGTACGGACAAGATGTAAATTGAGCTAAGAGCCCTGAAGAAGAACCAATGGCGTCCATAACCCTGCCCAGGCCAAGCCGGAAGGGTAACCCTGCTAACGACGTCGATCTCAGAACCTGCTTAACAAAAGGGGTGCCGACAAAGGGCGAAGGAAAAAGAGAGCGGTCAGTATTGAGGCCAGTACACGGCGAGACTAGAATTTGGCGGTCCTCGCCTACATAGGTATGGTGGACTGAAGCGGCAGCGCAGCATGCACAAAACAACCTATAGAGACTCAATACAGCTGGTGGCTATCAGATAGGGATAAGAAAGACCTATTCGGATCCAACCTGAAACTATCACCAAGCATACCCATCCTGGTATTTCCCCCTCGAGTCCAAACGAGGAAGTCAACCGAGAAACACACACAATTGGCAGTTTTATTCATTCCGTTATAGTTGCGGCAATTACTAGTCAAATATAGATAGCATGAGTCATCCTGATACAATAAGCAGTGGGCAGTTTTAGGTAACCATTCCGTTGTAGTTGTAGTACTTACTAGTCAGATACATATAGCATGAGGCATCCCAAAAACCCAGCAGTTGTTGGTACTTTTATTTAGCCATTCCGTTGTAGTTGCAATACTTACTAGTCAGATACAATGGTAACAGGTGACAACCCATCCTAGCAATTGTTGGCACTTTTATTTAGCCATTCCATTATAGTGAAGTTGATTACTAGTCATTATAAAGTCAAATTTATATCACTACTTTAGTTATAGTTGTCTATGATCCAGATATTGTGCTCCAAGTCGTCCATAACCGTGGACACGGCTTTCAGAAAGTTTTACCCTACAGGGGGGCACAAATAGCAACACATGCACGATCAACCTCAAGAAAAACCAAATGAAAACCCAACGAGGCATCACGACAGAACATTTGCAAGATTCATATTTGATTTCAGGGGGCCACCCCGCTAAGCTACCCGCTGCGAAGTTGGCCGGCTCCGTGACGAACCGAGGGATTTGCGACAATGGTTGTAAACGACTAGGAACCCAAAAGTGTGACTGGTCTTGTCAATACCGCGTAAACATTCCGCATTTGTTCCAAAACAGTACAGGCGCTCCACGCGCAATCGTAAATAAAGCAGTAAAGCATGGCATAAGTACAGGATAGTACTAAATCCCCAAACTACTTGTGGCCCCCAGGAATTAAATATGACTCAAGCTAGGGTTAGGGGATTCATGGTCCCACATGCGGATAGTGCGAATATTCAAAGAACAGGTATCAAATACTCGGGGTCCTACGGGACACAAGTGGACGGTTAAAAATCGAATAACATCTATTGCCCACCTGTGCCTCTGTATTATTTACATACTTCAATTTTAGTTATTAAACGGTAATTAAAGCCATGATCATCTCCAACATTAAACATGCGGCATTACTTCAACAATTGTGGTACTTGACAACACACAACCGCACCTGAGCAAGTGACTACGACACGCAAGTCCAACTATCTACCAAACAAGAGGTAATAGGATGTGTCCAAGGCAATATAAGGCTGCAAGGGACATCACGAGTACAAAAACTAGAGCATCGCAACATAGATAGCAATAGATCAACAGGAGGAAATAAAGACTATAAAGTAAAATAGGTAGAAAGAGGGAGAATGCTCGCCTGAAAATATTGCCGAAGTTTCATCCGAAGATCGGGTCGACACTCGCATCAACTCATCGGCCAAATCCGTGAAGAAGCAAAGCACTAGAAGAAACACCGGATGCACTATTTAATACTATGGCAGAAGATCGGGCATGATGCATATATGATGTATGACATGGCAAGGATGCTATGCAATTAGGCAATATTAAGCGAAACCGGAGTCCCGACAATTTATTAGATGGTTCATGTTGTTTAGATACCCCGCAATTAAATGTTGTCTTAACAAGGCAAAATTATATCACCGATTCGATGCACAAATTTAAATGGGACCAATATTAGACTAGATTCGCCCGTATATGGTCTCCATATTTAATTTAGGTGAATCGTTGACATAGCCCCAAACACCCATAATATGCATGCAAACATGTACAATTTATATGCAACAAGTATATAGTATTTAATAAAAATAAGGGCTCGGGAAGGTTCACACATAGGGGACTCGGCGATCTTGGTTCAGGGTTCTCGGGATTCGACAGGGATCGGTCTCGCCGGGAGTTAGCTTGCTGGACAGCTGCAGAAGGAGAGGAGGGACGACCATGGCACTACGGCGGTCCCAGCCGACGGAGGCGGCGATGTGCTTGGCGGCGGGTGCGCCGGCAGGAGGCGAGGGCGGCGGGGGCTCACGAGAGGAGGAAGGGCGGGGAGGGGAGCGCTCGCTGGCGGTGGTAGGGGCCCACGAGAAGGGCGACGACGGAAGGCCGGGGAAAGGGGTGAGGCGGCACGGGGTGCCCTGTCTGCAGACAGTGGAGGGCGCGGGCTCGGGCGTCGACGGTTAAGAGAGGAGGCGACGACGAGGAGAAGACCGCAGCAGCGGCGCTCGGTGAGTCGAGGAGAGGGCGGTCGGTGCCTGTGGTGGCGAGGGAGGGCGCCTAGCGGCGCTGCCTGACGAGGGGGAGGTGGCGACGGTGCCAGGAGAGTGCGGGAGAGAGGACGAGGGGAGCACGCGGGCGTAGGGAGGCATCACGAGGTGAGGCGCGTGAGGAAGAGTGGACGGGTTCGCGTCGCTGGGAACGTGGGGCCAGGGGGAGCGGGGCTGGTCGCGTGGTGGCGCTGCGTGTGTGTGCGGTTGGTGTGGTGGACCAGGTGAGATGAGTGGAGTGGCGACGGCGTGGGGATAGGGTAGGCAGGTTTAGGGTTTCCTGTGGTTAGGGTTTGGCTAGGCTTAGGGATCTGGGCCGCTGGGGGTGGTAGTCTGGCTGGCTGGGCTTTTGGCCTGGCCGGCTGACTCCCCCAAAAAATGTTTTATATTTATTTAGTTTATTTTTTAATAGACTTTTGCAAACGGTTTGATAAACAAAATATTGTAGAATAGCCTGTAGTTTGATTTGAAATAAAGGAGAGGAGTAATGTCAAACAAAAATAGGGTTTTCGCAAATTAGTTTTTAAAAAACATGCGTGATGATGTCATGATGATGCAAAGAGTATAAATAACAGTGATTTTCTAGTAGCGGTTTTACTGGGGTGCTACAATTCGACACCACTAACAATGGATCTCGCCCTCGAGATCCGCCTCCTGGTACGGGGAAGAAGGCCAATGGTCTGAATCTCCTCGCTTCATGTAGACCCTCGCGACACCACTAGCAATGGATCCTTCTTCGTCTTGAAATCGGCGACACCACCAACAAGGGTCGATGCTCCCGTTCGTTGAGGGAAAACACCGGAAAAAACAATAGAGGAGTTAAAGGTAAGGCCACCTCTAACTTCCATTGAAGGAGTAAGAATTGCATCGATCCACCATTCATCGTACAAAAGCGAATGATAAGAGTAGTGGTATGGTCGTGACTCCATCCCGCACCCAAAGCATTACTCTGGACATGAATCGAAGACTTATGCAACCAACTCTCGGGATTCAGACTGAAGGTCTCTACAAACGAGGTTTGGAAGCAAAAGAGTGAAGCAGACTCTTCATCGGATCTGATGTGGATGACTTCGTCGTATCAGAAAACACCAGAGGATACAAGAATTTTTTTAGTGAATTTTGATCCACAGAAAGGTACAACAGAGGAAATTCCTTAGGTAGCATGAAGACTGGATGTAGAAACATCGTTACAAGGAGGAAGCGAAACCCTGAAGGCACGACGAAAACCCAACCACGAGAATTCCTAGACTCGAAGAAAAGGTAAGAGAGCAGATTCAAAACACGTAGAGGTAAGAGGAGAATAGCAGAGGGGTAAGCAATAAAAACAGACCTAATCAGATCTATCCAACCAATTTTTTTCAAAATAGTTTTGACACTCTATAACGTCTGTTAGCTAGTTTATCCTACATGCTGGACCAGTGGGGTATCGTAACTGCTGAGCTCTGATACCACTCTATAACACCCTCAGAATCGACCCTATGCAAGTTTTAGCGATTCCCGCCAAAACCCGCATAGAAACGATTCAAAGGTGCCCACCTGGCACTTGCGTGCGGGTGGAAAACGAAGTAATATCATTACACATTAGTCCATGATGGAACCCACAGAACATATATATACAACACGACTCCATGAGTCAAGAATACAGATATACAATACAAATATCCAAATCACCTTTAAAATGATACAGTGTCCGAGTACGGACAAGATGCAAATTGAGCTAAGAGCCCTGAAGAAGAACCAATGGCGTCCATAACCTTGCATAGGCCAAGCCGGAAGTGTAACCCTGCTAACGACGTCGATCTCAAAACCTGCTTAACAAAAGAGGTGCCAACAAAGGGCGAAGGAAAAAGAGAGTGGTCAGTACTGAGGTCAGTACACGGCGAGACTAGAATTCGGCGGTCCTCGCCTACATAGGTATGGTGGACTGAAGCGGCAGCGCAGCATGCTCTAAACAACCTATAGAGACTCAATACAGCTGGCGGCTATCAGATGGGGATAAGAAAGACCTATTCGGATCCAACCTGAAACTATCACCAAGCATACCCATCCTGGTATTTCCCCCTCGAGTCCAAACGAGAAAGTCAACCGAGGAACACACACAGTTGACAGTTTTATTCATTCTGTTATAGTTGCGGCAATTACTAGTCAAATATAGATAGCATGAGTCATCCTGATACAATAAGCAGTGGGAAGTTTTAGGTAACCATTTTGTTGTAGTTGTAGTACTTACTAGTCAGATACATATAGCATGAGGCATCCGAAAAACCCAGCAGTTGTTGGTACTTTTATTTAGCCATTCCGTTGTAGTTGCAATACTTACTAGTCAGATGCAATGGTAACAGGTGACAACCCATCCCAGCAATTGTTGGCCCTTCTATTTAGCCATTCCATTATAGTGAAGTTGATTACTAGTCATTATAAAGTCAAATTTATAGCACTACTTTAGTTATAGTTGTCTATGATCGAGATACTGTGCTCCAAGTTGTCCATAACCGCGGACACGGCTTTCAGAAAGTTTTACCCTGCATGGGGCACAAATAGCAACACATGCACGATCAACCTCGAGAAAAAACAAATGAAAACCCAACGAGGCATCACGACAGAACATTTGCAAGGTTCATATTTGATTTCAGGGGGCCACCCCGCTAAGCTACCCGCTACGAAGTTGGCTGGCTCCGTGACGGACCGAGGGGTTTGCGACAATGGCTATAAACGACTAGGAACCCGAAAGTGTGACTGGTCTTGTCGATACTGCGTAAACATTCCGCATTTGTTCCAAAATAGTACAAGCGCTCCATGCGCAATCGTAAATAAAGCAGTAAAGCATGGCATACGTACAGGATAGTAATAAAGCCTCAAACTACTTGTGGCCCCCAGGAATTAAATATGACTCAAGCTAGGGTTAGGGGGATTCATGGTCCCACATGCGGATAGTGCGAATATTCAAAGAACAGGTATCAAGTACTCGGGGTCCTACGGGACACAAGTGGACGGTTAAAAACCAAATATAATCTATTGCCCACCTGTGCCTCTGCATTATTTACCTACTTCATTTTTAGTTATTAAACGGTAATTAAAGTCATGATCATCTCCAACATTAAACATGCGGCATTACTTCAACAACTGTGGTACTTGACGACACACAACCGCACCTGACCAAGTGACTACGACACGCAAGTCCAACTATCTACCAAACAAGAGGTAATAGGATGTGTCCAAGGCAATATAAGGCTGCAAGGGACATCACGGGTACGAAAACTAGAGCATCGCAACACAGATAGCAATAGATTAACAGGAGGAAATAAAGACTATAAAGTAAAATAGGTAGAAAGAGGGAGAATGCTCGCCTGAAAATATTGCCGAAGTTTCATCCGAAGATCGGGTCGACACTCGCATCAACTCATCGGCCTAATCCGTGAAGAAGCAAAGCACTAGAAGAAACACCATATGCACTATTTAATACTACGGCAGAAGATCGGGCATGATGCATATATGATGTATGACATGGCAAGGATGCGATGCAATTAGGCAATATTAAGCGAAACCGAAGTCCCGACAATTTATTAGATGGTTCATGTTGTTTAGATACCCCACAATTAAATGTTATCTTAACAAGGCAAAATTATATCACCGATTCGGTGCACAAATTTAAATGGGGCCAATATTAGACTAGATTCGCCCGTATATGGTCTCCATATTTAATTTAGGTGAATCGTTGACATAGCCCCAAACACCCATAATATGCATGCAAACATGTACAATTTATATGCAACAAGTATATAGTATTTAATAAAAATAAGGGCTCGGAAAGGTTCACACATAGGGGACTCGGCGATCTTGGTTCATGGTTCTCGGGATTCAACAGGGATCGGTCTCTCCGGGATCGGTCTTCGCGGTCCGACATCGGGGTCTTAGAATCCATGAAGGAGATCTTGGCGTTCCATGTCGAAGGCCTTCGAGGATCGGCCATCAAACCCGTGATGGAGTACATGGCGAACGGGAAGGCGCACTTGACATTATGAGGGGTCCGGGTACCGTCTTGAGGTCTGCTCTTTAGTTTCGGGGTTGAGGTTGTGTAGACCGTCTGGTCGTCGATGTCGAACTTGGACTTGGATGGCTTGATGGTTTATCGGTTTCGGACTTCGACATCCACAACAGAATCAAGATAGATGCGCCACGTCCTATCTGGACAAAGCACGGACCAGAACCGCAGGTTATAGAGGAAAACATGTACCCGTCGACAACGCACCCTGCAGGAAAACACGGTTGACCCTGGCGGTATAGGCGAGAGCCGACGAGGCAAAAGCAGAGGGCGCCGATGGCTGCTGGGGGCGGCGCTGGGCCTATGGAGACGTACACAAAGGGGAACAACGAGTCCATGACCAGGGGGCCGGATGCGCGGTGTAGAGCGGCAGGGAGGAAGCTTGCTGGACGGCTGCAGAAGGAGAGGAGGGACGACCATGGCGCTGCGGCGGTCCCGGCCGACGGAGGCGGCGATGTGCTTGGCGGCGGGTGCGCCGGCAGGAGGCGAGGGCGGCAAGGGCTCGCGAGAGGAGGAAGGGCAGGGAGGGGAGCGCTCGTTGGCGGTGTCAGGGGCCCACGAGGAGGGCGACGACGGAAGGCCGGGGAAAGGGGTGAGGTGGCGCGGGGTGCCCTGGCTGCAGACGGCGGAGGGCGGGGTCTTGGGCGTCGACGGTTAAGAGAGGAGGCGACGACGAGGAGAGGACCACAGCAGCGGCGCTCAGTGAGTCGAGGAGAGGGCGGCCGGTGCCTGTGGTGGCGAGGGAGGGCGCCTAGCAGCGCTGCCTGACGAGGGGGAGGTGGAAGCGGTGCCAGGAGGATGCAGGAGAGAGGACGAGGGGAGCACGCGGGCGCAGGGAGGCATCGCGAGGTGAGGCGCGTGAGGAAGAGTGGACGGGTTCCCGCTGGGAACATGGGGCCAGGGGGAGCGGGGCTGGTCGCGTGGTGGCGATGCGTGTGTGTGCGGTTGTTGTGGTGGACCAGGTGAGATGAGTGGTGTGGAGGCGGCGTGGGGATAGGGTAGGCAGGTTTAGGGTTTCCTGTGGTTAGGGTTTGGCTAGTCTTAGGGATCTAGGCTGCTGGGGGTGGTAGTCTGGCTGGCTGGGCTTTTGGCCTGGCCAGCTGACTCCCCCCACGAGGGATTTTGCAAAGAGTATAAATAACAGCGATTTTCTAGTAGCGGTTTTACTGGGGTGCTACACTCATGGACGAGGGAAACATGGATGGTTGATGGAGAGGGGTTGTTGATGATGATGGCGATGATCCTCTCCAAATCCCATCCCGGCAGGGTGCCAGAACGGAGTTTCTGGTTCCGAATCGCAGTTTCTGGTGGTGGTGGCGCAGCGGAACTCTTTCTGGAAAAATGTCAAACCCCCCTGAGTTTTTAGGTCAAGAGGCAACTTATAGGCGAAGAGGGAGGCCGAGGGGGTGCCTGAGGCAGACACATCCCCTCCAGGCGCGGCCTGGGCCCACTCACGCGGCAGGGAGGTGTGGTCCCCTCAGGCCTCCACTCCGTCTCGTGTTCTGGCTCCGTGAGTCTTCTGGTGAAATAGGATTTTTGGCATATTTTTCAGGATTTTTCCTGATAGTTTATTTTCTGTACAAAAACAAGACACCAAGGCAATTCTGCTAAAAACAGCATCAGTCCGTGTTAGTTGTATCCAAATACACAAGTTTAGAGGATAAAAAATAGCAAAAGTGTTCGAGAAAGTAGATACGTTTTGGACGTATCAACTCCCCCCAAGCTTAGCTTATTGCTTGTCCTCAAGCAATTTAGTTGAAAACTGAGTGCGATAAAAGAACTTTCATGAACACATTTGCTTCATATGATGTATATATTCTCAGCACATCAGTAGATACTTAGACAATTCATAATAAGGAGTATGCAACTAAGTCTACTTAATAGTCATTGCAAGCTATAAAGAGATTCCAACTCAATAATAATAAGTAGCATGAAACATAAACATAAGCAACATTGCAATGCTCATAAGAAGGTATGATATAGTGGTATCTCGCTTGCCTTTGTTTGTAGAGCACAAAATAAATGTCAAGGCACCTCTGAAGTTCAAGTGAAGACTAGAAGTAAAGATATCAGAGATACAAGCATCAAAGTCATGACATAATTAACCAAGTTTTGAGACAGGCACATTACACTAATAATGACAACTATGCTCTCAAGAAGGTGCTCATAGAATAAGTGGTGACTCAACAAGGAAGTGAAAAGGTTTTTGAAAAGTTTGAAAGGATTCCAAATGCTGAAAGTATGGTACTTATTAGCTTTAGGCTCTCATTGCCCCTATCATAGGCATCTTTAGATGGTTAATGGTGAAAGTGAGGTCCAATATGAGTTATATGCTTGACAGACCATAAACTGTAAATCTCATGTCCCTTGAATACGAGGGCCGCTCCTCATGCTACTCAACTTTAGTTACTTGCAAGTTCTTGTCATAGTAAATATTCATAGAGAACCGCCAACGGGATACCCCTTGCACATGATACAGGAGCTATCCCATAATCAAAATGACAAGGCAAGCAGACAATGAGCATCTCAGCGATCTTTTTATTTGCTATTTGCATAGGTTTTTATTGAGGATGCTTCACAGATTGCTCATTATGGTTATGCTGCAAGTTTCCACCATGATTAGGCATGGCTTAGGCTAGCATCCTAGGTGTTTCTCTAACACATATATATATAACTCCATGAACTTACAAGGTCCCTTTTTATTTCACACCGACGACATGCGTAAACAAAAGAGCATGATATCAATTGGGTACAAAGTACAGGTGCAATGTTGAAAGAATTCCCCGTAACAGCACGGTTCTGCTAACTCCCAGCCTATAATTTGCAAGCATATAACTTTCATGGATAGTCACAATGATTCAGGTTTATTAAGTGCAAGAATAAAGTGTGCCATCAAATTTGTGAGAGCTTTACTAACTAACTTTCTCATAACAAACAAACATTTTATTTGGAAAAAAACAAGGCATAATGAATATGCATGGAATAGCAAATGATGCTAGTAGGTAGGTATGGTGGACACTTTGGCAATATTGGTTTTGGGGAGTTGGAAACACGAGTAGAGATCATACTCAGTGCAAGTGAAGGGTAGCAATAGAGAGGGAGCGACAAACGAGAGAGAAATAACTATCATAATCATGCTTGCAACAAAACATAACTAATTATGGCATGAAAGTGATACAAGAACTCTGAGGCAAAATAAATCATCGAGGCTTACTGACTATTGTTCAGTCATCTGCATGCATGAGCATGTGCCAAATCGATTCAAATGAAACATTTAGAGGAGGATACCACGATATCATACTAAAATATGAATAGAACAATGCAAGCAAACATTCATATGACATGCTACAAACTATTAGCAAGCTGGAGCTACTCATAAGAGAGCAAGAACTAGTAAGCATCCATAAATAACATACACCTTACATGAGTATACTAAGCATGCCCACAATGATGAGTATATGTAAAAAATGAAAAAAATAGAGTTCGTTACCAGCCTCTTACCACACCTCAAGTTGTCCTAATCTTCATTATTGCCCTTCACTTGTGTGGCTTGAATAATAACATGAAACCAAACTCCACTAAGGACTGCTAAACCCTACAAAGAACTTCACAAAATCAAAGAAGAACAACAAATATTTTTGGTGTTTTTGAATTTTTTAAAGCAAGCACACAAAGCAAAAACAAACAAAGCAATATCTTTTTGGATTTTTCTTAAGGCAAACCAAAGCTAAAAAGGCAAAGAAACAAACCAAGAGAAACAACAAAAATATTTTTGCTCTTTTTGTGTTTTGAGAAAGTTGAAACAAAAAACAAAAAGAAAGCGAAACATGGATGATAGGGGAATACCAATCGGGGTACACCCATGAAGAAGAATCGCCAGCTGGATCGCCAATTCCAGAGCGGGTCGACTCGCCGAATATGGCGACTGGCGCATACTGGACCTAGGCGACTGACGCCGACTGGAGGCCCAATACGGCGACTTGTACACAAGGCCCACTAGCACTTGTAAACCCTAACTGGCTGCATATATAAAGCCACGAGGGGCACCCTCACGGGGCATCTTCTCCAACATCATATTAGATCTAGTCTCTCCCACCACCTCCGACGACTCCATTGTAATCCAATATATGAACATATACTGGATTGACAGTAGGACATAGCGATCCTCCAACGAGGGGACGTGAACCTGGGTACATCGCGTGCCAATCTCGCACCCGGATTCTCCTACGTCGCCTTCCTCCCTCTACGTAAGCTACCCCTAGTAGCATCTACCGTGCATTACCACGACAGTTGGTGTCGTGGGAATGGCCACGGCAGATGCTGCAATCGGCAGCGAGTGGTAGAGCAAAGGGCAAGGGTGGCCAGCCATCTACGGTGCGAGATGAGGGCGGAGACAAAAGGATTTACCCAGGTTTGCCCCTGGAGGGTAAAGACCTACTCCTACTAGATTGTATTATGGGGAGAGTGCAATGGCGAGCTCGACAAGCAAGCAGTGAGTCTCTAGGGTATATGATGGAATGTGTCTCTATGCGTAGGCTCACCTCGCTAGGGTTTACAGATCTTCAACCGAATTAGTTAAGGATTCGGATGATCCTTGACCTAATCCGACTGGGCTTAGCTACGCTTCTGGGCCTCCAGCTTCTAGTCGCCTGGGTCCTTACCAAGTCTCGATCCAGTCGCCGTCCTGCAGGCCCACTCGCTGGCAGCTTGGGCCAGTAGCAAACATCCCGTTGGGCATACCCCGGTCGGCATATCCCCATCAGTAGTCCCAGAGGCCGTCGTTGATTCGTTGCAGGTGTTGGTTGGCAGTCGGAGTATGCAGGTCCAATTCGGACACCCAGTCGAATCGGTAGTGGACTCCCTGAATAAAAGAAGGAACTAGTCATTTTAGTCGTGGTGACAACGACCAGTCGAATCGCAGCTTGGCGAATGGGTCGGCGAGTAGTCGAGTCGCTCGACTCAGCGAGTCGAGTAGACGAAGGTGGACCGTCAGTGCCGGTCAAACTAGCCGTTGGGTAATCCAACGATAATATCGGCGTAATTACCGCACGGTAACGGCTCCCCGAAAATGGCGGGTAACAACCGCTATATAAGGAGAGTGACAGGCAAGGGGAAAACACTTTCCTCACTTCCTTCGATCTCATACATTCCCAAATCTCCATTTCGCGTAGCGACCAGAGCGACCCAGAGCGACTCTTACCCTAGATCCCTCAATCGATGGCCCCTCCGGTGGAACCATGGGGCAGATCCAAGTGCACGAAGGCGCTGTTGAAGTCGTTTGAGGAGGCAGGGATCCTCCGCGCCAGTAGATGGCGCATCCCCGCGGACAGAGAGGTGACCCCAAAGCCGCGCGACGGGGAATTCATCTGCTTCACCAGCCATCTGGAGTGGGGGATTGGATTCCCCTCGTCCCTCTTCTTGCGCCGCTTCTGAACCTACTACGACATCCAACCGTTAGACCTAGGACCGCATAGCATCGAGCAGCTCGCCATCTTCGTGGCGTTCTGCGAGTGCTACCTGGGTTGCCGGCCATATTTCCCCCTATGGCAAGATCTGTTCCACGGGAGGATCATCCGCGAAGAGGCAGGCGGCCCGATGCTGTCCACGGGAGGCCTGACCTTTCAGCTGAAGTCGAAGGCGTCCTTTTTTGATTTGATGCTGCCCACAAAAGCAGCGAATGAGTGGAAGAAGAGCTGGTTTTACGTGACCGAGTCGCCGCCAGGCAACGAGGTGGCGCTTCCGATGTACTTCGCCGACCGGCCCGAGCCGCGTCGGCTCCAAGTCACCAAACTTCCGCTGGACCAGCGGATGGTCGTCGACGAGATGCTGTAGACCATCCACAACCTGAAGAAGAAGGGCCTCCAAACCATCAATCTTTACAATTGCTGGCTCGGGCGTCGGCTCGGGCCTCTGGCCAGTCACGCCCACTATATGTACGAGTACACGGGCAAGGATGACCCGACGAAGTCCTGCCATGTCGAGTGGAGACTCAATGATTACACCCTGGCCCTGAAGAAGATCACCTTGGCGGTGTATCTTGACGCAAAGGCCAGGGTTGCTCCTTATACACAAAGTGCCAAGCTCCAACGGTAAGTCCTTTTACCCTTTGCGCACTTCGCGGTCGCAGTTTTGCATTCACGGTCGTGCTAACTTCATTTTGTTGTTGCGGTTGTTCCAGGTGGTGGAAGGTTGGCTTCCACCCGCAGACGACGAGAATTCGAACTCGTCCGGCGAGGATGAAAGCGAGTCTTCGCCCAACAAGGGCGATGTCGGGAGTGATGGGGGCGGTGATGACGACGATGGCGACGATGATGGCAACGAAGCTGTGGAGGTCGCCGCACCCACGGTTCGCAAAACTCGTGGGCAGCACCAGCGCGAGCTCGAGGCCAGCAGGAGCCTCGCAGCCCACGATGGGGATGATGACTAGCTCCCCGAGCACACCTCGCAGCGCGAAGCCACGCCAGCAAAGAAGAAGAACTTCTAAACCGGTATCACCGCCTCGGTCCACGAGTAGCTCTGATGCTACCAGCGCAGCCGAGGAAGCCAAAGCCGAAGTACCAGCGCATGCGGCCATGGCGACCGGTGTGACTGTTGCGGAAGACAAGGTGTCGTTGGCATCGCTACCACCGCCCTTCGTCCCACTTACCGGGCTCGTGGCCGCTCCAGTCGTAGGGACCTCGCCGCCGAGGAGAGCCCCCGCGACGATCGCCACTGACCCTCCTCTCGCGGCCTCATCCTCGAAGAAGCCGTCGGTGTCTTGGGCGCAGAGTGTGTTCGAGACAAGCTTCGGTCGGAAACTGGGGCCAGAGTTGGAGAAGCCGGCCAGCATTCGTACTGGCCTACATTTTATCCCAGTCACCAAGTGAGTGTTTCTCAAACTTTTCATTTGTCTGCTTGATTTATGTCCAACTAGCGAGTTTACTGACGGAGTTGTTCCGCAGGACTGGAGTGAAGAAGATAGGTCACCCTTCGGTGACCAAGGTTCCATCAGGTGCCGCGGAGGCACCAGTCGACCCTTCGAAGAAGAGGAAGGGTGACGAGGTCGATGTGCCTACTGAAGGCGCAAAGAAACCAAAGGCAACGAGGTCGTCAAATCTCGGACGATCCTGCGGTCGCCCCGAGCGAGGCTCCAATTGCAGTGGACGCCGCCCTGAGGGCCACAGTGGACACGGAGTCGCAGCGGGCAGAGCCCGTGGCCTCGGTTGGGGCGACAGGCCCACCTTCGAGTGGTGCGGGAGCCGCGGTGGCGACGTTCCCTCACTTTGTAGCGAGGGCCTCCACGGCGAGCGCATCAGTGCCGTCGAGCCAATTGCCCGAGGCCACCGGCACGGAGGTCGAGCAGCATCACGGGCATACTCCATTAGTGCTCCCATCGGTAGATGCAATGGAGCTTCACAACATGCTAGGCGCTGCCATCCAGGTATGTCCAGTCCCCGAGGATCGGGCCACTGAATTTCAGTGGTCGGATTCTTATTGTTCTTCGAGTCTAGTCCCCGAGTGGCTAGTCACTGAATTTCAGCGGGTAGGCACTTAGGATTTTCGTTGCCCAGTCCCCGAGTGGCTAGTCGCTGAATTTCAGCGGCTAGGCACTTAGGAATTTTTTCGCTATCCAGTCCCTAAGTGGCTAGTCGCTGAATTTCAGCGGCTAGGCACTTAGGATTTTCGTTGTTGACGCTTCCATTGTTGCGCAGGGCCTGCAGCACGAGTCGGCGGAGCGGCTTGCCGCCAGGAAGCGTGTGGAGAGGGAGCTCCTTGTTGTTCGGGACACGAACGAGCAGCTTAGAACGAGTGCGGGTGAGTGTTTGTCGTGCTTGATGCGGGTGAGTGTTCGTCGTGCTTGATCCTTGTTGTAATCATGGTGTTGTTGATGCAGAGGATAGCGCAGCCGCGGTGGAGAAGGCTCGTCAGGGCCTCGTACCGGCGAGTGAATTGACGGCTGCACAGTCGTCCTTGAGCGCCGTGGAGAAGCGAATCGCCGACCTAGAGCGTGAGATCAAGGAGGTAAAGGTGGAGGCGACCTCGGCGGATGAACGGGCCAAGGCAGATGTTGCTTATGCTGCTGAAGAACGAAATATGTCAGAAGCGCTCGTCGCCGGGCTATAGGATGACTTCTCCGGTCTTCAGGATTTCATCATGGAGTGTTGTCGCCCGTTGATTGGTGAGTATTTCTTTAGCGAGTCCCTGAGCGTGTGGGTCGTGTTATCTTGCTGGAACCTCCCTTATTATTTGCTTGTGTGTTGCAGGCCTGATTACTGACAATGCCGAGGAAGCGCAGTCGTACGATGCGCGGCAATGCGTCACCACTCTGGTTGATTCTGCCGCGCTGTCAGCGACCTGCATCCGATCGTATCTACAGGAGATCTCGCCCATGGAGGTAATTCCTAGCGACCTCATCGAGGTTTGGTGCTATCTGGAGAAGGCCCCGGCGGTTGTGGAATTCATGACGCGGTTGGCCTTCTGTCGTGGTGCAGCGACTGTGCTGAGCCTTGGGCTCGCGCACTTTCCTAACGACTTCGACCTCAACGACGTCACGAGCGGGTACGCTTCGTCGACGGGTGCAGTCGAGATCGCCGAGGTGCTGAAGCTGATCGAGCAAGCTGCGGTGTACGCCGACCGGGTGTGGGCGATGTGCGACCTCATTCCTTACCAGGATACGGTCGTCGCCCCGAACGACCCCGAGCCGGCGCACCACGACTTCAAGGTGGAGCAGCCGTTCCGTGCGGCCATGGAGGGTGAGCTCATGACGTACCCGTCGAATCTGTGGGTTCCTTTTATCCACTGTCGCAAAGATGGTGGCGCCTCATCATCGAAGCCTGTGGAGTAGAATAGTTTTGCCGATCGGCGTTAGTTAGGATAAGTATGTAACTACCCTTGTAAGTGAACAAATTTTGCCACTTGAAGGAATGTAAGCGTGCTTTTGCAAATGCTTTGCATTTTGATTGTTGGTTGTGCGAGTCCCCGAGTGCGTCCGCCCTTTTATGGGGTTGACCTTGTTTTTTATGTGTGTTATTTGAACTGTTAGTAAGTTAAGGTAGACTCGCCATGGCTTGGAAAGCCAGTCGCGTGGCGACTCCAAGGGGTGCTCTATACTTAGTCGTTTTCCCGGGCACAAACAGGGTCGGGTGGCCGAGTCCTCAAGCGTGGTACTTGGAGGTTCTAGTCGCATGCCCGAGGTAGGTGAGGACAGGGCGCGTTGTGTTAAGCGCGTCACTCCACCTGATCCGTAGGACCAGTCGCGTGGCGAGTCCAGAACGCGCTCTCATACTTGGCGTTTTTCCCTGGTCGCTCCTGCTTGGACTGGCGTCAGTCCCCGACCGTGGTACTTTATCGTTCGAGTCGCTGCGCCAAGGATGTGAAGGACTAGGTCGTTGTGAGAAGCGAATGCAGTTGTCTTGGCTCGGAAATCCAGTCGAGCGAGGCGACTCCGATGGGGCTCCGGGTTGGCTTTTTTCGTGGACGATATGAGGCATGAATTCTTCAGTGCCCTCGTGTCGCACTACTTGGCCGTGCCGGTCGCGTCACCAAGGGTTGACTTCTGCGAGTAGCATAGCATTGTTATTACGAGTGCGAGTGGCACAAGATACGGAGAGTGGACACACGTTGTGCGAATCGATCTGCTTTATTTCATAGCGGGTAAGAGGTACATGTCTGGAGTTCTAGGAGTAGAACTTTGTAGGAGGTTTACATTCCACGTCCGCTTGACGTCGAGTTTTCCGTCGCCTCGGACATCGACGAGGTAGTAGGCGTCATTGCCCAGGACTCGCCCGATGGAGAATGGTCCCTCCCAAGGGGGGGAGTTTGTGCATGCCCTTCTTGTCCTGGATCAGACGCAGTACCAGGCCGCCTTCCTGGAAGGTGCGGGTCCGTACTCGCCGGCTGTGGTAGCGGCGGAGCCCTTGCTGGTAGATGTTGGTGCGGGAGTGAGCTAGGTCGCGCGCTTCGTCGAGCTGGTCGACTCCGTCTTGGCGTGCGAGCTCGTTGTCAGCCTCCGCGTAGTTGACCACCCGAGGCGAGTCGTGCTCAAGGTCGGTTGGCATGACTGCCTCCGCACCGTACACCATGAAGAAGGGGTGAACCCCGTCGACCTGTTGACGGAGGTGAGGATGCCCCAGATGACGGAGGGCAGCTCTTCGACCCTGCACCCAGGGGTTCGCTCGAGTGGAACTTGTAATCGCGGCTTCGGGTCGTGGAGGATGCTCTGGTTGGCGTGTTCCGCCTGGCCGTTGGACTCCGGGTGGGCGACTGAGGCGAGGTCAAGTCGAATATTGTGCTCCTCGCAGAAGTCGGCCATGGTCCCTTTGGCGAAGTTGGTGCCGTTGTCCGTGATGATGCTGTTTGGGAACCCGTAGCAATAGATGAGCTCGCGTAGGAACTTTGTGGAGGTCTTCCCGTCACACTTGCGGACTGGCTTGGCCTCCACCCATTTTGTGAAATTGCCGACCGCGACTAGGAGGTGGGTGAAGCCAGAGGGGGCCTTATTGAAGGGGCCTACCATGTCCACACCCCATACGGCGAATGGCCAGGTGATGGGGATGGTCTTGAGCGCCGAGCTCGGTACGTGAGTCTGACTGGCGTACTTCTGGCACCCGATGCAGCGTTGGACGATATCGACCACGTCGGTGTGTGCGGTGAGCCAGTAGAATCCATGTCGCATGGCCTTGGCGACTAGGGAGCAGGCGCCAGCGTGGTGGCCGTAGTTGCTAGAGTGGATGTTCTGGAGGATCTTGCGTCCTTCTGTGGGTTGGACGCAGCGTTGGAACATGCCAGTCACGCTGCGCTCTTGGAGCTCGCCATTGATGATGACGAAGGATTTGCAGCGGCGTGCTATCATTCGGGCCTCCGTCTCGTCAGCGGGTAGGGTGCCTCCCTCCAGGTAGGCGACGTATGGCGCGGTCCAGTCGCTTGGCTCGGCGATCATTGCGGCCAGAGCTGCGTCTGGTTGCAGCGGAATTCCGATGTCGATCTCCCTCGGGGAGAGACGGAAGGTTTGGTGATGGTGTCAAGGAAGACGGCGACGGGCGGTGCAAGTCGAGCCGAGCCAATGCGGGAGAGTGCGTCGGCCTCCTCGTTCTTCCGCCTGTCAATCCACTAGACGGAGTAGCCCGCGAAGTGGCCTCCCAGCTGGTCCACTGCTTGGCGGTATGCCGCCATGGTGGGGGAGACTGCATCGCATGTGCCGGCGACTTGCCCGGCGACGAGGTCAGAGTTGCCGTAGCAGCGTAGACGATTGATGTTCACCTCCTTGGCTGATCGCATGACGTGGAGTAGCGCCTCATACTCAGCCATGTTGTTGGTGCAGGGGATGAAGTCGAGGTACAAGACGTAGCGTAACTTGTCGCCCTTTGGATATGTGAGTACGATCCCTACTCCTGCACCATCTGCGTTCTTGGAGCCGTCGAAGTGTAGGCTCCAGTAATGGAGGTACGGCAGTTTCTCTGGCTGTTGGGCCTCCTTCCAGTCAGCGATGAAATCCGCGAGAGCCTGCGACTTGATCGCCTTGCGCGGCTCATACCTGATGTTGTGGACTCCGATCTCGATGGCCCACTTGGCGACTCGCCCGGTCGCCTCATGGTTGCGAATGATGTCCTGCAACGGTGCTGAGGAGACGACCGTTATTGGGTGCTCCTGGAAGTAGTGCGACAGTCGCCGCTGGGCTCTGAAGACCGCATATACCAATTTTTGGTACTGCGGGTAGCGCTGGCGCGACTCGGTGAGGACTTCGCTGATGTAGTATACAGGTCGCTGCACCGGGTGCTCCTTGCCTTCCTCTGGTCGTTCGACGACCATGACGGCGCTGACGACTCGCTCGGAGGCCGTGACATAGACGAGCATGGGCTCCTTGACGACGGGGGCGGCGAGTAGCGGTGCCGCGAGTAGCACCTTCTTGAGAGCGTGGAGCGTGTCGTCTGCCTCCATGTCCCACTGGAAAGTGGGGTTCTTGCGCATTAGGTGGTAGAGGGGCATCGCCTTCTTGCCTAGCCGGGGGATGAAGCGACTGAGAGCCGCGACTCACCCGGCCAACTTCTAGACGTCGCGCAGGCACTCGGATCTGACGAGCCAAGCGATCGTGTTGATCTTGGTGGGGTTCGCCTCGATCCGGCGCTTGGAGACGACGTATCCCAGCAGCTGTCCAGTAGGTACACCGAAGGTGCACTTTCCTGGGTTTAGCTTTATCTTGTACCTCCGCAGGTTAGCGAAGGTTTCCGCCAGGTCGGCGAGTAGATCGCCTTGGCGAGTGGACTTTACTACCACGTCATCGATGTAGACGTGGATGTTGCGGCTGATTTGGCTCGCAAGGCACTCCTGCATGCACCTCTGGTAGGTCGCCCTGGCGTTCTTGAGGCCGAAGGTCATGGCGGTGTAGCAGAAGGCTCCGAATGGCGTGATGAACGCCGTCTTCTCCTCGTCCTCGACTGCCATTTTTATCTGGTTGTACCCAGAGTAGGCGTCGAGGAAACATAGCCACTCCAATCCCGCAGTTGAGTCGATGATTTGGTCGATCCGCGGGAGGACGAACTGCTCCTTCGGGCAGGCGCTGTTGAGGTTTGTGTAGTCGATACACATTCTCCAGGTCCCGTTTTTCTTATCGACCAGGACTGGGTTTGCCAGCCACTTGGAGTATTTGATTAGCCGGATGAAGCCTGCAGCGAGTAGACGTTATACCTCCTCGGCGATTGCTCGGTGGCGCTCTTCATTGAAGGGCCGCAGCGACTGCTTGGCGGGTCGCGCTTTGGGGTCGGCGTTGAGTTTGTGCTCAGCGAGTTCCCTCAGGACACCAGGCATGTTGGATGGCTTCCATGTGAAGATGTCGCGATTCTCACGTAGGAACTCGATGAGCGCGCCTTCCTATGCTGGGCTCATGCCCGTCCCGATCATCACCGTCTGGCTGGAGTCGCCTGGGACCAGCTCGACGGTGTGAGTGTGCGTCGTTGCCTCGAAGGCGGTGGAGCCGCCACCCTCCGAGTTGGGCTTCTTGAGTATGGTGGGGTCGTCATTGTTGACCCTGCTCGCGTACTTGGCGAGCTCCTCTGCGTGATTGGCTTCTGCCGCTATGACGGCGTCGGCGAGCTCGGCGCCTTTGGCCTTGCACTCTACGGCCATGTCGGGGTCGCCGTGGACAGTGATGATGCCACACGTCCCGGAGAGCTTCATCGTGTTGTACGCGTAGTGGGGCGCTGCCATGAATTTGGCGAACGCCTGACGCCCCAGGACGCAGTGGTGGGGGTTGTTGAACGGCACCAGCTCGAAGACGATCCGCTCGGTGTGGAAGTTTGCTGGTGTGCTGAAGGTGACTGGCAACGTCACCTTGCCGATCGGGTATGCCTTCCGACCAGGGACGATGTCGTGGAAGGTGGTGTAGGTCGTCTCGATCATTGACTGCGGGAGCCGTAGTCGCCTGAACGTGTCGAGGTACAGAATGTTGATGGAGCTGCCGCCATCCATCAACATCTTGGGGAGCCAGTAGTCTCCCACCTTGGGCTTGACCACCAGGGCGACTTGGCCCGGATATTCGATCCGTGGCAAGTGGTCCTCGCGGCTCCAGGTGATTTGTTGCTCGTACCAGTTGAGGAACTGGGGGATGTCGACCTGGGATACTATGTTGATGGCGATAGCGCGAGCGATGACCTTCTTCTCGTGCTTCGTGTTGAAGCCAGTGAAGGTGTGAAGCGATCCGGCGCCGTTGCCGAATTTCCGTCCGTTTGGCGGGTGGTTGTCGGGGTCTTCCCTTGCGCGTCGTGCCTTCTTGATCTCCCTCAGGTAGTGGCAGTCGGTGGTCGTGTGCGTGGCAGGTTTCCCCTCCCTGCTGGGGAACACACAGGGCTGGTTGAGGAGAGTTGCGGGGTCAAACCTTGGCTTCGCCTTGTAGTTGCCACCGTCGCGGTGAAAGCTCTTGGGCTCGCGTGGAGCGTACCCGGTGTTGGCGACGAATTCGACTCGCCCGTCACCGCGGCGTTTGCCGGTGAGGCGAGTGTTGCTGTATCGTAGCTCGGGTCGTCTCCCGTTGTCATGGCTGCTCGTGCAGCAATTCCCTCCCGACTCATCATCGGTTTCTTGGTTTGGGTCCTCCTCCGCGTACCGCTTGGCGATCTCGAGGAGGTCCGGTATGCTGTTGAGTGTTTTGTACACCCGCTTGAGTTTGGCGACCAAGTGCTCGTAGAGGCACGAGGTCTTGAAGCAGTGGATCGCGGTGTCCGGGTGGATTCCGGCCGCGCTGTACCACAGGTCTTGCCACCGTTGGACCCAACTGCGGGTTGACTCGCGGGGTCCCTGGACGCATCGCTCCAGGTCCTCGATGGTGGTGGCGCGGGTGTAGGATCCCTCGAAGTGCCTGACGAAGGTGTCGCGCATTTCCTCCTAGGAGTCGATGCTGTCCGCGGGGAGGGTGTTGATCCATTGTCGGCACGCTCCCTCCATCATCAGGGAGAGGTAGCGAGCGGCGAGCAGGTCGGTGTGGCCGGCTATTCCCATCGCCATGAGGTACGTGTCCAGCCACACGGACGGGTCGTACGAGGGGTCGTACTTCTCGATCTCCTTCGGCGCCTTGAAGTTCGTCGGGTATCTTTCGCCTCGGATCATTGGTCCGAAGCACTGGGGTCCGACTTGGCTCAGCGATCCCCTTGGTTCGCCGTCGCGGCAGTTGGTGAGGGTATGCCTCAAGTCGTCTGGCTGGCGTGCGCGCCAGCTCTAGTTGTTGATGATGTGGGTGCGCGCGTCGGCCGGCTGCCCGTTGGCGGCGACGAAGTTGTTCGCCGGTCGCGGGTCATTGGTGGAGAGTGTCGCGTGTGCGGGTCGGTGTTGGAGCTGCAGGGGCTCGGGTGGTGGGCAGTTAAGGGTGTTTGCCACCATTGGGCGGCTGCTCGAGGCCGCCCTGCTACCGGACGAACACGAGTACATGCGACCATGTGAGTCGTCTCCCACGTTTTGCTGCTCGACGGTCTTGGTGAGTAGAGCCTTGGCGTACTGGATCCGCAGGGCGCCTTCCTCGGACACGGTGATGTTTTCGACCGTGGCTCGGCTCGCGACGACGTTGTCCATCGGGGTGGAGAACAGCGGGAGGCCGTTCGGGTCTCGCTCCCACGAGGAGACCAGGATTCTTGGCTGATCCCGGGGGGGTGCAGCCGGGTGGTGGTGGTGCGCCGTTGGCCGTCGCGCCTGGTGGTGGCCGGGAGCTCCCTCCTGGCGGCGAGTTCTCGCAGATCGCGCGCTCGGCTATGCGGGCTGGGTCGTTTTCATCGTCGAAGTTCAGGGCGCGGCCCTGAATGGTGGGGTTCAGGCTCAACCTAATGCAGAGTTGGTGGTAGCACGAAAGCTCCTGCGCCGTCACTTGCTCGAGGCGGAATTTTTCGCGCTCGGCTAGTTCCTTGCGGACCGCCTCCTCCAGCCGCAAGAGGATTTCCTCGACCTCCGTCGTCGTTGCGGTTGGCGGGATTGGCGTGGAGAAGGGGTCTGGCAGGGCGTTCGCGCCATTCGCCATGTAGGCCACTATGTTGCGGCCAGATCCGACGTGGAGGTCGCCGGAGTTCTCCGACCCAGAGTCAAAGTCGAAGATTCCAAGAATGGAGGGGTCCTCGAAGTCTCCCATGTTGGAGACCTAGGTGATGGAGCCCGCGGGTGATGCGGTGACGATGGATCCGGCGGCCGACACCAGGATCGCCGAGTCGGCGTCGTCGTTGAGGGCCGCGTCGTCCACGACCATGGTGGTTTCGGCCATGTTGCTGTTGGCCGAGTCGTACTCGGAGGCGAGGCGGTGGATGGTGCGGACCTGACTCTCAGAGAGCCGGTCACATGGTGGCGACTCGCGGATGCGAGCCGAGTCCTCCGAGACGATGGTGTCAGTGAAGCCGACGAAGAGGCTGATCGTGCTGACCGGCATGATCACGTTGTGCGTGACAGGGCGCGCCGCCGGGACGTAGCTGCTCGGCAAGATCTGGAGGATCTCGCCGATCACGATCATGCGGCTGGTGGCGATCGTCTCGTTGATGGGCAGATTGGATCTCGCCGCAGAACACCGGCCTGACCGGCCAGGCCCCACGGTGGGCGCCACTGTCGTGGGAATGTTCACGGCAGATGCTGCAATCGGCAGCGAGTGGTAGAGCAAAGGGCAAGGGCGGCCAGCCATCTGCGGTGCGAGATGAGTGCGGAGACACAAGGATTTACCCAGGTTCGGCCACCCGAAGGGTAAAGACCTACTCCTGCTAGATTGTATTATGGGGAGAGTACAATGGCGAGCTCGACGAGCAAGCGGCGAGTCGCTAGGGTATATGATGGAACGTGTCGCGTACCCTAGGGAGGTTTATATAGGCTTACCTCGCTAGGGTTTACAGATCTTCAACCAAATTAGTTAGGGATTCGGATGGTCCTTGACGTAATCCGACTGGGCCTAGCTACGCTTCTGGCCCTCCAGCTTCTAGTCGCCTGGGTCCTTACCAAGTCTCGATCCAGTCGCCGTCCTGCAGGCCCACTCGCTGGCAGCTTGCGCCAGTAGAAAATGTCCCACTGGGCATACCCCGGTCGGCATATCCCCATCAGTTGGCGCCCACCGTGGGGCAAACGATGCATAGAGATGATAATCCGGACGGGATCCTCGCTATCAACGTGATCATCCACGTCCGGGCGCTCGATTTCTATATCGACATTAGGTGGCGGTCGATTTTTCCTCTCAGATCGGTTTGGGTCGGCTGCCAAGCACACGCGAGTGCACATGTCCATCTGGAAAATCACAAGCACGTGGAGACGCGAACATACACCGATCGATCATATGCATTTACTTTTTAATTCAATCCATATGTCCATTGATTATTTTATCTGGATTTAACCCTTTCTTGCAATTTCTAGTACGTATGGAGAGTTGACAATGGCCACGGCGACACGCCTAAAATCAGAAAGTCGACATCCTCTTCAACGAGCATGAACTCGGACACTAAACGCCCTCGTGCGTCGAGTACTGCTGGAGCATATCGATCTGCCCCATGCACGATTACACGCACCCTTGGCGCGTGCCGTACGGTTATCAAACTACAGGTTCTGTCAGAAAGCTTTTTCTGCCAGGGAAGGCAGACGTGCTGCATGCCCGGTTGCACGTGACCCGTGACTCATGACTACTGTATTTTTCCATTCAATCTCATACATCTCGTCCATTGATTATTATCTAAATCAATTATTTTATTTAGGTCTAACCCATTGCACCTTGTTTTGGAATATATGCACCACACAATCTAAATTGGATCATGGATACAAGACGGAAGGTTATCCCGGAGGAAGGAATCAACTCCCGGATCGCTACGCACACGCATACATGCTCGATGGTTGCCAATGCATGGTTCGACTCGCCATGCCCGTCGACAAGGAACTCCGAAGGTCGTCGACTCGCCACGTTCGACGATTCATCTGTCACGAACTCCCCCGGCGCGTACTCGTCATGCTCCGGAATTCGCCTAAACACGGACACACTTAAACACGGACTCGTTAGGCTTGGGGACTCGCCTGCCGCGGGTTTGCCATAATCGCAGACTCGCCGTCACCGACTCGCCATGCTCGAGGACTCGACGCCGTGAGCTCGGCACGATCGCGAATTCATCACTTTGCGTGACTCGTCTACCATGAACTCGCCATGCTAACAGCTAAGTTTCTTTACACTCGTGCATGCTATGAGTCCAAAATATAAACATATATACATCTTCATTCGATCTCCAGAGCTGACCATGTTGTCGCATATGACTCTTTCAGAGACCCAAATCATACTTGGGATCAGTTTCAGTTTTGTCTGTTGTCTATTTGCGTCCGTCAAAGTAGTGAGGCTAGGTACCAAAAGGCCGACCTTGTCTTCGGGTTTAACAGTCTGGCATCGCGTCCCTGTTACCCGGCAAGCGTTTGATACTGGAGGTCTGGCTACTCATGAAAAGACACGCATAAACCTTACATACTGCCCATCGATCTACATAATAAAAGTGCATTTTCTTCAACATCTATAATCTGCACGTCTTACAAATGTTCAATATATTTTATAAATACACCTTATTGTAGTCGTACCTTTTTCCTCCTTCTCAGCAAAACAGTGTCTTCCTCGCCACTCATCGCGCTTGGGGACTCGGCGCTCGCCGGTCGCTCGACCTCGCCACTCGCCGCGCTCGGGGGCTCGGCGCTCGCCGATCGCTCGACCTCGCCACTCGCCGCGCTCGGGGGCTCGGCGCTCGCCGATCGCGCGATCTCGCCACTCGCCTCGCTCGAGCACTCCTAGGCATGCTGCATGTACGCGTGGTTCCACGACCGCGGCTCGCCCTCGTCGACTCGCCACCGCGGACTCGCCCTCGCATAATCAACAAGCTCGGGGACTCGCTCTTGTGTACTCAACACAGTCAGGGACTCGCCACAGCGGACTCGCCCTCGCGTACTCAACGCGCTCGGGGACTCGGCGCGCTACAGACAGCGCCACTCGCCGGTCGCCCAACCTCGTCATTCGGTGCGCTCGAGGACTCGGCGCGCTACAGACAGCGCCACTCGCCGGTCGCCCAACCTCGCCATTCGGTGCGCTCGGGGACTCGGCACTCGCCGGTCGCTCGACCTCGCCACTCGCCGCGCTCGGGGACCCGGCAGGTTCCACGTTCGGGGACTCGCCGCAACTGGCGGCTTCACCGACACCCTGCGTCTTTCGCCAACTGGCCATCATCGACTGGCTCACGCCGTCCGCCTCCCGCTTCACGGTTCTTGTCTATGTTCAGGAGCTCGTCGCCGATTCGCCACGACCCATCGTGAAGACTCTCCGCGCCCTGCATCAAGCCCGCGTCGAATCTACAACGCGCTTGGGGACTACTGATAGGGGAATACCAATCGGGGTACACCCATGAAGAGGAATCGCCAGCTAGATCGCCAATCCTAGAGCGGGTCGAATCGTCAAATACGGCTGAAAGGATACGGATGTCGCCTAGAGGGGGGGTGAATAGGCGATTAAAACTTTTCCTAGAGTGGCTCAACAAAGGCGGAATAAAACTAGTGTTTACTTTGTTAAGCACAACCTAGAACAACTAAGGTTCACCTATGTGCACCAACAACTTATGCTAAGCAATACAAGCAACAAATTGATAGCAAGATATATATTACTTCAACCACGAAGTCTATCACAATGTAAATTGCATAAGTAAAGAGCTCGGGTATATAGATAACCGAGGCACGCGGGGACAACGATATTTTACCGAGTTCCTCCCAACATGGAATACGTCTCGTTTGGAGAGGGGGTGGTATCAAACCACCAACGCCACAAAAGGCCTTCCTTATTCTCCGGTGAATCTCACCCCAACAGGATCGATCCACACTTCCACTATCGGTGCACTTGTCGGTGGCAACCGGAACCTCTCACAAGGTTGGGGCACTTCTCCACAACTTAATTGGAGGCTCCCAACAAACGCCACCAAGGCCACAAAACCATCTAGGGTTCCAAGAACCCAAGAGGAATAAGCTCCAATGAGTAACTCAAACCAAATCCTCCGAGGAGAACACAAACCGATGCACCAAATACAAATGGCAAGAACACCACAAAGGTGTTCAAATCCTTCTCTCCCAAATTCCACCAAAGCTACAAAAGCTTATGAGGGAATAAGAGAGGAAGAACAATGGAGGAAATCCACAAAAGACTCCAAGATCTAGATCCCAATATGTTCCCCTCACTTAGAGGAGAGATTGATTGGTGGGATTGTAGATCTAGATCTCCTCTTTCAAATCCCTCAAGAATATGCAAGAATCATCGGAGGGATTGAGAGAAAGCAAGCTCAAGAAGGTCAACAATGGAGGGGAAAACTTGCAAGAATGGTTGAGGAACCATTGGGGAAGAAGTCCCCTTATATAGGTCCCTCCAAAATCCAACCGTTGCAGCCCAAAAACGCGATTCCCGGTACTACCGGACTTTTTGCCGGTACTACCGGACTTTCCCGGCACTACCGGACATTTCCTGGGGTTCCTGGGGCTCCAAACGCATTTTTCTCTGCGCTCCCCGGTACCAAAATGCGGTACTACCGGATCCTGGTCTGGTACTACCGGTCATCATAGAACGAAAACAGTCATAACTTTTGCATCCGGACTCCGATTTTGATGATCTTGGGCTCGTTTCGAAGAGGACAACAACCTCTACAGGATCATGCAAATAAACATCATAGTCCAGCAAGGGAGGATAGATACAAATGACGAAGTCAAAAACCTTCTGCTGCGCTAGGTACTAAAATGCGGTACTACCGCTTTTTGGTACCTAGCCCGATAGTGGCTTTTTGCAACTTGTCAAAAACCTTCTGCCGCGCTAGGTACTAAAATGCGGTACTACCGCATTTTGGTACCTAGGAGGGAAGTGGCATTTGGAAACTTGCCAAAACCTACTGCCGCGCTAGGTACCAAAATGCGGTACTAGGAAATTCAAACCTCTATAACTTTTGATTGGTAACTCCGATTGACCTGATTCTAATTGCGTTGGAAAAAGGACGACATGAGCTACCCTATGAAAGGTGAAAATATTGGTTATCACCAAGTGAGAATGTATCATGTATAATAATGTGAGATACCTCACTTGGTGAGAAACCGAAAAGCCGCCAAGATCAAAATCGCAACAAGATACAAACAGAATATCCGATTTTGATGAGCAAGAGCTTGTTATGGAGATTACCACAAGCTCTATACCCTCACATGGATAAGACGAAATAAAAAACCAAATATGATGATGCAAATATGCAAAGGTTTGAGCTCTCTCCGAACAAAGTGAACGAGTTACTCATTCGAGAGCCCCTCTTGATAGTACGGCTATCTATCCTAAACCCGGTCTCCTACTAACAATATGAGACCGAATAAAGGGAAAACCTATCAAGATTATACCTTTGCCTTGAGCATTCCACTTGAGCTCGATGTAGACGATCTTGCCCTTCTCAAGATGGAACGCCTTTCTTGATTCTTCATCATCGATCCATGATCACCGGGGATGGCAAGCATCAAACATGAGATCTTCTATAGATGGCGCATTTTGAGCTTGCACATCACATCTTCTTCTCATTTCGTCGACCTTGAAGCCAACACATGCTCCAAGTGATGCTAATGGACAAATCCTACAAGTATAACTTAATACACACATTAGTCCATAAAGATTGTCATTAATTACCAAAACCACACATGGGGGCCCACATGTTCTTTCAATCTCCCCCATTTTGGTAATTGATGACAATCCCTTTAAGAGGGTTTATATAAGGAATCTTAATGAACAAAATGGTAACACCAATATCAAATACTACATAAGTATGTTATATTGGTACCACCACCATATATAGAGCAAACTCCCTCACAATCTATGCATGTGTGATGAACTTGATTTTCATTGCATATATTGACAATCATTATTATTGGTGGAGTTTCCTCTATATATACCACATGCTAAGCAATAACAAAGATGCAAGAGCATGAAAGGCAAATGCTTAGAAAAAAACTCAAAGCATAAACCATTTCCCTTAAACCCTCTAAAACTTTTCCCCTATTGGCATCGATTGCCGAAATGGGTGACAAGTTCTAGAAGGCAAATATAGTAATATTTCCTCCAAAGATGTGCATTCGCACATATCCAATGATGAATACTTGGGAGGGAGTAGAACTATATCGAGGACCCGAAGATTGCCAAAGGAATAAAATAAAATGACGCATCACAAATGACGCAAGCAATCACAAGATCCGACAAACCAATTTTGAAAACAACAAATGAGTCCAAATGGAAACAACAAGATATTATGATACAAGTAGATGAGTGTTTTAAATAACAAATTGAGAAGCTCCCCAAGATTTGTGCAAACTTTAAAATAGTTGCATTTCAATACAAATTGCAAAAATATGGAATCCTCGCTCCCCCATAAGCATTTAAAACACATCAATTGAAAGATCAAATAAATGCTTAAATAAAATAGAGAAGTTCCCCAAGATTTTGGCACACTTTAGAATCGTTGTATTTCAATACAAAAATGCACAAATATGGAATCCTCACTTCTCCATAAACATTTAAGGCACAATAAATGAGAAATAAGACAAATGAGCATTATTAAATGAATTAGATGAGCTCCCCAAAGATAATGCACCAATTATGATAATTGTATTTGGGAACAAGGTGCATAATCATGGAATCCTCACTCATCCAAGTTTATTTAACAATGCAAGGCATGAGAGAACAATATGAGTGCCCAAATATGCAAACAAGAGGAACTAACACTCATAGGAAATTAAATTTGGAAGCCACTAAAGAATCAAAAGGAATAGAAAGGTGGTCTCCAAGGATTAAAAATCGACTAAAATTATCTTCTCATATGTGTATATGTCTATAAGTGGAAAACATCACAGAGACATATGCCAACAAAGAAATATGCACACATAAATAAGATATACAAGAAGGCATATGAAAAGCAAAAATGAAGTCATAATATATACCAATAAGATTTTTGCTTCAAAGCATGGCCAAAGGCTCAAATCTATCTTATTGTACATTAATGAACTTCAAACACCAATACACTACATATATTACAACTATCACCAAGGGAAAAAGGAGAAAGTTGGAATATATGGAGAAAGGCAACAAGTATCACTAAAACTAGCAAAATCTCACTATTGCACATGAGAGAAGTTGAGGAAAGGACGGGCAATAAAATTGATAGATTGACATATTTGGGATTGGTGGATCATATGCATGATTTTGTATAGTCCCAAATAAATGCACTCATCTCAACTTATACACATTTACAATAGAGAGTTCTCTTAAAACCAAGGCTAGAACCACACAAAATACAACTACAACAATTCATGCCAAGATGCAACCTACAAAAGGTTGGAAGCAAGATAAATATGCATGAGAAAGAGATACTTGTTACCGAGATATAATTGGTAGGATGTAGAGGATATGAATTCATTGATCGTCCTATAGCTTGCCTCCAATTTTCATTAATGCACCACTTCTTCAAGATTTGAGAGACAAGCATCCAATATATCTCCAATGTACCTAAAACACATTTAAGTACAAAATGGTCCCCAACCTTATTGGATCCAAAGTAGCTAGTGCAACTACAATACATAGGAGAGACTCCACATAAATATGTGCATATTAATATGAAATTGAATTTCATACACAACTTAGCCGAAGGGAATTGGTGGAGTTTCCCTTATATATTGGATCAAAGAAAGCAAGCCTGCCATAATATAAACATATAGTAAATATGCATGCATAAAGCTTTCAAGAACCAAAAAGGAGATACAATTTGAACAAAAATACCAAGTAAATCGAGATTGCACACACAAGAGTGTGACATCACAAACGATGTCCAAATTGTATCAAAAAACCAATTCAACACATGAAAGATCACAAGTTCAACAAATGAACTAGGCAAAAGTCAAAGAGCAAAAGATATATGAAAACACAAATGCTCAAGGATTTATCTCATTCTAAAATTGGACAAAACATGAAACAAGGAATGAGACAAAACCAACTCCCAAAAAGAGCAAGGTTCCAACAAGAAACCAAACTCCCCAAGCTTTTCATGATGGCACAAAATACCAAAATGAAAAGATTGAGCATCCAAGCACATAAAACTCAATATGGATCAAACAAAGAAGCATAAAAGGATTGTTCTAGATAATATAGAAGAGCTCACCCATAAGTAGTGCATTATATAGAATTTTTGGTTTTGAATGCAAAATGCACACAAATGAGATCATCACTACTACCTACATTAAATAAAACATAAGAGGATACCAATAAAAATAAAAGGATCCAAATGTAGTAAGGAATACATGGGAGCACATAATACATTTACTTGGCCAAAGATAAAATAATATTAAGCAAAGGCCAAAGTGAATATGATCAATAAATTCTACCATAATTTAGTATTCATTGTCCAAGGACAAGAGATATTGGGAATATTTTTCCCAAGGTAGCTTGCATGGATATCCAAGATCATAGTCACAACAAGAAGCATATAACAAAATATAAGAATTAAGCTTGATGCTTCGAAAGAGATTCTTGATAGCTTCCAATAGTCACACAATCACTAGTGATTAGAGTAACTTGAAGTAAATGGTTTCCATGAGGATATAGATATCTAAATATGAGGAAACACATACCAAGAAACACTCTCACATACAAGATCCAAAATATGAGCAATAAAGGCATTCAAGCAAATTGGAACTTGTATGAGAAAATGTGTCACGTAGGAGCTAGATAATTATCAATATCAATTCTAAGTGACACAACCTCGAAAGTTCACATTTTCTAGGATTGTAATATGCACTAAGCATATGACTCCCCCATCATGTGATACTAACATAAAATCAACACGAGGCAAAAATATACAAATAGAGATAATTAATGGACATTATAAAACTTAAATTTCTCATGAGAATTAAACCACATAGAGACTAGACAATAATCCAATATAAATACTAGGTGGTATTCCTCATGTACACACATTTTTAGGATTGTGGAATGCCCAAGCATAACACTCCCCCAAAATGGGATAATCCATTAATCTCTCACAAGAGCCAAATAAGATACCAAATATAACCAAGTAAGGCTCAAATACAAGAAACACACATACATGGTGTGCCACCTAATCATACACAAATATGCTTGATACCTCAAGATAATTAAGTGGAAAGCACAACATGTACAAAAGCATAGAAGATACAAAACCAACACATGCACAAGGGGGCGAGTAACTTTCAATGTAAAGAGTTTATCATATGTTACCGCAAGGAGGAACATTGGAAATATAATATAATCATGATAATCCAAATGGCTTGGCTTGACAATAATAATTGATGAAGATCCCTCAATTCTTTATAATGTAGCCAAGACTCCAATGCCCTCCAACACACACCTATTGATCAAGTTTTGTCTTGTTGGTCCCCAAACAAGTTGGGTCCTAAGAAGTTAGTCACAATAGGCTTGGCAACCCAAATGGTTATTTTCTTGAACCCACATTGAGCACCAACAAATTTGGCAAACACATTGCCAACCTCATCCTTACAAACAGAATAAACGTCATCAATAATGATAGGGTTGGATGAGTATATACCAATAGTGCATGAGGAAGAAATGTGCCCATTCTCACGGCATATGTAGCAAGTTCTACTCTTGCCATCTTTATTATTAGGTGAAGCCACGACTCGAGGAAGAGCTCGAGTAGTCCTCTTAGGAAGAGGCCCGTCGATGACTTGAGGTGGAGCTTTAGGCCCCTTCCCTTGTTGCTTCACACTAAGAGGCTTTTTCTTCAATGGGCAAGATCTAACATGGTGCCCTTCTTCCTTGCACTTGAAGCAAACAATGTTGGCCGGATTATTGACTTGATCTTGGCCATTCTTCTTGTTCTCCTTGTGCTTCAACTTGATAGTGGACTTGTTCTTGACATTGGAGTTGAATCCAAGCCCACTCTTGTCATTGGGGGATTTTTGCACACTCAAGATTTTGTTGAGTGTGACCTTCCCTTGATGACCCTTTTTCAAGTCATTCTTCAAAGAAGTGACTTGAGACTTGAGCCTTTTGATTTCCTCTACATGGTTAGTTTCAACAAAAACACTAGAGGAAGTAGATGCTACATTTTTAGAGAACAAGGCACAGAATGTAATTCATCACGAGATATATCATGGTTATGAGAGGATGAACTACAAGGACTAGCACATGGCAATATAACATTTGGAGTAGACGTAGTGCTAATGTCCACATGAGGCCCACTAGATGTTACCTTTGACACGATGGCCTCATGAGCTAACTTTAGCCTACCATGGGAGACTAGAAGATCATCATGCGAGCTCGAGAGCTTAACATGACTTTCTTCTAATTTCCCATGGTTTCTAGTTAGCAAAGCAAGTTGATCCTTTAGCTCAACATTCTCCTTCAAAATAGATGCTTCACAAGAAATATAGTTAGTAGCACAAGCATCATTATTATTAGCAAGAGGTGAGGGCAACTTGTCAAGCTCTTCTAAATATGAAGCTTTAAGTTGCTCATGTGACTCGGTGAGTTCGATGATCCCCCTCTTAACGACCCGAGATCCATTTTCGAGGTGCTTAAAATCCTCAACGATTTTAGCATAAGCAACTTCAAGTTCATCATTTTTAATCTTGAAGGAGTTAGACACCGCAAGTTCTCTATCATGGTATTCCTTTACTCTAGATAATTCTAGAGTAAAAGTCTCCTCAAGAGATTCTTTGGTGGTTTGTTCTTCTTCAAGGGAGTCCTTTAGTTGTGCAACTTCATTAGCATACTCACGCTCAAGTGCAAACTTTTCATCAATTAAGTTTTCTTGCTCCTCAATAAGAGCATTGCCTTCTATGACACAATTCAAGATTTCAAGAAAGTTTGAGGAAGCAATTTTATTTTTGAAGAGAGCGCTATAGACAACCTCTCCCATTTTCTTAATAGAGGTAATATCATACTTACCTCTATAATCATCATTATCATTCTCAACCTCATCATCATCATCATCATGAGATACAATGGGATTCAAAGAGGTTACCTTTGTTCCCTTAGCCATAAGGCACATGTGAGAACCGGAGGAACGTGATGATGAGATTGCACTTGTAGCTCTCTTCAAGACCTTGTCTTGGCCCATAGAATCTTCATTTTCCTCTACATGGTTAGCAACACAAGAACTAGAGGAAATAGAAGCATTTTTATCATGGCAACAAGACAACATGAGCATACCATCATGAGATTTATTCAAGTCATTTATACATGATTTGCAAGGACTATTAACACAAGCATGTGAGGAATTTTGATTGCTAGAAGTGTTAAGGTCCAAAGATAGATCATTGCAACTAGATAGATATGAGGGATTACAAATAGTGAACACACTATCCATATTGCAATTTCTATCACCACTCACCATATCATTACCTTGTGAAAAGTCACATGTTGGTGAAGTGGTAGAGGATGAGAACTCATCTCGACCGGAAGTGGAAGCAACACAATCATCCTCAATAATGTTGGACACAACATATTTATCTTGAAGTTTTGTCCATAACTCATGAGCGCTCCAAAAAGGAATGATTGAAGATGTAACTACATAGCTCAAAGCATTAACAAGCACATTAGAAGCTTGAGCATCGAGATATAAGTTTTTCTCATACTCACTAGATAGAATTTTGAAATCCATTGGAGGAGAAAAACCTATATCTACAATATGCTCCAAATTTGGGTCCATGCCCCGAAAATGAATGAGCATGCGGTTTTTCCATATATCATAATTTGTGCCATCGAATGTGAACATGTCATCCGACATCTTTACTCTCAAGGCGGTGAAGGCTAAAATGAGAGACCGGGCTCTGATACCAATTGAAAGGATACGGATGTCGCCTAGAGGGGGGGAATAGGCGATTAAAACTTTTCCTAGAGTGGCTCAACAAAGGCGGAATAAAACTAGTGTTTACTTTGTTAAGAACAACCTAGAACAACTAAGGTTCACCTATGTGCACCAACAACTTATGCTAAGCAATACAAGCAACAAAGTGATAGCAAGATATATATTACTTCAAGCACGAAGGCTATCACAATGTAAAGTGCATAAGTAAAGAGCTTGGGTATAGAGATAACCGAGGCACGCGGGGACAACAATATTTTACCGAGTACCTCCCAACATGGAGTACGTCTCGTTTGGAAAGGGGTGGTATCAAACCACCAACGCCACAAAAGGCCTCCCTTATTCTCCGGTGAATCTCACCCCAACGGGATCGATCCACACTTCCACTATCGGTGCACTTGTTGGTAGCAACCGGAACCTCTCACAAGGTTGGGGCACTTCTCCACAACTTAATTGGAGGCTCCCAACAAATGCCACCAAGGCCACAAAACCGTCTAGGATTCCAAGAACCCAAGAGGGATAATCTCCAATGAGTTACTCAAACCAAATCCTCCGTGGAGAACACAAACCGATGCACCAAATACAAATGGCAAGAACACCACAAAGGTGTTCAAATCCTTCTCTCCCAAATTCCACCAAAGCTACAATAGCTTATGGGGGAATAAGAGATGAAGAACAATGGAGGAAATCCACAAAAGATTCCAAGATCTAGATCCCAATATGTTCCCCTCACTTAGAAGAGAGATTGATTGGTGGGATTGTAGATCTAGATCTCCTCTTTCAAATCCCTCAAGAATATGCAAGAATCATCGGAGGGATTGAGAGAAAGCAAGCTCAAGAAGGTCAACAATGGAGGGGAAAACTTGCAAGAATGGTTGACGAACCATTGGGGAAGAAGGCCCCTTATATAGGTCCCTCCAAAATCCAACCGTTGCAGCCCAAAAACGCGATTCCCGGTACTACCGGACTTTCTGCCGGTACTAACGGACTTTACCGGCACTACCGGACATTTCCTGGGGTTCCTGGGGCTCCAAACGCATTTTTCTCTGCGCTCCCCGGTACCAAAATGCGGTACTACCGGACCCCGGTACTACCGGATCCTGGTCCGGTACTACCGGTCATCACAGAACGAAAACAGTCATAACTTTTGCATCCGGACTCCGATTTTGATGATCTTGGGCTCGTTTCGAAGAGGACTACAACCTCTACAAGATCATGCAAAGAAACATCATAGTCCAGCAAGGGAGGATAGATCCAAATGACAAAGTCAAAAACCTTCTGCCGCGCTAGGTACTAAAATGCGGTACTACCGCTTTTTGGTACCAAGCCCGGCAGTGGCTTTTTGCAACTTGTCAAAAACCTTCTGCCACGCTAGGTACTAAAATGCGGTACTACCACTACTGCATTTTGGTACCTAGGAGGGCATTGACATTTGGAAACTTGCCAAAATCTACTGCCGCGCTAGGTACCAAAATGCGGTACTAAGAAAATTCAAACCTCTATAACTTTTGATTGGTAACTCCGATCGACCCGATTCTAATTTTGTTGGAAAAAGGACGACATGAGATACCCTATGAAAGGTGAAAATATTGGTTATCACCAAGTGATAATGTATCATGTATAATAATGTGAGATGCCTCACTTGGTGAGAAACCGAAAACCCGCAAAGATCAAAATCGCAACAAGATACAAACGGAAGATCCGGATGAACAAGAGCTTGTTATGGAGATTACCACAAGCTCTATATCCTCACATGGATAAGACCAAATAACAACCAAATATGATGATGCAAATATGCAAAGGTTTGATCTCTCTCCGAACAAAGTGAACGAGTTACTCATTCGAGAGCCCCTCTTGATAGTACGGCTATTTATCCTAAACCCGGTCTCCTACTAACAATATGAGACCGGAAAAAGGGAAAACCTATCAAGATTATACCTTTTACTTGAGCATTCCACTTGAGATCGATGTAGACGATCTTGCCCTTCTCAAGATGGAACGCCTTTCTTGATTCTTCATCATCGATCCATGATCACCGGGTATGGCAAGCATCAAACATGAGATCTTCTATAGATGGCGCATTTTGAGCTTGCACATCACATCTTCTTCTCATTTCGTCGACCTTGAAGCCAACACATGCTCCAAGCGATGCTAATGGACAAATCCTACAAGTATAACTTAATACACACATTAGTCCATAAATATTGTCATTAATTACCAAAACCACACATGGGGCCCACATGTTCTTTCAATCTCCCCCATTTTGGTAATTGATGACAATCCCTTTAAGAGGGTTTATATAAGGAATCTTAATGAAAAAAATGGTAATACCAATATCAAATACTACATAAGTATGTTATATTGGTACCACCACCATATATAGAGCAAACTCCCCCCACAATCTATGCATGTGTGATGAACTTGATTTTCATTGCATATATTGACAATCATTATTATTGGTGGAGTTTCCTCTATATATACCACATGCTAAGAAATAACAAAGATGCAAGAGCATGAAAGGCAAATGCTTAGAAAAAACTCAAAGCATAAACCATTTCCCTTAAACCCTCTAAAACTTCTCCCCCATTGGCATTGATTGCCGAAATGGGTGACAAGTTCTAGAAGGCAAATATAGTAATATTTCCTCCAAGGATGTGCATTCGCACATATCCAATGATGAATACTTGGGAGGGAGTAGAACTATATCGAGGACCCGAAGATTGCCAAAGGAATAAAATAAAATGACGCATCACAAATGACGCAAGCAATCACAAGATCCGACAAACCAATTTTGAAAACAACAAATGAGTCCAAATGGAAACAACAAGATATTATGATACGAGTAGATGAGTGTTTTAAATAACAAATTGAGAAGCTCCCCAAGATTTGTGCAAACTTTAAAATAGTTGCATTTCAATACAAATTGCAAAAACATGGAATCCTCGCTCCCCCATAAGCATTTAAAACACATCAAATGAAAGATCAAATAAATGCTTAAATAAAATAGAGAAGTTCCCCAAGATTTGTGCACACTTTAGAATCGTTGTATTTCAATACAAAAATGCACAAATATGGAATCCTCACTTCTCCACAAACATTTAAGGCACAATAAATGAGAAATAAGACAAATGAGCATTATTAAATGAATTAGATGAGCTCCCCAAAGATAATGCACCAATTATGATAATTGTATTTGGGAACAAGGTGCATAATCATGGAATCCTCACTCATCCAAGTTTATTTAACAATGCAAGGCATGAGAGAACAATATGAGTGCCCAAATATGCAAACAAGAGGAACTAACACTCATAGGAAATTAAATTTGGAAGCCACTAAAGAATCAAAAGGAATAGAAAGGTGGTCTCCAAGGATTAAAAAGCAACTAAATTATCTTCTCATATGTGTATATGTCTATAAGTGGAAAACATCACAGAGACATATGCCAACAACGAAATATGCTCACATAAATAAGATATACAAGAAGGCATATGAAAAGCAAAAAGGAAGTCATAATATATACCAATAAGATTTTTGCTTCAAAGCATGGCCAAAGGCTCAAATCTATCTTATTGTACATTAATGAACTTCAAACACCAATACACTACATATATTACAACTATCACCAAGGGAAAAAGGAGAAAGTTGGAATATATGGAGAAAGGCAACAAGTATCACTAAAACTAGCAAAATCTCACTATTGCACATGAGAGAAGTTGAGGAAAGGACGGGCAATAAAATTGATAGATTGACATATTTGGGATTGGTGGATCATATGCATGATTTTGTATAGTCCCAAATAAATGCACTCATCTCAACTTATACACATTTACAATAGAGAGTTCTCTTAAAACCAAGGCTAGAACCACACAAAATACAACTACAACAATTCATGCCAAGATGCAACCTACAAAAGGTTGGAAGCAAGATAAATATGCATGAGAAAGAGATACTTGTTAGCGAGATATAATTGGTAGGATGTAGAGGATATGAATTCATTGATCATCCTATAGCTTGCCTCCAATTTTTATTAATGCACCACTTCTTCAAGATTTGAGAGACAAGCATCCAATATATCTCCAATGTACCTAAAACACATTTAAGTACAAAATGGTCCCCAACCTTATTGGGTCCAAAGTGGCTAGTGCAACTATAATACATAGGAGAGACTCCACATAAATATGTGCATATTAATATGAAATTGAATTTCATACACAACTTAGCCGAAGGGAATTGGTGGAGTTTCCCTTATATATTAGATCAAAGAAAGCAAGCATGCCATAATATAAACATATAGTAAATATGCATGCATAAAGCTTTCAAGAACTAAAAAGGAGATACAATTTGAACAAAAATACCAAGTAAATCGAGATTGCACACACAAGAGTGTGACATGACAAACGTTGTCCAAATTGTATCAAAGAACCAATTCAACACATGAAAGATCACAAGTTCAACAAATGAACTAGGCAAAAGCCAAAGAGAAAAAGATATATGAAAACACAAATGCTCAAGGATTTATCTCATTCTAAAATTGGACAAAACATGAAACAAGGAATGAGACAAAACCAACTCCCAAAAAGAGCAAGGTTCCAACAAGAAACCAAACTCCCCAAGCTTTTCATGATGGCACAAAATACCAAAACGAAAAGATTGAGCATCCAAGCACATAAAACTCAATATGTATCAAACAAAGAAGCATAAAAGGATTGTTCTAGATAATATAGAAGAGCTCACCCATAAGTAGTGCATTATATAGAATTTTTGGTTTTGAATGCAAAATGCACACAAATGAGATCATCTCTACTACCTACATTAAATAAAACACAAGAGGATACCAATAAAAATAAAAGGATCCAAACGTAGTAAGAAATACATGGGAGCACACAATACATTTACTTGGCCAAAGATAGAATAATATTAAGCAAAGGCCAAAGTGAATATGATCAATAAATTCTACCATAATTTAGTACTCATTGTCCAAGGACAAGAGATATTGGGAATATTTTTCCCAAGGTAGCTTGCATGGATATCCAAGATCATAGTCACAACAAGAAGCATATAACAAAATATAAGAATTAAGCTTGATGCTTCGAAAGAGATTCTTGATAGCTTCCAATAGTCACACAATCACTAGTGATTAGAGTAACTTGAAGTAAATGGTTTCCATGAGGATATAGATATCTAAATATGAGGAAACACATACCAAGAAACACTCTCACATACAAGATCCAAAATATGAGCAATAAAGGCATTCAAGCAAATTGGAACTTGTATGAGAAAATGTGTCACGTAGGAGCTAGATAATTATCAATATCAATTCTAAGTGACACAACCTCGAAAGTTCACATTTTCTAGGATTGTAATACGCACTAAGCATATGACTCCCCCATCATGTGATACTAACATAAAATCAACACGAGGCAAAAATATACAAATAGAGATAATTAATGGACATTATAAAACTTAAATTTCTCATGAGAATTAAACCACATAGAGACTAGACAATAATCCAATATAAATACTAGGTGGTATTCCTCATGTACACACATTTTTAGGATTGTGGAATGCCCAAGCATAACACTCCCCCAAAATGGGATAATCCATTAATCTCTCACAAGAGCCAAATAAGATACCAAATATAACCAAGTAAGGCTCAAATACAAGAAACACACATACATGGTGTGCCACCTAATCATACACAAATATGCTTGATACCTCAAGAAAATTAAGTGGAAAGCACAACATGTACAAAAGCATAGAAGATACAAAACCAACACATGCACAAGGGGGCGAGTAACTTTCAATGTAAAGAGTTTATCATATGTTACCGCAAGGAGAAACATTGGAAATATAATATAATCATGATAATCCAAATGGCGTGGCTTGACAATAATAATTGATGAAGATCCCTCAATTCTTTATAATGTAGCCAAGACTCCAATGCCCTCCAACACACACCTATTGATCAAGTTTTGTCTTGTTGGTCCCCAAACAAGTTGGGTCCTAAGAAGTTAGTCACAATAGGCTTGGCAACCCAAATGGTTCTTTTCTTGAACCCACATTGAGCACCAACAAATTTGGCAAACACATTGCCAACCTCATCCTTACAAAGAGAATAAACGTCATCAATAATGATAGGGTTGGATGAGTATATACCAATAGTGCATGAGGAAGAAATGTGCCCCTTCTCACGACATATGTAGCAAGTTCTACTCTTCCAATCTTTCTTCTTAGGTGAAGCCACGACTCGAGGAATAGCTCGAGTAGTCCTCTTAGGAAGAGGCCCGTCGATGACTTGAGGTGGAGCTTTAGGCCGCTTCCCTTGTTGCTTCACACTAAGAGGCTTTTTCTTCAATGGGCAAGATCTAACATGGTGCCCTTCTTCCTTGCACTTGAAGCAAACAATGTTGGCCGGATTCTTGACTTGATCTTGGCCATTCTTCTTGTTCTCCTTGTGCTTCAACTTGATAGTGGACTTGTTCTTGACATTGGAGTTGAATCCAAGCCCACTCTTGTCATTGGGGGATTTTTGCACACTCAAGATTTTGTTGAGTGTGACCTTCCCTTGATGACCCTTTTTCAAGTCATTCTTCAAAGAAGTGACTTGAGCCTTGAGCCTTTTTATTTCCTCTACATGGTTAGTTTCAACAAAAACACTAGAGGAAGTAGATGCTACATTGTTAGAGCAACAAGGCACGGAATGTAATTCATCACGACATATATCATGGTTATGAGAGGATGAACTACAAGGACTAGCACATGACAATATAACATTTGGAGTAGATTTAGTGCTAATGTCCACATGAGGCCCACTAGATGTTACCTTTGACACGATGGCCTCATGAGCTAACTTTAGCCTACCATGGGAGACTAGAAGATCCTCATGCGAGCTCGAGAGCTTAACATGACTTTCTTCTAATTTCCCATAGTTGCTAGTTAGCAAAGCAAGTTGAGCCTTTAGCTCAACATTCTCCTTCATAATAGATGCTTCACAAGAAATAGAGTTAGTAGCACAAGCATCATTATTATTAGCAAGAGGTGAGGGCAACTTGTCAAGCTCTTTTAAATATGAAGCTTTAAGTTGCTCATGTGACTCGGTGAGTTTGATGATCTCCCTCTTAATGACCCGAGAGCCATTTTCGAGGTGCTTAAAATCCTCAACAAGTTTAGCATAAGCAACTTCAAGTTCATCATTTTTAATCTTGAAGGAGTTAGCCACCGCAAGTTCTCTATCATGGTATTCCTTTACTCTAGATAATTCTAGAGTAAAAGTCTCCTCAAGAGATTCTTTGGTGGTTTGTTCTTCTTCAAGGGAGTCCTTTAGTTGTGCAACTTCATTAGCATACTCACGCTCAAGTGCAAACTTTTCATCAATTAAGTTTTCTTGCTCCTCAATAAGATCATTGCCTTCTATGGCACAATTCAAGATTTCAAGAAAGTTTGAGGAAGCAATTTTATTTTTGAAGAGAGCGCTATAGACAACCTCTCCCATTTTCTTAATAGAGGTAATATCATACTTACCTTTATAATCATCATTATCATTCTCAACCTCATCATCATCATCATGAGATACAATGGGATTCAAAGAGGTTACCTTTGTTCCCTTAGTCATAAGGCACATGTGAGAACCGGAGGAAGGTGATGATGAGATTGCACTTGTAGCTCTCTTCAAGACCTTGTCTTGGCCCATAGAATCTTCATTTTCCTCTACATGGTTAGCAACATAAGAACTAGAGGAAATAGAAGCATTTTTATCATGGCAACAAGACAACATGAGCATACCATCATGAGATTTATTCAAGTCATTTCTACATGATATGCAAGGACTATTAACACAAGCATGTGAGTAATTTTGAGTGCTATAAGTGTTAAGGTCCAAAGATAGATCATTGCAACTAGATAGATATGAGGGATTACAAATAGTGAACACATTATCCATATTGCAATTTCTATCACCACTCACCATATCATTACCTTGTGAAAAGTCACATGTTGGTGAAGTGGTAGAGGATGAGAACTCATCTCGACCAGAAGTGGAAGCAACACAATCATCCTCAATAATGTTGGACACAACATATTTATCTTGAAGTTTTGTCCATAACTCATGAGCACTCCAAAAAGGAATGATTGAAGATGTAACTACATAGATCAAAGCATTAACAAGCACATTAGAAGCTTGAGCATCGAGATATAAGTTTTTCTCATACTCACTAGATAGATTTTTGAAATCCATTGGAGGAGAAAAACCTATATCTACAATACGCTCCAAATTTGGGTCCATGTCCCGAAAATGAATGAGCATGCGATTTTTCCATATATCATAATTCGTGCCATCGAATGTAAACATGTCATCCGACATCTTTACTCTCAAGGCGGTGAATCCTAAAATGAGAGATCGGGCTCTGATACCAATTGAAAGGATACGGATGTCGCCTAGAGGGGGGTGAATAGGCGATTAAAACTTTTCCTAGAGTGGCTCAACAAAGGCGGAATAAAACTAGTGTTTACTTTGTTAAGCACAACCTAGAACAACTAAGGTTCACCTATGTGCACCAACAACTTATGCTAAGCAATACAAGCAACAAAGTGATAGCAAGATATATATTACTTCAAGCACGAAGGCTATCACAATGTAAAGTGCATAAGTAAAGAGCTTGGGTATAGAGATAACCGAGGCACGCGGGGACAACGATATTTTACCGAGTACCTCCCAACATGGAGTACGTATCGTTTGGAAAGGGGTGGTATCAAACCACCAATGCCACAAAAGGCCTCCCTTTTTCTCTGGTGAGTCTCACCCCAACGGGATCGATCCACACTTCCACTATCGGTGCACTTGTCGGTGGCAACCGGAACCTCTCACAAGGTTGGGGCACTTCTCCACAACTTAATTGGAGGCTCCCAACAAACGCCACCAAGGCCACAAAACCGTCTAGGGTTCCAAGAACCCAAGAGGGATAAGCTCCAATGAGTAACTCAAACCAAATCTTCCGAGGAGAACACAAACCGATTCACCAAATACAAATGGCAAGAACACCACAAAGGTGTTCAAATCCTTCTCTCCCAAATTCCACCAAAGCTACAAAAGCTTATGGGGGAATAAGAGAGGAAGAACAATGGAGGAAATCCACAAAAGACTCCAAGATCTAGATCCCAATATGTTCCCCTAACTTAGAGGAGAGATTGATTGGTGGGATTGTAGATCTAGATCTCCTCTTTCAAATCCCTCAAGAATATGCAAGAATCATCGGAGGGATTGAGAGAAAGCAAGCTCAAGAAGGTCAACAATGGAGGGGAAAACTTGGAGAAAATTACAAAAAACCACCACATTTGAGGCTAGGGTTTCAAAAGACCACCAAATTTTTTAAAAGTTTGAAATTGCACCGTTTTTGGGGCGTGCGGTTGTAGCCAGCACTGATTTGGGTCTGATGTCGCGCTAACGACAAAACTGACCGGTGGGTCCCAGTCGTCAGGCTTACGTGGCACTTTCGGACGGCTGGGCGTGGACGACCATTAACGGCGCTGTCCGAACCCTAACAGCATGCCCCGACACGGTTCGACCAAGTCAGTTACTCGCAGCTTCTCTCTCCCACGCGCGCACAGAAGCCATGGCGGCGGCAGATCCCCCCGGTGGCGCCGGACCCAGAGATGGCGCCGGACCCAGAGATGACGCCGGCGGCATGGAGGGATCCAGCATCGAGGATTGCTGCGGGAGGTCGAACCCCGTGGCAGCTATGTTCTATTCGTCGGAGAAGGCGGCCGCCGTTGCCGTGGCCGATGTGTGGAAGAACCTGACGCAGAGTAGTCGTTGGACAACTGCATTCGGCGGCGGCGTCGAGTAAGTTATCCCCCTCTTTCCCTTGGTCTTTTATCTGTTATTTCTCTCTGTGATTTAGGCTAGGGTCAGGACAATATTGTAGGCAACTAAGGATAAATATGGCTCAATAATTTTGTTGTTATTTCAATTTTTTAGTTTGGATGATGACATATGGGATGTAAGGATAAATCTAGATGGTCAGGACAATATTGAGCGCATCATATGTGAATCAGACATCACCTACATGAATTTGTTAGCTTTAATTGAGGGAGAGGGCTATGGAATTAATGATTGCATGTATTATGTTAGAGAGAAGGGTAGAGGAATTGCTGGCATCGAGTTATTGAATGGAATGAGCAAGGTTCAGCAGATGGTTACACAGTATGATAATGAAAAACAAGTTAATTTAGTTGTAATCAGTGGAGGAAGCACACTGCCACCAAATGTAAATAGTGCCTCAGTAGAAGAACAAATTCCAATTTCAGAGATTGGAAACCCTATTGTGTACACAGTGGATGATGAAGGAGTAATTTTGCCAAGCCAACAGTGCAAACAGTTAACTGAAGATCCAGAGTTCCTATACATGTTGACACAGCAGAGCAACAATATGGATGAAGAACAGCATCAACAATGCAAAGCTAAGGAGAAGGGCAAGCAAGTTAGAGATTTTATAATGGAGGAAGATGAAGATTATGATGAGCTAAACCATGATTTAACTGAATCAGATGATGATGATCTGAACCAGACCATGGATGATTTCAAGAAGAGGAAGAGGTGGGAGTGGGATTCAGTTTCTGATGCACATCAAGAGGCAGATGATATTTTCCATGTGTCAGACTGTGAAGATGAAGACAATGCATTTGAACTGACAGAACTAACAGACTTTGAAGCTGGGAAGAAGAAAGAACCAGTTAGGAAGGGGCCAACTAAGAGAAGTCATTGCAGTCAACCAAAGAAAAGGATACCAGCAGATTTTGTTCCTTCTGATGATGAAGGGCCAGATGTAGATTTGGATCCAGAAGATGATGATGGGTTTGAGACACCTTCTTGGATTCAACCAAAGGGAAGAAAAAGCAGGGCCAAGAAGGAGCCAAGGGTGTGGTATGATGAAAACAGGATTCACCCAGAAGAAGGGCTCTGTTGGAAAATGTGTTTCTTAGATGTGTATCAGTTCAGAAGAGCAGTGCAGACACTGCATGTTGCACAGCTAAGGAACTTTAGGTACCACAGAAATTGCAAAGACAGAGTTATAGTACATTGTACTCAAGAGAAATGTCCATTTTTAATGGTTGGTGCACAAATAAAAAATGAGAAGACTTTTTGCCTAAAAAAGGTAGACTTTGACCACACATGTGCCTCATCTGGTGAACAATGCAAGGTGACAGGCAAGTGGCTAGCACAAGTGTGTGAGCCTAGTGTGAGAGTAGATCCAAGGATAGGCATTGAGGCGGTGATGGAGACAACTAAGGATAAATATGGTGTAGATGTGCACAAGATGATGGCATATAGGGCAAAGAAGAAAGCATTGCAGGCAGTGCTTGGTGATCAGGTTGGACAGTACAGGAGGCTTAGAGACTACTTGCAGACAGTTGTTGACACCAACCCTGGCTCAAGATGCATTGTTACTACCAAATTTGTTGTAGAGCATCCCAGCACCAACCCTAGATTCCATGGGATGTTCTACTGTCTAGGTGGATGCATACAAGGTTTTCTTAATGGCTGCAGACCATTTTTAGGTACATTTGATCAAATATTTATTGTTGCATAGTTGTTGTGACCAGCTAGCCATAATATTACCTCATTGTTATTGTTTCTTTGCAGGTCTGGATGGTTGCTTTGTGAAGCTAACCACAGGCCAGCAGATCCTTTTTGCCACTGCAAGAGATGGGAACAACAACATATTCCCTCTTGCTTTTGGCTTGGTTGACAAGGAGGAGACAGCTTCATGGAGTTGGTTCCTCACACAACTGAAGTATGAAATTGGGGGTGAACAAGGCAAGTTTGGATATTATACAATAATATCTGATAGGCAGAAGGTTAGTGTTTCATCTTGCTTTTATACATTGTCACATTGCAAGTATATATAAACTACTATTCCAAGAACTACTATTGCATAATCAGTTGGTTCCTCTTGTTTTACTTAATGCAATACACTTCTCTGTAATTGTGTAGGGACTACTTAATGCAATAAACACAGTATTTCCTAACTGCCCTCAAAGATATTGTCTAAGGCACATCTATGCAAACTTTCAAACTGTTGGGTTTAGAGGTGAGGAGCTGGAAAAATACATGTATGCAACCAGCTATTCTTACACACAAAATGGCTTTGATGTTGCTATGGCTAACATGAAAGAAGAGAGTGTAGAAGATTGGGAGTGGCTAATGAAAATACCAGTTTCAGCTTGGGCTAGATATGCCATGGATTATAACTGCAAAATTGATTTAGTTGTCAACAACTTGAGTGAAGTTTTCAATAGATGGATACTAGATATTAGAGGAAAACCAGTGAAGACCATGTTTGATGGTATCAGGAAGAAAGTAATGGTCAGACATGATGCTAAGAGAACAGGAGGTGCCAAGGCAAGGTGGGACATCACACCAACTTATTCAGAAATGCTAGAAGAAAGCAAGAAATGGGCAAGAATGTATAGATCTAGTAGGTCTGTTGATGGCTTGTGGGAAGTTAGTCATGGTGAGAAATCTTATGTTGTCAGTTTAAATGCCAGGACATGTGGATGCAAGAGATGGGATATGACTGGAGTCCCTTGTCATCATGCCATATCATCCATCTACAAGTCATTCCAGCATCCTGAAGACCTTGTTCTAGATTTCTTCAAAAAACCAATGTACATGGAGGCATACAATCCAGTCATTTACCCAGTGCCATGTGAGGATTGCTGGACAAAAAATGATACACCTGATATTGATCCACCAGTCTTCAAGGTATCATTGGGCAAAAATCAAACAAAGAGAAGGGCAAGTTTGAAGTTCCAGAGCCACCATAGTCCTCTAGAATGTCAACTATCAGTTGTAGCAACTGTGGTTTGCTTGGGCACAGATACACTAGTTGTGGTCAAGCTCTGAAGCCATCACTGCAGATTAGGAAAAAACAACATCAGGTTTACCTCTTGTCTATTTTATTTTTGTCTATTTTCCACTAGTTGCTTGGGCATAGATACACTAGTTGTGGTCAACCTTTTCTGTGATTTATTTGTGCAGGAAAACAGGGCAACCCTCTCTGAAGCTCCACAAACTCCAGCTCCACAATCTTCAAGGAGGGAAACACCTGTAGCTCCAGCTACAGGACATGCTCCACAATCAAAGAGGAGGGCAACACCTGCAGCTCCAGCTCCAGGACATGCTCCAGCTAGGAAGAAGAGAGCAGTATCTTCAGCTCCAGGACATGCTTTCAAAGCTCCAAGGCCAGCACCAGAACATACTGGACCTAGTGGTACTACTGGACCTAGTGGTACTACTGGAAGGCCAGTAAGAGCAAGAAAGGCTAACTCCAAGATGGTTGGTTACCTCACTACAAGCAACATTGACAAGATCACACTGAAGGACATCAAGAAAGGGATGATATGAATTATCTGTTTGTGTGCTTTGTAGAACAATCTGTTTGTCCATGTGCTTCTGAGAATAATCAGTTTGTGTGCTTTTGAGAACAATCAGTTTGTGTGGTGTGAGATGATGTATAACTATTTGAACAAATGTTGTGTTTGTTTTATGTTGTGAGTCTGAGACAATGGCCAACTATTTGAAATGCTTGTTGTGTAGATGTTGTCATTATATTAAATTATATAGATTTTGACATATTATAGTATAGATCATTATAACATTGTATCTAGTACCATAAAGCATTATAGATTTTTACACAAATAGGAGAACATCTTCACACAAAATTAATGGTTCAACACATGGAGGGTTCAACTAAACAAATTAAGGGTTCAACACATGGAGGGTTCCAACTAAACAGACTCATTACACAAATATTCCAACTAAACAGACTCATACATCTACCTAAACACACCATCACTCCTCCTCCTCACAAATTGCCTTGATTCTCTTGACCTTGTCCTTGTTAACACCATTGACCTTGAAAAGGTCATGCATTGAGTACTCTAACTTTTTCTTTTCATCCTTCAGATTAGCTCTTTCCACATCCCACTTCTGTTGTTTCACCTTGAATACTTCTGCCTGTGATTTGAGCAAATTATTCAGTTCCTCCTTAGCATTCTTCAGCACTTGTACTTCATTCTTCAATGCAGCTATGTGCTTCTCCATCTGCTCAGCATCATGTTGCCCACTCATTATCTTAGCATAGTTTTCTGCTATGGCTTTCTTCTTAGTCTGAGCTATCCACTTCCTCTGAGTCTCATCTATCCACCTATTACCTTCCTCTAGCAGGGTTGCATGTTTCTTCTCCAATTTTTCCTTCTCTTCAGTTAGATCCTTCAACATTTTGATGCTCTCATACCTCTCTTAAATTCTTGAGTTATTACTCTCATTGTACATTGCCCACAACTTAGTCAATGCATGCTTCAAGCTGTCATCCCACTCTGGATCAATCCAGCTTTGAAAGCCACAACTTAGTACCTCCTGTATATTAAATATTTTATATTACAACATACTTTCTATGGTTTATGATTACAACATACTAAAAATTGCAGATTATGTAAAAACAGAGCTGAAATATATGTCTATGATTACAACATACATGTTCATGAGCACACTATCAGTTCTAAATGAGCACACTATCATTTCTAAATGAGCACACTGTCAATGTTCAGTAAACTGCTAGAAATATCTGCTAAGTGAACACTACATCACATATCTGTTAAATGAACACCCTATATCAAAATATTCAGTAAACTGCTAGAAATCTATACCTGTTAGTTAACTATCAATGTTGCTCTAAAATATCTGCTAAGTGAACACTATCAATGTTGCTCTAAATAAACATACTATCATTTCTATACCACTGTACCTGTTAGTTAACTGAAACTAAATGAACACATGATCACACTGTGAGGAAATCAAATCACCTACAGGGACCTATTGAAGAAAAAAGGGAGCTTAGCACTTACATTTTCTATAGCACACATGTAGAACTTCCTTCCTGTATCACTGCCCTGAAACGCAACACACCTGCGTGGCTTCAATTTGTGAGCAGCGCAAACAAAAGGAGCTTCATGGTCAATGTCGGCAAATTCAGCGTCATGGAGCATGTCTGGTGCGTAGTCGAACGCAGTGAACTACAAATCCGAGAAATCCAAGAAAACATGAGGCTCAAACCAACGTTTTTCCAAAAATTCCCAAATCTGGATCCAAACCCTAAATTAAAAGAGGAGGAAGGCACTCACATGGTCAAACGGGAGAGAGTCGGCGGAGGAGCTTCCACTGTCGTTCCAGCTCGGCATGATCTACGGAGCAGCGACGGAAGCATTCGCCGGCGATGGTGGCGTGGTCACCAGCAACGGTGGCGGTCAGGCTAAGAGGAAGCATATGAGTGAGGCAGCGGGGGAGAGAAGAGGAGGGCCCGACAGTTTTGATGGTTCAGACAGCGTCGTTAACGGCCGTTAACGGCCGTCCACGCCCAGCCGTCCGAAAGCGCCACATAAGCATGACGACTGGGACCCACCGGTCAGTTTCATCGTTAGCACGGCATCAGACCTAGATCAGTGTTGGCTACAACCGCGTGCCCCAAAAACGGTGCAATCTGAAACTTTTAAAAAAATTGGTGGTCTTTTGAAACCCTAGCCTCAAATGTGCTGGTTTTTGTAATTTTCTCGGAAAACTTGCAAGAATGGTTGAGGAACCATTGGGGAAGAAGGCCCCTTATATAGGTCCCTCCAAAATCCAACCGTTGCAGCCCAAAAACGTGATTCCCGGTACTACCGGACTTTTCCCGGTACTACCGGACTTTCCCGGCACTACTGGACATTTCCTGGGGTTCCTGGGGCTCCAAACGCATTTTTCTCTATGCTCCCCGGTACCAAAATGCGGTACTACCGACCCCGGTAGTACCGGATACTGGTTCGGTACTACCGGTCATCATAGAACGAAAACAGTCATAACTTTTGCATCCGGACTCTGATTTTGATGATCTTGGGCTTGTTTCGAAGAGGACAACAAAATCTACAAGATCATGCGAAGAAACATCATAGTCCAGCAAGGGAGGATAGATCCAAATGACGAAGTCAAAAACCTTCTGCCGCGCTAGGTACTAAAATGCGGTAATACCGCTTTTTGGTACCTAGCCCGGCAGTGGCTTTTTGCAACTTGTCAAAAACCTTATGCCGCGCTAGGTACTAAAATGCGGTACTACCGCATTTTGGTACCTAGGAGGGCAGTGGCATTTGGCAACTTGCCAAAACCTACTGCCGCGCTAGGAAAATTCAAACCTCTATAACTTTTGATTGGTAACTCCGATCGACCCGATTCCAATTGCGTTGGAAAAAGGACGACATGAGCTACCCTATGAAAGGTGAAAATATTGGTTATCACCAAGTGAGAATGTATCATGTATAATAATGTGAGATACCTCACTTGGTGAGAAACCGAAAAGCCGCCAAGATCAAAATCGCAACAAGATACAAACGGAAGATCCGATTTTGATGAACAAGAGCTTGTTATGGAGATTACCACAAGCTCTATATCCTCACATGGATAAGACCAAATAACAACCAAATATGATGATGCAAATATGCAAAGGTTTGAGCTCTCTCCGAACAAAGTGAACGAGTTACTCATTCGAGAGCCCCTCTTGATAGTACGTCTATCTATCCTAAACCCGGTCTCCTACTAACAATATGATACCGGCAAAAGGGAAAACCTATCAAGATTATACCTTTGCCTTGAGCATTCCACTTGAGCTCGATGTAGACGATCTTGCCCTTCTCAAGATGGAACGCCTTTCTTGATTCTTCATCATCGATCCATGATCACCGGGGATGGCAAGCATCAAACATGAGATCTTCTATAGATGGCGCATTTTGAGCTTGCACATCACATCTTCTTCTCATTTCGTCGACCTTGAAGCCAACACATGCTCCAAGCGATGCTAATGGACAAATCCTACAAGTATAACTTAATACACACATTAGTCCATAAAGATTGTCATTAATTACCAAAACCACACATGGGGGCCCACATGTTCTTTCAACGACGACTGGCGCATACTGGACCCAGGCGACTGGCGCCGACTGGAGGCCCAATACGACAACGTTTATACAAGGCCCACTAGCACTTAAAAACCCTAACTGGCTGCATATATAAAGCCACCAGGGGCACCCCCACGGGGCATCTTCTCCAACATCATATTAGATCTAGTCTCTCCCACCGTCTCCGGCGACTCGTAATCCAATATATGAACATATACTGGATTGATAGCATGACGTAGCGATCCTGCATCGAGGGGACGTGAACCTGGGTACATCGTGTGCCAATCTCGCTCCCGGATTCTCCTATGTCTCCTTGCTCCCTCTACGTAAGCTACCCCCAGTAGCATCTGCCATGCAATACCACGACAATGAATATACAAAGAACCGACAAAACATGATATATAGATGAGTGTGATGTCGATGTACCTCCCCCCAAGCTTAGGCTTTTGGCCTAAGTGGGGCTCAACCCTATGGTGACCAATCAGGTGCACCTCCGTAATACAACAAAGAGGCCCCTTCATCCTGGTACGAGCTCGAGGACGCCCCTGTGTAGTGCACAGAGTGGTCATAAGAGGGCGCGTCCCCCTGGTAGTGTCTGTGGAAACCACACATGCGTAGCTACTCATTAATCTCCTCCTTGGAGCGCGACCAAGGTCCCTGGCAAATACTGAACAAAATGGTTTGGGGCAGAGGAATCTCTCTCTATTCCCCGTTAGTAAACATCATCCTATAAACCAAACTATCAAGGGTAGAGCTAGCAGTGACAAAGTCATGCGCTTTCATGGAAGCTAAATCAAGCCTCCGAGGAGCTAAAATTGTATCATTTGGATCAACATAAAGGTTTAAGGAAGCAGTAACACGTGCATCAATAATACCCCCATAAATGGGTCCCTTAGCAGCTAAGCGACGAGCAATGAGAGAACCAAGATTGTACCTGGTTTCATTATTGAGTGCAGGAGCTAGGAAGGCCAAATGATAGTTGGAAATGTTGCTAGTGTTCTCCCTACCAAGAATACTAGTGGCAAGATAATAAGCAAAATATCTGATAGCTGGGAGTTGAATATTTCTTATCTTTCCGCGCTGGGCTCTGCAGTCATCATCATTGGTTATCCCGCGGTAGAGTTTCAACAAATCAACGGGTTGAGCTGGAATTTTATTCATCGTCCTAGTCGTGCCAATACCCAAGATTTCGCAAAATTTCTTCATTGTCATGGTGAAGGGCCTATTATAGATTTTGAATGACACCTCTAACCTGAAAGGGTTGTTGGTAAAAGAGAAACTCTCCACAAAAGTTTTAGTGATGATACGTCGGAGACGTATCTATAATTTTTGATGCTTTATGCTTGTTTAGTATCTACTTTGCTTTACTTGTCTACACTTTGAGGTGCTTTTTTACATGTTTTCTGGTACTAACCTATTAACAAGTTGCAACAGTGTCAGATGCCTGTTTTCTGCTGTTTTTGGTTTCAGAAAAGTTAGTAAAGAAATATTCTCGGAATTGGACGGGACAAACGTCAAAGTCAATTACATTCCGTGGGAAACAAGAAGTCTAGAGGGGAGCCCGCGAGGCCAGCCAGGGGGGGCCATACCCACCCTAGACGTGGGTGGGCCCTAGCCCACGCCTAGATAGGGTTTGCCTTCCCTGGCCGCCTCCTCGGCCTCCCCCTTCGCCTATAAGAAGCCCCCGATGCAGAAACCCTGAGTACCCGATCAAAATCCACGAAACCGTCTGTAGCCGCCGCCACCATCATCCCTAGATCGGGGGGATCTGAAGCTCTTCCCGGCACCCTGTCGGAGGGGAGATCATCCCGGAGGCCTTCTCTCCGGTATGATTCGTGAGTAGTTCCACCTTGGACTACGGGTCCATGTAGTATCTAGATGGTTGTATCTCCTCCTTTGTGCTTTCATGTATAGATCTTGTGAGCTTCGTTCATGATCAAGATCTAATCTATTTGTAATCATGCAAATTGTGTTTGCGGGGATCCGATGGATATTGAGATTATTGTGTTGGTTTGATTAATGGTTTTGTCTTTATGATTCTATCATGTTTGTGTTGTTTGTGATCTTGCATGCTCTCTGTTGCTAGTGGTTATCTTGGCCAAGTAGTTGCTAGTGACTCCAAGAGGGGGTATTTATGCTCAATAGTGGGTTCATGCCTCTAGTTTCCAAGGGAAGTGACAATAATCTCTTCGGTTGTAGATGTGTTGTTGCTACTAGGGAGAAAACAATGGTCTCTTGTTCATGGAACATGTGGGCTGTTTACCTTACACACTTTGCTTAAAGCAATTGTCTGTTGCTTGCAACTTAATACTGGAGGGGGTTAGGATGATAACCTGAAGGTGGACTTTTAGTGATAGATGGTGTTGGATGACGGTCTATGTATCTTGTTGTATTGCCCAATCGAATCTCATAGGATCTTTCTGACTAGTAATTGCATTGTTATGCCTTGCTCAGTTCCTGTCAATTGCCCTGCTGTAATTTGTTTACCCTTCATGCCATGTTGTTTTTTCTAAGGAGAGCACCTCTAGTGAACTATGGACACCGGTCCAATCTTTACCATCAATACATCTTCCACTGTTACTTGTTTACTTGTTGCAAACCATTACCTTCCACACCATATGTTTAATCCTTTGTTACAGCAAACCAGTGAGCTTGACAACCTCACTGATTCGTTGGGATAAAGTCTTGAGTTTGTGTTGTGCAGGTCTCCACGTTGCTTCCAACACCTGTGTGATGTTTCCTTCCTCCTTCTGGTTCGATAACCTCAGTCTCTACTGAGGGAAGACTTGCTGCTGTGCTGCTTCACACCTTGCTCTTGGGGTTTCCAACGAAGCGCTCCGACATCAACTTAGGCGCCATCAACAAGTTTTCTAGCGCCATTGTCAGGGAGGCTAAGGACGTCTTCACTAGGGGAGTCCTTCACTTCCTTTCTCTTTACTTTGTTTTTAGTTTGCATTGTTTCTTTTGCTTGGTTTTGTTTGCCTCTTTCCAAAAAAAATCCAAAAAAAAATAGTCTAGTCTAGTTTGGTTTGGTTTCTTTATTCAAAAACACAAAAAAATTAGTTCCTGCTCTAGCTGCTGCTGTTTTTGACTTGCCCACCTTTGCCAAAATGAACTCTGCTGAGAACACTAAGTTGTGTGACTTCACTAGCACCAACAACAATGATTTCCTTAGCACGCCTATTGCTCCACCTGATCCTGATGCTACCTTTTTATGAAATTAAGCCTGCTTTGTTGAATATTGTGATGAGAGAGCAATTTTCTGGTGCTAGTTCTAATGATCCTACTGCCCATCTCAACAGCTTTGTTGAACTCTGTGAAATGCAAAAGTATAAGGATATAGATATAGATATTATTAAGCTCAAGTCTTTTCCTTTCTCCTTGAGAGGAAAAGCTAAAGAATGGTTGCATTCTTTGCCTAAAAATAGTATTGATTCTTAGACTAAGTGCAAATATGCTTTTATTAGAAGATACTGTCCTCCAGTTAAGATTATTGCTATGAGAAGTGACATTATGAAATTTAAACAACTTGATAATGAACATGTTGCTCAAGCTTGGGAAAGAATGAAAATTTTGGTTAAGAACTGCCCCACTCATGGACTCACTGCTTGGATGATTATCCAGACTTTTTATGCAGGTTTGAACTACTCTTCAAGGAACCTGTTGGATTCAGCTGCTGGAGGTACTTTCATGGGCCTCACCTTGGGTGCTGCAACAAGACTCCTTGACAATATGATGCTTAACTACTCTGAATGTCATGTTGAGAGAGCTCCACATGGTAAGAAGGTAAATTCTGTTGAGGAAACTTCCTCTTTGAGTGAAAAGATTGATGTTATTATGGCTATGCTTGTTAATGGGAAAGCTCCTCTAGATCTTAATAGTGTTCCCTTAGCCTCTTTGGTTGCTTAAGAAGAGCAAGTTGATGTGAACTTCATTAGAAACAATAATTTCAACAACAATGCCTATAGGAATAATTTTGGTAGCAATAACAATTATAGGCCTTATCCTCCTAATAATGGCAATTCCTATGGAAGCTCCTACAATAATGCTAGAAGTGCTCCCTCTGAACTTGAAGTCATTCTCAAGGACTTTATTAGTAAACAAACCACTTTCAATTAGACTCTCCTTATCCTTTTTTTTTGCTTTTTGTGCCAAGAATGACCTCTAATGAGAGGGCAGTAAGATTTGGGGAGTTACTATCCCGAAACAGATTTCTGTCCTCCACCCAAAAAAATTGTGAGGAGTCTATGTAACTCGGATTAAGCTCAAAATTTACGAATAAATCCCCCAGTATGTTATATAACTTTCGTTAGTTTAATACTTTTTGATTTGAGCAACAGAAGATGTTCGAAAAATCGGTTTCTACCTGCTGGTCTGTTTTGACAGATTTCTGCCATTATTTGCATTTGCTTCTTATTGATTCATTTTTGGGTTCTCTTCAGGTAAATTGAACTTTTAAAAGGATTTGCTACAGTAGATTGTGTTTTTAGTGAAAAGTCTTGTTGTTCCAAAGCTTTGCCAAGCGGTCTAATATCTTTTGAATAAGCTAATGTTGCTAATGAAGATTGTGTGAAGTTTTGTATGAAGGAAAAATTTCAGGTGTAGAGAGAGAATGATGTAATGAGATGAAGAATGGACAAAAGCTCAAGCTTGGGGATGCCACCATGGTGTCACCCCAAGAAATATCCAAGAGGTACAAGCGTCCAAGCTTGGGGATGCCCAAGGCATCCCCTTCTTCATCAATAAAAAGCTCAGGTCTGTCTAGACACTTCACTTTTATTGTTTCATGCACAGTTGTGTTGTTCTTGGAGCGTATTAGTTTTTGTTTGCTTTGCTTAGGTTGTTTAGTTTACTCGAATAAAGTAAGTTTGGACCCCCGTTCTCACTGTATTGTTTTGAAAATAAGTTTTCTTGGTGTTGGAAATGAGTAGTAAGTTCTTGCTTGAAGTGCAAGAGGAGCTTGCATTGATTGTGACTTAGACTTTAGCATGACATGATAGGTGTTGTTTTAGCATTATGCTTAGTGATTATTGCTGTAGCATGTCTTGTTCCAAACAATTGGGATTTCTTAGTGTGCCTTGAAGAAATTATGCGTTGTTTTAGCATGCAAAAGCATAGTATTGTGGTATTCTCCTTTGATGTTTTGCTTGGGTTGACTTGGCACATGCTTACACCATGTTATGACTATGACAAGCCACCATTAGCTTCTATGATCATTTAGTCCTTGACTTATAGTACCACTCTTTACTTTGATTAGTATGCTTTGTTGCATTGCATGATTATGGCCATTATGCTCTCTTAGTTGGTTGCTCCCAGTCTTTTGCTAGCCTACACTTGTATGAGTAAGTTCTACTCATGCTTCCAACTCCCAAGAAACCAAGTTATTCCAAAGTGTCCACTATAAACTCCTATGCATGGTGTGTTACACCATTCCAAGTATATTCTTGTTTTCAACTATCTTCCAGTTAAAAACTATTTTGTTATGTGAAAACTTAGTGATTAAAGCCCTCACGAACTTGATGGCACATTTTATTCTTTGCCCCTAATAAACTTGAACCATTGAGACAACTTTGTTGTATATGCTTGCACTTATAAGTTGGGATTAGCAGAACCGTGCTGTGACGGGGAACGTTTTCAACATTGCACTTGTACTTTTGTACTCCGTTGATATCATGCTCTTTTGTCTATGGATGTTACCGGTGTGAAATGAAGTGGGAACTTGTAAGTCCATGGAGTTTGTATTCTGTGTTAGAGAAACGTCCGGGATGCTAGCCTAAGCCATGCCTAATCATTGTGGAAATTTGCAGCATCACCATAGTGAGCTATCTATGAAGCATCCTCAATAAAAAGCTATGCATATGGTAAATAAAAAGATTGTTGGGATGCTCATTGTCTGCTTGCCTTGTCATTTTGGTTATGGGAAAGCTCATGTACCATGTGCAAGGGGTACCCCGTTGGCGGTTCTCAATGATATGCAAATACTTACAGTGACAAGAACTTGCATGGGCCCTAAGTTGAGTATCCATGAGGTGTGGCCCTCATATTCAAGGGACTTGAGATTGCCAACTGATACTTCGTCAAGCATATACTCCAGCTTTGCCACTTTAACCTTAACCACTTCAAGATGCTTATGATAGGGGCAATGAGGGCTGAAAGATAACAAGTACCATAATTTTTGGAAGCTCTTTTTGAATCTTGTAATCCCTACTTCCTTTATAAAAAGGCCTTTCTTCCACCATTATTTGAGTCTCCACCTTCTACCTTTAGGCACCATTAAGAGAGCATAGTTGTCATTCTGTGTGCAGTGTTCCAAAGCTTATTAATTGATGCATATTGTGATATTACTTGTTCTTGTGCTACTTTTTTCTAGTCACCCTTGTAAACTTTGAAGGTGTCCTATGCATCTATATTGCTACTCTATGAGGGACAAGCTGATTGACACTATGCTATGTTTTCTGTATGTGAAACAAACAAATGTTTTTCAATGCATGTTATTCAAGATCTTTGTTTGTATCTTGCCATGTTGCATGCATAGGTACTATATCCTACTGTTAGAACTCCATTATTTCATGCACATCTTTAGAGTTCTTTGATCCCAGCTTTCAATGATTGCAAATGGTTGGATCTTTATTGTGAGGGTGCATGTTCACCTCAAAAATTATTCTATTTATCACTTACCTACTCGAGGACGAGTAGGAGTTAAGCTTGGGGATGTTGATACGTCGGAAACGTATCTATAATTTTTGATGCTCCATGCTTGTTTAGTATCTACTTTCCTTTACTTGTCTACACTTTGAGGTGCTTTTTACATGTTTTCTGGTACTAACCTATTAACAAGTTGCAACAGTGCCAGATGCATGTTTTCTGCTGTTTTTGGTTTCAGAAAAGTTAGTAAAGAAATATTCCTGGAATTGGACGGGACAAACGACAAAGTCAATTACTTTCCATGGGGAACAAGAAGTCCAGAGGGGAGCCCGGGAGGCCAGCTAGGGGGGCCAGACCCAACCTAGGTGCGAGTGGGCCCTAGCCCGCGCCTGGCTAGGGTTTGCCTGCCTTGGACGCCTCCTCGGCCTCCCCCTTCGCCTATAATAATCCCCCGATGCAGAAACCCTGAGTACCCGATCAAAAATCCACGAAACCGTCTGTAGCCACCGCCACCATCGTCCCTAGATCGGGGCGATCTGAAGCTCTTCCCGGCACCCTGCCAGAGGGGGGATCATCCCGGAGGCCTTCTCTCCAGTATGATTCGTGAGTAGTTCCACCTTGGACTATGGGTCCATGTAGTAGCTAGATGGTTGTATCTCCTCCTTTGTGCTTTCATGTATAGATCTTGTGAGCTCCGTTCATGATCAAGATCTAATCTATTTGTAATCATGCATGTTGTGTTTGCGGGGATTCGATGGATATTGAGATTATTATGTTGGTTTGATTAATGGTTTTGTCTTTATGATTCTATCATGTCTGTGTTGTTTGTGATCATGCATGCTCTCCGTTGCTAGTGGTTATCTTGGCCAATTAGTTGTTAGTGACTCCAAGAGGGAGTATTTATGCTCGATAGTGGGTTCATGCCTCTAGTTTCCAAGGGAAGTGACAGAAATCTCTTCGGTTGTATATGTGTTGTTGCTACTAGGGAGAAAACAACGGTCTCTTGTTCATGGAACATGTAGACTGTTTACCTTACACACTTTGCTTAAAGCAGTTGTCTGTTGCTTGCAACTTAATACTGGAGGGGGTTCGGATGATAACCTGAAGGTGGACTTCTTGTGATAGATGCAGTTGGATGGCGGTCTATGTATCTTGTTGTATTGCCCAATCGAATCTCATAGGATCTTTCTGACTAGTAATTGCATTTTTATGCATTTCTCAGTTCCTGTCAATTGTCCTGCTGTAATTTGTTTACCCTTCATGCCATGTTGTTTATCTAAGGAGAGCACCTCTAGTGAACTATGGACCCCGGTCCAATCTTTACCATCAATACATCTTCCACTGTTACTTGTTTACTTGGTGCAAACCATTACCTTCCACACCATACGTTTAATCCTTTGTTACAGCAAACCGGTGAGCTTGACAACCTCACTGATTCGTTGGGACAAAGTCTTGAGTTTGTGTTGTGCAGGTATCCACGTTGCTTCCAACACCTCTATGACGTTTCCTTCCTCCTTCTGGTTCGATAACCTCGGTCTCTACTGAGGGAAGACTTGCTGTTGTGCTGCTTCACACCTTACTCTTGGGGTTTCCAACGAAGCGCTCCTACATCAACTTAGGCGCCATCAAGTGAGCATAGCATATTGCTTACTCTTATCCTGCATATAACTAGTTAGTCCAATCCTCCGAACCAAGGTTAGGAAATCATTGAGAATCCCTGCAACCTGCAAAAAGGTATGGCAAGGGAAGGTAGAAGGGTGTGCATCCCCCTCATCTCCCTCGTCCCCAAAACACGGTGTAATGAGATCCTCATTGTATGATGGCCTAGCTCGGGAGGATGATCTTGAAGGCCTTGTCCTCCTAGGTGCATCACTCGCAAATACTTCTCCAAAGGTGTGGTTGTCCATTGATGGCGCCCACCACTTGTCATGGGACGCTTCGTTCGAAACCCCAAGAGCAAGGTATGAAGCAGCACATCAGCAAGTTTCCCTCAGTAAGAAACCGAGGTTATCGAACCAGTAGGAGGAAGGAAACGTCACACAGGTGTTGCAAGCAACACGGAGACCTGCACAACACAAACTCAAGACTTTGCCCCAACGAATCAATGAGGTTTTCAAGCTCACCGGTTTGCTATAACAAAGGATTAAACGTATGGTGTGGAAGGTAATGGTTTGCAACAAGTAAATAGTAACAGTGGAAGATGAATCAATGGTAAAGATTGGACCGGGGTCCATAGTTCACTAGAGGTGATCTCCTTAAATAAACAACATGGCATGAAGGGTAAACAAATTACAGCGGGGCAATTGACAGGAACTGAGCAAGGCATAACAATGCAATTACTAGTCAGAAAGATCATATGAGGTTGATGGGCAATACAACAATATACATAGACCGTCATCCAACTGTATCTATGGCTAGAAGTCCACCTTTAGGTTATCATCCGAACCCCCTCCAGTATTAAGTTGCAAGCAACAGACAATTGCTTTAAGCAAAGTGTGTAAGGTAAACAGTCCACATGTTCCATGAACAAGAGACCGTTGTTTTCTCCCTAGTAGCAACAACACATCTACAACCGAAGAGATTATTGTCACTTCCCTTGGAACTAGAGGCATGAACCCACTATTGAGCATAAATACCCCCTCTTGGAGTCACTAGCAACTACTTGGCCAAGATAACCACTAGCAATGGAGAGCATGCAAGATCACAAACAACACAGACATGATAGAATCATAAAGACAAAACTATTAATCAAACCAACATAATAATCTCAATATCCATCGAATCCCCGCAAACACAACATGCATGATTACAAATAGATTAGATCTTCATCATGAACGGAGCTCACAAGATCTGTACATGAAAGCACAAAGGAGGAGATACAACCATCTAGCTACTACATGGACCCATAGTCCAAGGTGGAACTACTCACGCATTATACCGGAGAGAAGGCCTCCGGGATGATCTCCCCTCCAGCAGGGTGCCGCGAAGAGCTTCAGATCCCCCCGATCTAGGGACGATGGTGGCGGCGACTACAGACGGTTTCATGGATTTCTGATTGGGTACTCAGGGTTTCTGCATCGGGGGCTTCTTATAGGCGAAGGGGCGAGTCCGGGAGGCGGCTAGGGCCACCAAACCCTAGCCAAGCGCGGGCCCACCTACCCCCGCGCCTGGGGTGGGTCTGCCCTCCCCTAGCCGGCCTCTCCGGCTCTCCTCTGGACTTCTTGTTCCCCACGGAAAGTAATTGACTTTGTCCTTTGCCCCGTCCAATTCCGAGAATATTTCTTTACTAACTTTTCTGAAACCAAAAACAGCAGAAAACAGGCATCTGACACTGTTGCAACTTGTTAATAGGTTAGTACCAGAAAACATGTAAAAAGCACCTCAAAGTATGGACAAGTAAAGCAAAGTAGATACTAAACAAGCATGGAGCATCAAAAATTATAGATACGTTTCCAACGTATCATCCATGACCTTTTTTTCTGAAGTTTTTAGATAAACATCAAACCAAGAAATTTCCAAGTTGATAAATGATGAGGAACTACTATAGAAACTTGCTAGAGGGCTAAACATGCATCAAAATGAAATATCTAAGCATAGAACAACCATGCAAGCTCACAAAACCTTACACCTATAGTAGCAAAATACTCAAGATACAATCTACCAATCACAAATCTAATTGGACAAGCGGAGGAGGCACATACCAAGGAGCAATCCCTCCAAAAATTAGCAGCAAAGATGGGCTGAGTAAGGATATCAAAAATCGGGAGCAAGAACAACAGGAACTCGAGCTTGAGAAAGTTTTCCGGTGTTTTTCGGGAGAGAGAAAGAAGTGGCTGGGAGGAGACAACTTGGAGGGCCACAGGTGGGCCCCACCCAGGCCAGGCGCCACCTAGGGCTGGCCGCGCCACCAGGGGGTGTTCTGGCCTGGTGGATCCCCTGAGCCATTCCAGGTGCCCCTCTGCCCTTTTTTCGAGGAAAAATTTAATATGAATTTTCTGGGTTTTTTCGGGAAACTTTATTTTTGGCCAATTTTCAGGTTATGAAAATTGATTTTCTCGCATAAAAGATTTTTTTATAACAAGCAAAAGCAAACAAAAACCAAAACTACAGAAGTTATAAGACACTCTAACAAGCAAACAACTAGCAAAACTAAAGCTAACAAGAGAGAGAGCAAATACTAGGAAGGAGAAAAATAAAAGCAAGCAAGTATAACCACTGTGAAAGCATTGTTTTGTTCATTAAAATCCTTTTGTTAACAAGGTTGATCAAGTCTTTCTACAAAAACAATCTTATATGAAGCAAAACTTTGCATTCCACTAAATGATTATGTTACCTCAAACTTGATAGCAATAGTCACAATCATAATAGTTTCAAAACTTTCTTGTGGAATGGGACAATTTATTTCTCCAACTTTGATGCTCTTAATATTTTCAATGGAATTTAGGCAATAGCTCTTATAAATCTTCTTGGGGAAATAGACAATATGCTCTTTGTCATTAATATTAGAAGTTACTTTTTCTTGATTACAGTTGATGACAGCACATGCACTATTAAGAAAAGGTCTCCCAAGGATAATTGACATATTATCATCTTCAGGCATCTCAAGCACAACAAAATTAGTTAAAACCAAGCAATTATGAGCCACTTGAACAGGAACATCCTCACATATACCAATAGGAATAGTAGTTGACTTATCAGCCATTTGCAAAGATATATCAGTTGGTATCACATTTTCTAACTGGAGTCTCTTGTAGAGAGGAAAAGGCATAACACTAACTCCAGCTCCCAAATCACATAAAGCAGTTCTAACATAATTATTCTTAATAGATCAAGGAATAGTTGGTATACCTAGATCACCAAGTTTCTTTGGAACCTTACCATTGAAGGAATAATTAGCAAGCAAAGTAGAAATTTCCTCATTAGGAATCTTCCTTTTATTAGAGACAATATCCTTCATATACTTTGAATAAGGAGGCAACTTAATAGCACCAGTCAAAGGAATTTGCAAGAATAAAGGTTTCATCCACTCACAAAACTTGTTATACTGTTCTTCCTCCTTTGACTTGTGTTTATTATTAGGAAAAGGCATAGGTTTCTGCACTCAAGGTTCTCTCTCACTACCATGTTTATTAGCAATAAAATCTTCCTTAGTGTACCTAGTGTTCTTAGTGTGCATCTCAGGTTCTTACTCAACTTCCTCCTTGTCAGGAGCATCATTTTTATCACCACTTTTAGTTTCAGCATCATAGACAGATATACTATTAGGATCTACAACAGGTTCAGAGGGTTCCTCAACTATTTTATGTTTCTTTTTCTTTCTCTTACGAGGACTACCACTACTTGCACCTTGTTGAGAATCCTGCTCAATTCTTTTAGGGTGTCCTTCAGGATATAAAGGATCTTGAGTAGCTATACCACTCCTAGTTCTAATTCCATAAGCATGTTTATCTCCCGAAACATTAACTAGTATATGTTTTTTGTACCTTAGCAAGTTGATCAATTTTAGTTTGAACCATTTGAAAGTGTTTACAAAGCATTTTAACATCATTAGCAGTTCTTTCCACAATATCTTTCAACTCATTAATAGCTCTAGAGTTTTCCAATAAATGATTCTGAACTTGTTTATTAAAATTACCTTGCTTAACAATAAATGTGTCAAGTTCCTCTAAGCATTGATAAGGAGGTTTACCATAGGGAATATCACCTTTATTAAAGTGGAGAGAGTGTACCTCAATAGTGGATGAGTGGGGAATTGGCTTACATAATTCTTCTATAAGAGGTAGATTCTTCACATCTTCAGCTCTAATACCTTTATCCTTAAGACATTTCTTAACTTCCTTCATCACTTCATCATTTAATGCGATCATTCCCCTCTTCTTTGGTGTTGGTGTTGGAGCTGGTTTAGGAGTAGTAGGCTCAGGTGTATTTAGCTCAGTTGAAGTCCAATCATCATAATTCTTGCTTATTTTAGCCATTAATTCTTCAACATCTGTAGGATTTCTTTGCCTGAAAACACAATCAACAAAACTATCTAGATATGTCCTAGAATCATCAGTTAGTCCATTATAATAAATATCAAGAAGCTCATTTTTAGGTAATGGACATCCAGGATGTGCATGAATCAAGGCACAAAACCTTGTCCATGACTCAGGCAATTTCTCTTCTTCTCCCTGTTTCAAATCAAAAAGTTTCTGCAAAGTGGCATGTCTAGCACTAGTAGGAAAATATTTCTGGAAGAAAGAAGCAATCAAACAATCAGGGCTATCAATGGATCCAGAAGGTAATCTATTAAACCAAGCTTTATCTTCTCCTTTTAGTGAAAAGGGGAAGATCTTTGTAACAAAGTACTTGCGCATCTCAAAATCATCAGAGAATAAGGCACTCATAGTGGAAAGCTCATTCATATGTGCCAGAACACTCTCATTTTCAGTCCCACAAAAAGGTTCTTTCTCAACAATGTCTAAATTGGATAAATCAAGAGATAAATCATAATCTTTATCTTTAATATCTCTGGGAGAAGTGGCAAACTTAGCATTAGAAGACAGTTTAGGAATAATGGTACGTCTCTCAAGGAGACTTCTAATAGCACTAGCACCACGTGTGTTTTGGTACTCTTCAATAAAATCATCAGTCATTTCAATGTAACCATCACTAATATCGTATCTCTCTCTAGACCCAGGTGAGCTAATAGGTGTAACAGTGTCTTCACTAGGAGTTTCAGTGTTCCCCAAAATAGTTCTAGCAATAGTAGCGTCTAGGAAAGGACCTAATGAACCACTCACATCAAGCACAGTAGAAGTAACATCATGAGTATTAGAAGCAGTTTTAGATTCAGCAGTAGTAGCAGTGTGTGTAGCATGTGTATGTGGTGGCGATGTAACAAGCTTACTTATAACAGACGGTGAATCAAGCGCAGTAGAGGTGTTTATGACTGTACCTCTTCTTGCAGTTGATGGTAAAATAGGAAACTTTCCATCACGGGACTTACCCATGATGAAAGGAGTAGCAATGAACAATAATAGATCCAAGTGAACTTACAAATAAAGCTATGCTCCCCGACAACGGCGCCAGAAAATAATCTTGATGACCCACAAGTATAGGGGATCGCAACAGTCTTCGAGGGTAGTATTACCCAATTTATTGATTCGACACAAGGGGAGCCAAAGGATACTTATAAGCCTTAACAACTGAGTTGTCAATTCAGCTGCACCTGGAAATAGTCTTGATCACAGTAGTTTATCAGTAGCAACAATTTTGTAGTAGCAATAACAAAGCAACAACAGCAGTAGAACAAGAGCAATAGTAACAATAGTAGCAAACCGTAGGATATGAGTGCGATAGGCATAGGGATGGATGGGAATTGCATGGACGAGACTAAATATGTAACTTCAAGATCTAGGGAAATTGCAGATAAATAAGATAAAGCATCCAAGTACTAAACAATCATAGGCATGTGCTCCATATATAGTCATGCGTGCTCGCAATGAGAACTTGCACACCATCTTTTGTCCTGCCAGCCCGTTGCAGCGGGGCCTCAAGGGGACTACTGGCAATTAAGGCACTCCTTTTAATAGAGCACCGGAGCAAAGCATTAACACTCCGTGAACACATGTGATCCTCACATCACAGCCATCCCCTCCGATTGACTCAATTTCTGTCACTTCGGGGCCTTTGGATCCGGACAATGATATGTGTACACAACTTGTAGATAAGATCACAAACAATACTATCATAACGAATCAATAATAAGTTCAGATCTGAGATCATGGCACTCGGGCCCTAGTGACAAGCATTAAGCACAACAAGTTGCAACAAAGTCAAATGGCACTAATAGAGATACTAGGCACCATGCCCTAACAATCTTATTCGATTACATGATAGAACTCAACCAACCCCTACCATTCCCATAGCCTACAGCGGGGTATTACTCACTCATGGATGAGGGAAACATGGATGGTTGATGGAGAGGCCTTGTTGATGATGATGGCGATGATCGTCTCCAAATTACTCGTCCCGGTAGGGTGCCAGAACAGAGTTTCTGGTTCCGAATCGTGGTTTCTGGTGGTGGCGGCACAACGGAACTCTTTCTTGGAAAAACGTTGAACCCCCTTGAGTTTTTAGGTCAAGAGGCAACTTATAGGCGAAGAGGGAGACCGAGGGGGTTCCTGAGGCGGCCACACACCCTCCAGGCGCGGCCTGGGCCCACCCGCGCGACAGGGTACTCCTTATCCTCCTCTTCTTGCTTGGATGGCTTGATGGTGTTGATGGAGACCTGGATCTTGGTGGAGCTGTAGAGGCTATGGAGGCGGCACGGCGGCAGGGTGTCGCCGTGGAGGTGGTAGATAGGATCTAGATCTTGTATATGGTGTATTATGGCTTCCTCCTCTCTCCCTTGACTTCTCCCTCCTTTATATAGGCCTTGGTGGTGCCCTAGGGTTCCCCCAATACTGTCATATGACTTAGGGAAGGTTCTGGAGCTTCTGAGGGATGAAATCCCATCGTTTCCGACCTTTTTCGCAACTATACGGCCGAGATTTTTGCTCCCGTCGTATAGTTGGTCGTTAAACATTCGGGATCTTCAGTATTTTGGTCGTCATTTCTTTATACAAACTCCATTTTGGGTGTTCTTGGGCTCTTTGGATTCGTCTTGACAAGATCTATAACCCTCTGGTATTGGATCTTTATTTTGAGAAGTTGGAAAAATTCAATTTTCCAACACCTCAAATGGCTAAGTCTGGTCCCTACAGCTCCTCCATACTATGCTCTCTTTGTTCCTTTTGCCTTTGTTTTATCCATAATAATCATCAACACCTGCACACATGTTAAAGACAAGGAAGAGGAATAAAATTCTACCTAAACTACTAAATGTGCAATGCTCATATGAAAATGAATAAAAACAGAAACTTGCATATTTGACATAACTGCAGCTAGACAAAGCATGATATGGGTGGTTGATATGCATAAAATACTTCTATAAAAGTGTACATAAATTCCACTCATCACTTGTATCCATATGTACAAGGAGGAGCGTCGGTGGTAAACTGCTTGGTTCGTTATGAAGGTATGACTGAACTGGAGCTAGGTTTCCAACACATAGAATGACCTAATAGCAGTCCCTCTCTAGGTATGCATGCCCCAATATATATAGGGAGTGAAAGTAGACTTCACTCACTTGTGGCCCATTCACTAAAGCCCATATTAGTCAGTGTGAGTCCGACTCAGTCCAAATCCGGTTGGGGTCCAACCCAAACAGATTTCTGGTTTAGATCCAATCCGAACTTGCTCCCGCTCTTAAGTGTGTGACCCCGCAGGATCATGGCAACATGGACATGATTGGAGTCTAACTCTCAATCGATTAGTTGGTAGCGGCTCCTAGTAGAACATGCCTCCCAAGTACCAAAGAGTCACGACGACATGCCTTTCCAATGTGACTTGCGTCTGAGTCCCTTTTGCATCACAATATACCTTGTCGGACTATAGGCGAATAATTGTCATCCTTCAAATAGTCTGACTCTCTTCTCGATCTGAGATAAGTGTCATCTGACTAACTCTTAGTCGATCGCCATGCTTTCCGAATCATATCCCACGAGGAGGGCCCAAAGAATATCTCTCTAGTTGGAGGAGCAAAATACCATCTTAGTTATCCACATCACGCAGCTTGATTCTCAGTCGATCTGAACTCTTCCTTTATAACTGCCCTGTGACGGAATAGCGTTTGATAGAACCTAAGTCGGTGATTCTGAACCCGGATTGTGCAACAACCTCAGGTTTAAGGATTACATTGATTGAGATATACAAATAACGAGTTGTTCTTAATATGGGTCAATCCGACTCGCTAAACTCTTTAGCCGAATTCGTGTAAGTCGGAATAGCATCACCATTCCTATGACAAGTGGAACCGAGTCATCTGTCAACTTTCACATTAGTCTAAGTTGTGTATCCAACACAACCTCAATGACTAAGGATATTTAGTATGAACAACATGAATATATAGTTCCACAATTGAATCACATATTTAATATATACATCAGATGTTCATGCAAAGACAACTTAATATCTTTATGAATACAATAGAAATTACATCATACATGATTGACTCTAGGGCATATTCCCAACACAATGTGGCTCACATGTGTGTTTTCTTGTAACAATGTGAGATCAAAGGAGTGGCTTGGGGTGTGTCCTTCCTTTTTAGTTCACAACGTTCAAACTGATTGTAACTCTGCTTATGTTGCCGCTTGGTTATGTTACCGCTTGTTTTTTGATCGTCCCCTCCAGAGACAAAACCTAGCGGCCAGCTAAAACCAATCTCTGCCCCCCGACTACAGCAGGTCGCCAGTCCCTGCCTCCTCTGTCGGCCACTCTGTCGGCGGGAGGGGGTGGGGACCCTGGGCTCCAGCCTATAGTTAGGGGCTGTCTAGTAGTTCCTTGGGAGCTGCATTTATGGAGGAGACTACATCGCGTCAGAAAAATTTGCTCATGTTCTTCCATCTTGGTGTCGCTCCAATTGGTGGCATTCGGGAACAGGTGGCCTGGTCTTCTTGTTGGTCTTTGGATCCGGTGAGATTCGTGTCTGGTGGTCGACGTTCGGTGTTGGCTGCTGCAGTAGTGTTTGACATCTTGCAGTTATGCGTGTGGATGACGACAGGCAACATCGTTTCTCTTCTTCGTCTGCGTCGGATGAAGACTTTTCGCTTGCGACGACTTGGTTCATCGGTTCAAAAAGTATCCTCGTACGCGATGATGCTCTCCCAGATCTTGGTATGGCGGAAATTCGCCTACTTTTTCGACGCTACCATGGTGGCGGCGGAAGACGATGGACGACGGTTCAACGAGGCACAAGTTTTTTCAAGGGTGAAATTATAATTTTACTTACAAAGTTCTTTGTGCAAAGTTTCTCGACAAGCAAATTTGTCTTAGGTCTGGTTATGTTGGGCAATAAAGCTCACTGTATTCTTCCCAAAAAAAAAGCTCCGAGTGCTCCGTTTAAACTCTTTTTTACAAGTTTTATAAAATGAAAAGAAAAAATCTCAATGTGCCCAATGATGTATCCTACAAAAGACCAAAATCTAAATTCAGAATACTTTATATATCGAGCTACAACACGAACTACTGGCTATAGTGAAGGGTGCTTATTTTTTAAACTTCGAAATCTACCGGGTTTTGTCATATTCATGTACTCTCCTAGTAAGTTTTTCCTTACGATTTTGCATGCTTGTAACATATAGAATTTTCTCCATTTTCGTTGCATACTACTTTTGTTTCTTAAGAATTGTCTATGACCTACTTCCTCCATTTTGAAAATATAAGATATTTCAGGTTTATGAAGTAAATGTATCTAGACATTTTTTAGTATGTAGATTCATTTGATCATACACATGAAAAAGTGTTTAGATGCATTAGCTTCACTAACCTAAAACATCTTATATTTCTAAACGGAGGGAGTACATTTTAGAGATTAAAACGCTGCGATGAAGAAAGAAAACCCTATATGCCGGCCAGATCTGACGGCGCGTACCGCATATGGATTGGCCAAGTTAGCCGGTTAGCGTTATATTTTACCTTTTATGATTTTTATTTTTGTAATGTTTGGATCGGAAATTTGTTTAGATTTAAAAATGATCAAGTAAAATTGTTCAGATTTGAGAATTATTTATATTTCATAAAAATAATTTGTGAAAAATGTTTAGATTTCATAAATGTACAAATTTAAAAAATGATAGAAATTTAAAAATGTTTGAATTTTATAAATGGTCATATTTTAAAATGATAAAATAAAAAAAACAGATTTTAAATGATTTCAAAATTTTAAAAACATACGGACATTTTTCTGTATACGTAACCGGAAGACCAGGCAGAAATAAAAAGAAACAACAACTAATACTCAGAAAAACAGTCAGAAAAACCACAAAAAAGGACAAAGAAACCAAACTGGACATTGGCCTTGCAAAAAGCCCACGGGTTGTGCGGCGCGGGCTATACACCGACCTGGAGAAGCGAGTCCTTAATTCCTAACACCCACTTCATAGGCCAGCTTCCACTGAGGCCCACCTTGCGAAACTTGGTTATCTGATGTCTCGTACTCTCGTTCCCCGACGCCCCAAGGCAACCAGTGTCGTCATCCACACTAAACCCTAGCCGCCGAATCGCGATCCCCACCCCCTCCGTCCTCACGAATCCACCCCTTTGATCGTTGATCAGATGCAGATGCCGCAGAAGAGGCGCCGCCGCCGCAGGAGGTCCCCTGGCAGTGGATCCTCCCGCCGGCGCATTGGGGAAGAGTTGTCCGGATCCGTTGTCAAATCGGAGATCAACAGCACGGCTTACGGTGCCGATCGAGGCGTGTCGTTTCCGAGGTACAAATTACTCCTAACCTCGCGCCTCGACGGGCTGGAGTTACCACCGAGCGCCGACGGCGACGACCCGGGCTCGTTCTACCGCCCAGATCATCCTTCCGATGAAATCCTCAAAGCCCTTACCCGTCGTTCCTTCCTAGACGAGGAAATGCTGGATGCTCTGGTAGAATATCAAATCCAGAAGTGCTTGATTGACGAAACCCAGGGACAAGATTCTGGAGAATTTCATTTGGCTAGCGAAACCCATGGACGAGCTTCTGGAAACTTTGATTCGGCCGATGTTGCTATGGCATCGGTGGACTTAGGTGATGATATCTGTGACGAGGACTTCCTC